>CM042017.1:54480694-55148194 GCA_023525715.1 Cichorium intybus
TTCAATAAACAACAATTGAATTGTTGTCTTTTCTAAATAGAAATAATATAATTAATTAATCAATTAGATAATAAATAAATAACGAATTTAATACGTTATTAAAAATGGGACATTATATATTCCAACTAAATTTATACCAACCCATTTTTCAAAACATCATACAAACCATTTTACTAACACCTCATAGAACCGAGAGTTTTACTATGGTTTATGTTTGGTAAAGCTTTGTAACCCCCAAAGTTGTGTGTACATTTCTAAAATGTTTGATTTTTTGTTTGGGACCAAAATATCTTGAGAACATGGCTTATTGTTATAAGCAAATATTTTTAAAATATAACATTAAAAACAATGGAGTTTTATAAGATATTACACTTGTTAAGGTGTATTAAAGATTAGGGCGTTGCAACAATAGAGTATCAACATAAACATAGGGCGTCTCCACAATCTCAGAATCTTGATTGGGTCCCAAAAACCGTTCCAATACGTTAGTTCTTTCGATTAAACATAATAATACTCCAAGAAAATTTTTAGTTATAAACAAAATCTTTAATCATAAAGCTTGTCCATTCAATTCAACAAACATCAAATGAAAATCAATTACACTTAGCGGTGAAGTTACTTATTATCAAGCAATCAATGCTCATGCAAGGTGACCCTTCTTGCCTTAATCTTCCAAAATAAGAAATCACTTTCGTGCACCCCTTTATCTAAAACAGCCTGCATTACCATCATTATCTCTATCAACCGAAGAAAAGTAGTGAGGAACCTTAGCTGCTGGGGTTGCACCGAGAGTGTGTTCAATTTAGTATCTCTTTCCACAATCTAAAGGTAGTTCTCGAGAGAACAACTATAGAAGTCATTAAGAAATTCACCAACAACTTCATAATTTCCAGTGTTTTCATGCGATCTCAATATTCAAAATAACATTAACATCAATTAAAAAATCTAGGACAAAGAATACTGCTAACTTTCATAATTGAAACGCTCTCTGACTTCCATATGTGCATTTTTTCCATGAACTTCAACATAAGATTGATTAAACAACTAAATTCTCATATACTCTCAATAACAACGATACTCAGCTTGGTTGCACCCAACCAATCCATTCCAACGTTGTCTGGATAACAAAATTCCATTATAAGATAGTCTAGTGAGAAAAGAATTCTCACCTATTATAATGGAACAACAATTTAGACTCCATGACAATGACAACTTGTCATTAACATATTCAATTTTTAAAGGAGTTATCAGACATTTAACATTTTCAATAATCCAAAACCACGATCTTAAACACCTAAAGGATTCTTGAGTTATGGGAGTCTTAACCTTCTTCGACATATTTACACAAGAGCACCTCCTTTCACAACTATAAGAGAATAGTACCTTTATGATTCAAATTCTATCAATAGATAAACCTTCTCATAGCCTTTGACATGGGCGATCCGCCAAATAGTCAAATAAGAGGGAAGCAAAACAACGATCATAACTAAAAGATGTTTTCTAAAATATCCTATCACTTTTTAATTCACAACTTCTAAGAGGTTATTCTCCATTAGGCTTAACTATAAAATTCACATCTAGTCTACCACAACAAGTAGACTACAACGTAACACCTTACATAAAATCTAGGGCTACCCTAAAATCATAGGGTTGACATTACCTAAGAGCTACCTAATATTCAATGTCTCCCCACCTATCCCATGTTACTCATCCGAGATGTCTAAATTAATTATCATAAATGATCAACATGGTTTGAGACTAAACATAAACTCTAGTGTCTAATTCACTAAAACCCATGCTCTAATACCAACTTGTAACACCAGACAAATCGAGACAAAGTACATGAAAAATTCTAAAAGCAAACTTGGTGTAGATTGATATTAAATAATAGTATATAATAGTTATCAAAAGGATGGTATACCACAACATAATATGAAGATTTGAGATGTGCATTAACGTTCATTTAACCGCTCTTCTATCTCTCTGCCACTAACTTGCACTCTTATCAAGTTATCTTAAATCCTGAAAGGCACAACAACATATATATGATAAAGTATGAAACCTTTCTGAGTAACACAAACTACTGTACACATGAATAATATTTTTACAACTAAGACAATCAATAATTAAGACACATTATGTTTGGCCCTTTAGTTTTATCCATAGTTACTCAACTTTACTAGCCATAATAAACCATGACTATTTCCTGTCATAATAAGCTATGACTCATATTTTCAGTTAACTATCATAATCACTTAGGGCTTACATAATTGGCCCACAGTCATGATCACTTAGGAATTACATAAGGGTACATAGTCATAATCAGTTATAACTACATCTTCCGCCAACAGTCATAATCAACTATCACTTACATCATCGGCTCACAATCATAATCAACTTTGAGTTACATAATCAACTCATAGCCATAATTAGTTATGACTAACATTACTGGCTCAAAATCATACTCAGTTGTGACTTAAGTCGTCGACTCATAGTCATAATCATCTATGACTTCTATCACTAGTTCATAGTCATAATTAGCTACGAGTTACATAATTGGCTCATAGTCATGATAAAGTATGACTTACATTACCGGCTAACATTCATATATTCGGTTCACAATCATAATCAGCAATGACTAACAAACAATATGTTTATCCGCCATTCTCAAGAAAACCTAACAGTAAGTACAATTTCATTATTAACATATGATATACTAATATATAACTTATTCCTCATCAAGGATATGTAAATTTACTCTAAGTCGTTCAAAAATTTACAATAGCCAACCCTAGCCTCTAAGGCTCATCAGACACACACGTATATATATATATATATATATATATATATATATATATATATATATATATATATATATATATATATATATATATATATATATATATATATATATATATATATATATATATATATATGAACTTGTAATTTCCCAAAAACCAGGTTAGCATACTTATTTGACTTATAATAACATGTTGTAGATGTTTATGAAGTTTAAGGTTAAGCCTTGGTGTTTTTGGTAAAAGACCAAAAGTGTGCAAAATGAAGAACATGTCATAACTTGAAATTTGTGATGTTTAGGATGTTATGTGTTGGTTTAAATGTTCATTTATGGCTTCATATGAAATTTAGATGCGATGTTTAAAATTATGGGTCAAACGATTGAAAGGTATGAAAATTTTGTAAGGTTTTACTTAACACGAGGTTTTAGCAGTGCTATCCATTAAGTAGATAGTGACGCTATCATAAGTATGTTGCTGTTTTAGAGTTAGCAAGGAATTGACATAGCGGGGCTATCTTTAGTAGATAGTGGCGTTATCATCGGCTGACAGGAAACCATTAAAAGGCTTTTAGTTAGTCATTTGATGTATTAATATTCTAGAAACAGAAAGTAAGTGAAGGAAAGGTGCCAAACTCATATTGGGGTCAAATATAAGAATTGGAGGTCAAAATTTAAAGGCGGTTTTACACTCAAATCAAGGATTGAGGTTAGTAAGGTCATATATGTGTAAATTTCTAAGTATTTCTAGCTTAATCACTTATTATTGATTGATATGGAAATTGGGAAATGTAGGGTTTTATTTGTATAATCGAATGTGATGTAGTAGTTCTTAGTTTCTGAGTATATAGGAGCTGAGAATGGAGATGTTGTGTTAAAAAGCCATAAGAATCACCATTATTCATGAATAGCGTCCTTATCTATAAATAGATAGAGACTCTATCTTGTCTATGTTGGAAAAACACCAGAATTTCGTTCTATTAGCTGAAATGGAGGAATGTTATGGCTAAGCAAGGTTTAAACTTTGTTCCTCTACGAATAAGAAGGAATAAGGAAGCTTATCAAATATAGCATACTTTTGATCTTGGACTTAAGGTGAGTGACTTGTATCTTCACTCTCAATATGGTATGTGTGGGCAATATGTACTATTGTGAATGTATTGTAGACATATGATGTAATGCTACGATCGGTATTTTGTGTACACAAATTTATGGTGATATACAATGAGATAGGTGTGAAATCCCTTGTATTTTCCATTTGATGTTTTGACTAGAACTTAGCTATTATCTATTATGAATTCATGAGACTGGTGTAAAGTCTCTATAGGCTGGTATATAGCCTTAATAGTTTGGTGACCCTTAATTGAGATAAACACTTCGGTGTACTGACCTGGCGATTCGTGTATTCGTGTCGTAAATTCATGTCACACACGAATTTGAAAAATACAAATATAGAAAGAAAAATAAGCTTTATCTCTGTTTTTAAAACGTATTCATGTCGTGTCGTGTCTCTCACGAACTCGTGTATTCGTGTCTCAAATTGCCATGTCTAGGTGTACATAGCATGGTGTAAATGCATTTGGTGTATTATTCTAATTGTATGATTTTAATTGGTGAACAAATACTTGTGTTATTCTTTCATAACATGGTGTTTTTCTCTAAGTAGCTCACTAAGCTTATGTTTACCTAGTTGTTTTTCTTGGTGTTTAGGACCAAGTGGATCTAAGGGTAAGGCTCTCATGGAGAACTGAGAGATCGCCAGTTATCTATCATGTTTTGGTACTTTTGGACCTATATGTAGTTACTTTAAACCGGTTGGATCACGTTACTCTTGGTTATATATTTTGTATCTATGTCACATGATCATGATTTGACTTGGTGCTATGTGCATGCTTGTACATCTTTTTGGTTATAAATTATATGTTTGTTCAAATGTTATATGATTTACAAAGTATGGTTTGATTGGCGTTACAAGTTTGTAATAAAGCACTTGTTTAAGCGAACTAGTCCTTAGAAATAGGGTACTAGACTTGGACCATGACTTAAAGGAGGACTAGATGTTAACCTAAAATGGGTTTGGTGATAATAACTAGTGTTGGTGTTTAATTTGGTGATTATTATTGGTATTGGTGATTTAATTGGTAACGATAGAATCATATGGGTGACTTAACACTCTTGATGTGTTATATTGGTGTACCAACACTCTTGTTGGACTTTTGTAATTAAGATGGTGAATTCAAAAGCTAGTGTTCATGGTAGGGTTGCATCTTGAGGAGGTCGAACTACCTCACAAACTTCTGTGAGAGGGCCTAAATATAAGATGCCACCGCCGGAAATACTAGCTAATGTAGAGAAAGTCATCGAGAACATGGTTAGTCGAACTATCCAACAAGTGATTCCTACAATAGTTCAACAAGGTGGTGGGTGTATGAAAACCCAAGATGAAAAAGCGGAAATATCTCATGAAAAGGAAGGTCACGATGAAATCGGAGAGTCCGGGGGAAGTGGTAAGAAACTAAAGGCGAGCCGAAGCACTTACAAGCAGTTTTTGGACTACAAATCTATTGACTTCATCGGTGCGGATGGTCCGGTCTCCACTTTAGTTTGGTTAAAGCATATGGAGAAAATTTTCCGTACATGTAAATGTGCGGAGAAGGATAAAGTGGAGTTTGCCTCGAAATTTTTGAAAGAAGGAGCTTTGTTGTGGTGGGAGACTACCGCATTGACTATTCACAAAGAATTTTTACATCTTCTGACTTGGGAACAAATACGAGTCAAATTCTGTGAGGAATATTGTTCTAGTGCTACTATCTGACAGTTGGAGGTTGATTTTATGAACCTTACACAAGGTTCAAATTCGATACATCTGTATATGAAGGAGTTTACGGAACAATCCCGGTTTGCACATCATCAAGTTGATATGGAGGAACGAAAAATTGTTAGATACTTGTGGGGTTGAGGGACAAAAATCTGGGAGTTTGTGAAAGCTTCCAAGTTATCCATTTTTCGGGAGGCGGTTGAAGCCGCAAAAGATCAAGAAAATGAGTTGAAAAGGCAAGAGAAAGCATGGGGACAGTCAGGTTGCAAGCGGAAATGGGAGTCAGGATCGGAGGGGTTTACTAAGAAAGGGAAAGGATCGGGATCGCAGCGAAGGGTGATTCGAGGAAGGGTGAAGGAAAATGGTGTGACCAGTGTAGTAGGAAGCATGTGTATGGTTGCTTGGATAGTTCTCCCGTCCCTTGTTGTTTCAAATGCGGGAGGATTAGCCATTTATCTAGTGATTGTCCGAAGAAAGAGCCGTGATGTTATCGTTGTGGTGAAGCGGGACATATTCGTTCGAATTGTCCGAAGGGAAAATTTGAAGCTGGGAAGTCTGGGGGAAATTCTGGGAGGGTACAACTGAAGGAAGAGAAAAAGAATGATGCCGACCCCGTCAAGACTCGGGCATTTCAGTTGACAGTCGAGGAGGCTATGGTACAGACTGATGTGGTCACACGTACTTTTACCTTGAATGACTTCTATCTTCATGTATTGTTTGATCATGGTGCTAGATTTTCATTCGTATCTATTGTTTTTATGCCGAAATTGGCCAAACCATTAAGTCCTTTGTCAAGAGCTGTAATGGTTAAAGTGGTTGATCATCATTATGTCCGTGTCATGGAGCAAATTATAGATTGTCAACTTGATATTTACGGGACCATTTTTCCTATAAATGTCAAGCCAATCTCCAATACTGATTTTCAATTGATTATGGGTATGGATTGGTTGTATGCCAACCATGCTCGAGTCTATTGTCGAGCAAACCTAATTCACATTAGGACTGCCGATGGTTCTCGCATGGTGATTTATGGTGAAAGACGTGTTGGGAGTATTCTGGTGATTTCTGTAGTGAAAGCTAGGGGGAAATGTTAAAGGGCGGCGAAATGTTTGCAACATATATGTCTTTTGCTGAATCTGGAAAAAGAGATATAACATTAGTTGAACTGTTGAAGGAATTTCCTGATGTGTTCCCTAATGAACTCCCGGGGTTACCACCGGACCGACATATAGAGCTCGTGATTGATCTTATTCCGGGGGCAGTCCAATTACTTGCACACCGTATCGTATTGCCCTGACCGAGATGTAAGAGTTAAGAAGGCAATTACAAGAGGTACTTGATCGGGTGTTTATCCGACCTAGTTTTTCACCTTGGGGCACACCAATTTTCTTCGTGAAAAAGAAAGACCGGTCAATGTGATTGTGCATTGACTATAGGGAGTTGAATAAAGTAAAGGTAAAGAATCGATATCCTTAATGAGAATTGATGATCCTTTTTATCAGTTGCAAGGAGCCTCTTTCTTTTCGAAAATAGACTTGAGGTCGAGATATCATCAACTTAAGGTTCGCGAGTCGGGCGTACCGAAGACTGCTTTTCGGATGAGATATAGGCATTACGAATTTTTAGTTATGTCGTTCGGTCTCACAACTGCTCATGCGACACTTATGGACTCAATAAACCGCGTTTGTTGTGCTTTTCTAGATAAAATTTTCATCATATTCATTGAGGACATTTTGATCTATTCGAAAAGCCATGAAGAGCATGTTTCACATTTGAGACTTCTGCTAGATCATCTTCGTTGTGAGAAATTGTATGCCAAATTCTCGAAATGTAAATTTTGGCTTCGTGAAATACATTTTTTAGGGAATGTAATAAACGAACAACGCGTGGAGGTGGATCCTACCAAGATAGATGTTGTGATGAAGTGGGAAGCTCCAAAAAGTCCCACTGAGATCTAAAGTTTTCTCGAATTGGCTGGATATTATAGAAGATTTGAGGATAACTTTTCATCTATTGCAGCCCCACTAACTAAACTCACGAAAAAGGCTGAGAAATTTATGTGAGCCAAAGCTCAGGAGAGTTCTTTTTAGAAGTTGAAGCAAGCTTTGTGTCAAGCTCCGATTCTTGCTTTACCACAAGGTAATGAAGATATTGTTGTTTATAGTGATGCATCGAATGTAGGCCTAGGATGTGTATTGATGTAGAGAGGTTAGGTACTTGCTTATGCATCTCAACCATTCTAAGAAGCTGAAAAGAAATATCCTACGCATGACTTAGAGTTCGCTGCAATTGTGTTAGCACAAAAGATTTGGCGACATTATCTATACGGTGCAAAGTTTTAAATTTACACTGATCATAAATGTATGAAATATTTATTTGATTAGAAGGAACTAAATATCCATCAAAGACGTTGGATGGATCTCCTCAAATATTATGATTGTGAAATTTTGTACCATCCAAGGAGGGCCGGCCGAGAGATTTTGGAGGCCCTATGCAATTTGATAAACATAGGCCCCAAAACTTGTAGATGTCGAATTTCAATTGCAGAAATTTAGGTGGAACTAAAGTGAAAAACTTAAAACAAATATGTTAGTTAGAAACCGTGTGAAACTTAAAATAATTTTAAGAAAATCCTAAAACCTTAAAACACATACCTTAATGGTTAATTGGAATTTCAGAAACAAGAAACCTTGCAATTTTTGTCAGAAACAGGCGTGAATCACCATCAATTGCAATTTCTGAAATTTGAAATGTGAGACCATTTGAAACTGAAAAGTGAATTAGAATAGAAAGTTAGAAACCGTGATTTAGAATAACAAAGTGAATTAGAATATGAAAATTGAATTAGAATCAGAAATATGAGATCAATTCCAAAAAATCTTAAAATTCTAAAAACTAAAACAAACATACCGATAAGAATGTTCAATCCCAAAACAGGTTGGCTAAGTCAGATTTAGAACTCGGAAGAATTATAACCCAAATGTTCAATCCCGATCAGAATGTCAATCCCGATTAGTCCCTTGTCGTTATGGCGTATTGCAATCGTGACGAGAAAGAAGATGAGAAAGAATAAATACAAGTGCGAATTCACAGAAGATGAGAAAGAATGAATACAAATTCGAATTCGTTTTGTGATTTGAGAATTAGGAATTGGAATTTACCGTTAAAGAAACTCAATCATCGTTCTCGTTCCTCGCTGTCTTCTTCCTGATTTTTGGAGATGGATTGACCAGTTACCGAGATTGGTGGGTGAATCATATGAAACCCATGATTATCGCATTCACGCTTGACAGCTACGCTTCCCTCTTTGGTTTCGGATTTCACGTTCACGTTCACGTTCATGGACTAGGAGTACGACACTAGGGATACTATCAGACTACTAAAATTTTGGGCCCCTCATAGATTTCGGGCCCTGTTCACATGCACCATTTGAACACCCATAGGGTCAGGCCTGCATCCAAGAAAGGCTAATATGGTTGCTAATGCTTTGAGTAGAAAGGAACGTCCCCTTCAGGTGATGTCTGCAAGTACGCGTGTGGTGAGTCGTATTCCACAATTGATAAAAGAATCCCAAGTTGAAGCTTTGAATTCGGAGAGGTTAAAGAGTGAGAGAATGGTGGGATACATCAAACAACTCGGTGAAAACTATCTACAGTTAAAGACTTTTCATGGACGTGTACGGGCCCTAAGTGTAGTCATGCTCGGAAACGTATTTTGAAGGAAGCTCGTTGTTCAAGATATTCAGTGCATCCCGGCAGTAGTAAATAATACCGAACAATTAAAAATGAGTATTGGTGGCATGGTATAAAGAGAGATGTGGGACGATTTGTAGAAAATTTTCAAACTTTTTTAGAAGTGAATGCATGCCACCAGAAACCTTATGGAAGTGTGAAAGCATTAACGGTTCCTCAAAAAAAGTCGAACGAAGTCACAAGGGATTACGTTACCAAATTACCACGCACACCAGGAGGTTATGACGCAATTTGGGTGATTGTAGATCATTTGACTAAAAGTGTCATCTTTATTTCGATTAGGAAAGACTATAAAATTGAAAGTCTTACCAACATCTATATCAAGGAAGTGGTGATTAGGCATGGAGTACTTGTGTCTATAATCTCTAATTGAGACAGTCGGCTTATTTCCAAGTTTTGAAAGAGTTTCTAGGAGAAAATTTGGATTTTAACAATAAGCATGAAATCACATTCAACAATTTAAGATCAAAGTGCAGATAACATATGAACAGAGGCTCTGATACCACTATTGGCATTCGATCAAATAAACACATAACACATGCATCGGAAGACAATCAATATCAAATCATAGATATTCCATGAACATTGTCCAGGATCATACAGTTCATAACATTTATTGCTACTGAAAACTTAAACAAAATATACCTCAGCAAGTCTCCTTATTTGGCTTCCGGTCAGGGCCACGATTGCAATGGATGATCACGATATAAAGTAAACTCCCTCTAATGATTCACACCCAGTGATCTCCAAAAAACCAGACAGATCAATATTCCACTTGGAAAGATGAGGCAAAGATAAAAACCCTAGAGAGGGATTTATTTCACAAAAAAGGAGAGGGGAGGGAGGAGTTGGCGGCACTCAAGGCTTGGGATGCCTTAGGGTTGAACCCCAAGGCCTCTATTTATACATCAGGGGCTCCTAGGGTTTCAAACATAGGAGCCTTTTGGCGGCCTCCCCCACTGGAGTTGTTTTCTTTGATTAAACATTTAATCAATTACAATCCAGTCCCTTTAATTGATTCTAAATTTATTCTAATTAATTTATTGATCTAGTTTCTATTTAATATATTTCTCAATAAATTAATAAACTAGTCATCATTTCTTTTATTCCTTTTGACTCTGTCTATTTTTCTCGTTCATAAGGGAAACCCAAAAGGACCCTGCTATTATTAGAAATATTACCACTAATTGATGACCTTGGACACTCATTCCAACAGTCTCCCACTTGGACAGGTTGTCAACTTTGTGTGTTCTCTATATTATCTGATAACCAACAGAGAGTTTGTCTTCCAATGCAACTACCGAACACTAATCAAACAGAGAAGACCCATAGATAAGTGATCAGTTATTCCTCCGTTCTACAAGATATCATGATGAACACATGTCACGGAAAAGGTCAAATCCTGATAGCTCAAAATTCTGTTTTCCGATAGAGATTTATGATGACTCTGTCGGACCACTGATTGAACACGTCAATCTGGTCAGGGCTTGGCCAAGCGCTTAGTGTTAGCATCAAATCATCGAGGGCCCAAGATATTGCTTCTCCTTCTTAAGGCACAAGTAATAGATAAAATCTGACTACATAGTCTGTGTCTATTTCATCATGTCATGCATGGACATACCCTTGATAACTACCTGTTACGGACAACGTTTGGGTAGACCAATGGATAATAGAATCATGGCATAGATTCTCATGCATCTTGATTTGAAGAATAAAATATATTATTATCCTAGATTACTTGTCACTTAATCCATGAGGTAATATCTAGGTGTGGGCTGTTCTAATACTTGAATATCTACCAAGTACTCATAAGGGTTAATCGCAATCACCATGCTATGTCTAATGTCTATAGACAATCTACTAACACTCCATGTCAGTCTTAAATCACTACTTGCTTCCAAGAGTACGACCGACTGTGGAGGTTTGAGTAAATTAAGACTCAGGAAGCGGGTTCTAAACATGAGAAAATGAAACACAGTAATAGTTAATGAAAATGGTAGCCCGGCTCTTTATTAAATCTCCATTAATAAAACACCAATTTAGATACAATTAATACTGCTATATGTTTCAGTTTCAAACTATTAACTAAACATTTAAGAAATTTCGCTAGCAACTCTAATTCCTATAGACTTAGTATGCTCATCATGCTTGGCCCACGACAATGCCTTGGTGAAGGGATCGTCAGGATTCTGCTAAAACGAAACCCTACTCACCACGATGTCTCTGTCTTGAACTCGGTTTCAAACATAGTGGCAATTTCTGAGTATATGTCTTGATCTCCCATGATGCTTAGGTTCTTTAGTCAATGTGACTACACCCTCGTTATCACAGAAGACTTCAAGGGGATAACTAATCACTGATGAAGTTCTTCAACCATGTAGCTTCCTTTGCGGCATCACTAGCTTCTATATACTCGCACTCGCACGTTAAGTCTTCTACCGATTTTGCTTTGAACTTTTCCAAGTTACTGCTCCTCCGTTCAACATGAACACCCATCCTGACAGTGAGCAAGAGTCATCTCTGTCCGTTTGGAAACTTGCGTCACTAAACCCAGTTACTCTTAGCTCATCACTTCCTTTGTATACTAGGAACATATCTTTAGTTCTTATCATATAATGATAATGCCGATTAATATCAAGTATTATAGTCGTTATTTAGCTTGGTTTTAGTTAGTTTATCCTTATTAATTGACTATAATCACTTACTTTTGTGCCAAAGTGCTTGGAAATGTTTTTAGTGTAAATGTAGGGGTTTTAGTGCAAATTGGGAGAAATTACGGAGCAAAACGAACAAAGGAAGTGGTGCAGGAGAAGTTAGTGCCGCTAACCCTCCTGGTTAGCGCTTCAAACTTAGAAAAAGGCGAGAATCGTCTTTTTTGAATTTAGAAGACGCGTGTGTGAATTTCAAACCCCGAGAAATGGGATCTGGATAAGGCCGTGCCACAGGAAGAGCTGACCACGCCTTGGGACCCCGAAAATCTACCACTATAAATACCAGACCACTGTACGACTTTAGAGGCATCCTGGGGCACCACGAAGGGATCCGGAAGCATGATTTTGTGATTTTTCTCAGTTACATTCTTTGGTTATGTTAGATATTTGGTTTTTCTATTATTTTATCAACTCGGTATCGAGGTATTCCGCAATTGGAATTTCCAACGATTACTCGATATTTTGTTGGTTTATTTGGATAGGTCTCTAATTTCCTTAGTTGGATAGTTGGTACTTTAGATCTGGATATTTGAATATTGGTTTGATGTTTGGTTTTGATTTATAAAAGTAATCATTTGGTTTTATTGTCGGTTTCTCGATCTGCAATCAGATCAGAGTTTTGTTTGGGTTTTGTTGATTTAGGTTGTTTCCAAGTGTTATTGATCCACCGTCTATAGAGTGACACTATAGACCGGTTTATCGACACAAAGTGTCAAGCACGGACTCCACGGTTCGACCCTTACTTGCCGCTAGCTAGTGAGCTGTAAGGAATAAATCTAGTATTTTTTACCGCATCGATGACTGTGACGTGTCAAAATTTGGTGCGTTTTCGGGGAGTTGTGCGCTTGACACTCTGTGTCAATTTTCGAATTCTCTATTGATGTTTAATTTTAGTTTTTGATTGTCTGTATGTGTACGTCCTGGTAAAATGGGCGATTACTTGTACACGGGCCAATACACATGTTATGGCGGCCCTGTCTATTACAAGAACAGACGTAGGAATATAGTGGTCCGATCTATAACCATTACGAGAATGATTACCACAATGAATCATTCAATGAAAATGGGTATGGAAATTCGAATCATTACAAACAAAACCGGTACACCAATCATGACACATGTGGGGAGTATGAAAGTCCAGCCAATAACCATTACGAGAATGATTGCAACAATGGATCATTCAATGACAATGGATGGCGGACTGAGGAGCCGAATCAATCTAAAAATTACGATGAGTCATGTGTTGTGAACAACCAAGAATGGGACGCTTCGCTCAGTGCGAAGTTAGATCTAATATTGGAAGTGATGGGCAGAATCTCCCAAACGAAGAAGGATCAAGCCAATGCCCTTGCGAGAATTAAAAATGTAGCAGATCAAATATGGGAACATATGGGACTTCCGCCATACTTGCCAGAAACTGAGGCGAGTAATACCAATGATACTGTGTGTGAATCTGTATCAGCTGAACATGTGATGAAAGGTCAGACACCTTGCGAAAGTCAGGAGATAACCGAGATGGTCGAAATGGTTTTTGAGGAGGAGGTTGTAGATGACAATACCACCCCTGACTCAACAACATTTGATGTTTTTGATAATGTTGATCATGTTGATCTGGTGATGAGTGAATCTATACCATCACTATGGGAACATATGGGACTTCCGCCATACTTGCCGGAAACTGAGGCGAGTAATACCAATGATACTGTGTGTGAACCTGCATCAGCTGAACATATGATGAAAGGTCAGACACCTTGCAAAAGTCAGGAGACAACCGAGATGGTCGAAATGGTTGTTCAGGAGGAGGTTGTAGATGACAATACCACCCCTGACTCAACAACAATTGATGTTTTTGATAATGTTGATCATGTTGATATGGTGATGAGTGAATATATACCATTACTATGGGAACATATGGGACTTCCGCCATACTTGCCAGAAACTGAGGCGAGTAATACCAGTGATACTGTGTGTGAACCTGTATCAGCTGAACATATGATGAAAGGTCAGATACATTGCAAAAGTCAGGAGACAACCGAGATGGTCGAAATGGTTGTTCAGGAGGAGGTTGTAGATGACAATACCACCCCTGACTCAACAACTTTTGATGTTTTTGATAATGTTGATCTGGTGATGAGTGAATCTATACCATCACCAGACAATTTGTGTGAAGAGAAAGTTGAGGAAGGGGCTGTAATTGACAATACTAACCCCTACCCAACAACTCCTGAAATTGTTGAAATCATTGATACTTTTGAAATTCAAGATCTGGTGATGAGTGAATCCATACCATCACCAGACAACACAGTCGAGACAGTTATTGAGGGAGGGGGCGTAAATGACAATACCATCCCCGACCCAACAATTTTTGAAAAGTTTGAACATTTTGAGAGAAAATATTTGATGATGAGTGAATTTATACCATCACCAGACAATGCCAGCCGCTCACTCTTGGCGCCGATCCACATGTTGGACAATGACCATGAAGATGATAACGATGATATGGTCTTTGACAACAAGAAACATAGTTTTCTTGCCACCCATGATCTATTGATGGGTGGAAAGTTGGATGTTATCAACACCATCGATGAGGACATTCAGGAGTATACCAATATTATGCCCTCCGATCCCATCCGATTGAAAAACTTTTGTTAGTACTGTAGGTCAAAACTGTAAACTATAGACAACACGCAATATGCGAGCAGCAAATGTTTCGCAAAACAACTACTGGGTGCGGCACTGGATGCGCTCCATGTCAAACCGGTGATCTTGAAAAGATACCGGAGGAAAGATCGAGCTTGGAGGTTTAAAGCTACCTCCAAGCATTCACGCGAATTAATCGAAAGACGGCGATCGGGCAGCAACAGAAGAACCGACAAGCCATTTGACCCAAGAAAGCTGGAGGAGTATCGGGACAACGAAGGGAAGGTGGAGGCTGAAATTCAACGGATGAAATGTCATACGACCCACCGTAGCCACAGAAGGACGGTCCAGCTAAATGACCGAACAAAGAAGCGCTTTCGGGAGGCAACCTGATAATTCGATAAGTGTTTTAATTTTTGTTTTTAATTTTTAGATTTTATTTCGTCAAAGTATCACTCGAAAATTTTTCAAAAAAAAAAACGACATGACATGGCCCGAGTGTGGGTGGTCGGACGGGTTTTTAAACAATCGAAAAAACGAAGAAAATTGGGAAAAATATGTTAGCGCCTCTAACATATTTCTTAGTGCCGCTAACATTCGTGCATGCGGATCAGAGCCTTTTAAGTTGTTATCGCTGCTAACTTTGAACTCACCCCCATTCTTCGAGTCTACCAAACCAAACACGCACACACCTCCGATTTTCGTCGATTTTTCGTACAATTTCTCAGTGAAAATCTCGATTAAGCACTGCAGGTATGTATTCCAACTGATCCTTATCATTTTTTTCACACAAATCAGGTCGGAATCGTGGGTTTTAGGGTCGATTTTAGGTTGACGAACCCGAACCTTCAACCACTGATTCATACATATCTGGCTTGTTTTTTGTGAATCTAGCTGCTAGGGTTCCTTAATCACACATATAGCAACATGTGGAAATTGGAAAAAATGGAAATTGGAGCTGAATTTTAGGGTTCTTCGATTTTTGCCCCGATTTGGTGGATTTTGAACTTGTTTTTCTGAAAATTGAAATAGGTCATTTGTTATTCGTTAGTTTAGGGTCCTTTTGGTCAGATCAATTGAACAAAAACATGTTGGATTTGAGAATCAAGAATCTAGGGTTCGTTTTTGGGTGTTTTGACCCAAACGAGAAATTTGGGGACTTTTAGTTCGTTTTTTCTGAAATAACCATAGGGCTTTTGTTAGTTGCTATGTTAGGGATAGATTGCTGTGATCAATTTGAAAATCGGAGTAAAATTGGAAAGATCGAAAAATTTGGGGTTGCGTTCATCAGTAGCGGGGCTGATCTTTTTGATGAGCAACGCTATTGATGCCAGGGACCAACTTTGCAACTATTTCTCATATTTGTGCATGGGGGTTTTGTTCCTGATTAAATTTTACAGATGGCATGTCGTGCGAGACTAATTGTTCCAGTCATTGCGCTACTGGAGCAGCCATTTCTAGAGTTTTCGGAGGGACTACCAGGGTCCACAGGAGCACAGACACGATTGATCATTTTGGCTGGTAGAGAGGGCGAGGTTGCACCATCACTGGATCGGATACTGGCTATAGATTCTGGCATCATGCCCTGTTTGGAGCAGCACCTGGACCAGTGCAGATCGAGCATACAAATTTATATGTCATGGTTAGGACCGTCTCATCGCGGCATATGAGACTTGCTACTGGGAGCTCATATTGGAGTTCCACGCTACATGCACATGGGGAGTACGAGGTGATGATTTGTCCCAGTGGACGGTCCAATTCCGATTAGGAGGTGTGTAGAAGGAGTGCACCGTAGCAGAGCTTGCATAGGGAGCATGTATTTACACTGAGGAGGAGACTCCTGATTCTCGTTGCCAACCATTTTTAGTCGCATGCACCAGCCATCCAGATGAGGGAGTGACACAGGCAGCCATCTGGGCCGAGATCAGTGATGTTCCATTTACCACAGCCACCACAGCAAGTACTATTCGATCACCAATCCCTCGTCTGCTACACAGGATTGTCACTTGCACCCTAACCTAGCGCAAGGGTGGTGACAAGTTGCCGAAGAAGGATCTATGATTTCTATGGGCGCTTCTCCTAGCTGCCAGGTTCTTCCACCTGCCCTGTCTTCTTGCTGAGCTCTTGGTTGGGTCCGCAGAGCCCAGAGCGGCCAGTCCTTTGCTCAGCAGACATTATATTACACGCATAGGCGAGTCCTACGGTATGTTGCCACTTGAGGTCAAGAGAGGGATGACTCCGTCCCATCCGAGACCGATGGGGGCCACATTTCTACTAGCGATGGGCGTTATTATACCCTGGGGTGACGGGAGCTACATGTTGGTTGGCGAGCCTTATCCAGCACACGCTCAAGGTATAGATGCAGAGATGGAGATAGAGGCCGAGGCACCGGCTGCACAGCCGGAGGTTTGTATTCGACAGCCACGACCGTAGAGGCGGAGGAGAGAGCCATCTTAGGCTCAGCAAAATCATGAGCCGACGGACAGGCAGGACGGATTGGACGCGAGGCTCACGAGGATAGAGACCACCCAGGCTGCACTGGTGGCCGGTCAGGCGGAGATTCGGTCCGATTTGTGATGGATGGCGGAGACGCAGTGCATGATGATGCTACATATGGGCGTGAGGAACATACCACCATTTCCCTCAACATGACCTGATAAGGCTGGACCATCTGGAACTCACCACGATGACATGGAGTGATATTTCTTTTACCTTTTTATTTTTCTTTCTTTTATTTTTAGTTTAGTTTTTTTGGTATTTAACTTTTTTATCTGTATCTAAACGTTAACATCTTTTGCATGAGTTGATAGTTTTAGTAGATGACCATTATTTGCCAAATTGTGATTGTTGCACAACACAAGTGTGGGGTCACTGTACCCCTGCACTTGTGTTATGCCGACATGTTTACTGCTGCACCCCCGACTCCTGGATTTCATCGAGAGAATGCGAACAATTAACCGTGTTACAGTTAATCCGACAATCAAGCAATTCGGTGTTCCAAAGGGGTAACTATGTTCTCCCTTGTTTTGAATTTTTCTATGTACAATGGGGACGTTGTACAGTTTAAAGTGTGGGGTGGGTACAGTCGCAAAGTTTTTTGAATGTTTGCATAAAATATCATAATTTTCAAATTTTTGGGAATTTTCAAAATTTTTAAGAAATTGTAACTTGGAAATAAATAGTTTTTGAATGTTTATAGCATTATGGTATTTTTCAAGAAGTACTGTTTAGTTGTTAATATGCTATTTTTGAGTTAAAATAAGTTAAGTATTTGGAAGTTAGAAAATTCTAGATTTAGAGTATCTTAGGATTGGGACTCAGGAGGGAAACATCAATCAGTGGCCTTTGTTGTTTGAGTCGGTAGGTCTAAAAAGGGTGGCCCGTAGGGCATTTATGCACCTCACTACCTAGGATCGTCTGGTCTGGGATAGTGGTTTGGAAAGCTCGTTACACGAACAACATCGAAAGTCATGGATAATTCCTTAACGACCTTTAGAATCTGGATGGGTAAGTGCACTCTTGTGAACCGAAAATTTGTAATCAAGGGTTCTTTAGAAAGTCGTGATTCCCAAAGGGTATTCTAATCATTTTTACCAAAAATCATTTTTATCTAACCATCGAATACAATAAACTTTGAAACTGAAGGCATTCAAAATTGTTTGGGTTTTTGTTATAATTTGTTAAAAATTCTACTTGCTCTGGGACAAGCAAGGCACAAGTGTAGGGTGTTTGATAACGCCTAGTAATATTAAGTTTTATAGTTGTTATTTAGCGTGGTTTTAGTTAGTTTATCCTTATTAATTGACTATAATCACTTACTTTTGTACCAAAGTGCTTGGAAATGTTTTTAATGTAAATGCAGGGGTTTTAGTGCAATTTGAGAAAAGTTACGGAGCAAAACGAACAAAGGAAGTGGTGCAGGAGAAGTTAGCGCCGCTAACCCTCCTGGTTAGCGCCGCTAACTTGGCAAAAGGCGGGAATCCTCGTTTTTTGAATTCAGAAGACGCTAATGTACAGATAAGCCAAAAGTCAGCATTTTGAATTTCAAACCCAGAGAAAACGGGATCTGGATAAGGGCGCACCACGGGAAGAGCCTGACCGCCCCTCGGGACCCCGGAAATCCACCACTATAAATACCGGACCCCCGTACGACTTTAAAGGCATCCCGGGGCACCACAAAGGGATCCGGAAGCATGATTTCGTGATTTTTGTTAGTAACATTCGTTGGTTTGGTTAGATATTTGGTTTTTCTATTATTTTATCAACTCGGTATCGAGGTATTCCGCAATTGGAGTTTCCGACGATTACTCGATATTTTGTTGGTTTATTTGGATAGTTCTCTGATTCCGTTAGTTGGATAGATGGTAGTTTAGATCTGGATATTTGAATATTAGTTTGATGTTTGTTTTGATTTATAAAAGTAATCATTCGATTTTATTGTTGGTTTCTCGATCTGCAATCAGATCTGAGTTTTGTTTGGGTTTTGTTGATTTCGGTTGTTTCCCACATGTTATTGATCTGCCGTCTATAGAGTGACACTATAGATCGGTTTATCTACACAAAGTGCCAACCACGGACTCCACGGTTCGACCCTTACTTGCCACTAGCTATTGAGTTGTAAGGAATAAATCTAGTATTTTTGACTGCATCGACGACTGCAACGTGTCAGATAGTTAAGAATGTTTTTCAATGCCGTCCAATGAGTTTCGCCAGTATTATCCTGATATCGGCTTACCATGCTCAAAGCATACGATACATCAGGTCGAGTACATATCATGTCATACTTGATTGATCCTATAGTCGAAGTGTATGAGATTCGACTCATTCTGTCGGTTCATCACAAGTTCTGGGACATTGCTCTTTACTCAGCTTTATGCCATGTTGCATGGGCAAGAACCCCTTCTTGGAATCATGCATCTTGAAGTTCTTCAGGATTTTATCTAAGTATGTACTCTGCCTTATTCCTAGTAGATGCTTTGATCTATCTCTATAGATCTTTATACCAAGTATATAAGATGCATTTCCAAGATCCTTCATAGCGAAACACTTCCCAAGCCAAGTCTTTACACTTTGCAACGTTGGGATGTCGTTTCCTATAAGGAGTATGTCATCAGCATATAGTACTAGAATATTACATTACTCCCACTGGATTTTACATATACACAAGACTCATCATGATTTTTAGAAAATCCAAACTCTTTGACCTTTTCATGAAAGAATATGTTCTAGCTGCGAGAAGCTTGTTTAAGTCCATAAATGGACTTTTCAAGCTCACACACTCTATTTGAGTACTTTCTATGTAGAAAACCCTCAGACTGTGCCATATACACATCCTTTGACAGTTTCTCGTTAAGGAAAGCGGTTTTGACATCCATCTGCCATATTTCATAGTCATAAAATGCAGCAATGGCAAGGAACACTCTAATAGACTTAATCTTTGCTACTGGAGAGAAGGTTTCATCATAATCACTTCCTTGAGTCGGAGTGAAACCCTTCGCAACCAACCTAGCCTTGAATGGGTGAACATTCCCATCCATGTCGGTCTTCTTCTTGAAGATTCACTTATACCCAACAATTTTTCATCTTGGTGTTGGATCAACCAAGTTCGAAACTTGGTTATCGTACATGTACTGAATCTCGCTCTCCATGGCCTCTTTCCATTTTGCAGCCTCAGGGTCTGCCATTGCTTCCTTGTAGTTGGATGCTCATCCTCACTAATCAGTGTGTTATTACTGATTTGTGTGTCACCTTTTATAGAATATCGAAACCATAAAACTCAGGAGGATGACTAACTGTACTGGATCTGCGGTGGAGATATGTCAGTTCTCTCAAGAGGAGTCTCATCCTCGGGTTGAGTGCTAGTGTGAACTATAAGTTCTACGTTGGATGAATCTTGAATCTCTTCAAGATCAATTTTAATCCCACTAGCCCCTTTGGATATGATATCTCTTTCCAAAAATACTCTTATTCGAGCAACAAACAGTTTGTTCTCAGAAGGCTTGTAGAACAAGTATCCAAATGACTTTCGTGGATAACCAACAAAATAACACTTCTTTGCTCTGGGTTCAAGTTTGTCACGAGCTTCGCACCAAACGAATACTTCAAAACCCCAAACCTTTATATGTGCTAGCGAGGATTTTCCCCACTCCACATCTCAGAGGTTGTTTTAGCAACCTTCTTTGTTGGGACACGGTTTAAGATGTGAGCTGCAGTTTCTAAGGAATAACCCAAAAACGTATTGGAAGTGTAGAACGACTCATCATAGACCGAACCATGTCTAATAGCATTCAATTTCTCCTTTCAAACACACCGTTGTGCTGCGGTGTTTTTGGAGGAGAGAATTGTGAAACTATTCCAGAATTCCTAAGATGATCGTATAATTCTTGACTAGGATACTCTTCTCCCTTATCGGATCAGAGAATCTTAATCTTCTTGCCCAGTTGATCCTCTACTTCGTTCTGAAACTCTTTAAACACTTCAAAGGTTTCTAACGTATGTTTAATCAGATAAACATAACCGTATCTACTGAAATCATCAGTAAATGTCACAAAGTAGCATTCACATTGTCTAGTGGCAGATCTAAACGATCCACGGACATCTATGTGGATTAGTTGCAACAGATCCTTGCCTCTTTCATAGCTTGTTGTGAATGGCGATTTGGTCATCTTGCCGAGCAAGATAGACTCGCATACATCATCCGATTTTAGGTCGAATGATTCCAAGATTCCTACCGACTAGAGCTTGGCGATGTGATTCTTGTTTATATGGCTAAGACGACAATGCCATAGACGTGATTTATCGAGTACATTCACATCAGAATCAACATTCAAAGCTATATTACTATTTCTACCAACGTAAACAACAGTTTTATATATGCCATTACAAGGACTTGCTTTAAAACAAAGATAACCATTTTTGTAAACTAAAATATTTTGATTATCATTGTCAAATGAAAATTTAAACCATCCTCAAACCAAGCATTAATTGAAATAATGTTTGGAGGCATTTATGGCGAGTAGCAACAATTTAATAACCTAATTGAACTACTATTATTCAGCATCAGCTCATAGCTCCCAATCCTTTTAACAGCAGTAGTCTGCCTGTTCCCCATGATTAGGTTGAGCTCCCTTACTGCAGCTTCCTACTTTCCCTTAGCCCTTGCATATCGGTGCAAAATGTGAGTACCACATCCTGTATCAAGGACCCAAGAATTGGAAGTCATAGTACTGTGTAATTCAATCATATTTATGTAATTCAATCATAAATATACCTGAGGTGCCACACTCTTTGACACTTTATTCTTCAGGTTCTCCAGGTACTTTGGGTAGCTATATTTCTAGTGTCGTTTCTGCTTACAGTAAAAGTAGACAGCCTAATTCGGGTTACTGGTACAGGCAATGTCAGAATCAGCTTTTCTCTTAAAGCATTGGTTGCCCTTGGCTTTTCCCTTTCCTATGGGATGAGAACTGTTGTAACCAAAATCTAAGTAAAATGCGGAATGTGATAGAGATTCCGAATCTAGGAATAGGTTCGGAATAATAAGACAAGTCTAAATACTTGAATGGATGATGCAGAATGATGGACAAGTTCGGAAACTTGAGGGTTTACTTAGATGGATCTTATATCTCAACAATAAAGATAGTGCACAAACAGTTAACAATAATGAAAGATAAAGACAGTAAGATTGAAATACAAGAATTAGAACAAGTAAAGTAAGAACAGATATGAACAAGAAAATATATGATGGAATGAGAGGATTTTTATATATCAATGAAAAATCGTTTACAAATCAGCTCTCAAAACATGAAGACTAAATGAAGAAGTGGTCTTCCTTTTATAGTACAAGGGAAGACCTTTGGATATTATCCTAAGGATTGAAGAGCAGACAACACGTCTCTCTTTAGTAAGACAAGATGGTTCTAACTATTAAAATAATACAATGTCAGACTAGGGTGGCTATCTAGAATATAAATAATACAATCAGTACATTCGACATGCTTCTAAAAGGTCACGCCTAATCTAGTCTAATCATTCTTTATAACTTGAGGTGCTTATCCATTTGTCTTATCTTCATCTTTAGTATTCTGAGTTGTTGGAGTTGTCCGAAGTTAAGAGATAACTTTGGAATGGCAGTTTGCTGAATATAGTAGACTTCTGAAGTTCCTTCTGATATTCTGAATATGCCTTCATAACTTGGTTCATATGCCGAGACCATCTATATTGTATGGTTCCGAAATCCAAGACTAGATTTCGGTATAACATATTTCAGACATATACATATATATATATATATATATATATATATATATATATATATATATATATATATATATATATATATATATATATATATATATATAATGATTCTAAATAAAGACACTCAGAAAAATCCATATTCATTGATAATGAAACCATGATTCGAAACATATATATTAAAAGAAACCTATTGTTTTCAGCATTCAATACTTAACACATTCCATCAAACAAAGTAAAAAGACTAACAAACCACCAAATAAATTTTAAAGTACCACCAACACATTCTCATCACTAGACAAACACCGGGTTGGTCAACGACCCGTTCTAACATTCACAATTCCCCCTTCGGTGACCAATCGAGGGGTTTGACCTTTCTGACTTTACTGCACCTCCAAGATAGCTTGCTTTCTGGCATACAACCAAAACTTCCTTACTCCAAGCATCCACTCCATCCCAAGTAACATCTCTTCTTTGGCTTCTGGTTCTGAGTGAGTGGATTTCTTCATAGCCTTGACAAAACCTTCCAGCATCGCGTTCGGGGCTCTTCTGATGTGCTCAGCCCGGAAGAAGACTAAAGAATCCTTAACTGATTTGTCTTTATATATGATTCCAAGGATTGGATCATTGGTTGCTCCTTTCTTCCAATTTTCTCTATTTTCTGGCATGGAAATATCTACCAAATCGCGATGTTGATCACCAGGATAGTTTTTCACAAACATATACATTTCCCCATCGCTGAAGCAGAATTCTTCAAGAAGCTGATGCAGAAAACGTTTAGCTGCAATGAACGCTTCCCGACAGTCTTTACTTCGCTCAACTCGTGGAGCCATCTTCATTACAACAGAGTAGATATCGGAAGGATTCATTTTTCTGAAATCAGCTTCCGTTATCACCATCTTCACCGTTGTTTGTGACAATCTCGTACTCATAAAAGTTTGATTGTTGAAAAGTTCTCCTCTTGACACTTGATACAGTTGTGACGATGGGCTCAATGGACCAGGTATTGATTTGAGATTGAGTATACCTGTGCAGAAATTTTTTAAGCTTGAGTCTCACAGCCAAAGTCTTGTTTTGTTTTGCGATACCAGAGAGATATCCTAGTTGTGTGCCTGAGATGGAGGAGGAGCAAACGATTGATCAGGTCGGAAATCTGCATCTGTTAAAGGTCGGAAACGAAAAAGAATGAAGAAATCTGGTTTAATTGGACCACCTGGACCAGCTGCTGCTGAGGCAGCTTCTGCTTTTTCTTCAATCTCCCATTCCTCAGCAAATTTTTTTGCTCGAGCATTGAAATATTGATTTTTCTTTGCTTGAAGTTCCGGAGGGTCAGAATCTTTGATTGGTGAGTACTGAAGGTTTTCATCGTTGGTGTGAATTAGGATCTTGATCGGAGATGGGGTTTGTTTCGGAGGAGAATGAGGGGGTGTGGGAACTTCCAGGGTTTCTTTCGGAGTGGTGTCCTCGGTTAATTTCTTTTCCTGATCATTGGTTTCTTCTGTATCTTTCTTCTCTTGATCGCCATCACCAACATTGGCATATGTCATTTCATCATCATCATCTTCTTCTACTAGAACCGCCTTTCCCCCTCCTGGGGCTCTTTCTGATGTTGAAGGGGGCACATGTAGGCGGTTGAGGATGGCCTGAAGCTTTTTCATCACATCCTTGGAGATTTTGCTAAGTTCGTTGGAAATGGTCGATGAGGTGGTTTCTTTGAAAATTTCACAGGATTCCATATGCATGCTCGTGGCTAGCTTCATCTGCTCTATAGGACCATGGATGGTATCGGTTATATTCTGAAGAGTTTTGGTTAAAAGTTGTAGGAGAAGGCAATGAGTTTTCCTTAGAGATTCATTCTCAGAAATAACTCCATGAAGATATTGCTGAAGATGTTCTAGGAAAGATCGGATTTTAACATCAACAGACTTGGCCACACCGGCAAGATTCTGTTCAACTTTCTGGAGTTCAGACAGGGTCTCCTGAGATTTCTTCATAAGGGAGGTGGCATCATCCTATTGCTTAGCATCAATATCTAGTAGACCTTTTGCAAGTGCCTTCTGCACTTCACCATCCAAATCAAGTATAAAATCTCTCTTTTCAAACTCAGAAACTCTTTTCTTGAGTTCTGAAATATCTTTTACCAGAGCCTCCTGATTTTGAGAGGCTTTGAGTTCAGTGACCAAAGTGATCAAAGAATCAACCTTCTGATGGAGAACTTTGTCTTTTGAAGCAATTACTGGGGATTTTGGGGGAGGAACTTCTATTTTAGCAGCATCGGAGGATAAGTTGGTTTCCCTAAGATTAATCTCTTGAACCTTGGACAATGTGGGTGTATCCACCTCCTGGTCAGTTCCGAAGACAGAGTCTTTGATAGTTTTGGATTGAGTATCAGAAAAGACCTACCTTGACCCGGATTCAACAGGGAGTCAGAGGCAATTTTGGTTGCTGGGGAATTTTTCTTCTTGGCATCATTGGCCTTGTATCGATCCCAGGTGAGGGGAACAATCGTGGAAGCCATGTTGTCCCAGACTTTCTCTGATACGTCAAAGACGTACAAGGGTTCATCCATGAGATTTTGAAGTGATAATGCAAGGTACTGATTAATTCCGGAGATGAATTTAGACTTTTGAATGCGGGCCTGCTTAACCTCATTATCTTTGGTGTCCAGAGGGGGACCAAAGTAGTCAAGAACCGCTTGTTCAACATTTCAGACTTCAAAGCATTTTTGCAATCGAGCAACTAGGTTGGCTTGAGCTTTTGCATCATGTTCATATTTCCATACTTCCATGGGACTGGTTTCGGGAGGGGGTTGATTAGGATCAGAAACAAATTGAGCTTTCTCCGGTTCGTCTTTCTTTTCTTTTTCGGTGAGTTCTGTTTTACCACCTTTGTTTCTTTTTCGGTGAGTTCTGTTTTACCACCTTTCCTCTTCTTTTTCTGACTCAGAATCTCGAAGAGTCCAACTAATTGGCTGAAAATTTTCAGCAAGTTAGGTAACACAAAGGAAACATATTCCGAGGATAACATATATCAGAGGGAAACTGAATTCAGCTTATCACGGAGATACCAAAATTCTTTGACCAATAACTTATTTTGGATTCCCAAAAATTTCATATTTTTGTTATGTAAATTGTTTATACACAGAAGTAAAACAATTTAACCAAATAATTCTAAACATATATCTGGATTTCCCAAATGCCAATGACGATAAACAACAAATTACTAACAGCACATTCAGTTGTGACTTATACATAATAAGTATTGTGTTATGCTGAAAAGTGATTATCTAAAAATTGTTGTATTTAGAAAAATGACGTGATGAGAATCAGAGAGTCGGAAGTATTTGATTCAGAAGGAGAAGGATTCAGAAGAAGTAGGATTTCAGAAGATTATTGAGAGAAGTAGTCAAAGTGAGAAAGAGAGAATTTCATAGAAAATAGTTCAGAGAGACATTGAGAGTTAGAGAGACGCGTATCTAGAAAGGTGTACCTTTTTAGCTGTTTTTACCCTCTTTTTCCGAGGTTGATGAACCGGAGAGGTGTCAGCAGCCTTCTTTTGGCCTTTCTTCGCAGGTGGAATATTTTGAAGAGGCTGAGGTAGGTAAGGTGGAACATCGGTGGTATTAGCAATGTGTTTAATGACAATTGGATGGTAGGATCAGCTAGGTTCATAAGAGCTTCTGGAAATCTTCTGAGTTTGCCAAAGGTATTATCTATCTTTGGTGCATAAGGCCTTGCTACTGGGATTTTTAGTTCGTCACCATCTGGCTTTGGAAGTGGAAGTTGAAAGACATAATATAAGTGCTCAATGCACATGGCCCAAAAGCGTGCTGAATGTATTTTGCGTGGGCTCTTCTGGGAAGTTGGAATGTAAGAAATGAAGTCTTAAAACAAAATCTCAGCATAGTCTACCATGTTTCCAGAGTACAGACTCCACAAAAGTTCCAGTATACGCTTGCTTAACTGGTCAGTCCCACCTGTTTTACCTGTTAAGCACTTAATGCAATAGTGGATCAGGCATTGCCACAAAGGGGAAATGTTTCCTTTGGAGAATTGAGACAAAGGTTCCAATTTCTACACGTAACCCATTCGATAGATCATGTTTGTAAGCTGATATGGGGATGGGTGATCGAACTGAGCTTGGTGGTATGTAACTTTGAGAGCTGTAGCAAAAATATTTTTATCCAGGGTCACGTCCCTACCATCAGATAGAGTGACCAATTAGTTTGGTCCAAGCTTCTTTGTTGAACGAACAGTGCGTTCTAGTAGAGAAACTGAGATCGTTGGTGGAGGGTCAAAGAATGCTCGGGACAGTTGATGACGAGACAATATATGGATTAATATTCTCAGATGTTCTTTGTATGAGGATAAATCCCTAGATATTGGAATATTGCATGGGGCAACCACTTTTGGAAGGAGTTGCCATTAACACTTAACTGTTAAGATTAAAGGGCAAAACATACCATATATTCAGATAATATACAAGAATAATGTAGAACATTTAACAACATGTGCAATCTATTCAAGAGAGATTTTCATCCAGATTATCATTTAGAGATGTGTGAGCAAAATCATCATAAGTTTAACCGAGGTATACATTTGTAGATCAACGAATGAACAAGAACATCAACATGTTTAATGAGTTTCAATACAATCGCAAGTTCATAGAATTCACCGTGAGTATGTTTTTGCAGAAAATGTGAGTTTAGAGAAGAGGAGATGCGTACCTTGTAAGGGAAAATGCGAAAGAAGAACTAAGACCGAAGAAAGAGGTAGAATGGAGGTTGCTAACGGCGGCCGGAGATTAGGGTTTTGATAGGAAAATCCTAAATGAGAACAGTGACGACGGAGTTTGTGGGGAAGACAGAGGCATTCAGTTACTCTGGTGAAGATTCACGGGTGTACACAGATGCGATGGTTTTGCAAAGATCGGAGGTTGGAAGATGAAGAGATGAAGATTGCAGAGAGAGAGATAAGTGAAGAAGATGAAGTGTAAAGGAAGATAAAAAGGAGGGAACGGTTAAAAGGGATTTCGAATTATGGAAAACCGCGAGAAAAATAATAAAAGGATGTTGATAAGATGTGCAGAAAAAGGTTTTGCTTGGCATTTAATGCCAAGACATGATTAAACGAGATGGTCCAGTCATAAATGGACACGCATGACACGATTACAGATACATGGAAAATATTCTAAAAATTAATTACTAATGATTGGATATTTAATGTAGCAAAATTAAATTCACATTCCTTTAATTTAATTGGTCATTTTTCTGATTTCGGAAGATATGAGGTACATAAGCTTAAGAGAAAAGAGAGTGTGTACCTTAATTGCTGAGTGTTTCAGAAGATGTATGTACTGATATGTCTAACCTCTGAAGATGGAATTATACCGAACAAAACATTATATAACAAAAAGTTCTGATCGAAAAGTTCAAAAGATTGAGGATCTGAGGTTGTGTATCAGAAGTTAGGTTTTAAAATGAAGCTTTTCAGAAGATTGAAAGTTCAGGAGGTAATTCTGAAACGAGGCTCCTCAGAGATTTGGAAAGTTTAGAAAATAAGTTTAAAAAGAGGTTCTTCAGAAGATTAAAATGTTTAGAAGTTGAGTTTCAGAGAGTGAAAAGGTTCATAGGATCAGTCTGAAACGAGGTTCTTCAAAAGTTGAAAAAGTTCAAAAGATAAGTTTTCAACGAGGTTCCTTAGAGATTTGGAATTCAGAAGATGATTTTGAAATGAGGTTCCTCAGAAGTTGAAAAGTTTAGAAACTAAGTTTAAAACGAGGCTCCTCAGAGGTTTAAAAAAGTTCAGAAGTCCAGTTTCATAACGAGGCTCCTCAAAAAATGAAAATTTCAGAAGTTTAGAGGAAAGTTAAAAAATTAAGTTTTTGACCTTCAGAAGATTTGCAGTTCCGAGAGCAAATATTAAAAAATGATTTTTAGTATAGAGTTCGGAAGAGAGGGAAGATGGGGGGGTTCCGAAAAGAGAGTAAGCAGAGGTTATCAGAAAAATGTGTTATTGAACTATAAAGAAATGGACTGTAGAACAAGCATGCATGAAAGATAAATTTATTCTCTGAAGAAATCTGGGTTAGGATTTAACATGCCCAACATTTCTAGAAAATTGTGAAATTTTGCTGTATCTAATGCCTTTGTGAAAACATCAGCCACCTGTTCTTTAGTGGGAATGAAGTAAAGTTCAATGTTACCTTGAAGGATCTGATCCTTAATGAAATGATACCGAAGATCGATGTGTTTGGTCATGGAATGCTGAATTGGATTATGTGAAATGGCGATAGCACTTTTAGAATCACAGTAGATTGATACCTGAAGAAATCTGTATCCGTAGTCCTGATGTTGAGTCTTCATCCAGAGGACCTGTGAGCAGCAAGTAGAAGCAGCAACGTACTTTGCTTCTGCTAAAGATAAAGCAACACAATTTTACTTCTTTGAGGACCAACTCACGAGTCTTCCACCTAAGAATTGACAACCTCCGGAAGTGCTTTTCCTGTCCAGCCTGCATCCTGCATGATCCGCATCGGTGAATGAAGTTTAAAGTTATCTCTGACTGGGTACCAGAGACCCATTGTCTTTGTACCTTTGAGATATATTGAAAATTTGTTTTAGAGCAGTCAGATGTGATAACTTCGGAGCTGCTTGATATCTCGCACAAATACATGCAGCAAACATAATATCTTGTCTACTTTCCGTCAGTAGAGGAGAGAACCTATCATCCCTCGGTAAATTTTGTGGTCTACTGGTTCTCCATCAGGATCAACAGAGATCTTATGATTGGTTGCATGGGGACTTTCGAGGTAAAAGAATTCTCAAGAGAAAATTTCTTTCATAATTCATTCGTGTACTTCTCTTGATGAATAAATATTCCTCTACTCGTTTGCTTAATCTGAAGACCCAAGAAAAAGTTAATTTCCCTGCTCAGACTCATGTGGAATTTGTCAGTCATCACTCTGGCAAATTCATCAACCATTGCTTAATCCGTTGAACCAAAAATGATATCATCTACATATACTTGAACGATCATGAGGTGTTTCTGAGGGGATCGAACAAAGAAAGTGGGATCAATGGTTCCTCTTCTGTATCCAGATTGTACCAAGAAATTTGACAGAGTCTCATACCAAGCCCTTGGAGATCGCTTTAACCCATACACAGCCTTGTTCATACGGTAGACATGGTTGGGGCGAGACAGATCTTCAAAGCCTGAAGGTTTCTAAAGATAGACAACCTCATGAAGATAACCTTGCAGGAACGCAGTATTTACATCTATTTGATGAACAATAATGTACTTGTGAGCAGCATAGGCTAAGAAGATTTGGAATGCTTCTAGCCTTGCCACTGGTGCGTATGTTTCATCATAATCAATTCCTTCTATCTGACTGTAACCGTTAGCTATAAGTCTGGCTTTCTCTCGGACCACGGTAACCATATCATCTAGTTTATTTCTGAAGATCCATCTTGTGCCAACAACAGTTTGATTGGCTGGTCGAGGCACAAGATCCGAAACCTTATTCTTTTTGAATTCTTCCAATTCTTCTTGCATGGTTTGATCTAGTCATCATCATCTAGAGCATCGAAGATAGTCTTTGGTTCAAATTTACTAATGTAAGCAGCAAATTGACATTCATTTTGAATGAACTTCTTAGAACGAGTCTGAACTCTGGAAGAAGGATTTCTGATGATTTGATTCGGAGGGTGGTTCTGAGTCCATTTTTGTAATCTTGGAATCAGGGCTGGATCTGATTCAGGTGGCACAATGTCCTAGATAAAATCAGAATTTTCGAGAGTGACCTCCTGGATATGTGATTCTTCAGCTGAAATTTCTTCAATGGCATCAAAAGTAAAGATTGGTGCATCATTTGATGTGTCTGCTAAAGAATTGTTCCTGTCATTTCCTGAATGTTGATGGTCCCCCTCAGATTGAGGAATTCCATCAACATGGGTCGGGAGCGGAAGCTCCCCCTGGACATGTGTTGGGAGCAAAGGCTCCCCGTGAACCTATTGAACCTGTGAAGGGAGTGAAGGCTCCCCCTCAATTGTTGCATTAATATCTGAAATTCTAACCTGATAGGATGGAACAGTAGCTTCGGTTTATGTAGAAGGAGATGGTGTTGGAGCTGTTGTGATCTGCTGAATGGCTTTAGGAGAGCGAATGATTTTTGCATGAGTTGTTGTTTCTCGACGATCGAAGAGAAGAGCATAGTCTATTTCGGTCGTGTGGATTTGTTGATGACCTTCTGGAATGTCAGCCTCCATGACATATAGAATGCCTTGTGCTTGTTTTCCCCAGAGGTATTAGTCATCGAATTCAATATCAAAACTTTCTTTAATGACTAGGGTTCTCTTATTCAGCACACCATAAGCAACAAATTTAGATGAATAACCCATGAATATTTACGTCAGATCTTAATCTATTGTTTACTTTTTAACTCAATCTGCTTATACATGTCTGATTCACATTAAAACAAGATCAAATGGCGCATGAAGATCCACATTCGTTGTCGTTCAACTTGTCCAGCAGCATTGGATCTACCAACAGGATCCCGATTCTTTTCACAAACGATTATGAAATCTGGGCTCTGCATTTTGAAGACTATGTTCTTGGGATTGAAGAACATGGATCTACCATTTGGCATGCTATCACTGAAGAAAAGTTCGCACATGCCGGTACCAGAAGAGTCATAAAAACCCAAAGGGAGTACAATGCTCTTATTCTTGCTCACCCTGATACTTCTCTCGATGAGAAAAATAAATTGATGTGCAACATTAAAGCCTTCAGAATTATCAGGTTTACTCTTCCACTAGACACGCTCAGACTTGTTTGCTCTTGTGAAATGGCGAAAGAGATCTGGGATAGGTTACAATAGTTATACTCAGGCGACACTGATCTTGAGGATTCTGTTCAGACCACTCTACTTTCTTAGTTAGGATCCTTTGTTCAAGCTTCTGATGAAACCTTGGTTCAGACCTTCAATCGATACAATCATCTCCTGAGTAAGTTGCTTAAGTATAAAATTGCTTGTACTGTTATTGAGCAAAAAGTCACGTTCTTGAATATCCTTCGACCTTTGTGGAAAGCTATAGTCTCAACCATCAATGCTCACAACCTGTTCAAATCGTACACTCTGGCAAAAGTGATGGGTATTCTTAAATCTCACGAAAAGGAGATTACTTCTGAAGCTAAAACCACTTCAAGTATGGGAACGGTGACTCTTGTTGTGAAGGGAAAGAAAGCCACCGAAGACGATTCAGAATCAAATATTTCTGATGAGGAGCTCACAAGAGAAGAAAAACCTCTCATGGTTTCCAATCCTAAGAAGTTTTTCAAGAAGAACTTCTCAAAATTAAGAAATCTTGGCAAACAAGGAAACTTAAGTTCCGAGAAGCCCAAAGAGGAGTGTTTTAAGAAGCAAAAGTCTAAAGAGGAGAAAAAGCTGGTCGGTGATTTCGGTTATGACTGCCACTACTGCAAAGGCAAGAACCATTTTGCAAAAGATTGCTTGCTCCGAAAGCAAAATGAAGAGAAGGAGCAAGTCAAAGACGAAACATATTATGTCAAGAAAATTGCAGACCTGAAAAAGGACGATGCGTCAAATGCAAAGGCAGCTTTTGTAGTTCAAGAGGATAATGAGGATGGTGTCGTTGAGGTCTGGTCAACGGATTCGGAAGATGAGGAGGTTAGGAAACCGACACATGGTTAATGCTTCATCATAAGGGAAGGTAGTTCCGAACACAGAGGGTACTCTACCCATGGGTGCCAGACGTCAGCGAGCTGTTTCACTGCGAAACCTGTTTTGGAACAGGTACAAGAATGTGAAGCCGTCGTCAACAAGGTACGCTCTATTCTTAAGTCTTTAAATGTTTGCTACTCTACTTATGATAAAGAATTAGATGATCTAAGGTTTACAGTTTTGAATTTTAGTGACAGTTTAAAATGAACATATCTTAGTAATTCTAATCTAACTGATCAATTGAACAGGGTGACACTTAAGAATGAGGAGAGGAGAATGAAAATCGACGCGTTGGAGTTAGAGTTGGTTAGGTCTAGGGATGACATCATTTATGTCAAAAGAGACAAATTTTCAGTTTTTAAACAACAAAACATTTTTTGTTTGATTGCAAAGCTTCTTTATAACAAAATTACTCAACTGCATATTGATTGTGATATAGGCAGGGGTTACATAAAATGATTTTGCCCTTTCTCGAATTGAAAGAGGACGAAATCGATGCTGATTGTTATAAGCGCGAAACCATTGTTTCTTCAGATGAAGTGTGAAAAGCATATCGTATTGGACGGGACAAAATTGAAAATTACATTCAGTCCAAAGAACACAAGAGCATGGTGAAAGAGTATATCAGAAAATGACAAAGTTGAAATTAAATCAGCCACTTTACAGAAGTTTCAGTCATTGTGCCAGAAATTGAACTCCGAAAGTACTCTCACTTCTGAGAATATTTCCAAATTCGATGAAAGTGAAATGAGTGAGATATCTGTAGAGGATGAAATTGATTGTGCTGCTTTTGTAAATAAACAAACTAAACCTAAGAAAAATCTCATTTCTGAAAACTCAGTTGCATTTGTACGAATTTTTGAAAATAAAGGATCACAAGTTTCAAATGAACAAGCAACAGTATTTCCGAAAGTTAAAACTGTTTCAAACCAGGTTTTCGTAAAACCAGGACTCAACTTAAAAGATACTTCAGAACTCAAAGTCCTTGTTGATAACGATAATTCTGATGGTTGTGACGCATTCTTCTGGTTCGAACCAATCGATAATGCAGACGAAAAAAAGGTCTCTCTAAAATGACCTCATGGAAGTCTAGAGGAAAATATATTTCAGGATCAGTCAATCGTGTAGATTCATTCTCTTAGCAAGGAACAAGAGGCACAAAACCGATTTCGAATGCTCCCTTTGTACCTCATAATTCAATGCCAACAAAACTCTCAAACCAAGTGCCTCGTATTCATAAATCGCATGAAGAGCTTATTGCTAGAAGGAGACAGATGAATGCTCGGTACAAGAATAATCTGAAAGAACGAAAACAATTTTCGAGAAACAAAAATGAAATTTTTTTTGTTAATTCTAACTCAAATTCTGCTCAAAAAGTTGGTACAACTCCGATTCCGAAATCGCAACAAAATCCAAACACAAGAAAGATTTTTCAAAAGCCACACACAGAAAAATCAAAGAGATTAAAATCAAAATCACCTGAACCATCAAAGGCAAAGATTTTCAAACCTGTCCTCAAGTCTAATGATTTGAAGGGCAAAGCCAAACTCCATCCTAAACCAACACAAATTTTCAAAGAGATTAAAATCACAAAAGTTCAAAAGGATTTTTTCCCAGAACCGAAACCCATTCTCAGAAAAGGCAAGATCACGAAGATACCAGAAAATTTTCAATCAAAACCTATTCGGAAAACAAACTCTTTTGTTCAAACTATGTCACGTTTTACTAAAGATGAATGGCAACTCACCAAAACAAAAGTGTTTCGTTTTGAAAGCGGAGAGAATCAACTTCAAAAGAGGAAAATATTTTGGGTTGACAAATCAAAAATCTTTCATGTCCTCAAGAAATTCTCACATGGACCCACATTGGTTTGAGTTCCTAAATCTCTCTAAATTGTGCAGGTGATGCGTGACGAATAGTATGATCCATAATGGTACATCGATAGCGGCTGTTCGCATCACATGACAAGGAGAAGGGAAGAATTAAGGGAGTATCGTTCGCTACGAAATGGTGGAAAAATACGTTATGGTAATAATGCGATGGGTGAAATCAAAGGCTACTGCATGATCACGAATGGTGAATTTTCAATTCGCAAGGTAGCATATGTGGAAGGCTAGCAACATAACCTCATCAGTGTTTCGCAACTGGTGGTGGGATCTGGGCTCAAAGTGTCCTTCGATGAAGAAGGTTCGAAAATCGTAGAAAAGAAGACAAAGACGATTATCCTGAAATCAAAAAGAAAGGGCAAAATGTTCCCCTTGTATATGAAACCAATCAAAGGGAAGCCTGCCATCTGTTTACTCACGAAAGCAGCTAACGATGATAGTTGGTTGTGGCACAGACGTCTTTCACACATGAACTTTAGAGACATAAACAAGCTCGTACTTGGTGATCTGGTGCGAGGATTGCCACTACTAAAGTACGATAAAGACCATATGTGTGATGCTTGCGAACTTGGAAAACAAAGCAGAAAGAGTCACCCCACAATAATCAACACAAAGATAATCATACCCCTTGAACTATTGCATATTGATCTTTGTGGTCCATCTGCAATCGAAAGTGTAGCTCACAACAAGTACATTTTGGTTGTAGTTGATATTTTTTCGTTTTACGTGGGTTTTCTTTCTTAAACAGAAATCTGAGGCTACTTCCAACATGATCAATTTCATCAAGCAAGCTGAACAGCTACTCCGAAAGCCTGTTCGGAAGATTCAAAGCGATAACTGCACGAAATTCAAGAATAAAGTGCTTGAAGACTTTCTTGTGTCCAAAGGGATCGCTCATAACTTTTCTGCTCCTTATACTCCACAGCAAAACGGGGTGGTGGAACGACGAAATCGATCTCTTTGCGAAGCTGCTCGCACTATGCTCTCATTCGCAAGACTTCTGTTATACTTCTAGACTGATGCTATTGCCACTGCTTGCTTCACTCAGAATCGCTCAACAATCAATAAGCGATTCTTACTCACTCCTTATGAGATTCTTAACAAGAGAAAACCAAATGTGAAATTCTTTCATGTTTTTGGTTCAAAGTGCTTCATCTTTAATTCTAAGGAGAAATGAGTTAAGTTGAATGAAAAGGTTGATAGAAGAAACATATTATGTCACCTTTGATAACAAATACACCTCAAGAGGAAAGAACAAATAAAATCAGTCAGCAGAGATCTTTCCTGAATCAGATCAAACAACCAATCCTCTCATGAACCTATATAAGGAATTCATGAACTTGTTTGATGAACCAGAAACTGCCAAATCCTCGGAATCAAATGCCAAAGACAATCAAGAGGATGAACTACTCAAGATTGTAGAAGATGCAGCAACTGAAGCTGATAGAATCCCAGAACCAGCAGAACCAACACCCACTACCGCTGAACCAAATCCGTCTCAAACCCCGACCATACCAGACGTAACTCCAACTCCGACTCCACATGAAGAGGAATCTGAAACCTCCAATTCTCAAGAAGACTCTTCCGACTATCAGTCCCAGGGGGAGAACTCGGAACCTGTCCAGGGGGAGGGCTTTACTCCAGCTCCGGAGGAGCATATTCCTGCTATCGAGGGGAGCATCCGGTTCACAATGACGAATTTCATGCAAACGTTCAGGGGGAGAGTGAAAATAATGACGACGACACTCAATCCGAAGCTCAGTCGGAAATCGAGGAAGTTTATGCAGAAATTAATCTGGAATATGATCCAAACTATCCTCCGATGGTGAAGTGGACAAGAGAGCATCCTCGATCTCAAGTAATCAGAGAAACATCAGCAGGAGTTCCGACAAGGGCACAACAAAAAGTGAAGCAAACTACATTATTTTCAAAATTGGAATTTTGCATGTTTAATTCGTCTATCTCAAAAATAGAACCCAAAACTGTCAATATTGCCCTTGATCATGCGGACTGGGTTCAAGCGATGCAAGATGAACTCAATGAGTTCGAACGTAACAAGGTCTGGAGACTAGTTCTGACTCGAGAAAATGCATATGTTCTTGGAATGAAGTGGGTGTTCCGAAACAAGCTAGACAAAGAGGGAAACGTTATTCGAAACAAAGCATGTCTATTGGTCAAAGGCTACTGCCAAGAAGAAGGAATCGACTATGAGGAGACTTTCGCACCCGTTGCTAGATTGAAATACGTTTGGATCTTTCTTGCCTATGCAGCACACAAAGGATTCGATGTCTATCAAATGGATGTGAAGTGTGCCTTTCTGAACGGTGAATTGAAGAAACTGTGTACGTCGAGCAGCCTCCAGGTTTCGTTAACATCAAGCATCCAGATCATTGCCATGTTTTGGATAAGGCAGTATATGGCTTGAAGCAAGCCCCAAGAGCATGGTACGAAATGTTGACTCGCTTCCTCAAGCATTTAAAATTCATGAAAGGCTCTGTTGATCCAACCTTCTTTCACAAAAAGGAAGGCAACCATCTCATGATTGTTCAGATTTACGTTGATGACATTATTTTCAGATCCACTCATCCAAGCCTAACCGCTGAGTTCCAAAAACTAATGGAAACTAAATTGAAGATGAGTTCGATGGGGAAGATCAACTTCTTTCTTGGCCTGAATATCAGACAAAGCTCAGAAGGGATATTCATCAATCAAGAAGCATATACAAAGTCTCTTATAGAGAAATTCAGAATGATGGGAGATTCGAAAGTTAAAGTCCCTATCGCATTCGGAACCAAGCTCACACCATCTTTAGACAAACTAGCAGCAGACATCACACTTTATCGTCAAATAATCGGTTCACTTCTTTACCTTACATCTTCTTCTCGATATCATGTTTGCTGTTTGTTATTGTGCCAAGTATCAAGCTAATCCAAGGGAACCTCACATTACTGCTGTGAAGAATATTTTTCGATACCTGAAACGAACAACATCACTTGGGTTATGGTATCCATCGGGATCGGATTTCTTTGTGCAAGACTTTTCAGACGCAGATCTTGGTGGATGTGGACTCGATCGGAAAAGCACTTCAGGATGATGTCAACTTTTGGATGGCAAGCTTGTGAGCTGGAAATCCAGAAAACAAATATGTGTTTCCCTTTCGATAGGTAAAGCAAATACATAGCCGCTGCTTCATGTACTTCTCAGATCATCTGGATTCAAAACCAACTGAGAGACTATGGGATCAACATGAAGCGCATCCCACTTTACTACGATTCTGAAAGCGCTATTCGGATCTGTCACAACCCAGTGCAACACTCCAAGACAAAGCACATTGCACTCCGATACCATTTCATTAAAGATCATGTTAAAGATGGTAATATTGAAGTCCACTTTGTTCGCTCTGCAGACCAGCTAGCTGATATTTTCACCAAGGCCTTACCTGAACGCACCTTCAATCGCATTCTACAAGGACTTGGAATGATAGAGGCTAAATCAGTTCTGAAATCTACTTAATGGTTGGAATTCATAAATCATATTCCGAATGGTTTCGAATCTCGGAACGTCTCAGAATCGCAACTAATGTTCAAGGATCTCGGAATTGTTCTATACATTCTATTTGTATATTTGTTTTTATTCTTCTTATTTCATTTCTTTTTCAAATATCAAAAATACCAAAATTATTTTCTCTTAAAGTTTTTTTTTTCAAAAATGCCATAAATATTTTTTTTCTTTCTAATTTTTTTAAACTCCAAAAATATTTGACATATTTTTATGTTACTTCTTGTGTGTGTTATTCTCTCATTCCACAGATTGTTAGAGGTCAAAGCAAAAGATGGCAGATTTTCACTTATAAGGAAGATAGTACAAGAACATCAAAAGAAAATTACATTATCTTCCTAAAATTTGTAATACTGCCACATGGGGGGTCACCAAGGTGATACGACTGATGGATACGCAGCTCGCATTCAACCACGAAAAGCCGCGTCCCATCTGCAAGCATCACATGGAACTGATTGTGGGCAGTTGTTCTTGAAATCGTCGCAGGCCACCAACCACGGCGGTACCACACCTCGACGAGGTCAAACTGCTTGAACTCCACCAAGATCTTTGGCGGAACCGGCTGCAGAAACGGAAATCCCACATGGACCACCATGGGTCCGCCGGTGTCTCCATCGGTAAGAGTGGTCAACCGCAATTCATACCGATGAGTCCAAACACCCACAATCACGCCACCGTACATACCTCCTGCGAACACACCCTCATGCAGCTTAACCTCCACCTTGTCCCAGCGGTTGAACGGACGTTGAGCCATTTGTGTGTTGATACTCTTTGTAATTTTTGTTTTGGTATAAGCTTAACTACTAAATTTCTTTTCCTTTTAGAGGCAGGTGATGGCCGATTAATCTTCCCAGTTATGGCGACGATTAATTTCCTGGCGGTAATTATGGGTGTGACAGTTTCTTTTTCGCTCTCATTAATGCTAAATCGTGTCAGAGATGCTTGAGTAGACGGGTAGTTACATCCGCCTACACATTGATGTTCTCTGCATGACATTTGACACCTGTACCAGCAGATTACGGCGCCTTCATCACTGCAGAAACTGACGTTATTTTATTTTATTTTATTTTTTTCTTTTCATGAAAAATACAAAAATAACTTTTCTCTTCAAAATGCAACTATGAATTGACGGAGACATTCTTTGTACACCTTCTTGTACCAAAAATATAGTCCTATGATTATCGAAATCAAACCAATTTCGGTATATGGCTGTAGCAAATCTAGTCAAAGATTGCAAATCATTATCACCATGGACCGCTGTGAGACTCTCAACCTTTCTTAACCAATCTCTCAATTCTCCATCACTCTCATTTTCATGTAAACGTAACCCTTATGAAGATTCTCAGTAACCACTGAGAGTTGATGGTTACACAACAACTGTGTTCATGATTTCGAAATTGTTGACACCACAATTTCGAATGAAACCCAAAAATCCGAACAACACCTTTGCGAATTGACGACACACTCGTGAAATCTCAATTTTTTTATTTTTGTGATCTTAATGAAATGTTTTAGACCTAAGACATTTCTTCCCAATACATTTTTTATGAGATTTCCGAAATCAATTAGTCACTTATATCATCCAAACCTACTTGTTATTAATGACCGCACTGGTCAAACAAGTACTTCCTTCCGATTTCCGACTTATGTCAAGTTTCGGAATCCGTTGGAAGCTACGCCACCCATGAAACGCAACATTTAAAAGATGTCGTTTACTGATTCTTAAAAATCAAGTGATCGTAATTCAACGGGAAACCACACAAGCACTTCCGAATCTCTCTTTTGGCACACTCTTGCACAAAAATCAATCTTGATTTTTCTAACTCTGGTTTCTTGGCGAAAAATCTTATTTGGCATTTTTTGTCTCATCAGTGTTGGAAAACACTTGGATAAAAAATTTCAACAGGCACGAAGATTTAAAATTCAAAATGACGTCATCCACGTACAACCGTTTCAACGTCCTAATTACTGTTGCCGACTTATCTGTTCCACGCGCCTGTCCGGCTGACTTTGGAGGCAACGTCTCATCATTAGGCGAGATTTGGGGAAACTAAAGCGACATCTTTGGGGATTTTCTCTCTCCACATTAATTCCCAAAGATATAAAAAGTTTTCATTACGGCATCTTCTCTCTCCACTGCTCACAATCTTCTCCACAACAAACTTCTTCTCTCTAGTGCTCCTCATTCTCAAACATTCATCAATGGCGGGTTCCTCCTCTGCAAACGACAAAATAGCCTCTACTCTTATGTTGAAGATCAAACCAAACCAGAACATGATCATTGATCTGGACTCGTGTCGCTACAACGAAAACATTCGTCCAATGATCGAATGTCTAAAATACTATAGGGTTTCTAAGGCACTAACAGAATCTACAACTGTTCCCATTGTTCACCTCTCTTCTGCCTACTCTTCTGCGTTCTACAACAAGAATGAGGAGATTGTCACCTTCGAGGTTGGTTCTGTCAAAACCCATATCTCGAAATCTTGTTTCGGGAAATTGCTAGGGTTTACTGATAGCTAAAACCTGGTTGATCTTGAATATCTTCAACCGGTGGTTCCGGTAGGCACATTTGTTACAACGAAACCAGAGGATTTTGATTTCATTGGTTCGATACATGTGGAAATGACCAACATTTGTTACTGCAAGTTACCACCATCTGGAGTTCGCCCAATCACGCCTAAACTTCAGGAGGCATTTGATTAATTGGAAAATCCAAGGAAGGTCATAAACGAAAAGGGAAGGCATCGACTTCTGAAACGGTCAAACCTTCAAAGCCCCGAAAGAAGCTTCGGAAAATGGTTCTGACACCGGCTTCCGAAGAAGAACACTCGGAAGGACGCACTGTCTTCGATCCTCATAAAGGAGCTCAGGGCGACAACGAAGAAGAAGAAGACATTGTAAAAAAATTCAGAATCCTCCTTCCCCACCTCACCATCCCACTCCAAAAACCACTCCGAAATCAACCCCTAAACCGACTCCCAACAAATATCCCTCACCCAAAGCTAACACTCAAAAATCCCCTTCGCCATCACCCAAATGCACCACAATACCTTCTCCAAACCCCCAAACTACTCCATCTGATGAAGAAGAAACCCTGTTTTACGATGAGAAGGACGAACTATCTAACTTTGTTGAGTCTCCTTTCAACGTGCGTCACAACGTTGATAATGACAGGGCTCCGATGACCAAGGGGCAATTCAAGGAGCTCTTTGCCAAATTAGATTCACTATTTTAATCCAACAAGGCTCCTTCCAATTCCGACTGGCAATCCCAGTTCGACGCTCTCAAGACATCTGTGGACACCTTGATCAGTGACAATGCCAAAATTCTTGGAGATTTTGTCACGCTGATGGAAGCCTCTGAAAAGCAAATGAAGGAATCGACCGAAACTGTCAAAAAACCACAATCTGAAGTCCTTAAGTTTGCAAAGGATTTCCGAGAGGCTCATGACAACGCCTACTAATATCAAGTATTTTAGTCGTTGTTGAGCCTTATTCTTGGTGAATTTATATCATATATGTTGTGGTATTCTCACTTTTTGTGTCAGTGCTTGTTTAGAAAGAAAAGGTGTAAACAGGTGCTAAAAGCGTACAAAATGGAAGAAGTTTGAAGATAAAGACAAAACAGTCGAATTCATACGCGCGCCGCGGGTATGCACAAGGGCGCGATGCGCTGAGTCATGATTGAGGCGGTGGAGAAGATTCAAATGCCGAGAAAACGGGGATAAACCCATACGCGCGCCGCGGAATCTAACTGTGCGCCGCGCTGTCACTTATTTTTCAAAACTATAAATAGAGGGTTTTAGGTCGAAATCAGCAGCAAAGACCTGGCATAGGAACGACCCCCAAGGCTTCTTTGACTCCAATTTTCAGTTTTCAGTCAACCATAATTGGTATTTATGTTTTTCTCTTTTAATTTCCAAGTAGTTTAGTAGTTTTTGGTAGCTTTAGCTAGTGTTATTGGGTGTGACAACCATTGGCATTAGTTTTTAGTTTCTGAAAGTTTATGTTATTTGTTTTGGAAGAAGTTGGATCTGAGTTTTTAATAGTTAATAATTCGGTTATTGTTAATTGCTCTTTTTATGGTTTTATGCTTTTGGATGAATTTTGGATGTTTGAATGTGTTGGATGTTTTGATTTAATCTTTGTTGCTTCTGATTCTGAAGTACATTTCTGATTTCAGTAAGTAGTTAGGTTAAGTATTGGTTTTAGTTTAGTTGATGCTTGATTTGGAATTGTTGGATGTTTATGATTTCTGGATTGTTTTTGGTAAAAGTCGGAAACTAGATCCTCTGGTTGTAGACTGACACTACAATTGGTAATCTGTTGCCTACCTTGACCACGTAACTCCTATGGATCGACCCTGACTATCGCTTTACTAGTGTGTGTTAGGTTTATTTTACTATTTTTGACCGCACGATGACCTAGGCGTGTCAAAATTTGGCGTCGTTGCCGGGGAGTTGTGAGCTTGAGAGTAGGCGATCTGTAGGACTTTTAGTTTCTAATTTTTCGTTTTAGTATTGAGATTTTCAGTTGGTTAGTATTTCAATTTTTGGTTTTGATGGGCGTGTTGCACTAGTACATGCATACCCGTCGGGGTGAGTAGTTATCCCCCTTGCGTTTTGACTTGGAGATCTAACGAACCGCGCGTAAGAACCGTGCACGTAGGCGTTTGGATACAATGAGATTTAGTAATGTCAGTATTAGTTTAGAGGATGTCGCCCAGGAACCTAAGGGTGAGGTGACGGGGATGCCATTTATTCCCCCAGTTTCAGAATTTCAGTTTAGGAGCACGAGTGTTACTGGTGGTGCGGTTTCAGCCCCCGTATCAATACCATCATGCACTCCGCCTTCTGTTCCACCATTTCAACCACAATCTACAAACCCTTTTACATCTGCTATGTCTTGGGGAATGCCAACCCGTGATGGAACCCTACTGCGTAGGCAGCATACTACCATCTCTCAACCACAATCACAACCATTACAACCACCATTAATCTTTAAACCACAAACCACTTTCCAAACCATACCACAACAATCACAACAACCATATCAATCGCAACCTCCGCAGCAGCAGCAGTACCAGTACCAGGAGGTTGAGCAGAGCTATGAGGACGAGGAAGAAGGATGGGTTCCGCAGCAGCAACAACGACAGCAACAATGGAACCGAGGTCGGAGACCTCCACGAAAAGCACCACAACAACAGCAACCGCAAGGTCAGCAATGGTACAACAATGATCATCAATATAACGGTAATTTAGTTCGGCCTTTGTACTTTGCACAACCGAGAGGGCAGTCGGTTGCATCGCACTTCCAACCGTGGGAGTACGATGATTCATCGTCCATTTATATTCCAGATGATGTAGACGCTCAGGTAGAAATTAGACCACAACTCTTAGGAATATTGCCTGAATTTAGGGGATATAAACACGATGATCCATACAATCATTTGTATGAGTTCATAGCAATAGCAAACAACAATACCCCTAAGAACATGAATAAGAATATTTTTAGGTTAAGGTTGTCCCCGTTTACATAAGACAAGGCCAAGTATTGGTCCACGTCTCTTCAGTCCAATAGTATCACTACATGGGATTAGCTTAAACCTAAATTCTTGCAAGAGTTCTACCCGGCGAGTAAGACGACAGAGATTAGGAGAGCCATCCAACATTTTCAACAAAAGCCTGGAGAAGCATTTCATGAAGCTTGGGATCGTCTGAAGGAGTTGAGGTCGTGCCCTTATCATGATATTCCGAAGTGGCAGTTGGTCAGGCATTTCTTTGAAGGGGCAAGTGAGACGAATCAGGCGATGATCAACGCATCGTCCAGTGGCACTATCATGATGATGGATCCTGATGAGGCTTGGCAGTTTTTGGAACAATTGAGCAATGGATCCAAGGCAAATTTCTCTACTAGAAAGACGGTAGGCACAGCTGCAGCAGTGGGAGCTGATGCAGATTACAGGAAGGATGTCAAGAAGGAGATAAGCGAGCTAAACAAGAAGTTTGACAGACTGATGTCTACTCTACAGAACGGACCTCAAAATCAGCAACAAGGAGGTCAAGGAGGGCAGATAACTCAGGAGGCAAATCAGGTTTATGGTCAGGGACAAGGTCAATACAACAATGGACGACCTTATAGACAGTATAACCAAGGTCCATAAAATTTCAACAACCAAAGGCATAACAACTATCAGGGCCAGTCATCTAATCAGCCCATGCAATATCAACCGGCAAATAACAATGGTAATGCAAGTGGGAGCGGTAGTAATAACAATAGGGGGCCAAGTAATAATTACAATAACAATAACGCCCCAGGGACTCAAGAAGATTTCACTGCAAAAATGTACGAGATGTTCACACCACGTAGCAGCAGTCTCAGGCTAATGCCAAGGCCATCGCCAACATAGAGAGGCAGATCGCTCAGATGGCTGAGGATCAAAGAAAAAGAGATAATGGCAAGCTACCCAGTACTACGAAAATTAACCTGACCCATGCTCAGCGGGCAGGAAAGGAACATGTCAATGTTGTTGAGGCTGAGTGGAGGAAGGTGACTGTAGAATATTTGCTAGGTCATGAAAGTGAAGTTGAAGAACAGACTAAAGAAAAGGAGGTTAAGGCTGAAAGTGAAAGTAAGGAAGAGGAAATTAAGGAAGAAGTTGAAGTTAAGATTGAAAAGGAGGATAAAGAAGAAGAAGAAATTAAGGTTGAGAAGGAACCTTAACTTAAAGAGGACAAGGATGTCCTAAAAGAGGATCAGCCAATGGTGGCTGGAATTAAACAGAGGAAAAAGGATAAGAAGGAAAAGAAAAAGCAGGAGGTGCCAACTAAGTCAGCTGGACCCTCAATAACAAAAGTAAGGAACCTACACCTGAAACGGTAAGGTTAACTGTAAAAGCAAGTGAGGCATTGTTGGGTACATTGCCCAAGAAGGAGAAGGACCCCGGTTCACCATTGATTACTGTCACGGTAGGGGATGTGGTCATCAGGAACACCTTCCTGGATCTTGGAGCAAGTGTGAATGTATTGCCGGGTTACTTGTACGATAAGTATAAAAATGAGGAATTAGAGCCCGCTAAGACAGTGCTACAGCTGGCTGACTAGTCGACCAAGGTTTCCCGAGGCAAGTTGACCAATGTGATAATTAAGGTTGGTGACTTTTTCTATCCTGTCGACTTTTTGGTAATGGAATACGAAAGTTTAGAAGATGTTCCAGCTTTAATTCTGGGACATCCATTTTTAGCCACAGCTGGGGCTGTCATGGACTGCAAGACAGGAGACTTGGATATCTCCTTTGGAACAAGGAAGCGCAGGCTAAATATGTTCGAATGTCCGATATCAGTGCCATCGGGGCACAATGATAGGTACCCAAGTAACAATCCTCTCATGGCACCAGGAACTAAGGACAGAGTTAAACAATGGACAAGTGTAGGTGAAGGTGTAAAGGAAAAAATTTTCTGGGAGGCGAAACAACATCCTTTGTCCACCATTGACAAAGTGCAGCTGCTCGATATGATAGAACTAATGGAGTTAAAGCACCAACAATATGAAAAAGACGCACGGTGCAGGGAAGCTAAGGTTTTCCAACTCCTGGATGCTCAGCAGCAGTGGATCAGCCAGGTTAGCGATAGGATGACACAGTTGACATCTTTGCTCGCGATGGTAGTCCATAATATTGCGCCAGAGACAAAGAAGATAATGCCTCAGGAAGAATGGGAAGAATGAGGAATAGTCCGTCTGGCTGAAGACGTTAAACTTAGCGCTTTATGGGAGGCAACCCATCTTTATAGGTTAGGTACTGTATTTCTTAGGAGTAATTAGGAAAATATTATCATCGTCATTGCAGGTGTTATGGGTTCGAGGCAAGTGTGGGGTTATAAAAGAGAATTTTGAAAAATTGAAGGCCGCTCCGCGGTTTGAAGTTTTGCACGCCGCGGGATCGCAGACCAACCCGATGCGCAGGGGTTGATTTGGGAACACGCGCGCCGCGGTCATTACATATCCGCGCCGTGGGAATTGATCGGTCGGATTCTTCCTTTATAAGGTACGTCGCATTTCACTATTCACACACATCACCCACGCCGCGTCTCAGAGTTCCGATCAACCGACGTTTTTCTCGCATTTTTCTCGTTCATTTCATTCCTACTATCGAGGTATGTCATTCTAACTAGTTTTTACTTGTTATAACTAGCGATTAGGCTGTGAAATTGGTTGATTTCTCCAAAAAATGAAAAACATAGAAATCAGCAATGCTGGCTCGTAGGGTGTTTTGTTTGCCAAACAATCATCCTAGAGGGGCTAGTCGGTGCTTAGGCTACCTTGTAGTGTGTTTGGATCGAGTTAACACGTGAAAATCTGTGAGATTAGGGTTGGATTTCGCAAGAGTCGCTTGCCGCGCCGCGCTCTGGTTCTTGGGCAGCGCCGCGGTTCGGTTGGGAGGATGAGGACTTATTTTGCAAAAAAATTTTGTTTTGTGTGGTTTCTGTATGAAGATGGCTTTCAGGCGCGATCATCCTTTTCTCCAGTTCCTTGACGAGCTGGAGAGTTCTGCCGAGTATATTCAGAGGAGGGATGCACTTATTAGTCGCCGGGTTCTTGAGGCGACGATTATAAACCAGGATATTCTTAGGACGGCCGGACTCTGGGCCGAGATCGAGCCTTTTCTTTATCGCACATGGTCCCATGGGGAGACTACATTCACGTGTCGTGGTTGGGACAGGCTTATGGCCAACCAGGACGATATAGTTTACACCGAGCTTCTCTTGGAGTTTCTCTCTACGGTCCGCTACGCACCGGCTTCGACAGAGGCCCGATCCAGGCTAGTCCGATTCAGATTGGGGGAAGTCCCCAAGGAGTGCAGTCTTAGGGAGTTCGGGAGACGCACGGGTATATACACGGAGGCGGATCTCCAGAGCCGGCACTTCATGCCGTTCCTTCACGCGTGTATTCAGGGGCAGCCCGCACGGGATGCCAATGCAGTTGTTTGGGCCACGTTGTCCAAGGTATACTTCTAGGCGGGGTCGGCTAGGGAGAGCTAGCTCTGCAACCCGCTTCACCGGCTCATGCACCGTATCGTCACCACCTCTATCATGCAGAGGGAGGGAGGCGAGAAGTTCTCAGGTAAGGACATGACGTATTTGTGGGTGCTCCTCGACCCCACCAGATTCCTCAACCTACCGTATGCCTTGGTGATTTCTCTATCCACTCGGGCAGTGGGTGCGTCTGCCAGCAGTCCCTTGACCGGCGGGCACTACATTACCCGCCTGGCCCGATTTTACCGGTTACTCACTGCTACCACCATGGCCTCCCTGACGGCGATTCCTCCAGTCCGCACATCGGCGCGGGCACTGGAGAACATGCACCTGATCCACTAGTCACGGCCTGGGCATTTTGTGAGAGAGATAACAAAGGCACCGAGGGCTCCCCAACCAGTCCATGAGGAGGGACCAGCGAGGCGACGTCGGAGAGTCGATGCACCAGCAGAGCCACAGCCACTGCAGGAGGAGACACCGGGTGTCCGCCGATTGGAGGAGCGAGTGGCTCGGGTTGAGGACCAGCTGGAGTGGATCGGGGAGGTACTTTTACAGATGGCCACTCAATAGGGACAGCGCCCCGACCATTCCCAGCCCGAGCCCATGATCACGAGGCAGGTCCTTCTAGACCACCCGGTGGCGATTGATGTATTTTTCTGTTTTCTTCTTTTGGGATATATGTACTGTACTTATGACACTATCTTTATCTTTTGCTTGTTTATATTTATTTTATTTGTTTAGTTGCATTTAATGTTTTTTGTGAGTAATGCATGTAATACCAAATGGAGGAGTTGTTTCAGGCAAGTGTGGGGTCACCGTGCCCCCTCCACTTGACACGATCACTGGCGTGTTTCACTGTTGCGCAACAACTCCTGAATTCTGAGTCAAAGATTTTTGTTCGTGTTTTTGTACCTGTGACAACCAAGCACCATCAAGCAATCTACCGTCTAAGGGGTAACTCTTTCTCCCTTGTTTTGAAATTATTTTTGTACAACGAGGGCGTTGAACGGTTTTAAGTGTGGGGTGTGGACGGTCGAAAGATTAGTTTTTGAAATTTTTGCGGGAAATGAGTCAATTTCAAAATTTTTAGCAACGTTTTCAAAAATTTTAATAAGTTGTAATTTGGAACGAATAGCTTCTGAATGTTTATAGCATTGGTATTTTTCAAGGAATACTATTTAGTTGTGATCATGCTATCGGTTTAGTCAAATAAGTTGAGTTTTATGAGTTAGAAGATTGGACTGTTTTAAGTTTGGGATTTAGGAAGGAATTGTCAATCTGTGGCCTTTGTTGTTCGAGCCGGTAAGCCTAAAATGGGTGGGACTTATGCACCTTGCCACCTAAGATCGTTTGGTCTGGGATGGTATTTCTGAAAGCTCGTTACACGGACAACATCGAAAGTCATGGACAGTTCTTTAATGGCCTTTAGAATCTGAATAAGTACGTACACTTCATTGTGGACAGAAAATTTGTAATCAAGGGTTCTTTAGAAAGTCATGAATTCCAAAGAATATTCCGATTATGTTTTCACAAACTATTTCACTCTAACTCCTAAAGAAATAAGCTTTGAAATTAAACGCATTAAAAAATGTTTGAGTCTCTATTAGAATTTGTTAAAAACTCTCTTGTTTGGGGACAAGCAAGGCACAAGTGTGGGGTGGTTGACAACGCCTAGTAATATCAAGTATTTTAGTCGTTTTTGAGCCCTATTCTTGGTGAATTTATATCATATATGCTGTGGTATTCTCACTTTTGTGTCAGTGCTTGTTTGGAAAGAAAAGGTGTAAACAGGGGCTAAAAGCGTACAAAATGGAAGAAGTTTGAAGATAAAGACAAAACAGTCGAATTCATACGCGCGCCATGGGTATGCACAAGGGCACGACGCGTTGAGTCATGATTGAGCCGGTGGAGAAGATTCAAATGCCGAGAAAACGGGGATAAACTCATACGCGTGCCGCGGAATCTAACTGCGCGCCGCGGTCACTTATTTTTCAAAACTATAAATAGAGGGTTTTAGGTCGAAATCAGCAGCAAAGACCTGGCATAGGAACGACCCCCAAGGCTTCTTTGACTCTGAGTTTCAGTTTTCAGTCAACCATAATTGGTATGTATGTTTTTCTCTTTTAATTTCCAAGTAGTTTAGTAGTTTTTGGTAGCTTTAGCTAGTGTTATTGGGTGTGACAACCATTGGCATTAGTTTTTAGTTTCTGAAACTTTATGTTTCCTATTTTGGAACAAGTTGGATCTGTGTTTTTAATAGTTAATCATTCGGTTATTGTTAATTGCTCTTTTTATGGTTTTATGCTTTTGGATGAATTTTGGATGTTTGAATGTGTTGGATGTTTTGATTTAATCTTTGTTGCTTCTGATTTTGAAGTACATTTCTGATTTCAGTAAGTAGTTAGGTTAAGTATTGGTTTTAGTTTAGTTGATGCTTGATTTGGAATTGTTGGATGTTTATGATTTCTGGATTGTTTTTGGTAAAAGTCGGAAACTAGATCCTCTGGTTGTAGAGTGACACTACAATTGGTAATCTGTTGCCTACCTTGACCATGTAACTCCTGTGGATCGACCCTGACTATCGCTATACTAGTGTGTGTTAGGTTTATTTTACTATTTTTGACCGCACGACGACCTAGGCATAACGCTTTCGGTAACTCGCTAATTTATATTCCTGATAACATTGATTCGCAAGTAGAGATAAGACCTCAGTTATTAGGAATATTGCCAGAGTTTAGAGGGTATAAGCAAGACGATCCTTATAATCATCTATATGAATTCTTAGCGATTGCTAATGCTAATAACCCTAGGAACACCAATAGAAACATTTTCAGGCTTAGACTGTTTCCATTCACCCTTAAGGATAAAGCAAAATATTGGTTCACATCGTTGCCATCGAACAGCATTACTACATGGGATCAGCTCAAAGCAAAGTTCCTTCAGGAATTTTATCCAGCAAGTAAGACAACTGAAATCAGAAGAGTCATCCAGGACTTCCAGCAAAAGCCAGGAGAGGCTTTTCATGAAGCCTTTGATAGATTAAAGGAGTTGTTACGATCTTGTCCGCATCACGAAATTCCTAGGTGGCAGTTAGTTAAGTTATTCTTCGAAGGAGTCAGTGAGACGCATCAGGCCATGATAAATGCCTCATCCAGTGGGACATTTATGTGGCAGGACCCAGAGGAAGCTTGGCAGTTCTTGGAGCAGTTGAGCAATGGCTCCAAGGCAAACTTTTCTACCAGGAAGACTGTAAGTACGGCGGCAGCAGTAAGAGTCGATGCTGACTGGAAAAAGGAAGTGAAGAAAGAAATTAGTGAACTGAATAAGAAGTTTGACACGCTCATGTCAACATTGCAGAATGGACCACCAAATTCATTGCAAGGAGGTCAAGGAGGACCTAAGACTTAAGAGGCGAATCAAGTTTATGGCCAGGGTCAAGGCCAGTACAACAACGGACGACCCTACAGGCCATACAACCAGGGACAGCAGCAAAATTTTAGGCAAAACAACTATCAGATTCAATCGACCAGTCAGCCTAGAACGCATCAGCCTGCGAACAACAATAACACCAATACAAATAGCAACAATAACAATAATAGGGGCCTAGTAATGCTACCAAAAATGCCCCGGGGACTCAAGAAGAGATGATTGCTAAGATGTATGACATGGTCACTGCTACGCAACAACAATCTCAAGCAAACGCAAAGGCCATTGCAAATATGGAGCGACAGATATGTCAAATGGCTGCAGATCAGCAAAAGAGAGACAGTGGCAAATTTTCGAGTGCTACTGAAGTCAATCCTACTCATAATCAGCGTCCAGGAAAAGAGCAAGTCAACACTGTCGAATCAGGATGGCGAAAAGTCACTTTGGAAGACTTGTTCGAAGTAGGGAGTGAAGTGAGACCAGGGGAAGAAGAAAAGGCGTTAGAAAGTGAGGAAGGTAAGAAAGGAGGAGTTCTTGTTGAGAATGGCACTCAACCAGAAATAGATAAAGTGGCCTATAAGGAGGAGCAATCAACGATAGCAGGGATCAAGCAGAAAAAGAAGAATAGGAAAGAGAAGAAGAAGCAGGAAGCACCCAGATCAACGGGGCCCTTAATGAACCAGCCCCTGTGGGATGAGCTTAAGGACGCCCCTGAAGACACCAGAATTCTGCAAGAAATGTGTGAACAAAATGGGAAGAGCAAAGCACCTACACCAAAAACTGTGAGATTGACTGTGAAAGCAAGCGATGCGTTATTGGGAACACTACCCAAAAAGGAAAAGGACCCCGGATCACCAATGATCACTACAACTGTAGGGGACGTGGTTATTCGAAACACCCTGTTAGATTTGGGAGCAAGTGTCAATATCTTGTCAGGATACCTGTACGATAAGTACAAAAATGAAGAAATTGAGCCAGCAGAAGTTGTATTGCAGCTGGCTGATCAATCAACTAAGGTATCTAGGGGAAAGCTAACAAATGTCATAGTCAAAGTTGGGGACTTTTTCTATCCCGTGGATTTTCTGGTTATGGAATATGAAAGTCTGGACGATGCGCCTGCACTCATCTTAGGACGTCCATTCTTAGCTACTGCTGGTTCAGTGATCGATTGCAAGACTGGAGACATGGACATTTTCTTCGGGACCAGGAAAATAAGATTGAATATGTTTGGGAACCCAATATCATTACCTTCAGAAGAAAATGGCAACCAAGTAGACAGGAGAACATTAATGGAGCCAGGAATCAGGAGTAAGGAAAAGATCTGGACACGAACGGGGGAAGGAGGAAAAGAAGAGATTTTAAAGGAGACCAATGACCACCCGTTGTCCACCATCGACAAAGAACAACTGCTGGACATGATAGAGATGATGGAAGCAAGGCACCAGCAATATGAAAAGGAATCCAGAGAACGAGAGGCGAATGTTTTTAAGCTCTTGAAATCTCAACAACAATGGATCAGCGGTGTGAGCGATCGAATGACCCAACTCACATCTCTCATGACAATGATGGCCAACAATTTCATGCCATGATTCAAGCAAATGTCATCAGGGGTTCAAGAAGAAGAAGAGTCAGCTTAGGAGTAGTACGTCTAGCTGAAGACGTTAAACTTAGCGCTTGTTGGGAGGCAACCCATCATGTCATAAGTTAGGATATATATTTCTTTGAACAAAATACAAAAATACATCAATCTTTTTGCAGGTACTAGTAGTTTGAAATAAGTGTGGGGTCATTTGAGAAGTTTTGAAATTTTTGAAGTCCGCGCCGCGGGTATTTGAATTACGCGACGCGGGATCGTAAACCAGCCCGATGCGCAGGGGTTGATTTGGTGACACGCGCGACGCGCAAAGCGTAAACCCGCTACGCGGTAAACGATCAGTCGGTTTTCTCCTTTATAAGGTAAGCCGCGGCTCACACGACCCACACACGACTCGGAGCTCTGGTTATCAAAATTCTCTTGCAATTTTTCTTGCTCATTTTATTCCCACTGCCAAGGTACACCATTCTAACTATCTATTACTTGTTAAAACTAGTGATTAGGTAGTTAATTTTAGTGATTTACCCAAAATAGTTCAAAACTTAGAATCGCTAATGCTAGCTCATAGGGTGTTTGTTTTGCCAAATGGAGACCCTAGATGAGTTAGTCGGCACCTAGGCTACCTTTTGGTATGATTATATTGAGTTTTAGCAGGTTAAAATGAGAATTTTGATCGGGGTTTGGAAACAGCCGCACGCCGCGCCGCGCCCTTGCTCTTGGGCCGCGCCGCGGTGCGGCTGGGAAGACAGGGACTGATTTTGCAAAAAATTTTGTTTTGTGGCTATATTTTCTTTTTGCAGATGATGTTCAGATTGGAGCACGCTTTCCTCCAGTTCCCCGAGGAGCTGGCCAGTTCGGCAGAGTACACTTCGAGGAGGGACGCATTGACTCGTCGCCGAGTCCTCGAGGCGACAGTCATTGATAGAGACATTTTGAGAGACGCAGGGCTATGGGGTGCGATCGAGCCATTCTTGCATCGCACCTGGACCCATGAGGAGGCGTCATTTACTTGCCGTGGATGGGACCGGATCATGGCTACTGACGAGGACGTGGTCTACACGGAGCTGCTGCTGGAGTTCATATCCACCATCCAGTTCGCACCTCGGGCAGGAGACCCGCGTTCCAGGCTAGTACGCTTTCGTTTGGGAGGTGAGCACAGGGAGTGCAACCTCCGGTAGTTCGGGAGGAGAATGGGCCTACACACTCCAGCAGACCTCCAGCATCGCTATTTCACCCGGTTCTTCGGGTCCTGCATTCAGGGGGAGCCGGACAGGGCTCCCAACATGGAGGTTTGGGCACCATTGTCCAACGTCATATACGAGGCGGGGACTTCCAGGGAAAGTCAGCTTCAGGACCCACTCCACCGCCTCATGCACCGTATCGTCTCCACCTCCATCATGCATCGGGAGGGGGTGAGAAGGTGTCGGGCGACGACATGACATACCTGTGGGTCCTCCTCGACCCGTCCCGATTCCTCCACCTCCCCTTTGCCCTCGCGGTTGCCCTCTCCACCCACTCGACTGGCGCCTCCGCCAGCAGCCCACTAGCCAGGGGTATTTTATTACCCGTCTGGCCCGCTCATATGGTATTCTCACTGCCCCTGTGGTTGCCTCCTTGACCGCTCTGCCTCCATCGCGCACTACAACATGCACTTTGGAGAGGATGTGGCTCATTTAGCAGCAGCGCCCGGGGCAGTTCATCCGGGCACCGACCGAGCCTCCTCAGGCACCTCAGCCTGCGTATGCCCAGCCTGTCAAGAGACGCAGGAGGCCAGAGCCAGCACCAAAGCCGCAGCCACAGCCGCAGGAGGACCCAGCGGCCATCCATCGGTTGGAGGCCCTGGTTGCGAGGATGGAGGACCAGCTCGAGTGGATCGGGGAGGTACTTTTGGAGTTGGCCACTCAGCAGGGCCGACGCCCCCGACCATTCCCAACCAGGGCCCACGATCATGAGGCCGGACCTTTCAGGCCACCTGGTAGTGATTGATGTACTTTCTTTTTTTTCTTTCTTTTTTTATTTTTTGGGATATATGTATAAACTTATGACACTTCTATCTGTATATTTTTGTTCATATTTTATTTGTCATGTTTGTTTTTAATTTGTTTGTTAAGTTATGCATGATATACCAATTTGAGAAGGAGTTGTCTCAGACAAGTGTGGGGTCACCGTGCCCCCTCCACTTGTCTCGACCACCGGCGTGTTCACTGTAGCGCTACAACTCCAGGATACGAAATCGAGGATCCATCTGTATGCAATTATACCTGTGATATTGAGCACCAAGCAGTCTATCGTCCAAAAAGGGGTAACTCTTTCTCCCTTATTTTGAAATAATTTTTGTACAACGGGGACGTTGTACGGCTTTAATTGTGGGGTGTGGATGGTCGAAAGAGAATTTTTTTGAAATTTTTGCAGAAATGATCAATCTTTCAATTTTTAGCAATATTTTTCAAAATTTTTAATAAATTGCAATTTTGAAATGAATGGTTTGTGATTGTGATAACATTAGTATTTTTCAAGAAATATTGTTTAATTGTGATCATGCTATTAGTTAGTCAAATAAGTTGAGTTTTACAAGTTAAAAGATTGAGTTGTTTTAGGATTGGAATTTAGGAAGGAAAAGTCAATCTGTGGCCTTTGTTGTTCGAGCCGGTAGGTCTAAAATGGGTGGGCCTTATGCACCTTACCACCTAAGATCGTTTGGTCTGGGATGGTATTTCTGAAAGCTCGCTACACGGACAACATCGAAAGTCATGGACAATTACTTAATGGCCATTAGAATCTGAATGAGTAAGTACACTTCATTGTGGACAGAAAGTTTGTAATCAAGGGTTCTCTAGAAAGCCATGAATTCCAAAGAACAATTCGATTATGTTTTCGCGAACTATTCCACTCTAACTCGAAGAGCAATAAACTTTGAAACTAAATACAGTCAAAAATTGTTTGATTCTTTATTATAATTTGTTAAAAACTCTCTTGCTTGGGGACAAGCAAGGCACAAGTGTGGGTGTTTGACAACGCCTAGTGATATCAAGTATTTTAGGCGTTGTTGAGCCCTGTTCTTGATAAAATTATATCAAATATGTCCGAATATTCTCACTTTTCGTGCCAGGACTTGTTTGGAGAAATAGAATGGAAACAGGGACTAAAAGCGTGCAAAAGGAAGAAGTTTGGAAGGAATGAAAAATCAAGGAAACTCGTACGCGCGCCATGGGAATTAACTACGCGCGACGCAGGCTAAAGGCGGTGGAACACATTCAAATGCCGAAGAAACAGGAAAAGATCACTACGCGCGCCGCGGATTTCACTTCTGCGCGGCGCGGCTGCGGGAAAATTGCAACTATAAATAGATGCATTTCCAGCCGAAAACCCTAGCAAAGACCGGGTGTAAAATCGACATTGAAGCTCTTTGACTCCAAGATTTCATTCCAGAAGACTCTCAATTGGTATTGGTTAGTTTTAGATTTTATTTGTAATTAAATAGTGGGATTTAAACTTGGTTTTGTATCTTTGGGTGTGACAACCATTGATATTAAGCTTTGGCTTCTGTTTTTGGATCATTTGGTTAATGTTTTTATGTTGGATTCGGATTTGGTTAATGCAAAGCATTTGGTTACATTTAATCTTAGCTTTTCGGTGTTTTTATGCTTGTGTTTGGTTTTGGATGTTTGATTTATGTTTGGATATTGTTTTGACCTTGTTGGGACTGTTTTCCTTTGCTGAAATCAGTAGCTAATTAGGTTAGTTTGTAAGCATTAAACCTTGGCTAGTAACTGTTCGGTAGAACTTTAGTTAGTAGCTAGTTTATGCTTTGCTTGGTTTTGCTAGTTTGGATGCCTTTGATTGCTTCTGATTCAGAGATGTACTTCAGATTTCAGAAAGTGACTAGGTCATTTGAGCTTAGCTTAGCTTGGCTTGAGTGTGTTTGATCATTGCTTTTGTTTGCTAGTGATTAGGAAGGTAGAAACTAGATCATCCGACTGTAGCTGTGACACTACTAGTTGGTAATCTCTCATCTAGTCTAACCACGAAGCTCCTGTGGATCGACCCTGACTATCGCTATACTAGTGTGTGTTAGGTTTTATTTATTTTTGACTGCACGACGACCAAGGCGTGTCAATCTCTCAGTTAGTAGTTGGAACTGGAAACGCTGTCACATTCAACAACCAAGGAAGTGTCATCATGAAAGAAGCAACAATCGAAGTCTTGTTGAAATATGAAAGAAAGGTATCAATGTTTCTCTTGAATCTGAAGCAGTGACTGGTGGGCAATCATTGTGTCTTCTATCCATAGCCAACTCAGATGTAAGCTGGCTATGGCACCGAAGACTTGCTCACCTAAACTGCAAAACCATAAACAAATTAATGGCTATGGATTTGGTTCGTGGAATGCCTGCTCTCAAATTTGACAATGACTCACTTTGTTCTGCTTGTGAACATGGTAAGCAAACAAAACAAAGGCATCCAACAGTGATCAACCCAAAAATCACCGAACCTCTTTCACTTCTTTACATGGATCTCTGTGGTCCATCTGCTGTTAAATCAATTGGGAAGAAGAAATACATTCTAGTGATAGTTGATGATTATTCAAGGTTCACTTGGGTATTATTCTTTAGAAACAAGTCTGATGCAGCTGAAGAAATCATTAACTTCATAAAGAAAATGGAAGTAAAGCTCAACAAGAAAGTCCGAAGTGTACACAGTGACAACGGTTCGGAGTTCAAAAATCAAACACTTGATGGATTTCTGAAGACAAAGGGGATTAGTCACAACTTCTCAGCACCATATACTCCCCAACAAAATGGTGTTGTAGAAAGACGAAATCGTTCTTTGTGTGAAGCAGCTAGAACCAAGCTTAACTTTGCAAACTTGCTCATGTACTTCTAGGTTGAAGCTATCTCTACAGCATGCTTCACACAAACAAATCATACATTCACAAGAGGTTTCATATCACACCATACGAAGTACTCAACCGAATAAAACCAAATGTCAAGTTTCTTCATATCTTCGGTTGTAGGTGTTTTATTTTGAACTTAAAAGATCATTTGACAAAGTTTAATGACAAATCTGAAGAAGGGATTTTTCTTAGGTATTCACAAGACTCAAAGGCCTATAGGGTTATGAACAAGAGGACTCGTAAAATTGAAGAAACTTTCAACCTCTCGTTTGATGACTACTATATCAAGATATCCTTGCATCCGTTCCCTATGTCATCTATCTTTCCGAAGCCGGCTGTTGATGCATTACCAATCACTACTTTGGACAAAGACTTTACTTTTCTCTTCGATCCACCTATGAGGGCTGTGAACTCCGAAGCCAGGGCACCAGATAATAATGTATCTGAACTGTCCAAGCTCACAGATGGGCCTGATGACTCTTCAACAAGCAGTGTACAAAGACCATCTTTAGTTGAGGGGGAGCCATCCAACAAAAGTGAAGGGAATTTTGGTTTCGAGGGGGAGCAAAACAACTCAAGAACTTACCCCCACATGAAATCTCTCACATCATGTCCGTGTACGCATCAGTCTAGGGGGAGCCAGAAATTTCTACTCCAAACTCAACAACACCAGTCACTTCGGATAATGGAAAAACAACCTCTACACCAACTGCTGTCGAGGGGGAGAATACTCTAAACTCTTCTTTTCAATCCACAAACCTAAATACACCTCAAACAAATGTCACTAATTCAAACAATCACTTAATAACGGATGATTTTCCATCCAGTTGGGGGTATCCTTCAGATATTGAGGAAGTTGATTCTGAAGGACCACCTGAATTTGATCCAAATTTTCCTCCTTTGGACAAATGGACGAAAAATCACCCCCATCACTTGTCATCGGTAATGTTCAAGATAAAGTCTTGACTTGTGCACAACTACACCAAAAACAACTTGATTTAAACAAAACTTCGGAGTTGTGCATGTTCAATGTGTTTATCTCAAAGGTTGAACCTAGGAACGTTAAGGATGCATTTGATCACCCTGACTGGATTGAAGCTATGTAATTGGAATTAGAGGAATTTGAAAGAAACAAAGTTTGGAGGCTAATTCCAAAACCTGCAAATGCTTCGATTGTTGGACTCAAATGGGTATATAGAAACAAACTTGACACAGAAGGCAATGTGGTTCAGAACAAAGCTAGGTTGGTTGTCAAAGGTTATTGTCAACAGGAGGGGATTGACTACGAAGAGACATTTGCTCCTGTTGCCAGACTCGAATCAGTTTGAATATTTTTGGCTTATGCTACACACAAAAACTTTGATGTCTATCAGATGGATGTCAAATGTGCATTTCTAAATGGTGATCTTGAGGAAACTGTATTTGTTGAACAACCACCTGGCTTCGTAGACAAAAACCATCCCAACCATTGCGATGTGTTAGACAAAGTTGTCTATGGTTTAAAACAAGTACCTAGGGCTTGGTATGAGACCTTGACAAAGTTTTTAAAAGAGTCAAACTTCAAACAAGGTTCAGTGGATCCAACTCTTTTTGGAAAGAAAGTTGGGTCTGATTTGATGTTAGTCTAAATTTATGTGGATGACATTATCTTCGGATCCACTGATCCCAATCTCACAAAAGATTTTGAAAAACTAATGAAAAGCAAGTTTCAGATGAGTATGATGGTAAAGATTAACTTCTTTCTTGGATTACAAATAAAACAATCTAAGGAAGGGATTTTCATCAATCAACAAAAGTATACGAAGAGTTTACTTGAACGCTTCGGAATGATTAATAGCACCAAAGCAAAAGTTCCATTGCCTATAGGTACAAGGTTAAATCCATCATTGGACAAACTGAAGACTGACATCCAGACGTACCGAAGCATGATTGGTTCATTACTTTATCTCACAGCCAGTCGACCAAACATTATGTTCGCAGTTTGCAATTATGCAAGATATCAAGCTGATCCATGTGAACCTCATTTGGCTGTAGTTAAAACAATTTCTCGCTATCTTCCCAACACTACTACTTATGGTCTATGGTATCCAGCAAACTCAGGCTTCTACATACAAGTATACTCAGACTCAGACTTGGGTGGATGCTCTATTGAGCGCAAAAGCACTTCGGCGGGTTGTCAATTTCTTGATGAAAAGTTAATCAGCTGGCAATCCAAGAAGCAAACTTGTGTTTCAATATCCACAGCCGAAGCAGAGTATGTAGTAGCTGCAGCTTGCACTTCGCAGATCATCGGGATTCAAAGCCAATTAAAAGATTATCCCATCAACATGAGAAAGACACCTTTGTTTTATGATTATCAAAGTGCCATTCGTATATGTCACAGTCATGTTCAACATTCCAAGATGAAGCATATAGCTCTTCGCTATCACTTCATCAAAAGTCATGTTGAGGAGGGGAATATTGAGGTGCACTTTGTTCACACAACCGAACGGCTGGCAGATATCTTTACAAAAGCTTTAAATGAAGAAGCATTTACACGAATCGTTCGAGGACTTGGAATGATTGATGGATCTACCTTGACATAAACCTCAGATTTACTCTTTCTTTACTTAATCTTTTCAATTCCAAAATAAAAGTTTATGCTGTTCTGCAACACTTCGAAGTCCTTCAATGCTTCGGAGCCCATCGGAACAAACTTTATGCCATTCTGCAGTACTCCGAAGCCTTCTGACGCTTCGGAGCACCTCGGAACAAACATTTCAGACAATAAAATTTAATAATTGTCAAAATTCCCTTGAAACATGTTTTCCTTTGCATCACAAGGATAAACATTCTCACAATAAAAGGTTGTTTCATGGAAAAATCAAAAACAATGATCACTTGCAAAACCTCAAAAGTTCAAATCTCAATTTTCTTGTATAAATGACTAAGTTTGACCTTCTTTCATGAATTAACTGATTAAAGGACAAAACTTTGATTTTAGATTCTGATAATCATGCCTTATTGCACTAAAAGATATTTGGGAATTGATTTGAAACATTGGTAAGAACACAGACTTCGGAGTGAGGTTAAGGCTGTTTTACAGTACGAAGTCTTGTTTGATTCTAATGTCTGTAACATAATGTCTATCCCTAACCTCCCAATTAAACTTGACTCGCTTCATTATTAAACTAATCAAGTAGCCTAAAAACTACTCAGGATAATTCACATGTTCTGAAGTTTTCTTCAAAAAGTGATACCGACATTGACTGATAAGTAAATTTAAAACCTTTTTCACTCTTGTTTCAAAATTGAACTACATGAAACTTTTCAAACACAAAGGATTGTACAAACAATACAAAAGCACCATAAAATGTTATCACATGGTGAAGTTTTGGCTCTTCGGATATGAAACCTGACAACGCCTAGTAATATCAAATATTTTAGTCGTTGTTGAACCCTATTCTTAGTGAATTTATATAATATATCTACTGGTATTACTCACTTTTGTGCTAGTGCTATTGTGCAAGAAAAAGATGAAAACAGGGACCAAAAGCGTACAATTTGGAAGAAGTTTGAAGATCAATGCAATATCAGGCGGATTCGCACGTGCAACGCGGAAATCATAAAGGAGCGACGTGGTGGAGAAAATTCAAATGCCGATAAAACGGGGATAAACCCGCATGCGCGCCGCGGGATTCACTTATGCGCGACGCGGACTCGTGATTTTTGCAACTATAAATAGAGGGTCTTAGGTTGAAAAAATCAGCAAAGGCTTGGCATAAAATCGACTCCCAATACTCTTTGACTCCGAGTTTTAGCTTCAGCAACCATCATTTGGTATTTTTATGTTTTTGTCTTTAATTTTCAATTAGTTTAATAGTTAGTAGTATTTGGCTAGTGTCTTTGGGAGTGACAACCATTGATACTTAGGTGCTGTTTGTTTTTGAAGAGGTAAAAGGTCTGCAGTCTGCGGACCACATCTGCAGAGCATCTACAAAGAAGAGGTGGACTAAATGTCTGCAGACTGCAAGAAGAAGTCTGTTTGTTTTTTAAAGTCTGCAGGTTATGAAAATAAACTGAAATTTAAATAAACTGTTTTTTTAAGTAAAACATATGAGTACGTTCAATTTATGATATTAACGATATAAAGCAAACATTTATTTTTTTTTAAAGAATAAAGAATAAAAATTACGTAACCAAAGTTGGATTTACAAATAGTTTGTAAAGCTAAAAATTTGCGTAAGATTGTGAACCAAAGTTCTAATGTTAAAATATATTTGTATGTTTCAAATACTTTATAAGTATGATTTACAATAAAAAAAACGTCTATTATATAATATTAACGAATTTAAGGATCAAAGCAAACATTTCTTTTTTTAAGTTTGTGACATTTTTTAAATGTTTTACAAATTTATCTTCATTTTGTTTAAAAACATAGAAAAACAAATATTATTTACTTCGAAAAACTAATATTGATAAAAAAATCGCAACTATTAGTTAAAAAAAATCAAAGTGTTTTTAAAAACAAATATGTGTATTTCTTTTTTTTTTAAATCGAAGGTGGCCGGCGGCTGCGGTTTGGTCGACGACGCAAGGAAAAGAAAACGCGAGACCGTTTGGAGGAGAAAACGATATGCGTATTTCTTTTTTTTAGGTTAAAATTGTATTAATTTATTACTAGAAGAGCTCTGCAGACCCTTGAAGACATTGGTCCATGTCTGCCCCAAAAAGAGGACGCGCATACCTTTTTACGTCTGCGGTCTTCGAAAAAACAAACACTCTGCCAAGGTCCATGTCTGCGCGCCATCTGCGTGGCGCAGACAGAAGTGGTCAGGAAGATCTGCAAAGAAAAAACAAAGAGCCCCTTAGTTTTAGTTTCTGTTTTGGATATTTGGGTCGCTGTTTTGAACCTTTGGAATCTGAGTTTGTAATTGCTCAGTTTTTCGGTATTTATGCTCTTTGAATGAGTTCTTGGATGTTTGGATTGTGTTTGATGTTTGGTTTGACCTTGATTGCTTCTGATTTGGAGACATACTTCTGATTTCAGTAGGTAACAAGGTTTGGTTATTAGTTGTAGTTAGTTAATGCTTGTTTGGAATTATTGGAAAAAGTTAGGAACTAGATCCTGTAACAAGGTTTGGTTATTAGTTGTAGTTAGTTAATGCTTTTTTGGAATTATTGGAAAAAGTTAGGAACTAGATCCTCTGACTGTAGCGTGACACTGCAGTTGGTAATCTGTCACCTGTCTCGACCACGTAACTCCTGTGGATCGACCCTGACTACCACTATACTAGTGTGTGTTAGGTATTTTCTTATTTTTGAACGCACGACGACCGCTGCGATGTCAAATTTTGGCGCCGTTGCCGGGGAGTTGTGAGCTTGAGAATAGGTGATCTGTAGGACTTTTTAGTTTTTGATTTTTTTTAGTATTGAGATTTCAGTTACTTCGTAATTTTGCTTTTGATTTCTCGGGCGTGTTGCATTAGTGCATGCGTACCCGTAGGGGTGAGCAATTATCCCCTTTGCATTTTGACTCAGAGATTGAGCGAACTGTGCGCAAGATCCGTACACATAGTCGTTTAAATACAATGAGTTTTAGTAATGTCAGTAGTAGCTTAGAGCATGTCGCCCAGGAACCCTCGGGTGAGGCGACGGGGATGTCATTTATTCCCCCGGTTTCAGAATTTCACATTGGGAGCACGAGTGCTATTGGTGGTGCAGCTTCAGCCCCTGAACCTATACCATCATGCACTCCGCTGTCGATTCCACCATTTCAACCTTTATCCCAACCACAATCTACAAACCCATTTACATATGCCATGTCTTGGGGAGCGCCGACCCGTGATGGCACCCCAGTATCTAGACAGCAGACACCCATTTCACAACCTTTATCACAACTACCACCAGTACTTTTTAAACCACAAACCACATTCCAACCTATACCACCACAGCAACATTACCAACAGCAACCACCTCAGCAGCAGTACCAGTATCAAGAGGCTGAGGAGAGGTATGAGGATGAAGACGAAGGATGGGTTCCACCAGCACCACAGCAACCATGGAACCGAGGTCGGGGACCTCCAAGAAGAGCACAGCAACATCAACCACTACAAGGTCAGCAGGGATATAATGATCATCACTTTTACGGTAATCCTGCTCAACCCTTGTATTTTGCACAACCGAGGGGGCAATCGGTTGCATCGCACTTCCAGCCACGGGAGTACGATGACTCGTCGCCTATTTACATTCTAGAAAATATAGAATCACAAGTAAAAATTAATCCTCAGTTGTTAGGAATATTACCGGAATTTAGGGGATACAAACAGGATGACCCATACAATCACTTGTATGAGTTTATAGCAATAGCCAACGCTAACACCCCTAGGAATACCAATAAGAACATTTTTAGATTAAGATTGTTCCCATTCACTCTGAAAGACAAAGCCAAATATTGGTTCACGTCTCTACCATCAAATAGCATCACTACATGGGACCAACTCAAAGCTAAGTTCTTACAAGAGTTTTATCTGGCAAGCAAGACGACGGAAATCAGGAGGGCTATTCAGGATTTCCAGCAGAAGCCTGGAGAAGCTTTTCATGAAGCATGGGATCGTCTAAAGGAGTTAATGAGGTTGTTCCCTCATCACGATATTCCAAAGTGGCAACTGGTCAAGGTATTCTTTGAAGGAGCAAGTGAGACGAACCAAGCCATGATCAACGCATCATCTAGTGGCACTATTATGATGCAAGACCCGGAGGAGGCTTGGCAGTTTTTGGAACAGTTAAGTAATGGCTCCAAGGCGAATTTCTCCACAAGAAAGACGGTAGGCACACCTGCAGCAGTGGGAGCTGATACCGATTGGAAAAAGGATGTAAAGAAGGAGATAGACGAGCTTAATAAGAAATTCGATAGACTCATGTCTACTCTACAGAATGGACCTCAAAGCCAGCCACAAGGAGGTCAAGGAGGACCAAAGACTTAAGAAGCAAATCAAGTTTATGGTCAGGGTCAAGGTCAATACAACAATGGACGACCCTATAGACCATATACCCAAGGTCAGCAGAATTTCAATAACCAGAGGCAGAACAACTACCAAGGGCAATCATCCAACCCGCCCAGGCAGTATCAACCGGCGAACAATAATGGCAATGCCAATGGAAATGGTAAAAACAATAATAGGGGGCCCAACAACTCTATCAACAATGCCCCAGGGACTCAGGAGGATCTACTCGCGAAAATGTATGAGATGTTCAACATAACACAGCAGCAATCACAGGCTAATGCGAAAGCCATCGTCAATATTGAGAGGCAAATCACCCAAATGGCTGAAGACCAATGAAAAAGAGATAATGGAAAGCTGCCCAGTACCACAGAAGTCAATCCAAACCATACTCAGCGAGCAGGGAAGGAGCAGGTCAACGCTGTCAATGCAGAATAGAGGAAGGTGACTATGGAAGATCTGCTAGGTCACGAAAGTGGAATTGAGGGACCAGATAGAGAAGAGGAAGCTAAAAATGAAAATGAAAGCAAATAAGATGTTAATATTGAAGTCGAAAAAGTTAAAGTTGAAAAGGAGGTACAAGAAATTCCAGTTGAGAAGGAGCCTCAACCAAAGGAGGACAAGGATGTCCAAGAGGAAAAGCAGCCAATAATAGCTGGAATTAAACAAAGGAAGAAGGACAAGAAGGAGAAGAAAAAGCAGGAAGTGTCCAAATCGACGGGGCCATCAATGAACCAACCCTTGTGGGATGAGCTTAAGAATGCTCCTGAGGATACAAGAACTCTTCAGGAGATGTGTGAGAAAAATGGAAAAAGCAAGACTCCCACACCTGACACTGTGAGGTTGACAATTAAAGCTAGTGAGGAACTGTTGGGAACACTGCCCAAGAAGGAGAAGGATCCTGGATCACCACTGATTACTGCTACCATAGGAGATGCGGTCATTAGGAACATCTTGCTGGATTTGGGGGCAAGTGTGAATGTGCTGCCGAGATACTTGTATGATAAATACAAGAATGAGGAATTAGAGCCGACAAAGACTGTATTACAGCTGACTGATCAGTCAACCAAAGTATCCCGAGGTAAGTTGACCAATGTCATAGTGAAAGTTGGGGATTTCTTCTACCCAGTGGACTTCTTGGTTATGGAATACGAGAGTCTGGAGGACGTGCCCGTGCTGATATTAGGACGTCCATTTTTGGCTACAGCAGGTGCCGTCATTGATTGCAAAACAGGAGATTTGGATATCTTCTTTGGGTCGAGAAAAAGAAGGCTAAATATGTTTGGAAATCCCATATCTCTTCCTCAAGGGTACAATGACAAGCATTTGGACAGCAATATGCTAATGGAACCAGGGATTATGGACAAAAGCAAAATATGGACCAGAACAGGAGAAGGAGGAAAGGAGGAAGTTTTAAAGGAAACGAATGAGCATCCGTTGTCCACCATTGACAAAGAGCAGCTGCTGGACATGATGGAAATGTTAGAGGCAAGACACCAGAAATACGAGAAAGATGCAAGGGAAAGGGAAGCAAAGGTTTTCCAGCTTCTGGAAGCTCAGCAACAATGGATTAGCGGAGTTAGTGACAGGATGACTCAACTTACTTCATTGATGTCAATGATGGCCCAAAATTTCGCACCAGATCACAAGAAGATGCCATCAGGAATTCAAAACGAGTAGGAGTAGGAATAACCCGTCTGGCTGAAGACGTTAAACTTAGCGCTTATTGGGAGGCAACCCATCTTTCATAGGTTAGGTGTTGTATTCTTAGGAGTAATTTAGGAAGATTATATCATCGTCATTGCAGGTGTTATTGGTCCAAGGCAAGTGTGGGGTCGTTTTGATAGAAATTGATTTTTTGAAGACCGTGCCGCGGTCAGGCGATTTGCACGTCGCGGGTTCGAAAACGAACTCGATGCGCAGGTGTTGATTTGGAGACACGCGTGCCGCGGTTTGCTCATATCCGTGTCGCGGGAAACGATCGGTCAGTTTCCTTCATTAAAAAGGTAAGCCGCGACACTATTCACACACACCCACGCTGCCGAGCTCTCATCATTGAAAATTTTCTCGCGTTTTTTCTTGCTCATTTCATTCCCGTAATCAAGGTATGTCATTCTAACTAGTTTTCAGTTGTTAGAACTAGCGATTAGGTAGAAAAATTGGGTGATTTCTTGAAAACTCCAAAAAACTTAGAAATCGGCAATGCTAGCTTGTAGGGTGTTTATTTTGCCAAATAAAGACCCTAGATGAGCTAGTCGGTGCTTAGGCTACCTTGTATTGCATTTGGATTGAGTTTAAACAGATCAAATCGTGATATTAGGTTTGGAACTCAAACCAGTCGCTCGTCGCGCCGCGCCCTGGTTCTTGGGCCGCGCCGCGGCTCGGTGGGGAAGAAAGGACTTATTTTATAAAAAAAAATTTGTGGCTGTTTTGTGCAGATGTGTTTCAGACTTGATCACCCATTCCTACAGTTCCCTAAGAGTCCAGATAGCTCAGTGGAGTACTCTGTGAGGAGGGATGCACTGACGAGTCACCGAGTTCTTGAGGTGACGATCATAGACCACGACATCTTGAGGGACACAGGGCTTTGGGGGTAGATCGAGTCGTTCCTCCACCGCACATGGACCCACGGGGATGCTTCATTCACTTGTCATGGTTGGGATAGGCTTATGGCCAACCAGGATGATGTGGTGTACACCGAGCTCCTTCTTGAGTTTCTCTCGACAGTCCGTTTTTCACCAGGCTCGACGGGGGCCAGGTCCAGACTCGTCCGATTCCAATTCGGGGGAGTCCCCAGGGAGTGCAGTCTCCGGGATTTTGGGAGACGCACATGCATCTATACGGAGGCGGACCTCCAGCACAGATACTTCACGCAGTTCTTCCATGCGTGCGTCCAGGGGCAGCCCGAGAGGGATGCCAATCCAGCTGTTTGGGCACCGTTGTCCAACTTACATTTCGAGGCGGGGTCGGCAGGGAGAGCCAACTCCGCAACCCGCTTCATCGGCTCATGCACCGTATCGTCACTACCTCTATCATGCATAGGGAGGGGGCGAGAAGGTATCCGGTGAGGACATGACGTATCTCTGGGTGCTCCTTGACCCCTCCAGGTTCCTCCACCTCCCGTTTGCTCTAGCCGTCTCTCTATCCACCCGTGCGACGGGTGCTTTGTCCAACAGTCCTCTGGCCCGCGGGCATTACATCACATGCCTGGCCTTTTCTTACCGGATACTTACTGTTGCGACCGTAGCTTCCTTGACTTCTTTACCTCCAGTTCGCACTACGGCGCGAGCCATGGAGAACATGGGGCTGATCGAGCAGCAGCGCCCAGGCCAGTACGTGAGGGTGGCAACCGATGCACCCCAGGCTCCCCAGCCAGCTTACGCCCAGCCGGGTAGGAGACGCCGGAGACCGGCAGTACCAGTAGAGCCATAGCCACAGCAGGAGGAGGCGACAGAGCTTAGGCGATTGCAGGATCGGGTCGCTAAGATTGAGGACCAGTTGGAGTGGATCGGGGAGGTACTTTTGAATATGGCTACCCAGTAGGGACGACGCCCCCGACCATTCCCAGCCCGAGCCCACGATCATGAGGCAGGATCTTCTAGGCCACCCGGTGGCGATTGATGTATTTTTCTTATTTTCATTCTGGATATCTGTACTGTACTTATGATACTATTATCTTTTTGCTTGTTTATATTTTATTCATTTGTTTGTTTGCATTTAATCTTTTTTGTTGAGTTATGCATGTGATACCAAATTGGAGGAGTTGTTTCAAGCAAGTGTGGGGTCACCGGGCCCCCTCCACTTGCTTTGACCACCAGCGTGTTTACTGTTGCGCTACAACTCCAGAATGCTAAATCAAGGACCTTTTTGTGTGTGTTTGTGAACCTGTGACACCGAGTACCAATCAAGCGATCTACCGTCCAAAGAGGTAACTCTTTCTCCCTTGTTTTGAATAATTTTGTACAACGGGGACGTTGTACGGTTTGAAGTGTGGGGTGTGGACGGTTGAAAGAGTATTTTTGAAATTTTTGCAGGAAAATGACCAATTTTTAAAAATTTTTAGCAACTTTTTCAAAAATTTTAACAGATTGTAATTTTGAAACGAATAGTTATGATTGTTTATAGCATTGGTATTTTTCGAGATATAATGTTTAGTAGTTATCATGCTATTAGTTTAGTCAAATAAGTTGAGTTTTAGGAGTTAGACGATTGGAGTGTTTTAAGATTGGAATTTAGGAAGGAATTGTCAATCTGTGGCCTTTGTTGTTAGAGCCGGTAGGTCTAAAATGGGTGGACCTTACACACCTTACCACCTAAGATCGTCTGGTCTGGGATGGTATTTCTGAAAGCTCGCTACACGGACAACATCAAAAGTCATGGACAATTCTTTAATGGCCTTTAGAATCTGAATGAGTACGTACACTTCTATGTAGACAGAAAATTTGTAATCAAGGGTTCTTTAGAAAGCCATGAATTCCAAAGAACATTCCGATTATGTTTTCACGAACTATTTCACTCTAACTCATAAGGCAATAAGCTTTGAAATTAAACACAGTCAAAAATTGTTTGGGTCTCTATTAGAATTGTTAAAAACTCTGTTGCTTGAGGACAAGCAAGGCACAAGTGTGGGGTGTTTGACAACGCCTAGTAATATCAAATATTTTAGTCGTTGTTGAGCCCTATTCTTAGTGAATTTATATCATATATCTACTGGTATTACTCACTTTTGTGCTAGTGCTATTGTGCAAGAAAAAGATGAAAACATGGACCAAAAGCGTATAATTTGGAAGAAGTTTGAAGATCAAGGCAACAGCAGGCGGATTCGCATGCGCGCCGCGGAATTCACAAAGGCGTGACGCGGAGATGAGGCCGTGGAGAAAATTCAAATGCCGATAAAACGGGGATAAACCTCTACGCGCGCCGCGGGCTCACTTATGCACGGCGCGGCCTCGTGATTTTTGCAACTATAAATAGAGGGTCTTAGGTCGAAAAAATCAGCAAAGGCTTGGCATAAAATCGACTCCCAAGACTCTTTGACTCCGAGTTTTAGCTTCAGCAACCATCATTTGGTATTTTTATGTCTTTGTCTTTAATTTTCAATTAGTTTAATAGTTAGTAGTATTTGGCTAGTGTCTTTGGGAGTGACAATCATTGATACTTAGTTTTAGTTTCTGTTTTGGATATTTGGGTCGCTGTTTTGAACCTTTGGAATCTGAGTTTGTTAATAGTAATCATTCAGTTTATGTTAATTGCTCAGTTTTTCGGTATTTATGCTCTTTGAATGAGTTCTTGGATGTTTGGATTGTGTTTGATGTTTGGTTTAACCTTGATTGCTTCTGATTTGGAGACATACTTCTGATTTCAGTAGGTAACAAGGTTTGGTTATTAGTTGTAGTTAGTTAATGCTTGTTTGGAATTATTGGAAAAAGTTAGGAACTAGATCCTCTGACTGTAGCATGACACTACAGTTGGTAATCTGTCACCTGTTTCGACCACGTAACTCATGTGGATCGACCCTGACTACCACTATACCAGTGTGTGTTAGGTATTTTCTTATTTTTAACCGCATGACGACCGTTGCGATGTCAAGTATGATCCAGAATGGTACATCGACAGCGGCTGTTCGCGTCAGATGACAGGGAGAAAGGAAGTGTTAAGGGAGTATCGTTCGCTATAAAATGGTGGTAAGATTCATTATGGCATTAATGCAACTGGTGAAATCAAAGGATATGACATCATCACAAATGGCGAACTCTCAATTCGCAAAGTAGCTTATGTGGAAGGTCTACAGCATAATCTGATCAGTGTTTCACAACTGGTTGTAGGAACTGGGCTCAAAGTCTCTTTTGATAAAGATGGTTCGGAACTTATTGGAAGGAAGACTAAGAATATAATTCTAAAGTCAAAAAGGAAGGGAGAAATGTTTCCCTTGTATATGAAACCAATCCAAGGAAAGCCTGCCATTTGCCTTCTTACCAAAGCTACAAATGATGATAGCTGGTTATGGCACCGACGATTGTCCCACATGAAATTCAAAGATATCAACTAGCTCGTACTTGGTGATCTGGTGCGAGGATTGCCGCTACTAAAGTATGACAAAGATCATTTGTGTGATGCTTGCGAACTCGGAAAACAAAGCAGAAAGAGTCACTCAACGATAATTAACACAAAGATAATTAAACCTCTTGAATTATTACATATTGATCTTTGTGGTCCCTCTGCAATCAAAAGTGCAGCTCACAACAAGTACATTTTGGTTGTAGTTGATGACTTTTCTTGTTTTACATGGGTTTTCTTTCTTCAACAGAAATCTGAGGCATCTCTGAACATGATAAATTTCATCAAGCAAGTGGAAGTATTACTCCGAAAGCAAGTTTGGATGATTAGAAGTGATAATGGCACAGAGTTCAAGAATCAAGTTCTAGATGATTTTCCTGTAAGCAAAGGGATCTCCCACAACTTTTCCGCTCCATACACTCCTCAACAAAATGGGGTGGTCGAAAGACGCAATCGATCTCTTTGTGAAGCTGCTTGCACAATGCTTTCATTCACAATACTTCCATTATACTTCTAGGCTGATGCCATCGCAACCACCTGCTTTACTCAAAATCGCTCAACTATCAACAAGCGGTTCTTACTCACTCCTTACGAAATTCTCAATAAGAGAAAACCGAACGTGAAATTCTTTCATGTTTTTGGTTCAAAATGTTTCATCTTCAATTATAAGGAGAAACGAGTTATGTGGGATGAAAAGGTTGATGAAGGAATCTTTCAGGGTTATTCCTTAACATCCAAATCCTATCGTGTTCTGAACAAGCGCTCTCGAAAGATTGAAGAAAGATATTATGTCACCTTTGATGACAAGTACAAATCAAGAGCTCAGAATACAGAAAAGCAGTCAGAAGAAATTTTCCCTGAGTCGAATCAAACAACAACTCCTCTTATGAACTTATTGAAGGGTTTTATAGCAAACAATGAACTACAAAATTCCTAAGTTCACATGCAACCCTAAATAAGATCTATGTTTTCTTCTAATGAACATATAATAAAACCTAAAGGCCAACAATTAATTCTAAAGTACAAATCAGAAGAACCAACCTTTGATTCTTGATCCAGAAGCTTAGCAGCACAAGTGTCTTGCCTCAAATGGTGTCACACCCAAGCAATGGAGGAGAGAAGACAGTAGAGTATCCACAGAGAGAGAATTGGAGCAGGATTAGGGTTCCCAGGGGGTTCCCTTTTATAGCCTCCAGGTGGCTACAGTCAAAACCCTAGAGAAGCCCAACTTTGACAAGCATGTTATCAAATGGACAAGCCTCCTCTAAACCTTAATTAGGGTTTCGAGATTTATGTGGAGTCTCCACAAAATCTCTCCACTTTTGACCTTCCAATGGTAAGTCAATTTTTCAACTATTAAATAATTACAAAACCAGTCCCTGCACTTTTAATTAATTAAATTAATCTCCAAATTAAATCCAATTATTTCTAGATTAATTTCTAATTAATTATTATAGTTTCTAATTAATATATTAACACTTAAATATATTAATAAACTATTTATTTATTTCTATTGATTTATTAGACAATTAATAAATCAACCTTTCTCTCTACTGACTTCTACATCAATCCTCCTGCTATGAGGGCAACCCAAATGGACTTTGCTTCTATTAACCAGATAAATACAAATATAAAGTCATGACTTAGACACCTAATCCAACAGTCTCCCACTTGGATAAGTCTATGACTTTTAATTGTTCTTTTATCCTTAGATTAATTAACAACCTGCAGCTTCCTAGAAACTGCTGCCGAACTCTGACCCAGTCAGTTATGTCCATAGATAAGTGATCATATGATCCTTCGCCCAACAAGGTATTTTCAGACACGAGACATGGATTGAGATCTATCTCTGTCCGATACTCTGTTTCCCGATCTCCGATTCTGCTTATGACTTTAAGACTTCTAATTGAACATGTCAATTTAGTCCAGGTTGGCCAACACTTTAGTCAACTTCAAAATCATCGAGAGGCCTACAGATATCTGTTTCCCATCAGGGTCAAAGAACGAATAAGCTTCGACTCATATGCTTGTGTCTTTTACTTATCAAAATCATACACAACAATGCGTTTTATTACATCGAGTTACCGATGTGTTTACGCATTATCAATGCATAACCGACTCGCAAATTTCAACTCATATGTCTCTGCTTCAAGATCATAAGATATTATCGTCTCAACATTGCTCATGATGTAATCCATGAAGCAATCTATTGAGCGTGGGTTTATCCAATACTCAAATCTCTATTTCTAAGTACTCGTGAACGTCGTAGCAGTCTTACTGCAATGTCTAACTCCTTAGAAAATCTACAAACCATTTCACGACAGTCATCGTTCATACTTACTTCCTAAAAGTATGAGTGACTGTGGACCTTTTGAATAATTAAATTATTCAAGAAGTGAAACATGCAAAAATGAAACTTAAAATCTGACTGGTAGTTACTCTTGCGAATTACCAAGTCCCCACGAGGTAATCACCAAGTCGGATTCTTCATAAAACTATTATCGGTTTCTAGATTTCTTTTAAACTTTTTAATTCATGTTATGTATCTATGTCTGTATGACTTTTCACTCTTCCTATGTATCTAAATGTCTCACATTGATACACTTTATCCAATCGGACATTCTTCCGATGATATCTCAATTTTGTCATATATTGTCATTCTCACTAACATCTCCATTCTGTGTACTTGACTTTCCATGGTTCTTGGGATCTTTAGTCTACATGACTGCACCCTAAGACTATTTCGAGGTGTTACAATGTGCCGGCGACCCACACGCGCTCCATCGGAATACCAACGAAACTCTTTAACCATTAAGTCCTTATTTGAAACTCTTTTCAAATTACTATTAACATTCACCCCAATCATTTTTCAATGATTTCTCATGTTTGTTAAAAATCCATTAAGTATTCCCAGCCAGGTCATATCCTGAATCTGACTTACTATGCTCTAAGCATTAAGTCATCAGGACATGTTCATGACACTTCTGATCGATCCAAGACGCTCGTGGAATTCGATCTAATCTCATTCCAAACCTTTTTGGAACGTTAGGATTAGTTGTAATCCTTGTGTCACGACTTTCAATAATTATTTCCTTTCGGAGACCCTTTTCATGCATCTTGAATCTTATCAAGATCATGCTTACTATGGCTAGGTCTATACTGATGACAACATCTATCTAATAGATGTCTATGGATTATGTGAGTATGTTGCACCTTCTTTATATCTCTCATGCCAAATCATCACACTTTGCAATGATGGAAAACTTCTTTTCCGGAGCTATGCATCGTGAATCTCATCAAGATCATCTTGCAGAGTTTCGATCTTTCTCTTAGACATTTTCAACCACCTGAATATGCCGTATCTCTATTAAGTCTTTCATAGAGATCCGTCTCTTAACACCAAGTCATTACACTTTGTAATGGAAAAAGACGTTTCCTAGAAGCGGTATATAGCTCACATATGGTGATAGTAGATAACAGCGATACTCCCACTGGCTTTGACACGGTTATGGACTATTCACAAAATCCAGAACTTTTGGCACATTTTGAGAATCCAAACCTTTCTGACATCTTAATGGAATTCTTTCAGCCCTTTCTCAATATCCAATCCTTTCTGACATGCACTGTATCTCATCCTAAGGCTCTCTTAATTGGTAGCAACGGGGCTCACCAATGCTTCCAAGTAGTCAGATTGTAAATCCGTACCAACTATAGTGTCTTACCACTATTCGGTATGTCATCTCGATCATAACTACTTATGACGGTGATCAATACTGCTGGTCAAGAGAAGATTATGTCAGTATTAAAACAAAAATCTGATTTCTGCTCCAAGCCTAGTGATGACTAAAGGTTCTCTCACTTGGCTAATCCCGAACACATTCAAGACTGTCCCAACTCCTACTGTTTCCTTAGAACATGAGTCCTTTCTAAAAGAGCTCTTTCTTTTCTAGGTACAGTAGGATAGCAAGTGAAACGACAATGCTGATCGGGTTCAGGCTAGTCATGAGGTTCGGACGAACGCTACATGACCCTGGACTTTCAATGTACAAGTGGGACAATCCTAGCTTTACATTTCAGACAGTGTCTGGAAAACCTACTTAGTCTAAGATGCGGTCGGAATATGGTTTATGTGGTCTGCCTAGTTTAGTGATTAATTTACCGGAAACTTTTTGACAATGTATCTCATACATTGAGGATCGAACGTTTTCGACCAATACTCCATCATCTTCCCTAAGACACATTATAACTATTAATGTTCTTGGAAGAGGATGAACTGTGAAACATTTTCTCAGTTAATGTTGTCACTCAGGTTCTGTGGAACTTACACTTCCTTTGAAGTCCTTGAACTATTCAAGGTTTCAATCCAGTCGCTTATTCTGATAAGTGAGGCCATATTCGTCATACGATTGACAAATATTGTGAAGTGTAAACAATTGTGTTCTTTTTGAAGATTCGAGCAATACAGAGTAATTGATGTGTCTGTTGCTCCTAATATCAACGTCTTTTACATATCTATGTAAACTTATGACTTTGTTAATTCCGTTCAAGACTTGCAATTTTCAGTTGACTCTGAGTCAACTGATTCCAAAATCCTATCCTCTGGATCTTTGGGTGATTCATTCCTTGCCACAGGTGCTTTAGAAAGAACTTAATCATCATCTTACTCTAAGTCAAATGATTCCAAAGTCCTGTCTAACTGGATCTTTGGGTGATTCTTTTCTTGACACATTAAGAACTCAATTCATCATGTGATTCCAAGTCAAATGATTCCAAAGTCATGTCCAACTGGACCTTTGGTTGAATTGATTCTTATAACATTTATCTTAACAATCATAAGGGACACAATTCCTGAATCCAAACACTTTGGATGTATCAATATTCAAGTTATTACTAATCATGCATTCATACATTCATACAACATTTCAAGGATATTTCAAACGACAGGTGTTAAAAGAAAATTTGACAATTTTATTAAAACAAAATCCTTGAACAATGTGATATATGGCAGATAATGTCAAATGCATCTAATAAGCTAATAACATGATTTAATATCTAGCTAAACTTCAAAATTGCATGAGCTGGAAATCCAATCCAAATGTGCTCCTATGCACTAAAGTCCCGTACCCTACAGATTCCTTGCATACAAACCAAGATGTGACTATCAAATTATACATCAAGGAATTATGGAACAGGAGTTTTGAGGTTTTTAGATATACCTGAGCTTTCAAAAGATTTTGATCTTGGAGTGTATTCCAATCTTTTCGTGACTGTATCCGATTCTATAGATTCCCAGTTTGAGACATGTCCAGACGATCTGGATCATTTATTGCTGCATCTTTTCATTGGACTCAATCCAGAAGTAGTTGAACTATTGGAGCTATATATGCCTATCCAAGAGTGACTCGTGTAAAGTCAACAGTGGACGCATTTCCATAAAGGTCCTTTTCTGGTCTTCCTTTCTATACGTCTGAATGAACAGATCGTACTCACTAGTCAGCGAAGCGAGTAGAATGTTAACACTCATCTCCTGACTCATGGAATAACCAAGTTTGTACAATTCGCCTATGTAAGCTTCAATCTGAAGAACATGCGAATCGATGCTACTTTCTTCTTTTAGCTTGCACTCTGCAAGTCTTTTGAAGATCCTAGCTCGTTCCTCTTCAACCAGTTTTTGGAACCTTTCCTCAACCGATTGCATTAACTCATATGGCCCAAGGATTCAAAATCCTTGCAGAACTCTGGGTTAATGGTTAATAGCATGAGGTCACGAATCTTTTCGGATTCATCAACTAAGAAGTTATGCTTATCATAAGAACTCTTTATGATACTTGTTCCGGTGGAACCGGGATCGGATACTCGGTGAGATGAAGCTTGCCAGCAATGACGAGAACCATTCTCCAATTGCGAAGCCATTCCTTACAGTTAAGGCCAGTCAGCCTTTCCATATTTGGCAGGTGCATTCTGAGTCTCTCAGAAATGGGTGAAGGAGGAGAGGGAGGAGAATAGACACTTGATTCAGACATCTACAATAAACAGAATTTATTAGTTTAATTAATCCTTTTAAATAATTACCCAATTTATTATTTATTAAGGCTAGGACCCAAAATACCCCAACTATGATGTGAAGAGGGATGTCGTAATCACAACATAATGGTCATTAAGGTAGATAATACACTTATCAATTTCATCTTATGAAATTCCTAGATCTGTTGAGACACATTGAACTATTCAATGGCATGTTTAGTCTCGGATGTACCCTACTATTTGTGACTGGGATGCCAAGGATCACAAACCGGGTGTGAATAACCATGCAAGTTAGCTTGGTACTTTCGAAGTCAATTACCATCTCTAATTGACGTGCCAGTTAACCACACATGCTCCATCAATAATGGTAAAATCGAGAAACTCATTGCAACTCTTTGTGAACCCCTATTGGTGTGTCGGTTAACCACACACGCTCCACCAATGTTTCACAAAGTGAAATGTGCAACTTCATGGATTAGCAACTAATTCATATTTTAGACCTAAAGTAACTAGATTGGGATTTTGTTTAAGGTTCTAGTACTTTCAATTACAGCATTATACTTTTAAGAGGCTTAGCGGTTCTATCAAACCCGTTCGGCTAACGACACTCGACTGACCAGGAGAGCGGTGGGTGAGAGTGGACACCCACTAAACTACCATTTTATATGCAGTCGCCTTATACCCTCTTTATAGGACAGTTTTGTGAATGAGGCCTACTAACGGTAATAGTAACCAGTTTTATCTTACATATAAATATTAACTTTTAATCATAAATATATAAGATATATTTTAATCTTATTAAAATATTTTAGATTTAATTTAATACTAATTTTCGCAAATTTTAATGAATTTTTTTTAAAATTTAAATTAAATCTTTAAGTGATTTAATTAGTCTTTTAATTAAACAATTTAATTAAACTAACTAAATCAAATATAGGCATCACAAAATTAATCAAATTAATTACCTATATTAAAACCCTAGATTTCGAAATCAGCATGCAAGGGATAAAAGGTTTCATTTATTCATTAGATAACAATTACCAAAAATAGCAACCTACTTACCAAGCATAGCAATTTTTGCCAAAAATAGGGTGGAGGCTAGAGTTTTCAAAACCCTAGCCACAAATGTCGACCAAGGCCTTCCAAGGGTTATATTTTTCGCAAAAACCCTTGGTCAAACAATCAGTTATATTAAATTCACAAGAAAACAAGCCAGCTCTGATACCACTGAAGGGTTTTATAACAAACATTGAACTACAAAATTCCTAAGTTCACATGCAACCCTAAATAAGATCTATGTTTTCTTCTAATGAACATATAATAAAACCTAAAGGCCAACAATTAATTCTAAAATACAAATCAGAAGAACCAACCTTTGATTCTTGATCCAGAAGCTTAGCAGCACAAGTGTCCTACCTCAAATGGTTTCACACCCAAGCAATGGAGGAGAGAAGACATCAGAGTATCCACAGAGAGAGAATTGGCACAGGATTAGGGTTCCCAGGGGGTTCCCTTTTATAGCCTCCAGGTGGCTACAGTCAAAACCCTAGAGCAGCCCAACTTTGACAAGCCTGTTATCAAATGGACAAGCCTCCTCTAAACCCTAGTTAGGGTTTCGAGATTTATGTGGAGGCTCCACAAAATCTTGCCACTTTTGACCTTCCACTGGTAAGTCAATTATTCAACTATTGAATAATTACAAAACCAGTCTCTGCACTTTTAATTAATTGAATTAATCTCCAAATTAAATCCAATTAATTCTAGATTAATTCTAATTAATTATTATAGTTTCTAATTAATATATTAACACTTAAATATATTAATAAACTATTTATTTATTTCTATTGCTTTATTAGACAATTAATAAATCAACCTTTCTCTCTGTTGACTTCTACATCAATCCTCCTGCTATGAGGGCAGCCCAAATGGACTTTGTTTCTATTAACCAGATAAATACAAATATAAAGTCATGGCTTAGACACTTAATCCAACACTTATATGAGGAATTCATGAATTTGTTTGACGAGCCTGAGACTGCAAAATCTGCCGAATCAAAAGCGAGAGATAATCAAGGGGATGAACTGCTTAAAATAGTCGACGATGCAGTAAATGAATCCGAAAGAGTTCTAAAGACTCCACTACCCTTTCGGAAGAATCCATCCCTACTCCTGAGGAAACTGCTCCAATTCCGACTCCGAACGCACCAGAACCTGAACCTTCTCAAACTAAAGAAGATTCGTCAGATTCTCAAATCCAGGGGGAGAACTTTGAACCTATTCATGGGGAGAATTCTGAACCTATCCAGGGAGAGGGTCCGACTCCAGTTCAGGAGATCATTCCCACTATCGAGGGGGAGCATCCGGGTATCATCAATAACGAATCTCATGCAAACTTCCAGGGGGAGAATAAGAATGAAAATAATGGTGATGAAACTCAATCTGATGCTCAATCGGAAACTGAAGAGATTTTTGCAGAACTTAATCCGGAATACGATCCAAACTATCCTCCAATGTTAAAAAGGATGAGAGATCATCCACGATCTCAGATAATCGGAGAAACATCAGCAGGTGTTTTGACAAGAACGCAACAGAAAGCAAAGCAAACTGCATTATTTTCGAAATTGGAATTGTGCATGTTTAATTCGTTCATTTCAAAAATTGAACCTAAAACGGTCAATGTTGCTCTTGATCATGCTGATTGGGTCCAAGCGATGCAGGATGAACTCAATAAGTTTGAGTGTAACAAAGTGTGGAGATTAGTTCCGACTCCTGATAGTGCATCCATTCTCGGAATGAAATGGGTATTCCGAAATAAACTGGATAAAGAAGGAAACGTTATTTGGAATAAAGCTCGATTAATAGTCAAAGGATACTGCCAAGAAGAAGGAATCGACTACGAAGAGACCTTCGCACCTGTTGCAAGATTGGAATCCGCTCGGATCTTTCTCGCATATGCAGCTCACAAAGGATTTGATGTCGATCAGATGGACGTCAAATGTGCTTTTCTGAATGGCGAACTAGAAGAAATAGTGTATGTTGAGCAACCTCCAGGATTTGTCAGTAACAAACATCCGAATCACTGTTATGTTTTAGATAAAGCAGTTTATGGTCTGAAGCAAGCCCCAAGAGCATGGTACGAGACGTTGACTCGCTTTCTCAAGCAGTCAAAATTTAAGCAAAGTTCTGTTGATCCAACCTTCTTTCGCAAAAAGGAAGGCAACCATCTTATGATTGTTCAAATCTATGTTTATGACATCATTTTCAGATCTACTCATCCAAGCTTAACCGCTGAGTTCCGAAGACTGATGGAAACTAAATTTGAGATGAGTTCTATGGGCAAAATCAACTTCTTCCTTGGCCTTAACATTAAACAAAGCTCGGAGGGAATTTTCATTAATCAAGAAGCCTACACATAATCTTTACTGGAGAAGTTCGGAATGATGGGTGATTCAAAGGTCAAAGTTCCGATTCGGAACCAAACTCACTCATTCTCTAGAGAAACCTGCAGCAGACATCACGCTTTATCGATAAATGATTGGGTCACTTCTTTACCTTACTTCTAGTTGACCTGATATTATATTTGTTGTTTGTTATTGTGCTAGGTATCAGGCTAATCCAAGAGAGCCACACATCACTACTGTGAGGAACATATTCCGATATCTAAAGCGAACAACATCTCTTGGACTGTGGTACCCATCAGGATTTGGCTTTTTTGTACAAGCCTTCTCAGATGCAGATCCTGGTGGATGTGCACTGGATCCGAAAAGCACTTCTGGAGGATGTCAACTTTTGGATGGCAAGCTCGTGAGCTGGCAATCTAGAAAATATACATGTGTCTCACTCTCTACAGCTAAAGTAGAATACATTGCAGCTGCTTCATGTACCTCTCAGATCATTTGGATTCAAAACCAACTGCGAGACTATGGGATAAGTATGAAACATATTCTACTCTACTGTGATTCCGAAAGTGCAATTCGAATCTGTCATAATCCAGCACAATATTAAAAAACAAAGCACATTGCACTCAGATATCATTTCATCAAGGATCATGTTGAAGATGGCAACACTGAAGTCCACTTTGTGCGATCTACAGACCAGCTAGCCGACATCTTTACCAAGGCCTTACCAGAATCTACTTTCAATAGCATCTTACAAGGGCTTGGAATGATTGAAGCTGAATCAGTTCCAAAATCAGCTTAATAACTGAATGACATTGGTCATATTCCGAATGATTCCGAATCTCGGAATGCTTTGGAATCGCAACTAATGTTCCATTATTTCGGAATTGGTCTGCACTCCTGGTGTATACTTGTTCTTTGCTTATCTTAATTTCTTTTATTTTTTCATACTTTAAAAGCTACCAAAAATATTTTTTTTATTTGTTTGTTTTCTCTTTACTAAAATTATCAAAAATATTTTTCATTCAAGTTTTTTTGTTTCTTTTTAAGTTTTTTTTTGTTTCTATTGTTTTGTTTGTTATTCTTGTTATTATTTGTATTTGTTTTTCTTATTCCAACAGATTGCAAAGATTCATCAAGAAAAAGAAGGCAATGTTTTCATTAAGCTAGGAAGAAAGTACAGAACATCAAAAGAAAATTACATATTCTTCCTAGAGCTTATAATATTGCCACATGGGGGGTTCACCGAGATGGAACGCCTGGTGGATACGCAACTCACTCTCATCAACAAAGAGCCGCGTTCCATCAGCCAGCATCACATGATACTAGCATCACATGATAGCATCACATGATACTGGTTATGGGCGGTTATTCAAGAGATCACCGCCGGCCACCAAGCCCTGCGATACCAGACTTCCACTAGGTCAAATTGTTTGAACTCCACCAGAATCTTGGGTGGCATAGGCTGCAGGAAAGGGTATCCTACATGAACCGTCAAAGGCCCACCAGTCTCGCCGTCAGTGAGGGTGGTCAGTCTCACCTCATACCGGTGATTCCACGCCCCGGTGATGACCCCACCGTAGGTTCCCCCAGCAAACTCTCCTTCACGAACCTTGACTTCAACCTTGTCATATCGGTTAAACGGACGCTGGGCCATCTTTGTGATTTTTCTTTTTCTCTTTCTAGCTTTGGTTTCTTTTTCTGGTGTACATTTTGCTACTAAGGTTTGTTCGTTTTATAGGCAGGCAGTGACCGATTTGGTTTCCAAATATGACGATTAATTACCCTCTTAGGGTTAATTATGCATATGACAGTCCTTAATTGCTCTCATCAATGCAGATCGTGTCAGCGCCGTTTTGATTAGATGGATTTTACATCCGCCTGCGCATTGATGGTCTCTACATGACGTTTGACACCTATGTCAGCTGCATACGCCGCCTTCATCATTTCAGGAGCTGATCTAGAATTTTTTATTATTATTTTATTTAAAACTAAAAAATAATTTTTTCTTTTTCTTTTTCTTCTCCGAATGAAACAATGATTTGACGGAAATCTTCGTTGTACATTTTCTTGTACCTTAAGAAGCTCAATAATTGGCGAAATTCAACCAATTTTGATATATGGCTTCGAAAAACTCTAGTAAAAGATCGCAATTCATTATTACCATGATGCGCTATGAGACTCACAAACCTCTCTTAACCAATCTCTCAATTCTCCATCAATATCACTTTCATATAAACATAACCCTTATGAAGGTTCTCAGCATTACCACTGACAACTGATGGTTATACAACCACTATGTTAATGATCTCGGAATTGCTCTCACCACATTTCCGAATGAAACCCAAGAATCCGAACACCCATTTTTGAATTGACGGACTTAATTGCAAAATCTCAACTTTTCATTTTTCTGAGTGATGTTAATGAAATATACTAGACCAAAGCTATTTCTTCCCAAAAGATCCAATTTTTATTTTTAAAATGAGATTTGTGACATTCCCACAGTTACTTTAAAATATCAAACCATAGTTGTTTTAATGGCCACACTGGTCAAACAAGTACTTCCTTCCGATTTTAGACTTATGTTAAGTTTCGGAATCCGTTGGAAGCAGAGCCACCCAGCCAAACCTTATATTCAAAAGATGCCTTTTGCTAATTCTCAAAAATCAAGTGATCGTATTTCAACGGGAAACCACGCTAGCACTTCCGAATCTCGATTCCGCTGATGACACCACTCAAAATCCCGATTCCGGTTGGTTTAAACGGATGAATACTGGAGGAGCTGCTGGTCCCTCTTCCTCCGACCCCTCGAAACGTAAAGATAAAAGATAAGGGAAGACGACGAAGAGGAAGATGCTGAACTTGATGATGCAGCCAAGATGGCCAAGGAAGCCAGGGACAAGGAAATTGATGATATCCTAAACCTAACTCAGAAGCTTGATGCTGAGGAAGCTGCTACCAGGGAAGCTGAACTGTTGATGGAAACTCGTAAATAACTGTTTCTAGGCTGGCACTTTAAGAGGGTGAGGAAAGAAGCCATAACTGAGCCTGTGGAGAACTGGTTACAACTGGTTTGCTCTTTCGATATGAGCAATGATGTAAACTCGCAATTTGATTTTACGATGACTGCTAGAGCTTTCTTGTTCTGAAGCTTTGAGGAACTTCTCAACACTCCCCTCTCTAATCCGGAAGTGAATCACCGCTCTTCACCTTTTATCTGAACAACTCCTTTGTTCAGCATCTCACCTGGAGTGTAAAGAAAATTGTCTGGCTGACTCCCCGACTTCCTGAAGTGACAACCCCATTCTGAAATGCTCGCTTCTTGGCTTACAGGGGTGATGATAAAGAAACGGCTGAATTCACTCTGGCTGATTTGCCCTTCATGAATCCATTCGATTGAATTTCTTTGTTCAACATTTTGTCAAGAGAAGAGAAGTATGTGTAGGTCCAATGATTTCATAATAACACAATGATATCAATCAAACAATAAGAACACAAGGAGATTTAACTTCAATGTACTCTTTGATTAACGAAGACTAGTACATAAGCTTTGTGATTGCCAAGAACAATATTTTCACTCTCTCTCTAGCTTAGCCCAATTCTCTAGGCAATCAACCTGACAAATGATGTCATAAAAATCTTAAATACCCTATGCCTAAAATTAACCTAATGACTTAGCCCATGGACCAATCCACAAGCCCAAATTGGCGTGGACCACAAGGACCCAAACCGAACAACCCTTGGTTGTTCGGCCCCCCACCAATTTTCCAAGTAAAACCCAAAGACTAATATCTTTTACAATTTAGTCCTAATAAATAAAGGATTAAACCAAACTAAAATAATTTCCAACAATCTCCCCGTTGGTTTAATGCTTTCATTTATCTTCAGGCTTCACTTGAACTTGGACGTCAGATGAATACTGCAGAAAATTTTCAACACTCTCCCCCTCAAATGGACAATCTCCCCCTTAGCAGGAAAACCTTCCTCTTAGTAGGCAACAGGAGTGAATATTGATGGAATTCAGCACACTGCAGCAACAACTTTGTCTTCGATGCAGGTCGTCTTCGGAATGGATTGGTAAGCACCTTAGGCAATAGAGCATGTCTAGAATCAGCACATCCAGCTTTTGATTTGACTTTGACTTTGGCTGGAGTCTGACTCTTCTTCTCTTCATTTGATCACTTCAGGTCTTAATGTAGTAACAAGTTGACTGAGGAGGAATTCAAGCAACTTCTCACATCGAATTCAGCTTCACCTTCTTCGGGAACAAACTTGTGTTGAAATTCTTGAACGCTTCATTTTACTGTCAACTTGGCTCTTGGCGAGACGTTCAATGGTATCGAAACTCTTCGGAGTGTACCATCCTAGTGCCAATTTTGAATCAGGTAAGGTTGTTGGGGTCTCGTAGCTATTATGGTTAACAACAACGATCACTGACCCATAGTTTCAATGTTTCATCAATGTGAGGTAATATCACATTGAATAACGAACATTTGTTTAGAAGAAGTTTAGTTCAAGAGCGGTATGAGCGTGTAATATCTCTTGGTTATTAGACATACACATCGGCTAGACTTTCAAATTGTCATTAGTATATGGTTTATTACACTAAGTCATCCAACTCTTGAATTAGAAGTTTTGTATGTAAGAAAGGTTGTTGATGCCTCACATCTACTACTGGTGTTGTAGCAGAGATCACTGACATAGAGTTTCGAAATATCATCATCACTTGGTTTAAAGTGATGAGTCGTCTATTTCTTGGATCAGAAATGTAAAGGTGGTTGAGAATAGATTGGTGCATGTGATAGACTACGGTACGCAGTCTAACCATCGGCACAGACTTTTTAACTTTCAACTTCGAGTGGTTTCTCTCAAAGCGTCTAGAAGTTGGTGTTACACAAGGAAAACCTTAAATTGGTTAAGAAGCGATTGTAAGTGCTTCACATTCATTGGGGTGTACCAATGAAGATCACAAACACTTAAAAGTTACCTCAGCAGTGAGTGGTATAACTCGGTGCGTCGTCGGTAGGTATTTTTAGATTTTTAAATTTTTAAGGAAAGATATGAAAATTATAAAAATAAAAAATCTTTTTGTCTTTTTAAGTTTTGTAATTTTTGTTTGTTTTTATTGATACGAATTGTAATTGCTTAATAATTTCTGATACCACTTGTTAAAGAAAGAACATAAAAGTAGAAATATTTTTATAAAAAATATGAAAGAAATATTTTTGTATTTTTAAATTTTCTGATTTTTGTTTTGTTTTCAAAAGGTAAAGACGTAAAAAGACATATTTTTGTAATTTTTTGTTTTGTTTTTAACTCTCCCCCTTAAATTTGTGCATGGGAAAAATTGCGGAAGTAAAAACATGAACAAATTTAACTAAAACAAAAATGAAATAAAATATTTAAAGAACTGATTTGTTAGTCATCGAAGCGTATCAAAACCAGTTTGAAATGAAGATACCTGTTCAATCTTCAACGCGACGTTAGTTACGATCCCCGCGTGATCTTTTCTTCTCTCCCCTCCCCCCACATGACACATATTCTCCATCAATGATTTGAATGTTGTGCAATTGAGAGATGTCTCCATTCATGTGCTTGGAACAGCTACTATCAACAAACCGAGGTCCGAATATATTCATCCGTAGCTCCTCCTGCACATGAAGCGGGATTAGTTGGTCTTGGGAACCCAGTCCATCTTGATACTGGGTCGACCATCATTGTCTACACACTTGACTGGTTCCAAGATCATATCCGTATGGGTGTGTCACCATTTGATGTCGAAGCAATACTCCCATTTGACGTGTGCTTATGTCGCCAGTGAGGACTCGAGGACGATCATTGAGATGAACTCGACCTTACCAATTTCGATTTGGCAGAGTTATCTATTGAATCAGTCTTCTTATCCTTGGGGGCATGCTTCTTGGCCTTGGCTTCATTCCAGTCACCATCACTTGAACGTGATCTTGATGACTTTCTTTTGCGAGAACTCCCTCTTGGCATGTTCTGACAGCCTTGTGCGTAGAAGGGGACATTTGGACGGTATGGACAATTCTTGGCGATGTGACCTGCAATCCCACAATTGAAGCATATTTTTCTTTTCAAGTAAATGAGATTGTGACTTGGTCCTTGTCCTTTTGAGTTTTTCAAGGAATTACCACAAGTACAAGCACAATCACATTTTGTGGGACTTGGTCCTGGTCCACAGGGAATGTCGCCCTTTTTCACAAACTTTGGTGGTTTGTATTTTCCAACATTTGGATTTTTGGAATTTGAACCGCCACCACCAGAAGTTGTAGAATCAGCATCGACGCGTGTTCAGAAGGACTAGGAGTATCTTTGTCCTCCTCGCTCCCATCTTCCACTATTACTTCATTGTCAGCAGTGTCAGACTGATCCTTTGGGATGAAGTTGGAAAGATAGCATTCCTCAGATTCTTCGGTGTCAATGTTTGAGATATAGTTATGATTAAACGGAGGTGCAACAACTTTGAATCCAAGACCTTCACCATCCGTAGCTTCTTCAGTCTTTCTTGATTCCTCAGCTTGATGTCGAGCATCCATGAGCTGGTCAATTTCATCACGCTTCCCTCTTTCTCGTTCAGCTTTATCATGGGCAAGCATGACTTGATTACAGAGACTTAAGCCCTGAGTATAATCGTCATTACACGGAGTTGGCACACTTTCATACCCCAACCCCTCATCTTGTTTATTCAGCCATTTGGTTTGACGTTCAAATATAGATTCAACTACATCACTAAATACATAAACTTCTTAAAGGTTGACTCTTCCTTTTGAAATTTTGATTTTAATGTATTTAGTTCAGCACTCAAACTAGCAATATCTTCATTTGCAAACCTAAGGTGACATCTTGTTGTGCTGAGTTCATCTTGCATTTTGTGATAGTCTGAGGTCTTTGCATCAAGCTTTTCTTGTAAAGGTCTCAGTTTCTTCTGATGTTTATAAACAAGGTTTTCAAGTTCAAAGACTTCTCGAATAAGATTTTCGTTTAGTTCAGAGTATTTGACAATTATCTTTTCGCAATCAGGAGAACATGATTTTTCGCAAGCGTCTATTGTCGTGGTAGCCATTTTGACCAAAAATTAACAGCAAAAACCTTTGAAAAATAACTGAAAACTGACCCAAAAAATATATGTTGACCAAGAAAATATTTAAAAATTTAAAAGCTTAAAAAGACAAAAAAAATTTACCCCAAAAGACGAAGAAAATCTTGAATTTGATTGAAAATTTATATGTATATAAAAAACTTACGCTGTGTTCCCGAGTTTTAGCATGGAGAGAAAAGAAAAGGAGGAGAGAAAAGAATGGAAGGGAAAGGAAATGAAAGTTATATTTTCGTGTTCCCGAGTCGAAAGAAAATTAAAGGAAAGAAACGTTTTATGTGTTCCCGAGTCGAAAAGAAGGGAAAGGAAAGTTATAATTAAGTGTTATTTTTACCAGTAATTTCCTTTCCTTCCAAATCCTTCCAAATCGGAAGGAAAGTTAGGAGAGAATATTAACCCTCCAATTCCTTTCTCTTCTTTCCACTTCCTTCCGTAAAAAAAACTCGGGAACATAAAATTTTTTCTTTTCCTCCCAGTTCCACCCACTTCTCTCACTTTCTCTCGTTAAATGAGACTCGGGAACACAGCGTTAGCAAAATAAAATTGACCACGTCTAAGATTGTTTTTTTTTTTAAATTTGGTTCACTTTGACCAAAAGGATTTTTTTTAAGTAGACCAAAAAAAAAATTGAAAAGAAAGGTAACGTGAGAAATACCAAGTTTCCTTAAACCACTTTTTCATTTAAAGTGCCGTAAAAAAAAAAGGGAGCTCCTATCCGCACGAAAATATTTGGTGCATTTGGGTTTTGATGGTGAATTGATTGATTGATGTGATTGGCTCCACTATCATTTATTATTTATATATATATATATATATATATATATATATATATATATATATATATATATATATATATATATATATATATATATATATATATATATATATATATATATATATATATATATATATATATATATATATATCACGTCAACTCAATTGAATAATGCATAACGAATATCATGTCAATTCAGATCAGTTGGACGAATATATATATCGTCTCGTAATGCATAAGAATATCTCGAAAGGCGTACCAATAATATATATACGTTTATCCATCTAGGTATGCGTGCCAATAATATTTTTCGTCTGGGAACTATAATGTTTTTGTATATATAGACGATCAAAGTTTCATATTTTCATATTGAATGCATTTTTCATCAAAATTGAGAAAACCACTAGTTTAAAGAAAGCGTAAGATATTTGTTTTAATTAGAGACTTTAACCGAATGGCAAATTGGTATTGGAAAGAATGGACGGATGAAACATATTATGAGGTATTTTTATTTGTTATTTATTTTTTGATTTTATTTTTATTAAATGTTGATTTTTGTATATGTTTTGTTTAGGCAGACATACATACAACGAACACAGCTGAATTGGATGAAGATACATGTTTGAAGGAAAGTGATTATTTTGTCGACGACACATCGATGTTCGAATCAGATATGGTATAAGTTCCTTATTATACTATTTTAGTATCGTTATTATCGACAAAACTCGTTTGTTTTTAATAATCATATAATTTTCAGGTGTTTAAATCTCGTCAAGAATTGATAAATTGGGTGCAAAATGTGGGTCGTACTCTTGGTTACGTTATCGTTATAAAAAATTCTAAACGTAACTATAATGTTTTATTACAATGTGATCGTGGTGGTGTATACAAAAGTAAGGAAATCTCCACAAGGAATACCGGCACAAAGAAAATCGACTGTCCATTCAGACTAGAAGGAAAACATATGTCAGGAGATGATTCTTGGAAATTAAAGATGATATGTGAAATACATAACCATCAACCTTCGTTATATATCGAAGGTCATCCTTATCCAAGACGACTGACTGAAAATGAAAGTCGAATTGTGGATGATTTGTTGAAAAAGAATGTAAAACCAAAAGATATATTATCTACGCTAAAAAAACTAAATGCGAATAATGTATCTACTATCAAAACTATCTACAATGTAGGAGAAAAACTTCGACGTGCGGATTGGGAAGGAAAAAGTCAAATGCAAGTTGTTCTGAATTTTCTACATCAAAATGACTATGTTTATTATAGTCGTGCAAATGCATCAATAAACGAGCTACAAGATTTATTCTTTGCACATAGAAGATCAGTGGAAATTTGGCGTGCATTTCCACATATCTTGTTGATGGATGCTACATATAAGACAAACAGGTATGGGATGCATTTATTGGAGATTGTTGGTGTAACTCCAACAAATATGACTTTTTCGGTAGCATTTGTATATATGCATCAGGAAAATGAGTCGAACTATGTTTGTGCATTGGATTCTTTAAAATCAGTAATGGACGGCTGTATGTTTCCGCGAGTTATCGTGACTGATAGAGAACTGGCTCTAATGAAAGCATGCAATGTAATATTTCCAGAAGCTACATGATTAATTTGCAGATGGCACATAAATAATAGTATTATGAAGAAATGCAGATCATGTTGGGATGTTCTTTATTCACCATGGAAGAGGCTGGTTAAATCTGAAACAGAGGCAGCGTACAAGATGAATTTGGCACAAGTCGAAAAAAGTTTGATCAATTATCCAGGTATTTTTATATACTTTTGATACATTAGATAATTTTATAAAGCAGTTATATAAAATTAACTTTTGTCCATATATATATATATATATATATATATATATATATATATATATATATATATATATATATATATATATATATATATATATATATATATATATATATATATATATCAGATGCACTTGCTTATTTAAAGAAAGTATGGTTGACCCCGTACAAGGAAAAGTTTGTATCTGCATGGACCGATAAGTTTCTTAACTTTGGCAATCACACAACTAATAGAGTTGAAAGTCAACATGCCAAGTTAAAAAGATACTTTGCCACATCACAATCAGATATCGCAAAATCATTACAACGTATTGATGATGTTGTTCAGTCACAATACATTGGTATAAAAGCAAGTCTCGAGCATAATAAAATTACGACTCCTCATCGGTTCAACATACCACACTTCAAAGAATTGTGTGGTTTTGTTTCAAGTTACGCACTTGATATAATTCTCAAAGAATATCAGCGGTCCATGGATGTCAGATTTATTTTTGAAAATTGCGGATGCCAAGTGCGTACAAGTTATGGGCTACCATGTGCGCATGAACAATTTATACTTGTTAAAAAATCTCATCATATACAATTGCATTCAATAGATAAATTTTGGAAAAAACTTGATTTATTAGAATGCAAATCGTTACAGGATGATGATGTTGGTTGTGAAGTCGAGCTAAATATGTTTACCGCACAATTCAAAACACAATCAAGAGCTGTTAAGTTGAGTTTGGTAATGAAGTTAAAGAACATAATTGCGCCATTAACGACGTCATTCCGTGAACCTGCTACTCACAAAAGTACTCGTGGGCATCCTTCCTTAAAGAAAAAGCTTTTTAGAAAAACACATGTTGATTTAAACCAAGATCCACCAAGTCAAGATCCACCGACTCAATATCCACCAAGTCAACATCCATCGACTCAATATCCACCGACTCAATATCCACCAACTCAAGATTATATGGGGTCCAATTTGTTTGATCTAAACCAAGAACCAGAGAGGTGTCTCTCTTTCAAAGATTATCGTAGACGTAGTACTTCTACGTATACACCAGATTATATGGGGTCTAATTTGTTTGATCTAAACAAAGAACCAGAGAGACACAGCACGTACTCGTTTAGAGAACCTCCAATGCACAACTCAATTTTTAACGAGGAACAATCGGCAAATAGCTCATACTTCAACCAAGAACAACCAGTATATAATTTACATCCACTTATGAATGAAATTCCAAATGAATTTCATCCATACGTCACACACATAGAAGATGTGGTGGGAGATGGAAATGTGGATTCCGGGCAATAGCTGTCTCTCTCGGCTATAGTCAAGAAAAGTGGCCTCAAATTCGGGCAGAACTACGCCAAGAGTTATTGGATCACCCCCAAGAGTATGCATTGATTTACGATTATGATTTAAACATCATAAACGACTCGTTGAATTTTTATGGATCAGGATTTGCACCAACTCAAAATTGGCTGATTATGCCGGCCACTGGTTTTCTAATTGCTAACAAGTATCGTGCAATCGTTCATTTTCTAAGCAAACAAGGTTCATCGACATGTTTTCCACTGTGGCTAGGTCCGCAAGTCATCCCAGTTCATGCAGTTATTACCATCGCTCACGTTTACGGTGGACATTATGTAAAAGTTGATTTACAAGGATCGTATCCAATGCCCACTATTTTGCCACTTTGGCGTCACTATAGATCAAACCGTTCTGGTGGATGGGAGACCCAGTATAGTGCTCGACTAAATGCCTACATCCCTCCAAATGCACCGCGCAATAATATTAATATTCCAAGAGTTGATTTATCTGATGATTAATCGGCAAGAGTTGATCAAACCGTTTTGTATTTTAATTCTATTTTGTTATAATAATATGTTTGGTTTGATGTTATTTAATTCTATTTTTAATGAAGAATTTTACAAGCGTAGACATCATTCACCGATATATATATGTAATGTTAGTGGTGTGGTTCGGTTTTTAAGGGTCAGTTTCTAAGGTAAAACCGCACCATCGGTTTTGTACCGGTTTCGGTTTTTAAGGGCATAATATGTCGGTATTCCGTAAGAAATTTAACGCGCTAACAAACACACTTAAAATAATTTAACTTTTTATAGAAAAAAAACTTTAACAAAATATCATATAAAATATTATAATATTATATTTGGTTTGTATTTTATTTACTAGTTTATAAAGCTATTATTTGACACAAATTTTAAATAATCTATAAAATATAATTCCTATGAAAGTTGAGGGGGCATATTCGTGCCACTGGCTTTTCAACCAAGCGTGATTATTTTGTCGACGACACATCGACGTTCGAAACATATATGGTATAAGTTCGTTTTATATATATATATATATATATATATATATATATATATATATATATATATATATATATATATATATATATATATATATATATATATATATATATATATATATATATATATTAATTAGATGGCAAAATATGACGTAGGTGTAAGAATCGAAATAACCCACAATTCTTTTCGTGCATCTCTAAAGAAATATAAAAGTATTTTACCTATCAAATTAAATGTCAACACTTTCGTGTACAAAGGAATTCTTTTGGTGCATATAGAATTACCCAAAAAAAATTGCCCTGAACGTATTTTAGTTGGGCCGAAATTAGCTCAAAAGGACATTGATTTAATAGTTTAAAATTGGGCCGGCAAAAATTGTTTGCATCAGCCAGTTTTTTAAATTGAACGCAAAACCCTAGCTCACTTTGTCGCCGTTTCACCTCTTCTCTTTCTTCTCGTCTCTCTCAAACACTCACGACAGCAAGCTGGTGATACAAGAAAAAAATTCCGGCGATCTTCAATAGTGCACATCGAGCTACCCCACAATAACCGAGCAACAGATGCAAGACCGAGCAATCAGGATAACGAACAACACTCTTTGACCGAGAAACAGATCAACTGAGCAATTGGCTAAATCGAGAAACCAAGTAAAACTTCAACCGATCAATAAGCCGGACCGAGCAACACAATCGGACCGAACAGTGGCTAAAAGGACCGAGCAACTTTTAGCAACCCTAGAGACACCGAACACGATTTGGGCCAACAGAACCACCAGCTTGCGCTGGACCGAGCAACTCCAAATATACCCTAGAAGACCAAAATCTGCCGCTGAACAACACTTCAGCCGCCAAGGAGCCTAACCGAGGAACTGTCACTAAACCTAAAAAGTTAATGTTGTCGCCGATTAACCACAAAAACCCTAACTTTCAACCGATTAACCCACAAAAACCCTAACTTTCAACCAACCCTAGTCTCCTCCGTTCCGCCGTCGAACAACCCAATGAAGCCAACCGAGGAACCCCAAAAATTCACAAAACAGTTTCGAAAAGCCTCTTTTTGGATCAAAAACTTGATTTTTAATACTTTTGCTTGAATATCAACGATGAACACCAAGAACAAAACCTCAAAAACTCGAAAAACAGTCCAAAAAAAACTCACAAAAACAGATCAAACTCTCCAAATCTTCAAGAACAAAAGATGATTGATATAAAAAACAAACTCTGATACCAATTGTAGGTCCTTTGATCTCACAATAACACAATGATATCAATCAAACAATAAGAACACAATGAGATTTAACTTCAATGTACTCTTTGATTAACAAAGACTAGTACATAAGCTTTGTGATTGCCAAGAACAATATTTTCACTCTCTCTAGCTTAGCCCAATTCTCTAGGCAATCAACCTACAAATGATGTCATAAAAATCTTAAATACCCTATGCCTAAAATTAACCTAATGACTTAGCCCATGGACCAATCCACAAGCCCAAATTGGCGTAGACCACACGGACCAAAACCGAACAACCCTTGGTTGTTCGGCCCCCCACCGATTTTCCAAGTAAAACCCAAAGACTAATATCTTTTACAATTTAGACCTAATAAATAAAAGATTAAAACAAACTAAAATAATTTCCAACACTATGGAATTCTGTTCGATCATCTCAAAAGAATGATTGGCTATTACATCCTTGAAGTTGCGAAACTGGATGTTGAAGTTGTCTCTCGTCTGGAAAAAGTTCCTTTGTATAAAAAACGGCCTCCTCCTTCTAATCTTAACAAACAAAGCATCGGAAAGATCAGCAAGAGCAATTGGAGTGTTGCTTACAGTTCAAAGGAAGGGGGCACAGCTTACAAAAGGATGTTCTACCTTATAGACAAGCATCTATATAGAACACTTGTCTTGGAACACATACTCCACATCATCAACAAGCATAGGTCCATTCATGCCAATGATAAGAAATGCTTCAATAGTATGCTGAGTTGGTACTTAGCCTTCCGAAAGAAGATTTTGCCTATGCTTCCGAAGGTGTTCGAAAGAGTGGATCAGGGTCCAAAACCTGAAGATGAAGAATGAAGACGCTCCCTCACAATTTGACTCAAAGGGGAAGATTGTTACATCATAAATATGATTGAGTCACTTGTGCGTTGTTGTAACACCAAATACTTGTAATAAGTATTTGAAGGTTTATTATAGTAAAAAGGGGTAAATTGGTCATTTTACCACAAAAGGGTATTTTGGTCATTTGACCATGTAAAGGATCAATTATGTAAAAATATTGTTCCTTGTGGTAAAAATATAAGAAATGAAAGTTTTATTGTAATAAAACTTGATTTGGTGGTCAAAGTTCAAGAAATGGAACTTAAGGACCAAAAATGTAAAAATTTGAAGTATAAATAGAGAGGTTGACTCTCTCTTTGACTGGCCATTTTTCAGTTACGGGAATGATTCTTGAGAGCAAATTCTGCAGAAATCATGAAGCTTGAGGCAAGGAATTGGAATCATATAATACATGTTTATATGATTCAGTGGATTCTAATGACTCAGTGGATTCTCTCTTTGACTGGCCATTTTTGCTCAAGAACCCTAGAATACATGTTTATATGATTCAGTGGATTCTAATGAGTTCTAATGAGTTCCAAATGTTGGTAATGATGAGAATAATCAGTAGAAGTGATTAATTTTGAAGAAATTCGGTTTTTGGACCAAAATGTCAAAAACGGGAATTGTTGGAAAATGTTTGAAATATATGATTTCCATGGGTTAAAACTAGATGTTAATGAAGGGTTTTGGTCTTGTAACAAACCCCTATCGTTTAAGAAGAGAATTAAGGACTTAATAGCTGAAAATGGGAATTTGTAGCATGAAAAACGGACAAGAGAAACTGCACAGCGGCAGATAGGGTCCCGATCTCCATGGAGATAGGGTCGCGATCCGTAGGGACGCGATCCACATGGAGATAGGGTCGCGATCCAGCGGCTACATGAAAATGAGCAGATTTGCTCCTGCCTTCTGTTATGCTTTGGTCCAATTTTGGGACTTGATGCTAGACTTGTCCGTTTGACCTCAAATTTTGAACATAGGTCTAATATGATGTGAAACTTCAGGGAAAATTGTCGGAATACGTATACGACCTCCCGAAAGTACTGTAGCAAAATACGTGTATTTTGTAAAAATGTATAAATTAAAGAAAGATGGTAAATGGGAAGTTTATCATCTAGACATTGTTTGTAATGTTATTACATTGGACTCTTATGCATTAGAGCCAACTGAAATGATTATTAATCTATTATCATTTGGTATAAATGAATATATAGGTATGGGACAAAATGGTTGTGGTGCACGTAAAGGCAAGAAACAACCGGAATTTAAATGCAGCTAATATCTAGGTGAGTAATCTCACTGATATCATATGTGATATATGATGATTGAATTGTTACAGGTTGAAACGGCTTCGAGGGACGAAAATGACAAGTGTACAAATATATGTATGACAAGACCAGATAAGCCGTGAGTCATTTCGATGATAAGAACGGAACTGTGAGTCAATACATATATATATACACTATGATATGACAAGACCAGATAAGCCGTGAGTCTATAATAGACAAGAACGGAACTGTGAGTCTAGGCAACAGCGGGCTAACCCGTGAGCCATATTGTGAATCTAGGCAACAGCGGGCTAACCCGTGAGCCATAACTTATATAGACAAGACCGGATAAGCCGTGAGTCTAGGCAACATCGGGCTAACCCGTGAGCCATAATTTATTTTGAAGCAGACTGTTAAGTCTAGGCAACAGCGGGCTAACCCGTGAGCCATAATTTAACAGACTGTTAATAAATGGTGCGGCCACTTGTGGCTATGATATTGGATGTTATATCCAACTGGTGCGGCCTATACGGCTATGACATTATTATACATAAATGGTGCGGCCTTATGGCTATGATCCCGGGTTGTTGAACCCAAACTGGTGCGACCTTTGGGCTATGAAATAAATGATGAAACTGCTGGTGCGGCCTGCGGGCTATGATTTATATATTGACATGTTTTGGTGCGGCTTGTATAGCCATGACAGATGATATGACTTATATAGTCATGAAATATGGTATAGTCAAATATGACTAAGAAAGATGGGACAGAAATGGTATAAAATTGATATGATCGGTATGCAAATAACAGATTAGATGTAATAAAGTGATTTGATAATCACATGATATACGTTCCAGCCTGTAAGGCTATGAAGTAGGATGTGAAATCCTAGAATATATGATCAGCCGGTAAGGCTAGTAGTTTGGATCCGATATCTAGACAGATATGTACTGTTAGTCGGAAGTGACTATAACATGGAAATTGTTTTGAAAAGAATAATTAGAAAGATACTTATCATATATAGTGATTTATATATGGATATATTTCTAATAGATGTTATTTGCAGATATGATTACTCACTGAGCTTTATAGCTCACGATATTTGTTATTGTCCCTGCAGGTTAGCATGATACTGATAGGGGACAAGATAAAGTCTGTGACTTTGAAGTGGGACTCATAGATGCTGTCAGTAGCAGCCCGGCTTTAAAGGAGATTTGGTATTTTATACTCTCCTTGATACACTTGTACCCGTTTTTATTAAAATATACCCCTTTTGTTATGGTTTTATGTAATGAAACCTGTATTTTAAATGAAAAATTTTTAGGGGTGTTTTTGTTTTAAAAGCTGGGTGTTACAAGTTGGTATCAGAGCCGAGGTTTAAGTGAACTAGGTGTCTATAGAGTAGATTCCTGGACTTAAACCCTGAGATAGTAGACATGATGCATAGTTAGGTGTATATAGTTGCTATTATACATATATAACCTAACTGTTGCTGACTTCTGACGTATAAGAAGTATGAACTGTGAATCTTCTTGGAAGACATTTAGGGCGTGAAGCTCTAAGAAATGGACCAGCCCTTTCTCAAAGCTCCATTGAATGGGGGCAAAAAGGGACGAATAGTAGAAAATCCACATGATGAGTAATATTAGCTGATGTGGTCAGAAAAAGAAAGCGGTTGCTCACCCTGATTGATATTCAAGGTGAAGGAATAGTAGTTGATACTACAAGAAAAGTAGAAAGAATATTAGTAAACTTCTCAAAAGAAGTTAAAACGAATTAGGTCTAACCTTAAAGGGAAGGGACCAGAATGAAAAGATGATGTGGTATAAGAAGTGCAGGAAAAGCACTTAGAACATTGTAGAGTTGAGACTCTACTGTTGTATGGCTGAAATGTCAGAAAACATGAGCATGTTGCTCAAGCCTGTTGCATAGAACGGAAGTGTTTCCAATGTGGAAATACAGATCACTTTCTTATGAAATACTCACATGCTAAATGTGGAGTAACGGGTGATAAATCTAGGAAAGAAAGGAGAGAAAAGAAAGAAGAAATGAACGGTCGAAACGGATCAGTGGTATTATGAGCATTCCAGCAGATTGTGGAAGAAGCTCGTGAGGAGACTGATATGATCTCCGATATAATTGTTCTGAATATAACCCCGTGTATGTTATATTTGATCCATGAAGCTATGCTTGGAATCGATGACTTGATGTCTTGTTGGAATATTTCATCAACGATTATGGATGAAATGTTGGAAGTAGCTATTGCTGATAGCAAATATGTTCAAAATATTGAACACCTGGGAAGTAGTCTGCCTAGGATTTACGGGACCATTTTCCCTATGAATCTGAAGCTGATGACTACCGATGAATCTGAAGCAATTTCGTGTATGAATTAGTTAGCAATGAATTATGCTAACATGAATTGTAGAAATAAGAACATTATGGTTCTTAAATCAGAAATGAAATGGATGAAAATCTATGATTAATGACCGTTGTTGAGAATACCGGTTATTTTCTTTGCTTAAACTCGGAAATGAGTTAGTAAAAGAATGATGATGTAATTGGCATACATGGTATTGGCCAAGTTAAATAAAACAGTGATAGTAGTGTACTACTTTAAATAAATTCTCGGATGTTTCTATTAAAAAGAACTTCCAGGATTCTGCCAGATAGGCGAGAAGAGTTTATGATTAAACTGATTTTGGGAGCCGTTCCTGTTATTTAGGCTCTAGACTGATTTGCATCTGTAGAGATGGCATAGTTGGAAAATAAAAAGAAGAAATTCTTGAATTGGGGTCTCTCATGGCCGTATGTGTCATCGTATGGAGCCATATCTTGTTTGAAAAGAAGAAAGACAAGTTGATGCATATTGTGCATTGACTAATGGGAATCTGATATTCTCGAAACCAGATCGAAAATGAGGTACAGTTGTACCAGACATTGGAGTTAATTCACTGATTTAAGTGATTTGTAAAATTCTCCAAGTATGAAAATTTGCCTAAAAGAAGTTTCATATTCTTTGGGCATGTTAATAATGCCAGAGATGATAAAGTAGATCCAGTGGAAATGATACTGTGATAAAACAGAAACCGCCTTTGAATCTGACTGAAATTAGTAGTTTCCTTGGATTGGCGGGTTGCTATGGGAAAGTTGTAGAAAACTGCTCCTTGACTATTGTGCTATTGACTAAAGTTGGCCAATAAAAGTGAAAAGTTTGAGTGGTAGAAAGACCACAGGTATCTTGTAAAGGTTTGAAATAAACCTTATGTGAAACTTTGACATTAGCATTGATGCTAAGCGGATAAATTGGATTATAGAAATGCATTCATATTTGACTGTGGATGCATGATGTTGCAGTAGCAACTATGATTTTGGACATTGAAGCTTTGGAAACACTATCTATATGGTGTAAAGCTTATTGTTGTACGGATCATAAAAGTTGGAAATACTTAGTTGATCAAAAAGAAGCTAGATATGAGATAATAAAGATAGATGGGTTACTTAAGGATTTCGGTAATGGAATCTTGTACCATCTCGGAATGGCGGATGTGGCTATAGATGCCTTGAATTGAAAAGAGTAACCTTTGAAGGTTACATCCACATGTATGAATGTGGAAAATTGATTACCTGAGTTGATTCGGGTAGCACAGGAAGAAGTGTGCAAGTCTGGAAACATGAAAATCATCTTGAAAAGATGCATTCTGTACTAGATATGCAGTATACCCGGAGTAATACCAGACTGGATAGGTCGATAAAACCTGTTTATTGGTGGCCGGGACAGAAGAAAGATATTGATAGACACATGAAAAGTATTTGAATTGTACGCAAAGTAAAGTCAAACTGTTAGAAACTTGCGAAGAAATTTACTCGTGGTTGGCCCCAGAGAAGAAATGGGACAACATTGTGATAGACTTTGCAGTAAAGTCTCTACAAGTGCTGTATGTTGATGAATAAAGTGACCTAAAGATGCAGAATTTAAAAGATGTGCTTGAAAATTGCACAGAAGACCCTAGTGGGAGATGAGAAGATTATCTATCTCTGATAGAATTTGCAAGAAATAGCAGCCTACATGCTTGTAGTTTGATGACTCATATGAAGTATGGTATGGAATACCGTGATACCCACCAATTTATTGGATTGAAGATGTGGTAAAGCCGTTGGCTAGATCCTAGTTTGTTATACAAACTGAAGAAAGTACTTGATAAGTATGAACGAATTTGAAGAATGGTTAAGAATTGTAAAAGTGATGTGTGGATCACTGAGTAAAAACCCTTGAAATACCAAGTAAAGGAATATGGTGATATGGAAAATAATACTTTGGAAAGGTTAAAATTTGTTTGGGACGACAAGAAAGAAATTATGTAATGATAATTCCCAATAAATCCCTTATGATGAGATAAAGATAGATAAGTAGCTATGGTGCCCGGGACAACCGGAAGAATGATATGCAAATTGTGATTTAATCACAAGATAAGAAGACCAGTATGGTTAAGTACTTAGGCAATACCATAGAGATTCCGACATGATGTGGAAGACCGAAAGCAAATCGAGGGAGACATGCCCTCAACTCCTTGTATGATTTCGGGGACGGAATCTTTTATAGGAGGGGAGAATTTGTAACACCAAATACTCGTAATAAGTATTTGAAGGTTTATTATAGTAAAAAGGGGTAAATTGGTTATTTTACCACAAAAGGGTATTTTGGTCATTTGACCATGTAAAGAATCAATTATGTAAAAATATTGTTCCTTGTGGTAAAAATATAAGAAATGAAAGTTTTATTGTAATAAAACTTGATTTGGTGGTCAAAGTTCAAGAAATGGAACTTAGGGACCAAAAATGTAAAAATTTGAAGTATAAATAGAGAGGTTGACTCTCTCTTTGACTGGCCATTTTTTAGTTACGGGAATGATTCTTGAGAGCAAATTCTGCAGAAATCATGAAGCTTGAGGCAAGGAATTGGAATCATAGCTTGGAATTGGTGATTCCTATGTTAATCAAGGTTAGTAAACTTGATTTTAACCAAGTTCTTGAAGTGTTCTTGATTTGGTTTTATAGAAACTGAAATTTGTAAATTTCAGTTATGTTTATGTGGTTTAAATGGTTTAATGCATCCAATAAGTCATGCTAAAAGGACTTAATTCAAGAAAAATGGAAGTAGGTTGCTATTATTGAAAATTTGGAACTTTGCTCAAGAACCCTAGAATACATGTTTATATGATTCAGTGGATTCTAATGAGTTCTAATGAGTTCCAAATGTTGGTAATGATGAGAATAATCAGTAGAAGTGATTAATTTTGAAGAAATTCGGTTTTTGGACCAAAATGTCAAAAACGGGAATTGTTGGAAAATGTTTGAAATATATGATTTCCATGGGTTAAAACTAGATGTTAATGAAGGGTTTTGGTCTTGGAACAAACCCCTATCGTTTAAGAAGAGAATTAAGGACTTAATAGCTGAAAATGAGAATTTGTAGCATGAAAAACGGACAAGAGAAACTGCACAGCGGCAGATAGGGTCCCGATCTCCATGGAGATAGGGTCGCGATCCAGCGGCTGCATGAAAATGAGAGCAGATTTGCTCCTGCCTTCTGTTATGCTTTGGTCCAATTTTGGGACTTGATGCTAGACTTGTCCGTTTGACCTCAAATTTTGAACATAGGTCTAATATGATGTGAAACTTCAGGGAAAATTGTCGGAATACGTATACGACCTCCCGAAAGTACTGTAGCAAAATACGTGTATTTTGTAAAAATGTATAAATTAAAGAAAGATGGTAAATGGGAAGTTTATCATCTAGACATTGTTTGTAATGTTATTACATTGGACTCTTATGCATTAGAGCCAACTGAAATGATTATTAATCTATTATCATTTGGTATAAATGAATATATAGGTATGGGACAAAATGGTTGTGGTGCACGTAAAGGCAAGAAACAACCGGAATTTAAATGCAGCTAATATCTAGGTGAGTAATCTCACTGATATCATATGTGATATATGATGATTGAATTGTTACAGGTTGAAACGGCTTCGAGGGACGAAAATGACAAGTGTACAAATATATGTATGACAAGACCAGATAAGCCGTGAGTCATTTCGATGATAAGAACGGAACTGTGAGTCAATACATATATATATACACTATGATATGACAAGACCAGATAAGCCGTGAGTCTATAATAGACAAGAACGGAACTGTGAGTCTAGGCAACAGCGGGCTAACCCGTGAGCCATAACTTATATAGACAAGACCGGATAAGCCGTGAGTCTAGGCAACAGCGGGCTAACCCGTGAGCCATAATTTATTTTGAAGCAGACTGTTAAGTCTAGGCAACAGCGGGCTAACCCGTGAGCCATAATTTAACAGACTATTAATAAATGGTGCGGCCACTTGTGGCTATGATATTGGATGTTATATCCAACTAGTGCGGCCTATACGACTATGACATTATTATACAGAAATGGTGCGGCCTTATGGCTATGATCCCGGGTTGTTGAACCCAAACTGGTGCGACCTTTGGGCTATGAAATAAATGATGAAACTGCTGGTGCGGCCTGCGGGCTATGATTTATATATTGACATGTTTTGGTGCGGCTTGTATAGCCATGACAGATGATATGACTTATATAGTCATGAAATACGGTATAGTCAAATATGACTAAGAAAGATGGGACAGAAATGGTATAAAATTGATATGATCGGTATGCAAATAACAGATTAGATGTGATAAAGTGATTTGATAATCACATGATATACGTTCCAGCCTGTAAGGCTATGAAGTAGGATGTGAAATCCTAGAATATATGATCAGCCGGTAAGGCTAGTAGTTTGGATCCGATATCTAGACAGATATGTACTGTTAGTCGGAAGTGACTATAACATGGAAATTGTTTTGAAAAGAATAATTAGAAAGATACTTATCATATATAGTGATTTATATATGGATATATTTCTAATAGATGTTATTTGCAGATATGATTACTCACTGAGCTTTATAGCTCACGATATTTGTTATTGTCCCTGCAGGTTAGCATGATACTGATAGGGGACAAGATAAAGTCTGTGACTTTGAAGTGGGACTCATAGATGCTGTCAGTAGCAGCCCGGCTTTAAAGGAGATTTAGTATTTTATACTCTCCTTGATACACTTGTACCCGTTTTTATTAAAATATACCCCTTTTGTTATGGTTTTATGTAATGAAACCTGTATTTTAAATGAAAAATTTTTAGGGGTGTTTTTGTTTTAAAAGCCGGGTGTTACAGTTGTTAATTAAGCCTTTAGATTAGCCGTATATTAAATAGGTGGGCCTGTCCATTCCATATTTAGTTTTCTTATATAAGGCATGCATGTACCCTAATTAGGGTTAACGATTTTGTAATTCTAGTTTACGGCTCTCATACATAATAGTTCTCTTTGAATTGTTATTGAGAAGCTTAATACAATCATTCAACTATTGTTCTTCATTACTTTGATCTTGTTTCTTGTTCCGATCCATCGATCTTATATATATATTTTTGTACTCACAGATGGCAATCTTCTCAGACATGATAGGAGAAGCTCTTGAAATCTTCATGGATGATCTTTCAATTTTTGGTTCGTCTTTTGAGGCCTGTTTAAGTCAGATGGAAAAAATTTTTGGAGCGATGTGTGGAGTCTAACTTGGTGTTGAGTTGGGAAAAGAGTCATTTCATGGTGAGAGAAGGTATTATCTTAGGACATGTGGTTGCTGAAGGATGCACCATTCGTTTTTTATGAAGAATGTGTCAAAGCCTTCAATATTCTGAAGAATAAATTGGTTGAAGCTCCTATTCTGAAGCCACCCGATTGGACTAAGCCTTTTGAAATCATGTGTAACGTGAGCGATTATGTTGTTGGGGCAGTATTGGAACAATGAATCGATAAGAAACCAGTGGTCATACACTATGTAAGTAAAACCTTTTCCGAAGCTCAGTTAAATTACACCACGACAGAAAAGGAATTATTGGCTCTGGTTTTCGCCTTGGACAAGTTTAGATCATATATTTGGGGATCGAAGGTTCTGGTCTATACTGATCATAACGCAGTTCGACATTTGCTAGCGAAAAAAGAGTCAAAGCCGAGATTGATACGATGGATCCGCTTACTTCAAGAGTTCGATGTAGAGATAAAGGACATGAAAGGAACAGAAAATGTGGTGGCCGACCACTTATAAAGATTACCAACAGAAGGACTGGAAGTAGAAATACATGACACCTTCCCTGATGAGCAACTGTTGGAAGTATATGGAGCACCTTGGTATGTAAATTATGTCAACTTTTTGGCAACTGGAGCAATGCCTACACATTGGACGAAGCAAAGGTAAAAGCAATTCCGTACATATGCAAGGAGATTTATCTGGCATGATCTAGACCTTTTCAAGGTGTGGGAAGATCAAATAATCTGCCGTTGTGTCCCTGATAGCGAAATTCCTGAAGTGTTGGATCACTGCCATGCATCTGCTTGTGAGGGACATTTCAGTGCAAAGAAGACCGGGTACAAGATTTTAGAATCAGGATTGTATTGGCCGACAATATTCAAGGATGCGTACAAAACAGCGGAGGAATGCATAAATTGTCAACAATTGGGTAACATCTCAAAACAATATCAGATGTCACTGAATCTTATTCTGGTTGTAAACATCTTTGATGTTTGGGGTATTGATTTCATGGGACCATTTCCTACTTCGCAAGGGTATGTCTACATCCTAGTAGCTGTAGATTATGTCTGCAAATGGATTGAAGCTGAAGCAACACGCACTAATGATCATCATGTGGTATGCAAGTTCGTCAAGAAGAATATATTTAGTCGACATGGAGTGCCGAGAGTGATCATTAGTGACGAGGGGTCAGACTTCAAGAACTTCAAATTCGGACGGTTGCTAAGACATTATGGGGTCAACCATCGGATTTCTACGCCTTATCATCAATCGGAAGATTAAGGAGCTACTGCAGAAAACTGTAAAGACGGATAGAAAAGATTGGTCGCAGTGGTTAGACGATGCACTTTGGGCATACATGACAGCTTATAAGACGCCAATTGGGACCACACCTTACCGGCTGGTTTATGGGAGGCATGTCATTTTCCTATGGAGCTAGCTAATCGAGCATTGTGGGCAACCAAGCAAGTTAATCTCGACTATGATGCAGCCGGGAAGGAGCGGAAATTACAGTTGTCTGAGCTGGAGGAATTACGCAATGAAGCATATGAGAAGGCAGCTACATATAAGTCGAAGCTGAAAAGATATCATGATGCCAAACTCACACTGAAGACATTCACAATAGGGTAGAAAGTGTGCCTTTACAACTTGAGACTAAAGATGTTTCCTGGGAAGTTACGGAGCAAGTGGAATGGACCTTACGAGGTCATTAGCGTCACATAATACGGTGCTGTGGAAATCCAAGATTTCAATGGAGGGCCACCATTCAAGGTAAACAGACATAGGTTAAAACCCTATGTCATTTCAGGTACGTTCCAGAAATTGGAGGTGGAAACAGACGAGTTCGTGACAGACAAACCCGAATACGAGTGGTAACCAGATAAGTGAACGTCTCGCTGAAGACGTTAAACTTAGCGCTTGTCGGGAGGCAACCCGATCTTTTATAAATTTTGTATTTTATATTTAGAATTGTGTTTAGTCAATTACGGTAATAAAAGAACAAGTATGGGGTCATTTTGGGAATTTTATAAGAGCACGTCGCGGGATCCTTAAATCCGCGTCGCGCACGAATGTTATTTCACGATTTGAGATAAGTCTGAAAATTGGTACTCGCGTCGCGGAGGTCATAAACCGCGCCGCGGGCTTATCAGAATTTGAATTTCAAGATAATCACGAACAGAGTTTGAAAAACACCCAAAATCCTCATACCTAAAAATAATTCGTTAAATTTCAGAGCCTTTTCACCGTCATTCAATTTCTTTCAAGTTCACGATCTTAATTTCTTCAGTCCTTTATTCTCCAACTCAAGTAAGTGTTCCAAATTCTCTCTTCTTTTCAATTTTTTCTTGAGTTCATAGAATTACTTCTAAAACTGCGAATTGATGCTTTCTGGTATGAATGTGCATTGTTAAAGGATCCATAAGACTGATTGCAACAAAACCTAGTAGTTAGAATTGCGAATTTAGGCTGTAGAAGTGTCAATTGATTGATTATGTTCTGAGTTTCATACGCCGCGCTGCGTCGTATCACCACGTGCGACGCGGGGGTCAATTACTGCGCCGCGGGTGACGCTAAACAGTACCTATTTACGATTTTTTTTGAATTCTGCAGGATAATGTCTTCTCACGATAGTTCCAGTGAGATCGACTGGCTTTCAGTACTAGTATACACCACCAACATTATACGACGTCAGTTTCTAGATCGAGTGGCGGTTCTTTCACGAAAACGGATCTTACCGGCACAAGTGGTCAACTGGGAGTTGACCCGCAATTTCGGAATTTTGGAGACCCTTGATCCATGGTTGACTCAACAAGGGTACAAGGACAACGAGCTCACTTTTACCTGCCGGTCATTCGATGCGGTATTTCACATGAACGAGCCAGTGTATCGTGAGCTTCTCCTCGAGTTTCTCGGCACATTTAATTTCGATCAGGAACCGCTTGGCATCGACGATCCCAACACCATCATGTTCCGGCGAGGGAATGTGAATCGAACATGCAGCCTTACGGAGTTTGGGGTCCGCCTCGGTATTTATACACAGGCGGAGGTTAATAGTGAAGGTTTCGCGCCTTTCTTGAGGTCGGCCGCCAAGGCCCCGAGCGAGTCCCTCTCATATGCGGATTTCTGGGTGACGATTTCATCCACGCTTTATCATGTGAATACGGTTCTCGAGGGGCACATGAATCTGCCGTCGCACCGTATGCTCAACCGCCTCATATCTACGATGTTCTGGCCTCGGCCCAACGTGGATCGGGTTACTTATCACGACCTTTACTTAATGTGGTCGTTGATTGCAAAGCTGGAGATCTGCAACGTGCCTTATCTCATTGCGGATTACTTCAAAAGAGTTTCCGCCGCGGCTCTGGAGTTTATAGCAGTCGGGGGAGGTCATTTTGTCACGCGCCTTGCGCGTTCCTACGGGTTGTTGTCAGCTACCGACACCCGTAACTTGACTGAGATCCACGCTGTCTCCTTCGGCCCGCCTACCACAACCTCGAGGGAGGTTGAGTACATTGATGATGACACGGTTTCGGTCCGCCGTTTACCATTTCCGATCCTCCGTCACGAGCCACCTATGGTAGATGTGAAATCGACAAAACGGTCTCGCATATCAGGAAGTCTCCCGGCACGCACTGCCCCACAAACCCAGATCTTCGCTACTTGGTGAACGAGATGAAATCAATCCATCGGTCCATGAAAGCACAACGATACTAGTACAATACCCGATCGGTGGAGATCCAGGAAACTATCTGCAACACTCAAAATATCCAAAACCAAGTGTTGTGGGTGGCTGATTGCACAAGAAAGTACATGGACGATTTCAAGAGTGACTTACCCGGAGATCAACCGCCGTTGATCGAAGATGAGGAAGCGAAAGAAGATCCAGAAGAAGATGAGGAGTATGAGCCGAATGAACAGGATGACGAAGACACTGCTCACAATTAAAGATTGATATGTAATTATTAGACTTTTGCTATTCTTTTTAGGTTTTAGGTTAATTCTTTGGTAAATTTTAGGAAACAATGTTTAGGTACTTAATAAGTCATTGGACAATAATAATACATGGTAAAATTTAGGTAATAATGTGTGGAATGGGTTAAAAATGGTTTTAGAATCTGAAATTACCGCGACACGACACTACTTGGGCACATGCCGCAGTCATTTCCAGCATCACATAAAGGAAACACTTTTGTAATTACCGCGACGCGCTTCAAAACCACGCGCCGCGGTAGACCGTAACTCATTAGTGTTGTATGTTTGTTTGCTTTTTGCGTTTAATTTGTTTGTGAGTGATTGTGTATGCAAGCACCGACAAGATCCACTGATGGGTTGTTTCACGCAAGTGTGGGGTCATTATACCCATACACTTGTCATTTACCGGCGTGTTCACTATTGCGCCACAACTCCGGACAGTCCATCATGATGTATGAATTTTATCCTGTGACAATTGGTTCCAACAAGCAGTCTGCCATTCCAAAAAGGGGTAACTCTTTCTCCCTTGTTTTTAAATATTTTATGTACAACGGGGACGTTGTACGGTTTTAAGTGTGGGGTGTGGGAAGGTCGAAAGAGTAATTTCTGAAATTTTTGTGAAAACAAGTAATTTTCAAAAATTTAAGTAATTTTTCAATTTTTTTAAGAAATTGTAATTTTGAAACGAATAGCTTTTGAGTGTTATAACATTGATATTTTTCAAGAAATACTATTTAGTTGTTATCATACTATTACTGGGTTAAAATAAGTTGAGTTTTTTGAAGTTGGAAAAATTTTAGATTTGGAATATTTTAGGATTGGAATTTAGGAAGGAAATGTCAATCTGTGACCTTTGTTGTTCGAGCCGGTAGGTCTGAAAAGGGTGGCCCCGAAGGGGTATTTATGCACCTTACTATCTAAGATCGTCTGGTCTGGGATAGTATTTTTGAAAGCTCGTTACACGGACAACATCGAAAGTCATGGACAGTTCCTTAACGGCCTTTAGAATCTGAATAAGTAAGTTTGCATTTGCATACCGGAAATTCGTAATCAAGGGTTCTTTAGAAAGTCGTGAATTCCAAAGGGTATTCTAGTCATTTTTCTCAAAAATCACTTTTCAATCTAACTTCTAGAGACAATAAACTTTGAAACTGAAGGCATTCAAAAATGTTTGAGTCTTAGTTATAATATTTTAAAAACTCACTTGCTTGGGGACAAGCAAGACACAAGTATGCGGTGTTTGACGACGCCTAGTAATATCAAGTATTTTAGTCGTCGTTAGGCCCTATTCTGAGTGAAATTATATCGTATAAACTGTGGTATTAATCACTTTTCGTGTCTAGTGCTTGTGTATGAAAAAAAGATTTAAACAAGGTGTTAGTTAGGATTCTGATTGTGATGAGATTTGACATCCGAAGCATAAGAGTTCCTATCCGAAGTGAGAGATTGATCCGAAGTTGGTGTTGTGATACGAAGTTGTGAAGCTTATCAGAAGTGATTGGTTGACAGTTTTATTTTTTACTTATCTGTTAATTAGAGATAATATCTAGGGTTTATGCTTTTCTGTAACTAATAGGATTACGTGTTTATCCTATTAGACTTTAGTATTTAAACACCTTCAACCCTAGATGTTAGTACGTACTTTAGCATAGCCGTATTCGCTGTAACGTTCTTAATAGTTGCTCATTTTCAAGATTAGGAGCACTATCTTTATTACTGTGAATAAAATCATTCGGCACATTGAATATTAAAACATTGTGTTCTCGTTGTTTGTTTTCATTCGTATTTTAATCTTACAAGTGGTATCAGAGCAGGTTATTTGCTGATCCGTTACTGAGATTATTTACGTTCTTTGATTCGTGGTTTCAAATTGTTCTTGAATCCACTCTTCCATGCTTCGAAGACTTGATCTTAGTAATCTTTCTGCAATGATCTGTAATTTTTGATGGCCTACAACGCGAACAACGCTATGATGAATTATGCGGCTCTACTTAGTTCTAGCAACAAAGCACCAATGCTTATTCCTGAACACTACGATCATTGGGCTGACCGTATGGAAGATCACTTATCTGGTATTGACGAAGATCTCATACGATCTCTGAAGGAAGGTCCATTCAATCCTAATGTACAGACTAGATTTGCTGTGAAATCAGGTGAAGCCACTACTCCTCCAGTCGAGACTAAAGTTACTATTGATGCGAACAAGAAGAAGGTTGAGAATGACAAGCGCTGCATGCGTGAATTGAAGAGTGGTCTACCTCGTGTCGCCTTCAATCTGATCTGAGGGTCCAAATCTGTAAAAGAAAATTGGGACAGATTGAAGATGCGGTACAAAGGTAATGATGTCATGAAGAAGAGTATTGTTAACAACATTCTGGCTGACTTTAGTAATTTCAAAGAACTGGACAATGAGAAGATAGACCAGACCTTCGAAAGGTTTAATGATGTGGTCTATGAACTAGAGAAATATGGTGTTTCAAAGACTTCGCATGAAACAAACTTTAGGTTCATGAAATGTCTTCGAAGGGAATGGAAGCAGATCACCATGATGGTGAGAGCTCATGAGAATATCAACTCATACTGGCTTGAAGAACTCTATAACCTACTCAAATCCTATGAGTATGACGTTTTAGAAGCAACTGGTGATCTACCAAATCCCGGATCTCTGGCTTTTGTTTCCAAAACTGAATCCAAAGAGGTCACTGATGCAGATGAAGAAGGTGAAGAGGAAGAAGAAAGTGATACGAAGGCTTTATACTCTAATAACAACATAAACTTTCAGAAAAGGCCACATAACAAATCAAACTTCAATCGAAATTTCAATAATGGAAAACAACAAATAAAACTGACTGAACATTCCAACAAACCGAAGTCTGAAGCAACACCTCAACCAGAAAAGAAGTTGTTAGGAGATTCTATGGAAAGAATCATCTAGCCAAAGACTGCATGCTGAAGAAGGCGAATGAGAAAAAGGAAAGACTCAAGGATGAGGCTTACTATACAAAGAAACTAGAAGAGGTTCGTGCGAAGACTCAAAGTCTATCTCGTGTTGCTCCTAAAGGAAGTGATGGCACCTACCAAATCTGGTGATCTGGTTCAGACGATGATGAAATTTGTAAACCAACACATGGTGCAATGTATGCTGCACATACTGGCCATGGTATATGGTCAGATGATGAGAGTTCGGACGAAGAGAAGAAAAGCAACACCAATGGTGTCTGTCTAAAGGCACAAGGGACTAACTCATCGTCAAATGCTAGTCTTACCATCCCAGAACAACAAGTATCACTCTTACTTCAAAACTTCAACGTATCAGAAGAACTCTTTATTAATGATCTTAACGAAATTACTTCTGACTGTCTGCATATGAATCAACTACTTGTTTCAGCAAATAGTGATGCGTGTCAAGCAAAGGATGAAGTAACTTCGCTTAAGGGAAAACTAGAAGGACTGCGTGGGGCATTAGAGAAAAGTCAATTACTAATAGAGATCTTAGAAGAAAGTAGGGAGCAATTTAGAGTTAATAATAAAACTTTGTTGAAACAAAGAAATATTTTTTGTGAAACAGCTAAAAGATTATATGCTTTTATTACTAGTATATACCATTCTTCTGATATTTCATTAGATCATCATAAAAAGCTTTTACCTTTTATTGAGTTTAAGTTACAAGATGTAGATTCTCTTTCTTATGAATGTGAATCTATAGTTTCATCTGCTGAAATGCCAAATCAAACTTATGCTCATGGTATTGTCCCTTGAAATTTTTTTAAGTTCTAATGATCTTTTAAAAGTAATGGAAGATTCTCTACCCATCGCTCCTCTAGTAAATAAATGTGATTCTGCGAATGTTAAAGTGAATGATAATACTTCTGATAATATTGTGTGTGATGATTCCTCTTATTCTGATTCCGATATCGAGGAAATAGACTGTATTGACCTATCTCAACAAAAACTTTCCTCAGTTTGTTCCTCAAATAAAACTGAATCTGATACAACAGAAGTGAGCAAAAATACTTCGGCAACTTTTCAAAATTGCACTTCTGATGTTACAAAAGATTCTTCGGATGAAGCATCTAAACCTATTCTTGTTATTGATCTTTCGGATGTCTTTTCAAAATTCTCTATTGATAAAACCAAAAAGCTGGTTGAACTAGCATGTACGTATCCAAAGGTTGCCAACCTTAAAACAATATTTCCATTAAAACGGGTGTACAACTTAAGGAGGATTGTGAGTTATTCTAAATAATGAAGATGCTTGAAAATAATTTGAATGAAGAAATGAATTTTAAAATCAATAAACGAAAACAAGAACTTTATCAGATGAAAAGTCCATTCGGACGTCAGAATAATGTTCAAATTTTCTCAAACAACCGCATACAATATGGTCAAATACCCCCTTTTGAAAAACACAAACAATTTTATGACAACAGAAGGAGAAGAAATTGCAGGGATTTTCAAAACAAACAGAAAGCTTATAGAAATCAACAAAAATCTTCTAATATCAAGAAACCTTCTGTTAATCCTCAAGAAGTTGTTTTTGAACCCAAAAAGCCCAACTGCTACAATCCAAAATTTGAAAAAGTAACAAAGAAAATTTTTTCTAAAAGAAGCAACCTGGTTGACACGTTTCATGTATGGTTAGACAAAAACATGGATCTTTTCAAAAATAAAAGTCTATCAATTCAGGACTTTAAACTTGCCTATGAAGAATTTCTAAGCGAATCTACTCGATGTAGTTCTTCATCTGGAAAGACTTCCTCCTTAAAGCAAAAATGGGTTCCAGTCAAACCAAATCCTTTATTCATACTAAAAACCCAAGAACAAAAACCGAAGAAATTTTGAAATGGGTACCTAAAGTCAAAATTTCTAGCCCATCTGAACCATCAATCATTGCTTCTACATCCGGAACTAAAAATATTGATTTGGTTACATCATGGATCTATGATCCGAATACTTACCCTCAAGGACCCAAGCCATGTTGGGTACCTGAACTTTCTCTCTAAATTGTAGGTAATGATAGATGAGCAGTACGATAAGGAATGGTACATTGACAGTGGCTGCTCACGACACATGACTGGGAGGATTGAGTATTTGAGGGACTTTAGAAGCTTAGAAGACGGCGAAGATGTGAAATTCGGAAACAACAAAACTTGTCCCATCAAAGGATATGGGAAAATCACAAACGGAAAATTTACGATCAATCGCGTAGCATACATAGAAGGTCTCAAGCACAACTTAGTCAGTGTTTCTCAACTAGTTGTGGGAACAGGGTTAAAAGTCAAATTTGATGAAGCTGGTAGCGTTGTTAAAAATAAAAAGACCAAGGAAATATTGCTTAAATCAAAAAGGAAGGGTGAAATGTTTCCACTAGATATGAAGCCAATAGTAGGGGCTCCTTCCATCTGCCTACTCTCAAAAGCACCTTCGGATCTTAGCTGGCTATGGCATCGACGATTATCTCATCTGAACTTCAAGAACGTTAACAAGCTGGTTGCTCTTGACTTAGTCAGAGGAATGCCTGCATTAAAGTTTGGCAATGACACTTTATGTGCTGCATGTGAACATGGAAAGCAAAAACGTCAAGCGCATCCGATTACCATAGACTCCAAGATAACTGAACCACTAGAGCTTCTACACATCGATCTTTGTGGTCCATCTCTTGGTGCAAAGAAGTAGATTTTGGTGATAGTGGATGACTTTTCAACATTCACATGGGTTATTGTTCTAATGCAAAAATCAGATACACCAGCTGAACTTATAGCCTTCATCAAGAATAGTGAGCTACATCTCAAGAAACCTGTTAAGGCAATCCGAAGCGACAACGACACTGAATTCAAAAATCAGACTATTGACGCGTTCCTGAAAGAGAAGGACATCACTCATAACTTTTCTGCCCCTTATACTCCACAGCAAAATAGAGTAGTTGAACGAAAGAACAAGTCCTTATGTGAAGCGGCTAGAACGATGCTTGATTATGCAAACCTTCCAATGTACTTTAGGGCCGAAGCCATTGCCACTGCTTGCGTCACACAAAATCGTTCATTTATCCATAGACGCTTCAACATTACGCCATATGAGGTCATCAACAAATGTAAACCAAATGTAAAATTCTTCCATGTCTTCGGATGTCGATGCTTCATTATTAAACTCAAAGATGGCAGTACCACGTTTGCATCCAAATCCGATGACGACGTCTTTCTGGGCTATTCACACTCTGCTAAAGCTTATTGTGCACTCAACAAAACGACAAGGAAGATAGAAGAGACATTCAATCTGACCTTCGATGATCATCATATCAAGAAATCCGAAATCCAATTTCCTCGTTCTCCCATTTTTCCAGAATACTCAAACAACATTATTCTACTTGAATCGTTTAATTTGATTTCTCATTTTTGTTTGATAGTCCTGATTGAGCAATTGATGCTGAATCCAATGCGAAGGATAACGACACACCTGAAATCAACAAACTCAATGATGATAATTTTATGGAAACCTCTAGAGAAAAGACTCCTTCAGTTGAGGGGGAGGAAAGGACAACAGAAGACACAGATCCTTTGGTTGAGGGGGAGTCGCCACATTCCTACGCATCAAAGGGCGCTCCTGCTCAAACCAAGAGGGGAGTCAACGAGTATGTTAACAACAAAATACTCAGCTCCAATCAAGGGGGAGCAACCAATGTCTACAGCTCCACTCGAGGGGGAGCAACCGATCCCCACCGCTCCATATGAGGTGGAGCAACCAATTCCTGACACAACGAAGACAACCAATCATCTTCGGATAATCCATCATATATAGAAGATGTGCATGGAGAAACATTACCAGAATATGATCCGGAATATCCACCTCTTGAAAAATGGACATGCGATCATCCAAAGACTCAGGTAATTGGTAATCCAGCGGGAAAAGGTACTTACTCGATCCCAATTATGAGAAAAACACAAAGAACTAAACAAAAGATCTGATTTTTGCACGTTCAACGTTTTCATTTCCAAAATTGAACCTAAAACTGTAAAGGAGGCTTTTCAACACTCCGATTGGGTGGAGGCCATGCAGAGTGAGTTAGCCGAATTTGAAAGAAACAAAGTTTGGCGTTTAATTCCTAAACCAGCTAACTCCTCTGTAGTAGACCTTAAATGGGTTTTTCGAAATAAACTTGATACTGAAATTAACATTGTACAAAACAAAGCTAGACTAGTTGTTAAAGGATATTTTCAACAGGAGGGAATCGATTATGATGAAACCTTCGCTCCTGTTGCCAGACTTGAGTCCGTCCGAATATTTTTGACATTCGCTGCTCATAAAAACTTTGATGTCTACCAAATGGATGTCAAATGTGCTTTTTTAAATGGCGAACTTGAGGAACCAGTGTATGTGGAACAACCCCCTGGTTTTGTTAACGAAAAGTTCCCAGATCACTGTTATATCCTTGACAAGACTGTCTACCGATTAAAGCAAGCACCACGAGCTTGGTACGAAACTTTAACCCGGTTTTTAAAACAATCAAACTTTAAACAAGGATCTGTTGACCCCACCCTATTCTGAAGGAAAGTTGTTACTCATCTCATGCTAGTTCAAATCTACGTGGATGATATCATCTTCGGATCAACAGACCTTGCTCTTTCAAAAGAATTCGAAACCGTAATGAAAAGTAACTTCCAAATGAGCATGATGGGGAAGATAAATTTCTTTCTCGGATTGCAAGTCAAGCAAACCTCAGAAGGTATTTTCATACATCAAGAAAAATACACACGAAGCCTTCTGGAGAAATTTGGAATGGAAAATTGTTCCAATGCGAAGGTTCCCATGGCTGCTGGTACACGACTCACACCTTCGCTTGACAAACCGGCTGTTGATCAGAAGGTCTACAGAAGCATGATTGGCTCTTTAATATACCTAACTGCCAGTCGACCAGACATCATGTTTTCTGTTTGCAATTGTGCACGATACCAGGCGAATCCAAGAGAACCTTATTTAGCTGCTGTCAAGACCATCTTTCGCTATCTATATCGCACACCTTCTCTTGGATTATGGTACTCTGCCAACTTAGGCTTCTTTCTTCAAGCCTATTATTATGCTGATTGTAAGACCTATTTTCATTTTGAGATGCTTACTAAGGTAAGTAGAGTTATTACCTTATAAATTAGTATGGTTCTAGCCTTGAGTTATTTAGAGTTGTGTGGCAATCATTTATCATTACCTTTGAGTTATGAGTTGTTTGATTTGTGAGAAGAGGTTAAAACCTTTCTTATGCACTAATCTTGGTGTGATTAAGATTAGTTAAGTTAATGTATGAGTTTTGGTGATTAGAAACCCATTTGGAAGAAGTTTGAGCCTTAAAAATGCTAAAATAGAGTACACGGGTCGTGTCCAAGTCCCACGGGTCGTGTAAAGGATTGTTAGGGGCTGTTTTGGGCATTCAGTAGCTGACACGGGCCGTGTTTCCTGCAAATCAACTTCAGAAAGCATACACTAGGATTAACACGGGCCGTGTTCTATTAACTCAGGCCGTATTACGCTGCAGACCTATATAATGTGCAGACAATGCTCATTTCGGGAAAACACACCCAAAGTCAATTCCAAAGCATAAAGAGGCGATTTTCTGTCAAATTGAAGCTAGGGATTCGTGGGGAAACATAAAGAGACTCGGATCTAATCCCGCAAACGCGTTCTTGATTCCTAATTGGTCGAGGTGAGTGATTTCTTCGTTTTGGGGGTTTTGAAACCCTAACTTTGATTTCGTGATTTTGCTATATATTGTTATATATGTTGTTAGTAGATTGTTAAGGGATGTCTTTAGAGTAATTGGTGTGATTATTGTCGAGTTTCTACGATTGAATGAGAAAAGCCGCAGATTTGGGAGTCTCGGTAAATATGTGTTGATATTTACCGTTTATACTCCTTTTTCCTCTTTTGATTTATACATCTTTGAGATAGATGTTATTGAAATGATTGTGGATATTGGAAAATTGATTTAGACTATGGCGATATAACCAAGTTTAGCGAACAGGAGCCCGATATATGTAAATTGGGGTTCCACATACTAAACTGATATCAGGTGAGTACCTTTGAATACTTGAGTAAGAATTATACCTTGTTGTATATATATGTTGTACATATATGTGTGTTATACATATATGTGTGTTATGTTGATATTGCAGTAACTTAGAGTTAAAGTGGTTCTGTTATCTATGGATAACAAGAGACGAGTTACAACTTAAATTTGAGAATAAGAGTAGAGTATATGCTAGAGTAAGTGAGTTAAAGAGTCTTTGAGTTTAACTACTACAATCATGAGGGTTGTTATAATTGAGTATAAATGATTGTGAAATGAGTATATACGAGTGTGTTTGATTGAGTTATGAGTAGTGTCAGTCGTGATACTTATTATTGAGTTGATGATACTAATAATTAGCTAGTGTTTGTTAAGCTAATATGTGTTGGATTAGGTGTCTAAGCAATGACTTATAATTGTGCTTATCTTGTTAATTGAAGCAAAGTCCATTTGGGTTGCCCTCATAGCTGGAGGTTAGGATAGAGTTCAGTAGAGTAAAAGGTTGATTTATTAACTGTTTAATAAATCAATAGATTTAATTAAATGGTTTATTAATATATTTAAGTGTTAATATATTAATTAGAAACTATAGTAATTAATTAAGATTTAATCTAGAATTAATTGGATTTAATTCAGTGATTAAATTAATTAATTAAAAGTACAGGGACTGGTTTGTATTTATTCAATAGTTGAATAACTGGCAAAGAGAAGTTCAGGGGCCAAAAGTGGTGTCACCCTGGAGGTTTCTCTAGGGTTGGCGAAAACCCTAATTAGGGTTTAGGGATCTGGTCCAAGTGGTCAACAGGCTTGCCCACTTGGAGGCTCCTTAGGGTTTCAGGTGTAACCCTAGGAGGCTATAAAAGGAACCCTCTGGCACCCTAATTTCCTGCGCCATTTTCCACTGTGGATACTCTGCTGGTCTGTCTTCTCCATTGCTTTGGGTGTGACTTGCATTTGAGGCAGGATTGTTTTGCTGCTAGCTTCAAGGATCATAAGATCAAAATGTTGGTTTTCTCAGTTTTGATCTTTAGAAATTAATTGTTCCTTTAGGTTTAGTTTATTATCTTCATAGAAGAAAACATAGATCTTTCTAGGTTTGCATGTGAACCATAAGAATTATTTGTTCATTGATTGCTAGAAAAACCCTTCAGTGGTATATATCAGAGCATAGGCTTGTTTTCTTATGTTTGATATAAACTGCATGGATTATTTTGCCTTGAGTATTTTTTGCGAAAAACACCTCTTGGAGAGAGGCCAATTTCGTTGCCTAGGCTAGGGTTTCCTAACCCTAGCCGCCAAGCCCCATGGTCCCCCTTATTTGCTTGATTTACTTGCCTTTTATAAGTAGGTTGTTATTTTTGGTAACTGTATCTAATAAATAACTGGAACCCTTATTTGTTGGCTTGCTATTTTCGAACCATAGGGGCCTTAAATAGATAAAAATAATTTGATTAATTTATAATATCTATCTTAGATTTAATTAGTTTAATTAATTGTTAATTAAAAGATCAATTAAATCAACTTAAAGAATTAATTTAAAATTTTCGAAAAATTGAAATAAATTAGAGAAAATTCTAAATAAATTAATTCTAAAATATTTTAATAAGATTAAAATATATCTTATATATTTATGATTAAAAGTTAATATTTATATATAAGATTAAATGGTTAGTCTTACCGCTAGTAGGCCTCATTCACAAAACTGTCCTATAAAGAGGGTATAAGGCGACTGCCTATAAAATGGCAGTCTAATGGGTATCCACTCTTACCCACCGCTCTCCTGGTCAGTCGAGTGTCGTTAGCCGAACGGGTTTGATAGAACCGCTAAGCCTCTTAAAAGTATAATGCTATAATTGAAAGTACTAGAACTTTGAACAAAACCCAATCTAGTTACTTTAGGTTAAAAATGTGAATTGTTGCTAATCCATGAGGTTGCACATTGCGATTTGTGAAACATTAGTGGAGCGTGTGTGGTTAACCGACACACCAATAAGGGTTTACAATGACTTGCAATGGGTTTCTCGATTTTGTCATTATTAATGGAGCGTGTGTGGTTAACTGGCACGTTAATTAGAGATGACAATTGACTTCGAGAGTACCAAGCTAACTTGCATGGTTATTCACACCCGGTTTGTGATCCTCGACATCCCAGTTACAAACAGTGGGGCACATCCGAGACTAAACATGCCATTGAATAGTTCAATGTGTCTCAACAGATCTAGGAATTTCATAAGATGAAATTGATAAGTGTATTATCCACCTTAATGACCATTATGTTGTGATTACGACATCCCTCTTCACATCATAGTTGGGGTATTTTGGGTCCTAGCCTTAATAAATAATAAATTGGGTAATCATTTAAAAGGATTAATTAAACTAATAAAATTCTGTTTATTGTAGATGTCTGAATCAAGTGTCTATTCTCCTCCCTCTCCTCCTTCACCCATTCTTGAGAGCTTTAGAATGCACCTGCTACATATGGTTAGGCTGACTGGCCTAAACTATATGGTATGTGTAACGACCCAAAAAATCTTGAATTTATATTCGAGATTACACTTAAGGTAATAACAAAAATGTTAAAAGTTATAAAATATTGATTTATGTGAAGTTTCTATTGTAAAGGGTGAAATGGTAAAAAATTGTTAAAAAGGGCAAAATGGTCATTTGGCACACATATGACTTTTATGTAAAGAAATTTTGATTGTGGGGTTAAACTACAATAAATGAAAGTTTTATGTCACCAAACTTGTTATGGTGTCAAAAATGAGAAGAATGAAAGTCTAGGGTTTAGTTGGTCATTTGAGCAAACATGGGAAAATATAAATATGAGAAAATATCTCATAACTCTCATAATTTTGAACACAAATTCTGGAAATTTCTGATGAACCGTGGAATGCTCTCAAGATCAAAATCAAGAGTTTAAGGAATCAAAGAATTAGATGTATCTTCAAGCTTCTTGAGGTAAGAAATCAAGTTTTTATGAACTTGTTTTTAGTATTTTCTTCCCGGGTCAAAACTGAAATCCAGAAATTTTATCATATGAAATGGTTTTAATGGTTTCTCCCATCTATTAATGATTAAACCTCAAGTAAACACACTTAATTCAAGAGGTGTTGTTGAAATCATGGAAAACCCCAATTTTTAGCTCAAGAACCCTAGCTCACGGGTCCTTGTGATCAAAGATGGTTTTATTGGTTTTCATGAAGTTCAATATACCATAAAAGATGGATGAAGTCAGTTAAAAGAGATAGATTCAAGGAATTTTAGTTTTTGGACTAAAAATGTTAAAAACGGGATTTCTATAATTTGTCAAGGATTGGAATGATTCCATGGTTTGAAACTAAAAGTAAGTTGTTATTTTAGTCCTAGAATGATTCTAAAACAATTAAGTTGTGTATTAAGAACATATCTTAAAATCATCAAAGTATGTTGCTATTGTTGAAAAATTGGAATTTTGTTTAAAAGCCTTAGAATTCAATTTTACATGATCAAATTAATTCTAAGGGGTTTTAATGAGTTCCATATGTGGAAATTGTTGAAATAAATCAGTAGAAGTGCTTAATATTGGACAATTTCGGTTTTTGGTCAAAAAAAATGAAAAAACGAGAATGTTTGGAAAATGATTTAAATCTATGATTTTAATGGTTTAGAAACTGGAAAAAAATGAATGGTTTTACTCTTGGAACAATCCCTAGTGATTAAGTCGTGCATTAAGGGCTTAATATGGGAAAATGGTAATTTGTAGCATAAAAATGGAGCATCTGGTCGCCCCAGACGAGATCGGGCCGCGATCCCCCTTAGGATCGGGTCGCGATCCAGCGGCAGAGCAAAAATGCAGTTTCGTGCCAAGTCTTCTGCCAAGTCCAATTTGATTTTTAGTTTTGGTCCAAAACTTGTCCGTTTGACCTCAAATTTTAAACATAGGTCTATTATGGACCAAAACTTCGTGGAAAATTGTCGGAACCGAAATACGACCCCTCGAGGGTACTGTAGTAAAATACGTATAAAATACGATTTAACTAAAGTTGGTCATTTAAAAGTTATAGACTTGTTATGACCTATATTGGTATAATAAGGACTCTAAGGAGTTGTAGAGTCAGTTAGCATGAATTTTAATGTATAATATGTTAAATCTAGGTTCATGCAAAGTGATTATTGGTTCAAAAGAATATAAATACAAGGAACGTGTAGTCAGTCTCCTAGCAACACATAAGGTGAGTACATGTAGTATTTTTACCCATTCTGGGGTACATGGCAAGTAAGTATTTTTAAGATTTCTTATAAAATTTCTATATGTGAAATTATATGCAAGAGTATTATTTCTAACTTGTTTGTGAAAGTATAATACTATATTTGAAAGTATGTTTTGGTCTATGAACCAATTATGTGAAAGTATATTTTGAATACATGTTTGGAAGTATGGATAGGCATATAGCCACAATATGTTTAAGAAGTATGTTTTGGTTACAAATTGTATATGTTTTCAAGTATGAAAGGGCGTATAGCCACAAGATGTTTGGAAAGTATGATTTGACATTAAACCTAAAATGTTATAAAGACATGTTTTAAACATATGGTTTATGTGAAATGAAAGTTATGTATTTGGCATCTAGCCCTAAAGACATAAAGTGATGTAGTTTGGCACCTAGCCACAAGTTATATGTATATGAGAAATGTTCAAGCAAGCAGTAAGTATTTTGTATGACTGGTAATTGTAGCAAGCAGCGTTAGTAAGGGAACTATGTTCCAACCTACCCGGGTTAGGTAAGGGGTCTACTGGGGAAAATCCCCATCGCGAAGTAGATCGCCTCAGCACTTCTATGGTGAGGATTGATCCGTTCTTTCTAGCCATAGAGACTTGGGGTATCACTTATTGTGATTAAGGCCCTAAGTATAAAAATCCATCAAGCTTATAAAAACCAGTCAAAGAAAGTAAGAAAGATGTTATTTTTGCAAAGCATATTATGAAGTGATTTTTAAAAAGTAAAGAGTTATATTATGTTGCTATTATAAAGTTTTGAAAGAAGATAATTATGCAAGGTATGATATACAATGATTTTGAAAGGAATAAAGAGCTATGGTATGATAATATTTTAAAACTTTGAATGATGTTTTATGTCATAAGTTTTATATAAAGATTGGAAAAGAAGTTAAAGGTTTGAGTCTAAAACTCATGTAACTCACGAGACAATTTTTGTCTTACGTTTTCTATGTTTTTGCCATGTATTCCAGGTTAAAATAAGTTGCTATAAATGGGATGAAGTTTAGCTAGAGTGGAGCTTGAGTTAGCTCTTAATTTGGACGCAAGGTTTAATTCTCTTCTTGCTTACTATGGTTAAATTTGGTATGGATTTGTAACACCCACAGTTTTAAAAATGTAAATTATTGGTTTTTGATAAATCGTATTTTTGTATTCATGTATTTATACGAAAAACCATAGTATTTGAAAACAGTAGAAATGGGGTGTCACAGTATGGCTTCATAAATAGAGAATAATCCTCTGTTTTGCTGGCAAGCCATATCTGACTGAGTGTCCGCTCCCTAAAGCATGACATCACACAGTAGCTTGTGATGAGCATGACTCCTTGATTGTTAAGTCAAGGAAAGTTCGTTGCCTAATACTATTGATCATTGACCCCGAGTTCCGTAGGAATTTAGAATTCCTGGGGTCAGATAAGTTAACACAGCTAGTTGTGGAAAAGTTCCATGAACTGGTTGAGAAAGGACGAGCTAAGATCTTCAAAGAGTTTGAAGTGTGCAGGAAGTAGGACCAGTTCACATGTTCTCAAGACTGAGAGACACATAGCTGAACTGTATAAATTTGGTCCCCTTTTGATCGGGAGTTAAAGCATTAGCTCAACTCGCTGATCCGTTCATCCTGATGTACATAAAGGGAAACCAGATAAGACAATCGTGGATATGCATTCAATGTTGACTCTGTATGAGTCGTCCATTGAGAAGTATAGTTCCATTGATTCAGCTGCTTCGGGATTGAGTCTAGTAATAGGACACATCAAGAAATGATCCAAATCGTTTGGACCGGTTCCTCGATGTTTCAAACTGGGAATCCACATGGTGGGACACAGTCACGAAAAGATTGGAAAATGCTCCGAAGCCGAACAGTTTGGCAACTCAGGAATATCTTAAAACTCAGAACCCCTGATCCTTAATTCCTTGATACAGGATGTCTTTCTCACATTTGCTCTGTATGCATGGACTCTGTAGGATGTGGGATGTTGTTGCATAGGAGCATATTCATATTGGATCTGAAGCTCATGCAGTTTTAGAGTTTAGTTAGATATTGAAATCATGTTATTAGCTTATTAGATGCGTATGACATTGTCTATCATATAATACATTGTTCAAGGATTTTGTTTTAACAAAATTGTCAATTTTCTTTTAACACATGTTGTTTGAAATATCCTTGAAATGTTGTATGATTGTGTTGAATGCATGATTAGTAATTACTTGAATATTGATACATCCAAAGTGTTAGTTCTATATGCCCAAGGATGATCATAAAATGATATTACTAATAATACATGATCCTATAGGGTCACACCAACAACAAGTTTGACACCAATTGATCATTTAGAACGTTAAATTTGATTTAACATCAAATGATACTAAACTTGCAATTTAATCTTGTAGGTTATTATTATTTGAGGTAAATAATAATAACTACAAAATTAAAGGTTGATTAGTAATTCATATGTGATGAATTAATTAAGTAACAATTAAATTGTTTAAATTGTTAAACGATTTAATTGATTTATAAGTAAGCCTTTTATTTAATTTAATTAGTAAATTAAATAAAATATATATATATTGTTATATATATATGTATATATATATAATTATACAATTAAGATTGTATATTTAGATGGTTTATTTATATATTTGATTATGGGTTAAATGTTATTCCATTAAAGAAATGAGAAGATGTATTATTTATAAGCTTATAATTATCTAAGTTTTATAAATAATAACAACCCACTAGCACTTCATTAGTCATCATATAACTAGCCATATTTGAATAAAAAGAATGCATTAAGAACTTAAAAGAAAAAGAAGATGCCTTGTGTCTTCTAGCTTTTGATTATAGAAATCAAATGGATCTTTCTTTTAAGCTAGTCGCATGTGCTTTTCTTTTCTCTTGGTGGGTTATATTGTGAACGATTTTGAGGGCATGTGTACATCAATTTCTTGCTTCAAAAATCAGCCAAAGAAACTCTCTAAACGCTCTCTTGATAGTTAGCAAAAATTGGTTTTTGGTTTCACAAGAAAAGGAGTTCTAACTTGCAAGTTGTGGAACTAGCATTCAAGGGTGTTCAAGCTTGTGGTGGATCAACTATAGAGGGATTCTAATTTGATTCCTAGCTATCAAAATCATCCAAACCAAACACAAGAACAAAGGTTATGATCTTGAACTTAATCTATGTTTGTTCTTTCATCTTATCTCTACATGCATGTAGCATGATCCTCTTGAAAATGGAATTTGTGTTCATGATTTTATGCTTCCGTTGCAAACTCTTGTTTTTGAAACTTACCACATGAACCATGATTTCCAACACAAAGTGTTTGGATTTAGGAATTGTGTCCCTTATGATTGTTAAGATAAATGTTGTAAGAATCAATTCAACCAAAGGTCCAGTTGGACAGGACTTTGAAATCATTTGACTTAGAGTCTCATGATGAATTGAGTTCTTAATGTGTCAAGAAATGAATCACCCAAAGATCCAGTTGGACAGGACTTTGGAATCATTTGACTTAGAGTCAGATGATGATTAAGTTCTTTATAAAGCACATGTGGCAAGAAATGAATCACCCAAAGATCCAAAGGATAGGATTTTGGAATCAGTTGACTTAGAGTCAACTAAAGATTGCAAGTCTTCAACAAAGTTGACAAAGTCATAAGTTTGCATTGATATTGAGATTAGGAGCAACAGACACATCAGTTGCTGTGTATTGCTTGAATCTTCAAATAAAACATAATTGTTTGCACTTCACGATATTTGCCATTCAGTATGACGAATATGGCTTCACTTATCAGAATAAGTGATTGAATTGAAACCTTGAACAGTTCAAGGACTTCAAGGGAAGTACAAAATCCACAGAACCTGAGTGACAACATAAACTGGGAAAATGTTTCACAGTTCATTCTCTTCCAAGAACATTAATAGTTATAATGTGTTTTAGGGAAGATGATGGAGCATTTGTCGAAACAGTTCGATCTTCGATGTATGAGATACATTGTCAATTAGTTTCCGATAAATTGAATACTAAACCAGTCAGACCATATTCCGACCACATTCTAGACTAAGTAGGCTTTGGAGACACTGCTGAAATGTGAAGCTGGTATTATCCCACTTGCACATAGAGAGTCCATGGTCTTGTAGTTTTCGTCCGAACATCATGACTAGCCTGAACCTGATCAGTAATGTCGTTTCACTGGCTATCCCGCTGTACCTGTAAAAGAAGAGCTCTTTTAGAAAGAACTCATGTTCTAAGGAAACAGTGGGAGTTGGGACAGTCCTGAATGAGTTCAGGATTAGCCAAGTGAAAGAACCTTTAGTCATCACTAGGCTTAGAGCAGAAATCAAATTTCTATTTCAAAACTGACATAATCTTCTCTTGACCAGTAGTATTGATCACCATCATAAATAGTTATGATCGAGGTGACATATCGATTGGTGGTAAAACACTATAGTTGGTACGGATTTACAATCCGACTATTTGGAAGCATTGGTGAGCCCGGTTGCTGCCAATTAAGAGAACCTTAGGACGAGATACAATCTATGTGACAGTTTGATTGATTTTACACCTGGTCTAAAAACTAGTGGGAGTAATTGAATCATCAAAGGAAAGAAACATGGACAGAAACGTACCTTCAGAACATCTGGTTGAGTGAGACGATACTCAGAGTCAAGTAATTGACTCTGAGAGAAGCACTCCCAATAGAAGATGAAATCCGAGAGGATTCTACATGGCACATTGTAAGTCATTGGTGGAGCGCGTGTGGATCACCGGCACACTAATAGGGACTGACAAAGAGTGTCCCAGTACAAAGGTATATGGGCCCGGGATTACCTCACGGGCGTCTTGCAAGAAAGGATATTCAGATTCTCAAAATATGCCAAAGGATTGGATTTTGAGAAAGGGTTGAAAGACTTCCATTAAAATGTCATAAAGGTTTGGATTCTCAAAATGTGCCAAAAGTTCTGGATTTTATGAATAGTCCATAACCGTGTCAAAGCCAGTGGGAGTTTCGTTGTTATCTACTATCTCCATATGTGAGTTACATAATGTTTCTAGGAAACGTCTATTTTCATTACAAAGTGTAATGACTTGGTGTTAAGAGACGGATCGCTATGAAAGACTTGATAGAGATATGGCATACTCAGGTGGTTGTAAACATCTATAAGATAGATCGAAACTCTGCCAAGATGACCTTGATGAGATTCAAGATTCATAGCACCAGGAAACGAGTTTCCTATCATTGCAAAGTGTGATGATTTGGCATGAGAAATGTAAAGAAGGTGCAACACACTCACATGATCTATAAACATCTATCAGATAAATGTTGCAATCAGTATAGACCTAGCCATATTAAGCATGATCTTGATATGAATCAAGATGCATGAGAAAAGTCTCCGAAAGGGAATAGTTATAGGAAGTCGTGACACAGGGACTATAAATAATCCTGAGATTCCAAAAGAATTTGGAATAGGACTAGATCGAATCCCACGAGTTTCTTGGATCGATCAGAAGTGTCATGAACATGTTCTGATGACTTAATGCTTACAGCATAGTGAGTCAGTTTCAGGACATGACCTGGCTGGGAATACTTAATGGATTCTGTACATACGTGAGAAATCATTGGAAAATGATTCGGGTGAATGTTAATAATTTGAAAAGAGTTTCAAATAAATAAAAGGACTTAATCATTAAAGAGTTTCGTTGGTATTCCGATGGAGCGCGTGTGGGACACCGGCACATCGTAACACCTCGAAATAGTCTTAGGGTGCAGTCATGTGGACTAAAGATCCCAAAAACCATGGAAAGTCACGGCTCATAGAATGGAGTTGTTAATGAGAATGACAGTATGACCAAAATATAAATATCATCGGAAGGATGTCTGATTGGATAAGGTGTATAAATGTATGACATTTGGATACATAGAAAGAGTGAAAGGTCATGTAGACATAGATACATAACACGAATTAAAAGTTTAAAAAGAATCTAGAAACCGATAATAGTTTTATGAAGAATCCGAATTGGTGATTACCTCGTGGAGACTTGGTAATTAAGCAAGAGTAGCCACCAGTCAGATTTTATGTTTCGTTTTTGCATGTTTCACTTCCCGAATAATTTGATTATTCAAAAGTCCACAGTCGCACATACTTTTCGGGAGTAAGTATGAACGAAGACTGTCGTGAATTGGTTTGTAGATTGTCTAAGGAGTTAGACATTGCAGTAAGACTGCTACAACATTCACGAGTACTTAGAAATAGAGATTTGAGTATTGGATAAACCCGCGCTCAATAGATTGCTTCATGGATTACATCACGAGCAATGTTGAGACGATAATATCCTATGATCTTAAAGCGGAGACATATGAGTTGAAATTTGCGAGTCGGTTGTGCATTGATAATATGTAAACGCATCGGTAACTCGATGTTATAAAACGCATTGTTGTGTACGATTTTGACAAGTAAAAGACACAAGCATATGAGTCGAAGCTTATTCGTTCCTTGACCCTGATAGGGAAATAGATATCTGTAGGCCTCTCGATGATTTTGAAGTTGACTAAAGTGCTGGCCAGCCGGGACTAAATTGATGTGTTCAATTAGAAGTCTTAAAGTCATAAGCAGAATCGGAGATCGGGAAACAGAGTATCGGACAAAGATTGATCTCAATCCATGTCTCGTGTCTGAAAATATATTGTTGGACGAAGGATCATATGATCACTCATCTTTGGACATAACTGACTAGGTCAGAGTTCAGGACAGTTTCTGGGAAACTGATATTAGTCAGAAGATAAACAGACAATTAAATTCATAGACTTATCCAAGTGGGAGACTGTTGGATTAGGTGTCTAAGCCATGACTTATAATTGTGCTTATCTTGTTAATTGAAGCAAAGTTCATTTGGGTTGCCCTCATAGCTGGAGGTTAGGATAGAGTTTAGTAGAGTAAAAGGTTGATTTATTAATTGTTTAATAAATCAATATAATTAATTAAATGGTTTATTAATATATTTAAGTATTAATATATTAATTAGAAACTATAATAATTAATTAAGATTTAATCTAGAATTAATTGGATTTAATTCAGTGATTAAATTAATTAATTAAAAGTGCAGGGACTGGTTTGTATTTATTCAATAGTTGAATAACTGGCAAAGAGAAGTCCAGGGGCCAAAAGTGGCGTCACCCTGGAGGTTTCTCTAGGGTTGGCGAAAACCCTAATTAGGGTTTAGGGATCTGGTCCAAGTGGTCAACAGGCTTGCCCACTTGGAGGCTCCTTAGGGTTTCAGGTGTAACCCTAGGAGGCTATAAAAGGAACCCTCTAGCACCCTAATTTCCTGTGCCATTTTCCACTGTGGATACTCTGCTGGACTGTCTTCTCCATTGCTTTGGGTGTGACTTGCATTTGAGGCAGGATTGTTTTGCTGTTAGCTTCAAGGATCATAAGATCAAAAGGTTGGTTTTCTCAGTTTTGATCTGTAGAAATTAATTGTTCCTTTAGGTTTAGTTTATTATCTTCATAGAAGAAAATATAGATCTTTCTAGGGTTGCATGTGAACCATAAGAATTATTTGTTCCTTAATTGCTAGAAAAACAATTCAATATGTTTGCAGGTTTCCGAGTTAAGAGAAGATGGATGTTGCTAATGAGATTAGCAAAAGAGAATGATGTGGATGTTAATTGAGAGAGAATTATGGAGTGATAATGAGATCTACTCACTAAGCTTTATAAGCTTACACTTGAATGTTATGTTGTTTTGCAGGTATATGTAGCTGTGATAGGGGAAGGCATGTGATAAAGAATGACGGACAAGTTTAGAGCCTGTCCTTTAGTTGAATTAGATTTATTTGTAATGCCTGGTATGTAACGTGAGGACCTTTTGTTGTAATTAGTGCATGATAACATCTTGTTTTCTATGGTTTAGTACAAGTATACCCATTTTTGATGTATAACTTGTTGAAAATTTTTGGGTGTACTTTGTATGAGAAACCGGGTGTTACGCTGATCTTGGAGGCTGTGCGCTTGATCGAAAAAGAACTTCGGGTGGATGCCAGTTTCTAGATGGCAAACTCATCACCTAGCAATCCAAAAAGCAAACTTGTGTTTCCATCTCCACTGCCGAAGCCGAATACATTGATGCTGCTGCCTGCACTTCTTAGATGATTTGGGTCCAGAGTCAATTACGTGATTATACAATACATATGCGAAGGATTCCTCTTTTATATGACTCACAGAGAGCCATACGAATATGTCACAACCCAGTTCAACATTCGAAGACCAAACATATTTCCCTACGCTATCATTTCATTTAAAGTCATGTAGAGGAAGGAAATATTGAGGTCCACTTCGTCCACACAAGCTACCAGTTGGCAAACATCTTCACCAAAGCCCTTGACAAGAAAGCTTTGACAAGGATCATCCATGGGCTAGGCATGCTCGAGTCATCCGAAGTTCCACAAACATAATCTGCTAAGTGTTCTTAACCCTGTACCTCCGTTATTTATTTCTTTTATTTTTTTTTTCAAGATACCTTTTTCTTTAGGAAAGTTTGTTTTTCAACAGAAGGGATACTATTCAAAAACGAACCTTTGTTTAGATTCGGATGACATTTTTTAAATCATAATACGCAGGATAACTGTTACATACTATTCACATCCGACGCTTCGGTTCGTTTCTGATTATTTTTTTTACTAAGTTCTGCTTACCTAGACACACATGACCACCTCATCCGAATCATTGTTTACAACGGCAAAAACTCCATGTTAAAGGATAAAACGTTGATTTTAGAATCTGTAAATACATATCTCATTGCACTAAGTGATATTTGGGATTCGACCTGCAACACTGGTAAACACTTCGGATGACCTGATCAAGGTTAAAGCTCTTCTTACAGAGTCATTCTTCGGATAGGAGTGGGTGACTTTCTAATGTCAAACTTTACTTGTACCTAGTGGTTCTTACCTTCTCTTAAGTACATAACTAATCAAAAAGACTTGTTCTTTTCAAGATTTAAATGTCTCTTATCTTGCTTGGTCCTGTCCATTTGACTGCTCTTGAAACTAAGATTCATCGATACACTGGCAACCAAAATCAACAAAGAGGTTTCACTCTCTACCAAACGAACAACGTTTCACTATCAGTTCCCATCTAGCTAAAAATTATCAATTATTATGAACGGTCCAAAATACTTTACTAACCATTAAAACTGAAATTCCAAGGACCAGGGAACTATGTTATTCTTTCAAGGTGCTACAAATAAAAATTAAAAGCTGGCATATCTTCGGATACTAATGATTATGCACCAACTATCTTTTCAAGGCATACCCCCTGTCTTCAATGCAACAATTTGGATCTCCTATGACATAGTTGAGAACTGGATTGGGGGTATGAACATCTTAGTAACCTGTCTTTAGTGACAAGGGTGGAGTAGTGCACGATTCTCAAAGGCTTGTCATCCGAGAAAAGTGTCCAAATACTTCATCTGGTGAATCGAGATACGTTTTACCACCAATATTAACCTCTGCTAAAATAATTTTACAGTGTATTGATACTCTTTGGATTGAGGGATGTCATCTAAGACCGTACTGGGTTCGTATAAGCGATCCGAACATTGCAAACACCATTTATCTATGCGAAGGTGGAATAACCACACTGGGTTCAGCTATAGTTTAATTCCTAGGATCACTCAATCATATTCGAGGATGAGTGTGTAAGTGGAACTTCCTAGAATTATCAGCTCTTATCCCCCGAATCCAACCACAAAATTTTTTCCAACACGAAATACGTACCTTCACTTTTCTACTTCGGATGACGAACCATGCGATCTGTATAGCAAACTTCGGTTGTAAACTTAAATTTCAAAAATACAAAAACATTTTTTTCTACGTTTATTTTATTTATTTATTATTAAACACATTTATCATTAAAATATTTGTCCCGTTACGATGGTTGTTAGGATTACACGAGAAATCAGGGATTTAATCTGATCCTAACTTACCTTGGGAAATGCAGGAACCAATCACAATAAGGTATAATGGTTACATCTGGATGACGAACCTGCCATGCGACAAAAAGGGAATGTCCTCTCAACTTATGGGTGATGTGGATGCATCTCATTCGACCATCTCCTACGAGCATTAAATGCTCACTCTCTCTCTCCATTCATTACCCCCAACCCTCACCACTATAAATACGACACAAACCCTTTAGTCGTCCCTTCCGCTTCCTGAACCTCTATACCGGCAAATTATTCATCTCTTATACTTACTATTTATCCACACATTCACCATGTTTGCCGATGCTATCTCGTTCACTGCCGCCGACGCCGATTCCGTTCCTGATCTCCGGTCAATGTCGGCAAATCATATCGCCAATCTTGATCCTGAAACTTACTCTTCCACAATGGCAATGTTGGTTGTCTGCTTACAACACTCTCCGTTGGGGTACGCCGTGACTGCAAATCCTACTGTTCCAAAACTTTGGGTGGATCGTGCTCATCATACAGCACGACTGAATGTGGACAGTCAATCCATAGCTTTTGAGATAATCACGGAAACAAGACCAAGAAGACGATAACGGTGGGCAAAGAGCAATTCACAAGGGTTCTACGATTACCTGCGATTGCGATTGGAACGTTTCAGATGGCCTCCCAATCGGAAATACTCAACATGCTGAACGAAATGGGTCACACTCCAGTCACACGATACCATGATCCCTCCATCACCAACAAAAGAGACTACTACCACGGTACCACCTTCTGATCCCATTATTTCCTTAACCGACACTCCGGTGGTGTCCGCACATATGTCCTCTGTCGAAATATCTAATGTGGAGACAAGTCATATTGAGATCCCTGTACACACATCTAGGGGTGAGCAAAAGCGGGTACCCTGCAAAATTTCTAGGAACCGGAACCGGAACCGCATTCACCGGTTCCTTGAATTTTGGAACCGGTCCCGGAACCGATTGAAAACGGTTCCGGTTCCGGGTACCCGTGTTTTTTTATTTAAACTTGATACAATTACAAGTTATCAACAAAAACTTTGAACATCTTGATATTTAAGGATGAAAGTATATATAGAATTGGAATTATTGATAAATGGTATATTTCGGTCCATAGCCACACAACAGTGAAAGAGCCAAGCATCCCTTTTTATACCGAAGTTGCCATTTCATTGCTTCTTCAGTGGGTCGATGTGGGAAAAGTAGTTCACACAAACTGAAACATTTTTTGGACACAAGCTTTAACACTTTTTAGTCTAACGATGAGCAAAACATCCGTTTACTCTATCACTTTCCTCACAACGACTAGTTATTGGGTAATCATAAAATTTTTGCCATCCAAATTTTACTAATTATTAAATTTTGCTCTCGGTAGTAATTTTGACACACAAATCCTAATGACTTTGGTCATTAGCTCTCGGTAATCATAATGTTCCCAAATGAATTCCGTACATTTTAATATGTGTTAGATATTAATTATAAGTTGATTTTCATCTTATGTCCTAATTTTTAATATATATATATATATATATATATATATATATATATATATATATATATATATATATATATATATATATATATATATATATAAATAAAATAGCGGGTACCCTGCGGGTACCCATTCCAAAAAAATGAGAACCGGAACCGGAACCGATTAGGGCGGTTCCATCATTTTAGGAACCGGAACCGGAACCGGAACCGCTTAAGGCGGTTCCGGTTCTGGAACCAGCGGTTCCAAGGCGGTTCCGATTCCTATACAGGGTACCCTGTTCCGCTACTCACCCCTACACACATCTAATGTGGACACACGTCTCACACCAGGTGCTCAGACTGCCAAAGATCCACCATTCCCACCGCCAAAGCACACAACTCCCATTGACACCTCTACAACCGAAGTTCCTCCTCTTGTACATTCCTATTTCATGGATGATATGGCCGATTCTCCATCCTCCCATGACACTGATAAAGATGACGAATATTACTTTGACACTGCCCCCGTTCAAATTTACGACGAATATGATGATGAACCAGACACATCTCTGGTGTCAATGAAACAATTTCGTCAACTCAATACCAAGTTGAATCTTCTGATTCAAGCCCAGACAACTTATAATTCGGATAAAGGGTCTGGAGTCATTGCTGAACTTTTTTCTGAGTCACTCAGATCGTTTGAAGGTTCAATCACCAAAAAAGTGAACAAAAATATTGATGATGCGGTCAAGCTAATAGAAAGTGATGTCAAGCAGATGACCCGAAACGTCTTGGAGAAAATAGATTTGAGGTGTAAGGTAGTTGAAAAGTTGTTAGAAGAAAAAACCCCGCACATTTAGGAACATCACAATGAAAAACTCAACGAAGTGATCATGAAGCTCAATACTGCCCACACTGAAGTTCAAGCCAAGCTTACTTCATTGACTACTTCAGTTGAGAATCTATCAAAATGAAGTGCTGAGGAGTTTGATGTCCAACTAACGAGCTTGTGGACGGATCTTGATACTACAAAGAAGACAATCGCTGAATATGAACCGAAGGTGCACGAGTTACATGCGTATCAAGAGGCACAGAAGATAAGTGACCAGCAGATGAAGATCTTAGTATCTCAGACGACTGAGTCAAATCCGAAAGGATATTGCGCCCCTTCTTGCATTGGTCAGGCGGTTATCAGGTGCTCCGAAGCCCATCTCTCCTTCGTCACAAGCGGGAGAGGGATCTCGACCAATTGGAAGGTCAACAAAAAAAAGACAAATCACCTTCGTACCAACCGCAACCATAACAACATTCGCACCGCTCACTCAAACAACAATAACCACTATAGGTACTACAACAACTAAACCATTTTTTGGATTTGCTTCAGCACCATCCTCAACAACAATTTATGCTACATCACCATCAACAACAATTCCTCTCGCTTGGGGACGTTCTTCATCTACCCCAATTTTAACCGAATCCACCTCGAGTATCATAAAAAGATTCTCAAGTGGAATCAAAATCGGAGCAAGTTCTGCACCATCAACCACATCAACAAAAACAACCACCTCCTAAGTTCCACCTGAATCAGGACCTTCTGTTGACAAGGGAAAGAAAATTGCACAAGAGTTGTCCAAGTCATAACAGAAGAAGCAGAAGGCGGAAGAGTATGAGAAGTTAAGGCATTTGTATGTAATTTCCAGAGATCGTATGGGAATGAAGGAAGCATTGGGGCAGTAAACAAAATCTGGACTTTTGAGACAATCATGTCACTGGCTTTCACCAACGTGGAGATGTTTGATCGAGTGCCTCTTATATCATACAATGTTGAAAATACTACAGAGCTGCAGATGGATGTTCCATTCAATCCGAAGCTCTATGCAGCAAATGTCTACGACATTCAGTTTGATCCTGCGGAGAAAAGAAAGTTTCAAGAACAAAAAGACAGGTTTCATGCGAACCTTGGTGTTGATCAAACTCATGTCTGGTCATGCTTAAAGATTGTGGGGATAGATAGAATTGAGACGGGAAAATTGTTTGAAGAAGTGTATCAAAATTACACTTATTATGTCCGAAGAGGAGAACAAAAGATTGAAAATTCATTCAATGTTGCATACTTTCCATTGATGAATCTGAATGACTTTATTGTCCTTGTTGAAAGATTGTACAGCTTCACTCAGACAAGGATATCCATGTAAGTGGGTCTTACAAGAGGTCAAAGGATTATAGGAAGGTTTATGGGTTCATATCTATGAAACTTCTCTCTGTATGATTATGAGATTGCAAAACTGTTCAAAGAATCTATTCCAGCTGCGGATAAAGAGCTTACAGGAATAACCAAAATCAGTGATGGAAAGATTTTGCAAAAACCTTGGGGAGTCGTGTATAGAGGAAAACTCACAAGAAAAGGTGCTATGAAGAAGTTGTTTTTTTGATATGAATGAGAATGAGAAATTTCCAACAACTTTCTTGGAAGGAATGGTGACGAGGGTAACGGTGAACAATGAAAATTCAGATGATGTAAAGAAGGAGGTGTGTGATCATTTGATTTGGTGGATTGCTGTTCGGAAGGAACTAATCAAAGGCTTTAACATGTTATAGACTTCGGATACATGTCATCCTCACCACGGAGGGGGAGAATGTTAGGATTCTGATTGTGATGAGATTTGACATCCGAAGCATAAGAGTTCCTATCCAAAGTGAGAGATTGATCTGAAGATGGTGTTGTGATATGAAGTTGTGAAGGTTATCAGAAGTGATTAGTTGACAGTTTTATTTTGTACTTATCTGTTAATTAGAGATAATGTCTATGGTTTATTCTTATCTGTAACTAATAGGATTACGTGTTTATCCTATTAGACTTTAGTATTTAAACACCTTCAACCCTAGATGTTAGTACGTACTTTAGCATAGCCGTATTCACTGTAACGTTCTTAATAGTTGCTCATCTTCAAGATTAGGAGCACTATCTTTATTACTGTGAATAAAATCATTCGGCACATTGAATATTCATACATTGTGTTTTTGTTGTTTGCTTTCATTCGTATTTTAATCTTATATAGGGGCTAAAAGCATACAAAATGAAGAAGTTTGGGATAAAGACCACTTTTAGTCGAAAAGACACGTGCGCCGCGACCTGAGGAGCACGCGCGTCGCGGAAAGTGAAGGATCAGATGATGACTTGAAATCAAAGAGCGAGAAACGGGGTTGGAGATAAGGGCGCACCGCGGTTTTCACCCTTACGCGGCGTGGATTGCTTGATTTTTCAACTATAAATAAAGGCATCTAGGTCGAGTTTTCGGAGCGAAGAACAGACCCAAAGGTTGAACCTAGGCTTCTTCCACTCGTGATTTCGAATTTCAGTAGTCATAAGTTGGTAGTTTCATTGTTTTAATTTATTTTTAGTATTTTATAGTTTTAGTTATCGCTTGATTCCATCGATTCTGGATTGTAGAATCTGTTGGGACGAGTTTAATTTGGATAATTTCAGAAGTCAGAACCTTTGCCTTCTGATTTGGGTTTGCATTTAATACAATCATTCGGTTTGAAGTTATTTCGCGTTTTCGGTATTTGTTTATGTTTAATTGCTTGTTGAATGGTTGTTGATTATTGAATGCTTCTGAGTTCTGGAATATACTTCTGGAATTAGAAAGTAAGTTGGTTTGGTTTGGAGTTTGGATGCAAGGTAGTTTGGTTAATGATAGTTTTAGTTTTCGGCATTTCATTTTATCGGTTTCCGGGAAGTGTATGGAACACCGTCAACTATAGAGTGAAACTATAGTTTGATTTATTCTGACACTATATTATAACCACTTGACTCCCACGGATCGTCCATTGCTGCTACTATACTAGTGTGCGTGTAAGGTTTAATTTTCTATTTTTGACCGTATAACAACCAAGACGTGTCAATTATCACAATAGAGTATCCTCATTCATGTGTTTTGGCTGGCTACGATATACCCAAGAAGATCAAACTTATAACCAATGCCTTTTCAATAACCAGTGGCCCAAAATAATGGAACGTCATAAAAATCAAGTAAATACTAAATATTTATATAAAATACATATAATGGATAACATAGCCATTTTTCTTGGAACAATGACCAATGGTGTCATAAAATTGTGTGATTCATCATTGATAAGGATGAATCAAAATATATAATTAATAAATACAGAACATATTAAATATAAATTTTATGATGTAAAATTAATATTTATCATGGAAAGAGATGTTAATTAACCATTTAGTAGCTTATGCATCGTATTTCATTCACATTAATGAAACGACATTTTCAATTGTTTTTTCATAGTAATTTGTTTTAATTAATTAATATGTTCACTATTTGAGATATGTCATGGAGATTTATCATCCAATTTTTTTTCTTTAAAGGTATTTTATAATTTCTTTTAAAAACCATTCTCATTTAATAGCTATATTTATATATCTATCTATATATATATATCTATATAAATCTTATAATTGAAGCCATTTAAATGATGTGGTTCAAGATAACTCATATACTAGCATCACAATCATTTGAAACTCCCACTACAACTCAAGAGCTTTATAATTTATGTGTACTTACTACTTACAACTTAAGAGTTTTTAACTTATGGTTATTAATTAGTAATGACTTTTAATTTTCCTCATTTATACATATTGTAACTTATATTAGTAGTATATAAGTAAGTTTTGCTCATAAAAAGATACATGTCATTTAAAGAGATTTGTGATTCAAATATGAAGGGTTGAAAATGTTAGTTTGCGGCATCAACGATTATTGCAATGTATCGTGTTTCTAAATCTAAAATGTATGTTTATTTCCTTATATTCTCTTTGTATGATTTGTATGTATTTAATAAGTTTGAAAAAGTTAATTTGCGGCATTGATCGATGATTATTGCAACGCGTATTATGTATATACATAAAATGTATGTTGATTTCTGTATATTCTCTTTGTACAATTTGTAAGTGTTTAGGAAGTTTTATAATACGAATGTTAAAATAGATGTTTTAGTATTTTTATGTTATTAAAATGATTTTAATGTATTTTCAACTCACATGACTATTCACTTTCATCTAATTAACAAGAACCACTTACGAGTTGATTTTAATGTTAGATAAATGTTATTATTATACAATATAAAGAGACCTTTTTTCTTGCATCATATGTATTTTAAACTCCCATGACTATTCACTTTCATCTAATTAACAATAACCACTAAAGAGTTTTTAACTTATGATAATTTATGATATACTTGACTTAATGGATTTGTTAATTGAAAGTTTTTTCCAACATAAGAATATTCAAATGTTCAAATCATACTTGCCTCTCTTTTCTTTTTTGTTACCCACACTTTCATTTACACTTTTTCCGGATTTTATTATCTAGAATGCGTGAAAAAGAAAAATAATATGCAAATAGGTAAAGCTATATAACTTCAAGTTTTTGATGTAATATTATTCGTGTATGGTCCGATTTTCCAAAATTTCAAAAACCCTTTTTATACATACTTTTATGGTTGATATTATGTTGTCATCATGTTGGTTTTCTTTATGTTTCTTATTCTTTTTTAGCACAATGATGTCGTATTTTGTATTTTGAGAGAATCCTATTTTAAATTTTTTGTTTCTTTTTCAACTTTACTTATTAAAAGTAATTATTGTATATATAAATTTCGTGGTTAAATAAATGTAATATGAAGAGAAGTTGTTGATAAACAGAGACTAAATATCATTGGTGGAAACCATTCACAAAATATTAGATATCTATAATTAAGTTTTCAATAGTATGTTTGTAGGTTTTTACATGATTTTGAATTGTATGCTCAACTTAATGATAAAATATTTAAAAAAATGATTGATTTATTATAAATTAATGAATGAAATATCACATTTCCTACAATAAGATACTTTAAACATTCACGAATTTTGTATTGTCAAATAACTCATTACCCACTTATTAGATAATTACTATATAAAACATACATATTTTACATGGTTCGAAACTTTATTTTTAACCAAGCCTCTAAAAATTAGTTATGATGAAAATTTTAAAAATTAAAAAATGTCATGTTATTCATTTGATTGGCGTAAGAAAAGTTCCAATATAATACAAGGCTATAAATTAGATGATCGTATTATTCATTCAATTGATAAAACACAATTAAATATCTCAATCATATATGTTAAATATCAATTAAGTACCATACGTGTTGAGTTGTAGTGATATAATATTAAAAAACCTTTGGTTGGATTTTGAAGAGTTGAAATATTAAAACAAAAATTCAATACAATTAACCAATTTTTATACCAAATGCGCGTGTTAGCCAGTCTAAAAAAACTATTTTTCATTATATTAATTTGGTTCAATATATATATTTATCTTTAACAATATGAGACCACTTAATTGTTCATTAATGAGAAATAAATGGAAAGCTAAAACTTTAGAAGAAAACCATTTTTAAGTAAATGTTTACTAAGAATAAATTTATTAAAAACTTATTAAGTATTTTCTAATGAATTGTAAACTATATCAAAAAATAAATTAAATTTCATTAAATATTTATCAGTAAAAAATATTGCTATCATAGATTTTTGGTATAAGTTGTAGCTTAATTTAGATATTTGTATTATTTTGACTAAAATTAATTTTATAATTCATTCTTTTTATGTAAGAAATAATTTAAAATATTATTTACGTTAATTAAATAAAGTATTATTTTAATAATACAATTTTTATACCAAAATTATTAGTTATCTACAGATAAAAAGTTTACACCTTCAACTCATTAATTATATGTGATTACACATATGAATCTAACAGAAAAAATATTCACAATAATACATCTCTAAGAGGAAACATTATTATTTTATTATTATTTATTTTGGACTTCAAATTAATGGTTATCAATCGATAAAAAAAAGTTTACACCTTCAACTCATTAATTATATGTGATTACACATATGAATCTAACAGAAAAAATATTCACAATAATACATCTCTAAGAGAAAACATTATTATTTTATTATTATTTATTTTGGACTTTAAGTATCTACGCAAACATGTATCATTATATTTTTTAATGTTTGACTATCTATATATAATTGAATTCAAAAAGATTATTTATGTGACTTTTTTCGAGTTTTGGATGCAATTTTTACTATTAATACATGATATCTATTATGATAACAATTTATATTTAGTATCGTATGTTTAGATTAGATATAAAGTTTTGAAGTTCATGTGACGGATCAATGTTTTTACTCTATAATTTTACTCCTGCGCAACGCACGGGTATACGCCTAGTTATAATATAGATATATGGTGGGCACAAGACTACTAGCAAAAGTTGATAATACCATCTCTAGAATCCTGACACGACACCGATGGCCAAAGAGACGCCGAAAAAAAGAAAAATGTGTTTTAAACATATTAGGATTAACATCATTTTAAACACCATTTTTGAGTTTGAGTACTAAAACATTGAAGTTTTTCTTTTACTATTCATTTTCACCTTATATTTGGAGTTAACTATTTTTTGCAATAATTATCATAATATAATATTTTCGCGGTTTGGTAAAATTAAACGGTTGAAGATAAATAGTCCTATATATTGAAATACTTATGCATAAAAACAAATCATAAACGTTGTTTTTTAATACAAAATATAACCTTCACTGCAAATATAATATTATGGTCAATGAAATTCGACAATACATTCCATGCTCTTTCATATACGATTTGTTTTCGAAATGAAACTAATTATGTAAAGTAAACTAAGAATTGAAAGGAAACAATTCGATGTCCGCAGAAAAAATAAGCCAAAGCAAAACTAACCGTCCCTGCGGCATTACGTGGGTAGCCTTCTTTTGTGTGAGTTTGGGTGTCATAGAACATGCATATGATAGTAATGTTATTTTTCATTCTATAAACATAAAAAGAATTTGATTAAACAACATAATAAATTTGAATTTGACCTAATTGAGAGGACTTATAACTTATAACTTATAACTGGTGTGTCACAAGGAGAAGACATGTATGTCATGCGTAGTGCCTAATTTTGGAATAATCGCTTCTGGGAGGGTTCGTTTTCTCATGTAGGATGTGATTGTGTTACCCTTTGCATGAATACAGTTACATTTTAGCTTTGGATGTGTAATGAAAACTTTTGATCTTCCGGTTGCGTTGTAACTAGAGTTTTTTGTGTGTAATTTTTTTCACTTGATTTGTTTGCTCGATATCGAAAATTTTGATGCATTGTTCGAGGAAGGAGATCTGTATATGGTTTTCAGTTTCTTTGATGGACATAATGTTTCCCATTTGAAAGTGTCAAATACAAGATAATGAAAAAAATTAGAAATATTTAATTTGTTTTGGTGTTTGTTGACATTGAATTGGTTTGCTTTTTTTAATCAATATGTGAAGCTTAATGATAGATATGATATTTATTTATAATTATTTTTTTTAACAAGAGATTTTAACTAACAATTAGAAAATTTTAGATGTTTGTGCAACAATTATTATATATGGGTAAAATGTTGAATATTGAAAATATGTAGCAATTGATGTTGAAATTTTAGATGTTTGGTCAGAAGAAGTTCAATAAACTTTTTGGAACCGAATAATCTTTGGCTCAAAACACGAATATATTTAGTGACCAAAAAAAGTTCAAGTCGACACGCAATGCCGAATTCAAAGTTCATGCCTCCAAATATATGTTCTTGGCAACATATTCAGTGACCAATAAAACTTCTTGTTTATAAACAAGTAAAGTTCGCAGCACTCAATATATGTTATTGGCATCCAACGTATGTCATGAATGATGCACAAAACGAATTTTTAAGATAGTTACATGATTGTCTTTAAACTACGTCGAAATTCGAACATAACTAAATATCCTTTTCTTGGTGAGATATTCTTAGAGCCGAACATAATATCAACATTATTTATATATATTCCATAACTAAACCATCACATATCATGTATAAAAACAACAATACAGAACTTAATGTTTCATATAATTCTCATGACATTTTTTTCCTCTTCAAGGGCGTTTACTAGATTTTTATACAAAACAGCATTTTATTATCTTAAATATCTTGATTTTTATATAACATAGAAAATATTTCCTTTCAATTCCAATAGTCCTCAAATGTTCAACTTTTCTTGATATAGTATCTTGATCAAGTTGGAAGAAATTTGTTTCCACCTGAAGCCCTCTTATGTTATTTTTTTTGCGAAACTTTGTTTTTTAAATATGAAAAGTTCATTTGTAAATTATTCTAATGAGGTTTGGGAGATCTGATTTGTTGGTAGTGGGTGAGGATGATCAAGCATCATAAAGAGTTGTTAGAGATTTCTTAAGAGAATATTTTGTTTTGAGGGTGATAAGTCATATAATATTAGATATGTGTATCTTTTCAATTTATTTCATATAACTAGAATTAAATTGACTACGAGGGGTGAAAGTCGATATGATATTTATGGTTGGTAGTTTTATGATGGGAAGATTTTAATGATCGTTATTATAATAACAATGAATCATAAACATGGCTCTACGACGTCTTTTCATGTCATACATTTGTGTCATTTCAGTTTTCTTTGATTGCTAGGTATATACCTGAATGATAACTCAAAAAACAATAAACATAATCTCATTACTTACAAATTAATCAAGCTCACATTAATATCAAATGGCTTCGTTTGTTATCAATTATATACAATACAACAACAAACACTATATTCTTAGATCAATGGAGGAAGATCTTCAAAGGGATATGGAAAGAATATCATTTTGATTCAGCTGTTGATGACACCATTGAATAGTCTGTAGATAAGATAAAACTATTGGTAGATGTAGATAGCTTTGATCCATCGAACCATCGGGTCAATATAGATCCTTATCTTTATTGGTCAAGTGAAAGAAAACCTATATTTCGGCCTATTTGATTGCATAACTTCAACTTATTGATAAGAACATTAACAAGAAGACGGGGCTGAAAGGGTGGTTGGCGGAAAAAGTAAACTTTAGGTTTTATGTTAATGTTTATAAATAGTTGTAAAAAAACTTTTATATTTTTTTGGTATGTTAGTTTTTCAATATGTAATTGAAATCATAATTGTTATGCAGATTCAAAATCAAAATTATGATACAAACGAGACTAAATCTAGAAACCAACAATAATTTACCCAAAGAATTGAACTTGTATTTATTCCTCCACACAATGAAGTCCTTAACAAAAGAAGTAAGAAAAGAAACTACAAAATTGTCAAAATGATGCGTACAGCAAAATACGTCCAAACCAAAATGTCAAAAAGCGACTTTATCAAACTTGGAACAAAATGCACAAAATGACCCCTCAACTTTGTAGATAAATCACAAAGTTCTATTCATCCTTTCCGCTACCCCATTTTGTTGTGGCGTATTTCGAACCGTGCGGTGTCTAGAAATACCTTCATTTCTACAAAAATCATCAAATTCCTTCGAGCAAAATCCCAAGCCATTATCCGTACGAAGCTTTTTAATCTTCCGACCCGTTTGATTCTCAACAAGAATCTTCCAATGCTTGAACTTTTCAAACGCCCCACTTTTGTGCTTCATAATAAAAACCTATGACATTCTTGAATAGTCATTGATAATAGAAAGAAAATACCGAGCACTACCAAGTGACGAGACTCGAGACGGACCCCAACAATCCGAATGTAGGTAATCTATCATCGCTTTAGTTTGGTGAATTGCTTTTGAAAAACTAATATGATGTTGTTTTCTGAAAACACAATGTTCACAAAACTCCAAATTCGCTACCTTGTGACTCCCAAGTAAACCGCGATTGCTCAAAAGAACCATACATTTTTCACCAACGTGACCGAGCCGCATATGTCATAACCGGGTCAACTTTGAATTTTCTTCTTCGGATTGAGAAACCGCAACCGAACCGTTAACCGTCTCTCCTTAGAGAACATACATCATCGACTCTCTCAATGCTTTCATTACCACCAATGCTCCTTTCGTTACTTTAAGCACACCATTCGAACCGGAGTAATTAAACCCATTTGACTCCAAAGTTCCCAATGAATTCAAATTCTTTTTCAAATGTGGAATATGTCGTACACCCGTTACAGTTCTTACAACTCCGTCATGCATGCGAATTTGAACTGACCGAATACCGGCCACCTTACTTATAGTGTCGTTAGCCATCGTAACGCTCCCGACATTAACTTCTTCATAGGTAACAAACCACTCTCGGTTATGACACATGTGGTAAGAACATGCGGAATCTAACATCCATATCTCATTGTACCTTACCCAACTACAATCGGCAGTGACTAAAACCAAGTCTTTTTCTGAGCCCGAGTAATCTTTAACACCATACTAATGAGATCCAAAATCAAATTGATGATACTAATGAAAGCAAATCTAGAAAACAACCTTTTAACAAATGCACAAAATTGGTCCATTTTCCTTTTAATTTTGGACAATCTTTCTTCCAATAACCCACTTCTTTACAATTGTGACAAGTGTCATTTGGATTTGGCCCTCTATTTCGCGACTTCAACCGATCTCTACGTCCTTTGCTTTTTCCTTTTCCGGACCGTCCCCTACTCTGATTCGACACATTCAACGCAACCGGTTGACTTTTCGAAACACTTCCCGAAGCTTTATGCCTTAACTCTCGGGAATGCAAGCTTGACCTCACCTCTTCCAATGTGACGATGTCACGTCCAACCATAAAGGAATTCACAAAATTCTCGTACGATGGTGGCAATGAGACTAATAAGATGAGAGCAGCGTCCTCTTCTTCTATCTTTACCTCGACATTCTTAAGATCCATAAGAATGGAATTGAGTTCATCCAAATGATCTTTAAGAATGGATCCTTCCCTCATTCGTATTGAAAACAAACGTTGTTTTAGCAACAACTTGTTTGTGAGAGACTTTGTCATGTACAACGATTCAAGCTTTAACCACAAACCCTCTGTCATCTCTTCATCGGCAACTTCATATAGAACCTTATCCGAAAGGGATAGCAAAATCATCGAATGTGCTTTTTCTTCTTGTTGCATATACTCTGTATCATCCATCGATGCAGGTTTGGCATCGGCAAGAGGAGTCCAAATTCCTTGTTGTTTCAATAATGCTCGCATTTTGATCCGCCACAAACGAAAATTGTTCTTTCCCGTGAACTTTTCAATCACCATTTGGGGAGCCATGACTTCTAGAAGCATGTTTACACCCAAAAACCGTCTATTTTGGAGAACAATTTCTTAGAGGACTTTTATCGAACACATTGTGTGCTTGCTAGAACCTCCACCTCAAAACAATAATCCAAACAATGGAGGGATCCAATAATCATCGAAAACCAAAAACTAATAGCAATTCAACAATAATCTTCATAGAAATTGAACTTTCCTTGAAGAATTTGATGACTTAGGAAATTTCATGTAGACTTTGTAACTTGATTTTTTTGCCATTGTTCTTGATCAAAGAGAATCACTGAAATCAAACTTGAATTCTTCACCCACACTTGATTCAACCTCTTTATCAAAACAAGAAAACCAATCAACCATGAATTGAGGATCTCTTAAAAAAAACGCAAACCCCACACTTGTTCAATCAATTTTCCCTCCCTTGCTCTAATACCACTTGTTATGCAGATTCAAAATCAAATTATGATACAAACGAGACTAAATCTAGAAACCAACAAGAATTTACCCAAAGAATTGAACTTGTATTTATTCCTCCACACAATGAAGTCCTTAACAGAAAGAAGTAAGAAAAGACACTACAAAACTGTCAAAATGATGCGTACAGCAAAAAATGTCCAAACCAAAATGTCAAAAAGTGACTTTATGAAACTTTGAACAAAATGTACAAAATGGCCCTCAACTTTGTAGATAAATCAAAAATTTACGCACAATAATATTAGTTATATTGTCTATTTTACAGTGTCGAATAATGTGCATGTATGTGTGTTGAGTTGAAAATCCCAAAACCGATGACATGACATTCCATTGTTTTTCAGGTTATAGTTGTTAGCAGTTTAATTATTATTTGTTGATGTATTTACTCACTATAAATGGGCTTAGATGGCTTATTTATCCTTTAAGCTTTCCATAACAGCTCGTAACTTGCATCAACATCAAGTAAGTGGAGCAGTTCCCAAAAGTTCTTTGTATGTTCATAAATCCTATCACTATTATACAAAAGCTTTGATTAAAAATTTTCATATTTTAATGTTTGATTCATGAAGATTTGTTTTTATTTCCGCATTGTCACTCCATTTGTGGATCTACAATGTGTATATTGTAATTAACATTGTGATCTTCATTGTCTTCACTTACGATATGTGAAAATTACAACATTCTAGCTCAATCTATATATTGTAGAAGAACACATTAAAATTAGTGATATTAAAAAATTATATTAGCTGTTATTGTGTTATACTAGACGAATGTCTGCACATCATACAGAATACAATAATATATTTAAAATATTGATATATATGTTATTAATAACCATGCCATTGTCATTAATTTTAAATATTATAATTATTATATGTAAGCCTCGAAAACTCACTAGATCTAACAGCTATCAATCACAAACACGTTTGGTGCGGAATCCCAAATATGTAATCAATGAAAATGAGCAAGAACACGAGATCAATCAACCTTCAATGCATACTTTACTAGAATAAAGTCAGGTACATAAGATGATGATGATTGCTTGAATGAATATTCTCTCTCTAGGCTAGCACAACTTCCAAAGCAATCTCTCACGTCACATTCAAAAGTGACGGCTACACAAAGCTTTTATACCTAGACTAGAAACCCTAAGCCCACCAGATGAAGCCCACCAAAATCAAAACGATTTCGGTCCAGATCTGACCGAGAACCATGGTGATTTCGGTCCAGACCGAAATCCCTAGATCAGCCTATAAAAGTTGATTTACACGAAATAATGCCAAGCATAAACCATCAATTTTAGGTCCTGGCAATCTCCCCCTTGGTTTACTGCTTGCATTGATCTTCAGGCTTCTCTTGGTTTTAACATTCAGTTGAACACTGCAGCAACATTCTAACAATCTCCCCCTATATGAGTAACGGGTGTAGATGTTAATAACTTTCAGTATGTTGCAGAGACAACTTCATCTTCAGTATTGGACTGTCTTCAAATTTGACTTTGAACGTTCATTTGGGTATAGGCTTCTTGCATATGTCTTGAAATCAGCACACCTAGCCTTTGATTCGACTTTGACTGGAACTGGAGTCTGAATCATCTTCTTCACGATCACATAAGGTGCAAATGTAGCAACAAACTGATTGAGGAGGAATTCAATGTAGCTTGTCGCATAGAGTTATACTTCACCTTCTTCAGGGATAAAATGCCTGTGTTGAAACTCTCGAACTTCACTTTTACTGGCATTTCAAGATAGGAACGATGACCGCAAATCATGTGGGTCACGGAGTTATTAAAACTCTCACCACAATTTTTCAAGGACCCAACCTTGGTTCAGGAAGAGACTTCTCGCAGTATCGGTGTGAACCCGAAGGAACGCACTGCGATTGTTTGAGTATCGGAGAACTACTCGTGGCCGTTTTGATTTTGGCCCCTGTATATCTTTGATCAAAGATCTCAATGCAATTATCAAGTCAACAAGTTGACTTGGCTCTTGAAAAGACGTTCAATGGTATCCAAACTCTGCGGAGCGTACCATCCTAGTGTTAATTTTGGTACCGGTGAAGTTGTTGGGGTCTTACAACTATTGTGGTAGTCAACAATGATCACTGAGCCAGAGTTTCGATGTTTGATCAATGCAAGGTAAAGCCATATTGAATCACAAACATCTTCATTAGAATAAAATTTAGGGTCAAGAGTGGTATGAGCATGTAATATATCTTGGTTTGAGATATACCCATAGGCTAGACTTTCAAATTGTCATCAATGTATGGTTTATTACACTGAATCATCCAACTCTTGAATTAGAAGACTTGTAGGTAAGATGGTTGTTGATGCCTCACATCTACTATTGGTGTTGTAGCAGAGATCACTGGCATAGAGTTTCGAAATATCATCATCATTTGGTTTTAAATAATGAATCGTCTATTTCTTGCAACAAAAAGATAGAGAGGGTAAGAATGGATTGGTGCGTGTGATAGATTACGGTACGCAATCTAACCATCGGCGCAGAATTTGTAACTCTCGACTTTGAGTGGCTTAACACAAAGTGTCTAGAGGTTTGCGTTACAGAAAACTTTAGATTGGTTTGAGAGAAAAGTTGTTAGTGCTTCAAACTCATTGTGGTGTACCAATGAGAATCATTAGCACAAGTTGTTTTTTCTCAGCAGTGAGTGGTATAACTCAGTGCGTCGTCGACAGGTAAGAAATGTCTTAGTGAATCACGGTAATAGTAAAACACATCGTTGAAATGAGATTTGGATTTGTATTCCTGATTGGTATGGATCAGGAACATTGACGATCGTGCAAAATGTGTAAATAAGAAAATATTTTTCGAATTTTTTTAATTTTGAAAAGAAAGACATAAAAGAAAAAACATATATATATATATATATATATATATATATATATATATATATATATATATATATATATATATATATATATATATATATATATATCTATACTATACTATAAACCATATATAAATTACAACCCTCTTATACACAATTGTCTTAATTTTTAAGATAGTACAAATTATAATACATAATGCACAAGTTAGCAAACATATTGTACAATCTTGTCATGCATTAGCTAAAAGTGAAGGCTGGAACCGGATTCTCGCTCAAGCCTCAAACCCTTTTTGGGCGGTATTTGTTTCTTCCAAAATTTTGAATCTGACTTTTTCAAAATTTGAAATTAATTAAAAACGAATCTCTCAAGCCTCAAAAGCCTCAAACCCTAAATATTGCAGCCAGCATCCATTATCACAGCATTACAGGTTTACGACTACACAATGTTGTGGAAGACCTACAAACCTCCATCAACAACATCACAGCCACCGTCTTCTATCTCTCTCACACACAGATTTAACAAAGGCTTAGATCTAACCACTTATACATCTGTGTTTCCATTTTGCAGGTTTTTAATTCAACCTAGATCAAAATCTGTAGCTTTCATCTACAAAACATGACATCGTTCCACCTCTCTGTCTCTCTCACACACAGATTTTAAAACCTTTTCATTTCTTATGTTTTATGTAGGCAAAACAGATGTGGGTGTGTTGAAGGATCTAAAACCGTAGATCTGGGTTTCCTTTTGATTTTTGATTTCGAGAGGATAAGCGATTCTTACTATTTTGTTCTTCGTCTTGTTTATATTTTTGCTGATTTTTGTAGGTTTGTTGTGACAAGATAAATGTTAGTAGATCGGATGCATATGGTCTGATCATAAATCATCGATTTTATGTTTTCTTTTATAGATCTAATGGTGTTGTAGCTTTTTCATATGGTCTGGACGGTTATACCCCTGGTGGTCCTTGGATCTAATTTCATAATCTTGTTGGTTGCGGGATCTTCTACTGATGTTATTAGCTTGCTGCTGTTGCATTTGGTTCAATCGACTGCGTTTGGTTTTTGAAAGCCCTCTCTCACATTCTCTCTCCTTCTTTGATCTCCCGACAACCCTAATCACCGCCTCCTCCATTTACCCCTGCTACCACCTCCCCAATCGGGCCACCAAATCGCATGAGGGAGAAAGAAAGGGATCGATGCTGTGTATCATTACAATCATTCGTCTCCTCCACCAGATCGCCTGAGGGAGAAAGAAAGGGATCGAGCATGTTCATCTGTGTGAACCAGAGATCACAAGAACGGTAGAAGGGAAGATGGAGAAGATTTGCAACAGCAGCTACCCCGCTGCTGGAGGGAGATCGACGGCAGAATCGCCGACGGCGGCTGTGCCAAAATGCTTTCGTGATTTTGAATCCGAGGAAAAAGAAAAGAGACGAGATCGAGATCGAGATCGGTATCTGTCTCTGTGGTTCATGACTTCCACCAGATCGAGAAAGATGGACATGGGGTATCTTACGGTGGGAGGCCATTGACGGCGGAAACAAGCCACCATCTGTTGCCTATCCCCGCCATTTGCTTCCTATCCCCGTCGTTTGCTGCATATATCCGCCACTGCGGTCATCTGCCCGACCGGAGACTTCCCCACTTTGGGAACCAACAAGTCAATAATCTCGAACCTGCTTCTTCATCTCCATATCCGGTTAGTATATATTCTCTCTCTTTTTTTCTTTGTAAACTGAAACATTGAGATGAACGAGAGTGAATATTAGAAAGTAAAAGAAACATTACAATAAATAGCATTTAAGACTTGTACTCTCTTTATCTCTGCTCATCACTTTATATATTGTGCGTCACCACCTTCTCTTTATCTCTCCCCTCTGTATCTTTTTAATAAAAACCTTAACTCTTTGTTTGTTTGTGTATAGATGAAACGGGAAGACAGTGAAATAAGGGACCCAAAAGATGAATCCAGTTGAAAATGCGGCTGGAAGTTCGTTTCTGTTACCACTATTTTTTTAGAATTATTGACATGTTTTTGGGTATTTTAAAACCAATTTCTCTGTTTCAGTGCATTACCAAACCAACAGTTCAATAAGCAAAGCCTATACATTCATAAGGTTCTTAATAGCTTTAGAATTTTCCATTTATAAAATGCAAACTCAAGATCACCTTCTTTAATAACATTTCTAATATTCTAATACTTTTAGATGTGTTGCCCACGTGATCACCTTCGAGTTGGTTTTTTTTGTTGCCCACGTGATCACCTTTGAGTTGGTTTTCCATGTGTCTGTGTGTGTGAAATTACTAATAACAATCTAATGTTTTGCTATTTACAGGCACATTCATTTGTAATGGTACCAAATGCGCGAAAAGTTAAAAATCAAATTGATTATACATTTTTTGAGATGGTACTATCTTCCATGTGAGATGATTACCAAGAGCAGGTCCACATGCCTTGTGGGCAGTTGAAAATCAAATCGTCTTTAAGATGCTGCAGCAGAAAACCAGTCTTTAAGATGCTGCAGCAGAAAACCAGATTGTGAGACACGTCTTCCTACTTAAAGCAACGAAGAATTTTTTTGTTGTTTTTTTGTTTGGATTAATTCTCCCCCGAAATTTGTGCATGGAGGAGAAACAGGAAAATAAAACATGAACAAATTTAACCAGAAACAATAATGTACAAAATTTACAAAAACTGATTTATCAGTCATTGAAGCGAATCAAATCCAGTTTGGAACGAAGTTACCTTTTCAATCTCAACACACCGTTAGATACGATCCCAACATGATCTTTCCTTTCTTCCCTCCCACAAAAGGACACATACTCTCCATTAATGATTTGAATGTTGTGCAGTTGAGAGATGTCTCCAGTCATGTGCTTGGAACAACCACTATCAACAAACCGAGGTCTGATGATATTCCTCCATAGCTGCTCCTGCACAAGATGCGAGATAAATTTGTTTTGGGAACCCAGTCCATTTAAAAACTGGGTTGACCATTTTCATCCACACTCTCTACTCTTTCCCATGACATATCATGTTTATCAGATAAAGAACATGAAGAGTTAGCAGGACTATTTGATGATTTTAAAATTAGGCCTTTGGGAACCCATCGGTAGTTTGGCTTGAGTCTCTTTATGTTTGACTAGATGGGTGCTTCAACACTTGATTTTGAAACAGGACTCCCCCTAGACTTGTGCTTATGTTGCTAGTGTGAGCTCGAGGACGATCCTTGAGATGAGTTCGACCATACCGACTTCGATTTGGCAGAATCATCTCTCGAATCGGTCCTTTCGTCCTTGGGCACCTGAATCTTGGCCTTTGCAGCATTCCAATTGCCACCTCTTGAACGTGACCTCGAGGGCTTTCTTTTGGAAGATCTCCCTCTTGGCATGTTCTGCCAACCTTGTGTGTAGAAAGGAACGTATGGGCAATGTAGAAAATTTCGAGCTATATGACCCGTAGTGCCACAATTAAAGCACGTTTGTCTATTCAAATAAATGAGATTGTGACTTGGTCCTTGTCCAGATGAATTTTTCAACGAATTACCACAAGCACAAGCACAACCACATTTACTGGGACTAGGTCTTGGCCCAAAAGGAACTTCCCCTTCTTTCAAAAAGTTTTGTGGTCTGAATTTTCTAGAAGCAGCATTACCACGAAGTTTAGAAGGAACAAACGTCTTAGCAGGCTTATTATCACAATTTTCAGAAATCAAATTATCAGTTTTTGAATCCTGATTGCCATCCTTGTGTCCAGCACCCTCTGAATATGCACATGAAGTAGAGGTATTAGTAGCGTTCACCTTAACACTATCTGTGGTGCTGGATTGATCAGAATGAACTGAAACAGTTTTCAGTAAACTGCTCTGTCTCTTCGGTCTCAAGGGGTGGGGTATAGTTATCATTAAACGGAGGTGGAACACTATGATACCCAAGACTGTTGTCTCTGGAATCTAAGTAAGTTACGGAATATGAAAAGATTACGGAAAGAAAGAGTTCCGAAAAGTCAGTTTCGAAAGGTGGACAAGTCTGAAGACTTGAGTATTACGGAATAAGTTAAGAAGATTGAGATAATTATTTAGAATGGATCAATAGCCCAACAATAAAAAGCACAAACAGTTAATAAACTTGAAAAGTAAAGACAGAAAGATTAAATTGCAAGAAATGTAAGAGCAAAGTAAGAATAAGTATGAACAGCAATAGAGTTGATGGAATGAGAGGATTTATATATATCAGTGAAAGTGTTACAAATCGTCTCTCAAACTCCCGAGGACTGAAGACAGACTTGGTCTCCTTTTTATAGACTAAAGGAAGACCTTCGGACAATATCCTATGGACTGAAGAGCAGACAACACGTCTCTCTTCAGTCAGACAAGATGGTTCTAAATAATAATATAATATAATGTCAGACTAGGGTGGTTTATCTAGAATAAAATATTATAAAAAGTACACGGACATGCTTCTAAAAGGCCACGCCTGATCTAGTCTAATCATTCCCTATAAGTCGAAGTGCTTATCCATTTTGTATAATCTTCAATTCTAGTCTTTAGATCCTCAGTCTTCTTTGTAGAATGTTTTAAGTACAATAGACTGCAGAAGTTACTTAAATTGATGATCCGAAATCCTGAGTGGATTTCGGAGTCAGGTTATTTCTGATTCAAGTGACTTAGGAACATGGTATTCTAAGTCTTGAGCGATCTTCTGAGTGAGTTCGGAACGTGGTCTTCCTAACTAGTCTTCCGATCTTGAGCTGCTTTTGAGTGAGTTTGGAACGTGGTCTTCCGAACTAGTCTTCCGATCTTAAGCTGCTTCTGATTTGATGTTTTTTTTTATATAGTTCCGAAATCCAAGACTATATTTCGGACATGCATAAAGTTAACATAACATATGATAGTCTTAACCAAAAGCATGTTTATAAAGGATAAACGGGACATTCATAATCGGAACATACAAATCAGAACCATAAAACTATTGTTTTTCAAGACTTATCCAAACACTCTAACAAGCATAAACATCCAAACATTCCATCATAATTTATCATCCAACACAAGTACCACCAAACTAAACTAACTTTCGACTCAAGCACCGGGTTGGTCAACGACCCATTTCAATCACTAACAATTCCCCCTTCCGTGACCAACCGAGGGGTTTGAGCTTTCACTTGTTTCGGTCCTCTTCCAAAATGCCTTGCCTCCATGCATATGACCAGAAGTGTCTCACACCAATCATCCATTCCATCTCCCTGATCATTTCATCTCTTGCTTCGGGGTCCGACTTCATTGACTTTTTAATTGCTTCAATGAAGTGTCGGAGAACAACATTGGAAGCCCGTCTAATTTCAGAAGCTCTGAAAAATAACTTCTGAGACTTGTCTTCAGATCTATAGACAATGCCAAGGATTGGATCTTTTGTAGCACCAAGTGTCCATTTGGCTCGATCATCAGACATGGACACGTTAAGATTCTCGGAATACTTCTCGTGAATTTCAGTACGAACAAGTTTGTTCAATTCACCATCGAAAAGCATGAACTCAAGAAGAATTTGTTTCAAGAAGTTCTTGGAAGTTATGAATGCGTGTCTGATGTCTGAACCCTGTTCCATTTTTGGACCTAGCCTCATCACGATTGCGTATAAGTCTGTTGGGTTCAGTTTTCGGAAATCGACTTCAGTGATGGTAGTCTCGACAGTGTCTCTGACTATCTGGTATTCATAAAAGTCTGATTTCTCAAACTTTCTTCTTTTTAATCCAGAGATGGAAGTGATTGGATCTCTTGACCAGACGACAGATGAAGGTTGAGTATGTTTGTTTAGGAATATTTAAACTTTCTTTCGGAGACCAACATCAAGATGCACCGATGGAAGGCCTGAAAAGGTGTAACAAAATTTTTCGCCATTTGGAGATAATGGCACGTCCCAGCTATGCATGATGGATTTTGGAGGCTCATAGGAGTGGACTGGACGGAAATCAAAGTCAGTCAAGGGTCGGAGAGCAAAATAATTGTTTATGAATGGACGATCTTCAGATTTAGCAGCTTCTTCTGCTTTAAGTTCCTCGTCCACTTGATCAGCAAATATTGCTGCAAGATCATCGTAATGAGCATTTTTCAATGCTTTGAGCTCTGGAGGATCTGAGTCTTTTATCGGAGAGTATTTGGGTTCAGTTGTGAGTTTTGGTGGGCTTGGTGGAGTGTTGTGTTTTGGAGGAGTTGGAGGTGGGGAGTTCTTTTTCGGTGAAGATTTTGGAGAGGGAGGTTTCTGATTATCATCTTCATTTTCTTCTTCTTCTGACTCTGTCGTTTCATCATTTTCATTTCCTTCATCATCATCATTTTCTTCATTATTGGACCTGTCATCATCGAATGGCCCTGTTCCAGAAGGACCGACTCCTGAAGGTCCTGCTCCGGAATGTCCAGTTCCGAAAGGACCTGTTCTGAAAGGAGGAGATGGAGGAGGAGGCGCCATTCCCCCTCCTAGGGTTCCTTTGGAAGAAGGGGTCACAGGCAGGTGCCTGGAGATTTCTGAAAGCTTATCAAAAATTTTGTTAGAAAATTCTTTTAACTCTTTGGAAAAAGAGTCAGAAGATGGAGATTGGAGTTGTTCAACTTTGGTGAGTAACTCTTCCAGATGGTCAGAGGCAAGATTGAGATTATGGATGGGTGCACGAACAGATTCAGAAATGTCTTTGAGTGTGATAGAAAGTAGTTGGGTCAGAAGATTGTTATTTTTCCTTAGGGACTAATGATCTTCAAAGGTGCTTTGAACGTAATATTTGACATCATCAAACAAAGAAAGAAATTTTTCTTCAATAGAGGAATTGAAGGTCTGAACTTCATTAAATAATTTTACGGATGCACTCTTTATTTTGGCAGCTTCCTCAATGCTGGCTTTCGCATCGGATCGTCGTTCTACATCAATCTTCTGAAGGCCCTCGGTTATGGCTTTCTGAACGGAAGCATCCAGAGATAGCTCTCTCTTTTCAAGGGACTCAACTTTTTGACGAAGTTCAGAAAGTTCCTTGAGGATGGTCTCGTTGGACCGGGTAGAATTGAGTGTAGAGACCATAGTCAGAATGGAGTCGAGCTTGGTATTAACATCTGAAGTACTATCTTTAGGAGGAGGAGGAGGAATTTTCGTTTCATTTCCGTTGCTGCCTTTACCGAAAGTGGATGAGGATTCATCTACATGAATGTCTAATTTCGCATGAAAGGGGGGATTCACCTCATCATCTGGTTTGAAAAAGTGCATAGTTTTGGAACCAGTCTCCGAAAATACGACTCGGGATCCAGATTCGGCAGATCGAGTTGGAGACTTTGGGGGGTACTTGGTGGTTGCTGTCTTTGGCTTGTTATTCTCGTTGCGTTCCTTTAGAAAGCTTTCAAAGGTAATTGGAACAACATGCTGAATAAGATTTGCCCACTTTGTCTCGTTTGCATTAAAGACAAATTGGGGAGATGACATGCGAGACAACTCGAACTCTATCCACTTGTCAATGTCGTCAGCTTCAGTTTGTAATTGAGCTCTTTTCACTTGAACTTCTTCTGTATCGGCCTCAGAAGGTTCTCCCAGGGCTCTAAGTTGAAGTCTGGTATTTCGAACATTGAACCGATGTTCCATTTGGGCAAGCAGACGCTGTTGATCGCCAAGTACTATTCGGAAACGAACATCTAGAAAAGTACCTGGTGCAGGAATGTTAAATTGTTGTGCCTTTTGTTCTTTATCGGCATCTTGATCTTTGTCCCTGTTCTGTTTTTCGGGAGACTTTTGAGTTTTTATCTTTTTCAGTTTCTCTCTCTCTCTTCTTCTGAGTCATTAAGCTCCCACTCAGTAAACGTCTGAAAGTGTTTCTGATGTTAGGAACATAAAAATAAGGTAACACATGCCAGTATATAATCTGATTAAGGAGAACAGAATTTTAAGTTATCACACAGATAGCAAATTCATGACCAAAAGGCTTGTTTTGGATTCACAAAAATATTTGATTTTTGTTGTGCAAATTGTTCTGATATAGAGGTCAGAACAAATAGACCTAATAATACTGAATATGTATTAGGATTTCCCGGATGCCAATAACGATGAACAATAAATTGCTAATAGGGCATCCAGTTTTGACTTATATAAAATAAGTGAGATGTTATCCTTGGTGAGTGTGAGTGTGAGAGATTGGGAATTAGCATTCAGAAAGAGATGATACCGAAAATCATTTGTTCGAAAATATGTGATCCAAAAGTGAGTTCAGAAGATGAAGTTTAGCAAAAGTGATGTTCAGAAAATTGTTTCAGAGCAAAAAGTTTCAAGACATGTTTAGAAAATGATATTCCGAAACATTATTCGGAAAATATCAGATATCGGAAGGAAAGAAGGGGAAGGAATTGTACCTTGGATTTCTTTGAAGGATTGTGCCTTGTCCTTTTGGCAGGAGAAGATTCAGTTGGCTTTTTGCCTTTGCCCTTGGGAGGTAGTTCAGCTAGTAAGGGGGCAGGAGCATAAGGCAAAACGTTTTTGGTGTCGGCCAAATGTTTCTGAAGAATGTTGTTGGTAGGATCACCAAGATTGTAGAATGCTTCCGGGAGACGCCTTAGCGAACCAAAGACATCATTAGCTTTTGGAGTGTAAGGACCAATTGGATCTAGAATCAGAAGTTTGTCATCATCTGCTGTTGGAATCGGAACTTGATTGATGTTGTATAAAAACTCGATACACATGGCCTAGTATCGTACTGAGTGAAGTCGTCTAGGATCTCTTTGAGAGACAGCGACGTAATACATAAAGTCTTCAAAAAGAATCCCAGCGTAGTCAACTGGTATGCCCGTGTACAAACTCCAAAGTAGTTCGAGCATTCGCCTGCTCATTTGGTCAGTGCCACCAGTCTTTCGTGTTAGGCTTTTAACACAATAGTGCATTATGCAGTGACACAGTGGTGAAAGGTAGCTTTTCTTGAGGGACGAAAGGTTTTCAAGGATGTATTTAGAACCTATTTGATAAAGCATCGTGGTAAGTTCGGATTGAGATGGTTCGTGGTATTGGTCAGGTTTGATTTGGAGACGCAAAGCTATACCAAAAGCTTTTCGATCTAACTTCACTGGTTTACCGGTTGATAGAGTGACCATGATGTGATCGTCTTCCTTCGCTGCATTAAGGATGGTATTTTCAAGAAGAGGTACTGGTATGGCAGGAGGAGCATCAAAAAATGCTCTTGAGAGGGGATGCCTGCTAAGAACATGGACGACAACTTAGAGATAGTCCTTGAAGGCTGAGGGGTCACTAGGAACTTGAATGTTGCATTTAGCAATATTCACATTCCCAGCACCGGTAGAACCACCACTCTTAGATGAGGTTACCATATTAACGCTGAAGTGATATAATCGAATAGCAAAACATACTAATATTTTAGGTTTCTGAGATGAACAATGATGAACAATAAGAACATAATGAATGTGTTAAGGTTTTTTGTTGTGATTCTGATATCGTACTCATGAGTAATGCATACAGATACCAATGGTAAGTCATTACGCTATCATTAACAAAGATGACAGGAGAATGTAGAAATCCTTAGGGTTTTCTGTCGAACTGTTAAGAACATTAACAAAGATGACAGGAGAATGTAGAAATCCTTAGGATTACCTTTTGATGAGAACGGTGAACAAGAAGATGAAGTAGAGAAAAGAAGTAACTAGTGGATACTGCTGGATCACCAAAAGGGACGGAGTTGAGTGATGCTGTAGAGAAATTAGGGTTTTCGCAGGGCGAGAGAAAGAGGAAGATGAAGGGATTGGAGAAGATGAACCGAAGAGAGAGAAGGAATAGGGGGAACGGTTAAAGTAGCGTTTGAAATTCGTGAAGAACCGCCAGATATGGAATGAAAGGACATGGCTTATACATATCAGAAAAAGGGCGCACTTGTCATTTAATGCCAAGTGATGATTAAACAGTATGGTCCATTCACAGGGGGACCCGTCTGACACGACTATTGATTTATGAAATATATACTGAGAATTAACTTCTAATAATTGGATATTTAATGTATTGACAATTTAATTGACATTCCTTATCATTCAATTGGTCGGTTTCGAGATTTTCGGAAGATAATGCGTATGAGTTCAGAAAGTATAAAGTTAGAAAATGTGTACCTTGATTGATGACTGAGTGATCTCTGAATATGCGAGTTCAGAAAATTGTGAAGAGGTTCGGAAGAGAAGGGTCAGAGAAAGTAAGTTCAGAAATGGATTTGAAACGAGGTTCCCAAAAAAATTCGGAAATAATACATTTTTGAAGATTGAGAATTTGAAATCTGAGGATTGACAAGTTCAAAAAATTTAGAATAACAAGATTCATTGTTGAATTGAGACTTTCTCAGAAATTGAGTGTTTCTAAAAAGGCACTAAAACTGAAACGTGGTTGCCTTAGAAAGAATTCGGAAACACGAGAATCCAAAATGGAAAGTTCAAAAATTAAAGTGTAAAACGTTTTCGGAGAAGAGGGACTCAGAGATAACAAAAAAATATTTTTGGTGTTTTTGAATGGAGGTAAAGAAGATAATAAAAGCGGGAACTCTTAGAAATGATGAGAGCGTCGTAAGCTCTGCATAAACCATTAATTACCCGTCTAATCAACCAGTTCTGACACGATTTCGCTTTGATGGGTGCATTAAAGATCTGCCAAAGTCATAATTACCTCGAAGAAATTGATTAGCACCATAAATGAAGGGCTAATCGACCCTTTGCCTGCCTATAAAAGGGGATTGAGCTTAGTTGAAAACACACACCAAAAAATGATATCACACAGATGGCTCGTCGTTTTTTCAATCTACACGATAACGTTGAGGTTAAGCTCTCTGAGGGGGAATTTGCTTGGCAAATCTATGGTGGAGTGATCACCGGAATATGGTCATAACGATACGAGGTCCGACTTACCACTCTCACAGATGGAGCTACCGGAGGACCCCTGGTGGTGCACGTGGGGTTTGCTTCTCTCCGGCCGGTTCCATCGAAGGTGATGGTGGAGTTCAAACAGTTTGATCTTGTGGAAGTTTGGTATCGTCGGGGCTGGTGGAGGGCGGCGATTTCCAGGGCAACCGCCCACCACCAGTATCATGTGATGCTAGACGATGGGACTCAGTTGTTTGTTGACGAGGCTGAGCTGCGAATCAACCAGTCGTTCCACCATGGCGATCCCCCAATGTGGCAGTACTATAAGCTTTAGGAGATGATGTATTTGTTTTTTGTTGTTTTGTATCATTTTCCTAAGTAATGAAATCTGCCTTTGTTTGGTTTGTGAATCTTTTGGAAATTTGTGAAATGTGACGGACACACAAACAAGTGGTGGTGATCAAAGGCGATAATTAAAAATTTTGTTGAAGTGGTAACAAATAAAATGTTTTTGATACTTAAGAAAATCTTAACAGAAAAGTATTTTTGGTAAAAATAGAATAAACAAAACAAATGACTTCCAATTGATGATTTCGGAAACGGATTCAGACTTAATTATTCCAACTTGAAATTTAGAGGTCTAAAAGCAAACGAGGTTGCTCAGAGCCTGAAATTGAGGTATCCGAAGAGTCAATTTTTGTCTTCGAAGGTCTTCTCCGGAGATCCAATTTTTGGTTCCAGGAGAAGAGATTCCGAAGAGGGATGATTTTCGGAAGAGATTCCATAAAAAATGTTATTAATAAAGAAGAGTGATGAAGCTGAGAATCAGGTAGATAAAGTCATTCTCTGAAAAAATCTGAGTCAGGATTTAGCATTCCCAGCATTTCCAGAAAATTGTGAAATTTTGTAGTATTCAAAGCTTTAGTGAAAACATCAGCTACCTGTTCCTCATTAGGAATAATGTACAATTCAATATTACCTTGTAAGATTTGATCTTTTATGAAGTGGTACCTAAAGTCAATATGCTTAGTCATGGAGTGCTGAATGGGGTTGTGAGATATGACTATAGAACTCTTGGAATCACAGTAGATGGGAACTTGAAGAAATATGTATCCATAGTCCAGTAGCTGAGTCTTCATCCAGAGTACCTGTGAGCAACAAGTAGAAGCAGCAACATACTCTGCTTCTGCGGAGGAAAGAGCGACACAATTTTGCTTCTTTGATGACCAGCTCACGAGTCTTCCACCTAGAAATTGACAGCCTCCAGAGGTGCTTTTTCTATCTAGCTTACATCCTGCATGATTCGAATCGGTGAATGCTTAGAGTTTGAAATTGTCTCCGATAGGATACCATAGACCCATTGCCTTTGAGCCTTTAAGATATCTAAAAATTTGTTTCACTGTAGTCAGATGTGAGAGCTTCGGAGATGCTTGATATCTTGCACAAATACATGTGGCAACATAATGTCAGGTCTGCTGGCAGTTAGGTACAGGAGAGAGCCAATCATTCCACGATAGATTTTGTGATCGACTGGTTCGCCTTCTGGATCTGCAAAGATTTTATGATTGGTGGATATCATAACTTTTGGAGTGGAGCAATTCTCAAGGGAGAACTTCTTCAGTAAGTCATTTGTGTAGTTTTCTTGGTGAATGAATATTCCTCTGCTGGTTTGTTTGATTTGAAGTCCTAAAAAGAAATTTATTTCCCTGTTCATGCTCATATGAAATTTTTCAGTCATAACTTTTGCGAATTCATCAACCATAGTTTGATTTGTGGATCCGAAGATGATATCATCTACGTAAACTTGTACAATCATTATGTGTTTCTGATAGGATCGTACAAAGAATGTAGGATCAATGGTTCCTCTTCTATATTGTGATTGTACAAAGAAATTCAACAAAGTTTCATACCAAGCTCTTGGTGATTGCTTCAATCCATAGATAGCTTTATTCAGATGATACACGTGATTAGGACGAGACAGATCTTCAAAGCCAGGAGGTTGCTGAAGATAGACAACTTCCTGAAGATCACCTTGTAAAAATGCACTCTTCACATCCATTTGATGAATAATGATGTTTTTGTGAGCAGCGTAGGCTAGGAAGATTCTGATGGCTTCTAGCCTTGCCACAGGTGCATATGTCTCGTCATAGTCAAGTCCTTCAATTTGACTATATCCTTTTGCAACAAGTCTGGCTTTGTTTCTAACTGCTGTACCCGGATCGTCTAAATTGTTTCAGAAAACCCATCTTGTGCCATTGATAGTGTGATTTGCTGGTCTTGGCACAAGATCCCATACCTTATTTCTCTCAAATTCTGCTAATTCTTCTTGCATGGCTTTTATTCGGTCATCATCATCCAGTGCATCAAAGATGGTCTTTGGCTCAAATTTGCTGATGTAAGCAGCAAAATGGCATTCATCCTGAATTGATTTCTTTGATCTTGTCTGATCTCCGAAGGACGGATTTCCGATAATCTGGTTTGGAGGGTGGTTCCGAGTCCACTTGTGGAGTCTCGGAATCAGTGCTGGATCAGCTTCAGGTGGTGAAATGTGTTGAATGAATTCGGGGTTCTCAGGAGTTACATCTTGAATGTGAGATTCTTCAGCAGATATCTCTGAAGGGTTTTGTACAAACTATGAACTAGAAAAATCCTAAGTTCACGTGCAACCCTAAAAGAGATCTATGTTTTTCTACTATGAACATATAATAAAAGAACTAAAGGCCAACAATTATTTCTAAAGAATAATTCAGAAGAACCAACCTTTGATTCTTGATACAGAAGCTAGCAGCAAAAGTATCCTGCCTCAAGTGGAGTCACACCCAAGAAATGGAGGAGAGAAGACAGCAGAGTTTCCTTGAGAGTATGTAGTTGGCGCAGGTTTTAGGGTTCCAAGGGGCTCCTTTATACCCTCCAAGGGTTACAGTCAAAACCCTAGAGGAGCCTCCTTAGTGGGCAAGCCTGTTGACCACTTGGACCAAGGCCTCTAAACCATAATTAGGGTTTCGAGATTTAGAGTGTTCCCCACGGCCCACTCTAATCTCGACAACTTGGTCCCTCCTACTGGCTGGCCAGTTATTCAACTATTGAATAAATACAAACCAGTCCCTGTACTTTTAATTAATTAATTTAATCTCCAAATTAAATCCAATTAATTCTAGATTAATTTCTAATTAATTATTATAGTTTCTAATTAATATATTAACACTTAAATATATTAATAAACTATTTATTTATTTCTATTGATTCATTAAACAATTAATAAATCAACCTTTCTCTATACTGACTTCTACATCAATCCTCCTACTATGAGTGTAACCCAAATGGACTTGCTTCAATTAATAAGATAAATACAAATATAAAGTCATGGCTTAGACACCTAATCCAACAATCTCTTCATCAGCTTCAAATATGAAGATGGGTGCATCATTGGAAGCATCTGCTGAGGAGTTGTTTCTTTCATCTCTTGAGTGTTGATGGTCCTCCTCGGATTATGGGACTCCATCAACATGAGTTGGGAGTGGTAGCTCCCCCTCGACTTGTGCTGGGAGCAAAGGCTCCCCCTGAACCTGTTCGACACGAGAAGGGAGCGAAGGCTCCCCCTCAACTGTTGAAGAAGGATTTGAAGATCTAACATGATTAGTCGGAAGAGTAGATTCAGAAGTGTCAGACATGGTAGGTCCGGAAGCGGATGTGAGTTGCTGAATAGGTTCGGGAGAGCGGATGACTTCTGCATGTGTTGCTATCTCCCGAGGATCAATGAGAAGATCATAGTCTATCTTGACAGTCTGAATAGGTGCATGTCCTACCGGAATGTCAGCCTCCATGACATATAAGATACCTTGAGCTTGTTTTCTCCAGAGATACTGATCATCAAACTCTATATCAAAGCGGTGTTCTTCGGTTCAGCACTCGGTATGCAACAGACTTAGATGAATAACCCATGAAGATTGCTTCATCACTTTTGGGTACGAATTTTCCCAAATGATCTTTGTTATTTTTGATGAAGTAACGACAACCGAAAATGTGGAAAATTTTCACATTGGGTTTTCTCCCATTTAAGATTTCGTAGGGAGTCATTTGAAGTTGTTTTGTTTATAATTGAATGGTTCTGAATAAAACATGCTATTGCGATGGCTTCTGCCCAGAAAGATAATGGAAAGTTTGCAAAGTTCAGCATTGATCGGGCTGCCTCAACTAGAGTTCTATTTCTTCTTTCAACCACACCATTCTGTTGAGGTGTATACGGAGCTGAGAAGTTGTGCTCGATTCCTTTTGAGGTCAAGACGTTTTCAAGTTGTCGGTTGCTGAACTCAGTTCCATTGTCACTTCGGATTCTTCTTACTGGTAGTTGCACTTTGAGCTCAATTGATACAATGAAATTTCGGAGCTCCGAGAAAGTGTCCGATTTTAACCTTAAGAAGAACACCCAGGAAAAGCGGTTGAAATCATCTAAAATAACTAGAATATACTTTTTATGGTTTAGACTTGCAACTGTTGATGGGCCACACAGATCAATATGGAGAAGTTCTAGAGGATGGGAGATGCTTGAATCAAAAATTGACTTGTGGGGTTTCTTCTTCTGTTTGCCCAGTGCACATGCTGCACATAGATTTTCGTTGTCGAATTTCAAAAGTGGAATTCCTCTGACCATCTCTCCAGTCACCAACTGATTCATGTATCGAAAGTTCAAATGTGCTAACTTCCGGTGCCAGAACCAGCTAATTTCGGAATGTGCCTTCGAAAGTAGACACAATCTAGGCGTTCCGATGAACAAAGAGATGTCAAGAGGAAACATATTGATATGTCACGGAGACTTCACTAAGCATCCGTCTCGGTTACCAGACATGATATAGCTGAACTCATTATCAAATTCAACCCGGAGACCTGTGCTGACCAGTTGTCCTATGTTCACAAGATTGTGTTTGAGTTCGAAAACATAGGCAACTTTCTGAATGGTGAAGTTTCCGTTAGTTAATACCATGTATCCTTTGACTATTCCATTTGCATCGTTTCCGAATGTTACATATCCTCCATGATTGACTTCTCGATAGTTCCTCAAAAACTCCAATCTCCCAGTCATGTGCATTGAGCAAGCACTATCAATTAGCCATTCATCATCTTCCTCCTCTGTACTAAAAGCCTGAAAATTTACACAGTTAGTTTAGGCACCCAAACTTGCTTGGGGCCAATGGTTTTTGTAGACTTGGGAGATTTGTTCATAACTGTCCTGTTCTGAGAAGTTTCAACTTCTGAGACATTAATGATTGAGTCGGAAGATTTGAGTTCAAAAGTGATGTCTTTATAATCCATTTTTGGACAGTTCTTTTTAGAGATTTCTGAAAGAGATTTTTGTTGTGATGGTTGAGAGTTTTAGGAGAGGATGATTTTGAAAGATGTTTGCAACAACGACAGCAGGTATTATTTTGTTGTCTTTTCAATATTTTTCGAACCTGATGAAAATTTTTGGAATTTTCCTTCTTCGGAATGTTTAAAATATTTTTACCTTTTTCCAAATTGTTGTTTTTGAATCTGAAAATATTTCTGTGTTGATTGTTCTTTGTGGGTTCTGAGAAATTGATTTTTTGATTTGTTTGACTCAAAATTATGTCTTCTTATGACTGAGGAAACAGACTCTGCTGTTTTCACAATGTATGCCAGTTTGGGAAATTCCGAATGGTAATCTAAAAGTTAGTAAATTCACGATAATGAACAATTTTGGTGTTTGGAGTCGGAAGTAACCCTTTGTAGATGTACCTATGTGATGTCGAAGAAGCAGGTTTCAGAGTATGATTCGGAGTGATGAAAGTTGATTTGGTGTTTGATTTTCTTTGGTTGAAAAAATGATTTTTGTGTTCAAATCTTGCGTGGGATCGAGGAGATCGGATATCTTTTTGGTTTAGAGTTGGTTTTACCCCTTTGTTTGTTAAGTTTTGTCCTTTGCCTTTTTGAAAAATTGGTCTTGGTGAAGAGTCAGATAAAGAATCATTTAAAGAGTCTGACTTCTCCTGATTAACTTTAAATTTTTCGATGGCAGGATTTGTTTCCGATTTTGGATTTTCTGAAAGATTATGCTGTAATACATCTACATATGATTTGGTGCCTGATCCAGATGGTTCAGCACTCACTTTAGGTGTGTTATTAACATTGGGACTTTTGATTGTGATTTTGTTAAAATCGGTTCTAATGATGATTTTTCTTGGACATTTCTCCATCTCAATTTCTTCGTCAACAACTTCCTCTTCTGAATTTTCCGTGTTGTTTAGACAAGGATTGAATTCTTCAGTAACGCAGTTACTTTGGAGATTCGAGAAGAATGAACTTTGTTGAGATGTTGATGGAGAAATGTTTGGGACCGGAGTCAGATGTTTAGGCACAAAAGGGACCGAAGCCATTGACAGCTTAATGTTTTCCACAGTGTCAGATTCCGAAAAGTAAGAAAAAGGAATTTTAGTTCCTTTAGATGATTCTAAGATAGCAATCTCTGATTCAGCTATAGGAGTTTCAGATAAGTTCTGGGTTAGGTCCTCATCGTGCATATCATCGAACTCGTTTGATGGGTATTTAAAGAAAGGACTTTGTTTGTTATAAACTGGATAATTTTTGTTTTTTGCTTTGCTCGCCCATCCCAAATTAAACGTATTATCAGAAGTGTTTGTGTTCGCAGGAGATTTGAAAACTTCAGTTGCATAGTACAACTCATCGATTAATTTGTTTAGTCTTACATTATCGCTACGGGATATATCCCTCTGCAAAGTCAAAAGCTGATTTGAATTCTCTAACAGAATCCTAGAAGTCTGTTCGATTTTCAAATCAGCGGTAAGTTTATCACAAAAGAGTTTCCTATCTTCTAGTCTATTCTTCAACTTCAACACTTCATCATACCCATCGTCCCCCTCCTCCAGGACTTGCTGATACGCTACTAAGGAATCTACGCATGTATTAACAATTCTTTCTAGAGTAGGTTCTAAGTCAGTAGAATAAATGTGATGAGAGTGAAGCGTTTGACGTACCTGTTCTATGATGCTCACTCCTTTGCCGGATCGATGGTTGACCATGAACGCATAATTCTTCGGCATGTAGGAGGATGTAGCTTCAGCAGTGTCATCAACAAGCTTGATGCCCCCCAAACCGGGGATTAGAGTTCCTGAGGTTCCCTGCACAAACATACACTCACCAACACCTTTTCCTCTTTTGCGTTTGTTTTCAAAATGCTCATCTTCATCTCCGGAGGACCAAACCTCGACGTTTCGTGATGTAGCAACAAACGCTTTCACTTTCTCCTCTTCTTTCTCCTTCTGGAAGTTCCTGGGGCTCTGCATTCCGCTGCATAATGCCAAAGTCCTCCACAGTTGTGGCATTTGATTACATCCGATTCCTTCTTTTCTGGGGTTCGGATCTGGTTAGAACTGGCAGCAGGGATCGGAGCCCTTGGCTTCTCTTGTTGCTGTTCTTCGGTACTGTGGTATTTTTGATTCTGATTTTGACTTTGCTGGTACTGACCTTTTTGGTAATTGTTGTTCTGGTTCCTTGCTCGATAACCTGCATGCTGATTAGATGGTTTATAGTTTTTCTTAGGGCTTGTGTAGGATGGAATCCTGTTAAACTTCTGACTAATCATGGCAATCTCCTATTGATACGTAGCTTCTTCTGCTGCATCATACTCGGAATAAGCAGATTCCGAATGTTGATTTGGATCAGGAAGAGCTAGGGTAGGAGCTACTGACTGGATGGTTGGTTGTGGGGTAGGTGCTTGATATTGAACTATTGGGGTTTGATAATATGAGGGATATGAGATCTGTGGTTGTGAAGGGTGATAGGACGGAACAGGACTCGGCTGATACATGAGTTGGCTTATCTGATTGTTAGTAGGTGGAAGGTAAGCTAGGGGCTGAGCAACTTGTTGTTGCTGAACAAGTTGCTGAGGAGAGTTGCCCAGCATTGGAAGATTGTGCTCCGCTACTGGTGTCAATGGTCCTCCGAGTTGTTGTTGATTTCCCTTCAAGTCATTCTCTTGCCCTATAAGATTGCCCTATAAGATAGTGGCTGCATGTCTGGGGGTGAGTATTGGGACATGGGATCCCTCCTCAACTGATCGCCAAATGTCTTTCCCCTGTCTACGAAGGTAGTTACGCATCCATGTGGCCCAGCCATTGTACTCAGTTGGGATTGACAACGCCTAGTAATATCATGTATTTTAGTCGTTGTTGAGCCCTATTCTTAGTGAAATTATATCATATATGATGTGGTATTCTCACTTTTTGTGTCAGTGCTTGTTTGGAAAGAAATGATGTAAACAGGGGCTAAAAGCGTACAAAATGGAAGAAGTTTGAAGATAAAGAGAAATCAGTCGAATTCGCACGCGCGCCGCGGGATTCACAAAGGCGCGACGCGGTGATGCGGCGGTGGAGAAAGTTCAAATGCCGAGAAAACGGGGATAAACCTATACGCGCGTCGCGGATTTCACTTGTGCGCGGCGCGGCCGCTTAATTTTTGCAACTATAAATACAGGGTTTTAGGTCAAAAAATGCAGCAAAGACCTGGCATAGGAACGACTCCCAAGGCTTCTTTGACTCCGAGTTTCAGTTTTCAGCAACCATAAATTGATATTTTTATGTTTTCTCTTTTACTTTCCAATTAGTTTAGTGATTTCGGTAGATTTAGCGAGTGTCTTTGGGTGTGACAACCATTGGCACTAGGTTTTAGTTTTTGAATTTGATGTTTACTGTTTTGAACCATTGGGATATGAGTTTTTAATAATAATCATTCGGTTAGTGTTAATTGCTCGGTTTTCAGTATTTTATGCTTTTGAATGGAATTTGGATGTTTGATTGTGTTGAATGTTTGGAATTGATCTTGATTGCTTCTGATTTTGAATTATATTTCTAATTTCAGTAGGTAATTAGGATTAGTTATTGGTTTTAGTTAGTTGATGCTTGAGTTGGATTTCTTGAATTGTGATTTTTAGGATTATTTTGGGTATAAGTCGGAAACTGGATCCTCTGGCTGTACCAGTGACACTACAGTTGGTAATCTGTTGCCTACCTTGACCACGTAACTCTTGTGGATCGACCTGACTACCACTGTGCTAAGTGAGAGTGAGGTTATTTTACTATTTTTGACCGCATGACGACCGATGTGATGTCAGGGATGAGTATGGGAGCTCGGTTGGAGCTACCCACACTATTTGCAACATTTAAGGAGTAATTGATTTGCATTTTAAAAAGAGAAAAGTATTAACCCTTGACCAAAAGTGTTGACCAAAAAATAGTTGACCGAGAACTCCAAGAATTAACCCTTATCCAAAAGTGTTGACGAAAAAAAAAATTTACCCAGTGGCTTGACCGAAAAGGAAACTTAGTCCGAAAACAATCAAATTTAAAAAAATTGTTTTTAACAAAAATTAATTGATCAAAAAAAGAAAATGAACGTTCACTAAGATAAAAAAAATTTGTTCAAAAAAATTGTTTTGTTTAAATTGGAATGCCCATAATTGAAAAGTATTAAAAAAAACGTTTGACAAAAATTTGGAATAAAAAGGACTTTTGATTAAAATAAAAGGAAAGGAAAATTTGTCAAATGGAATTCTAAAAAGGGCTGCAAAAAAGAAAATCAGATTGAAAAATAGCCCAAGTGAATCCAACGTCTTTGAGCCGAAAACAAAATAATTTAAAATGAGGATTAATTGATTTTAAGATGGGCTTCGCTGAAAGAGTACGTATATGCCAATTTTGAGTTAAGTCTTCCAAACCATAACTCTTCTCTTCACCGCCGTTGTTTTTTTCTTCTCTCTCGTGTTCTCGCATCAGCCAAGCGTGAGACCAAAAAATGTATCGAGAACAAGGAAGCCACCGGCGAAATCTCCAAGGGTGCAGACCGAAATCTTGCAAGCTCTAGTCAGAATTACCTTTCAACCGCCGAAATCACCTTTGTCCTTAACCGAAATCGAGAGTTGCCGCCGAGAACTCGAGAGATACCGACCGAAATCTCCTTGACCTGGCCGAGATCTACTACCGCCGCCGACATCCTCAAAACCCTAATCTGAAAATGTTTTTGGCCGCCGGAATCTGAAGTCTATACACTGAAAATGCAAGAAACCCTAGCCGAAAACGAGTTTCCAGCCGCCAAAAACACTAAATTTCATATCTTCAATGTGATTTTTGCGAAAATTTGAAAACCAGATCTGAAAACACGATTTTTGCTCAAAAAACGAATTTTAAAGAACAAAGTAGACTATTTTAGCCCAAATTCACGAAGAACACCAAGAATATAAACTATATTTTGTCCAAATTAGTCAAAAACGTCCAAAAACGCCAAAAATAATCAATTGTTTCGAAATAAATTGATACCAAACAGCAAAAATTTTGATTTTTGATGGCTCTGATACCATTTGTAAGTCCGAAACACTCACTAGACCTAACAAGTATCAATCACAAACATGTTTGGTGCGGAATCCCAAACGTGTAATCAATCAAAACGAGCAACAACACGAGATCAATCAATCTTCAATGCACACTTTACTAGAATAAAGTTAGGTACATAAGATGATGATGATTGCTTGAATGAATATTCTCTCTCTAGGCTAGCACAAGTTCCAAAGCAATCTCTCACGTCACCATCAAAAGTGACGGCTACACAAATCTTTTATGCCTAGACTAGAAACCCTAAGCCCAGATGAAGCCCACCGAAATCGCAGGCCCAGCCACCGAAATCAACACGATTTGGGCTAGATCTGACCGAGAACCATGGTGATTTCGGTCCAGACCGAAATCCCTAGATCAACCTATAAAAGTTGATTTACACGAAATAATGCCAAGCATAAACCATCAATTTTAGGACCTAACATTATATTAAATTGTTATAAAATATTGTAACTATTTTAAATATATGATAAAATAAATAAACATATAAATATCATTTCAATAGCCTATATTCATAGGTTGTATGTGAAGACAAAAATATATTTATGTTTTAATTATTAAATATTATGAAGTTTAATCAATTTGTATATGCATCATTTATGATCATATCAATTCAATTGTACTTATTGATGGTTGCATGTGAATAAAACTTCATATAAAATTTATCTAATATTATTATTAATTATTGTTATATTTATTTAATTTTAATCGAACTTATTTGGATATTTTTTTTTTAATTTTGTCTTATTGATAACTCTTATTATATTTAATTTATTAAAAATATATTTGTTGAAAAAATATAAAAAACTATATTTTGATAAATAATTTTGTTAATTTAGCATTTTAATTTAGATATTATATTCAACATTACATTTATTATTCAACTTAGATAGATATTTTTAATATCAATTAGATAAATGATCATTGGCCATTTCTTATTTTCAACGTTCTCACTATTTCAAATATCACTATTATTTTCAAGGAAACTCAATATATTTTTTATATTTATGTTATTTATAACTATAAAATCACTACTGCTTTTACAGATTTTAATAATTATAAGAATATTTTTGTCAAATTTTTATTAGTTTGACATTTTGATTTAGGTTTTATATTTAACATTCTATTCGAGCTTTTTAACTATTTGAAAAGGTAGTATTCAGACAATTGAAAATAATAATATATGGTGCAAATATTTATGCTTCTTTTATAATATACTAGCCGAATATCTACGCGTTGCTCGGAATAAAATTATATAATACACTCTTATACATACACATATTGAAAATAATAATGTAATTGACATTAACGATAAAATAATTACTTTTTCACAAAGTTGATGTATAAAATTCTAATTACTTTAAGCATATTATGAGATACATCATCATAATCATCTCATTCAGTAGCCTTTACCCACGATTTGCATGTAATAAAAGTAAACATGGGTTTCAATTTAATATTACAATTTAACGTTATGATTTATTAATTAAAAATATTTATATGTTTTAATATATTAATTTCTATCATTATGATTAATTGAAATATGAACAATTATTTCTAAGTTAACCTAATTTACTTTTTTTTGTTAATTAATTTAAACCGCTTACTTGAAAAAATTGAATTATAATAAAAATAGTTTTTTAAATTCTTCTTATTTAATTCGACTTCTCCTTATACATTTAAAATATTTAAACTAGTTTAACTATTTTGATAAATAGTCATTAAATATATTTTAAAGTCTATTTGATATTTTGATTTATGTTTTGAATTTAACATAATATTTAAATTAACAAATTAAATGTATTATAATAATCATTTAAACTCTTTATCATTTAATATTGTATATTTAGTAACAAATTTAAATTAATTGATTGATTATATTAACGTGGAAATTAAAAGGTCATGAAGGTCTCAAATTAATATGGTGATAGAAAAAAATATTGGATTAGGTGTCTAAGCCATGACTAATAATTTATATTTATCTAGTTAATAGTAGCAAAGTCTATTTGGGTTGCCCTCATAGCTAGAGGTTTCACAGAAATACCAGGAGAGAGAAAGATTGATTTACTATATGATTAATAAATCAATAGAAATAAAATAAATAGTTTATTATTATATTATGTTGATATTATATTAATTATAAATTATATTAATTAATTAGAAATTAATATGGAATTAATTGGAATTAATTTGGTGATTAATTGAATTAATTAAAGGTGCAGGGGCTGTTTTGTAATTATTCAATAGTTGAGTAGTGACTGTCCAGGACAACTGGAAGTTGGCGATTTTAAGGATGGTAATATCCTTAATTTTGAAATTGATAATGAGATAAATAAAAGTTTGAATTAAATGATAAAATGTTTATCTCATTTGAATTCAAAAAGGTTTATCTCTAAGGCTTATCTGCTTACCAACTGGAAGCTATAAATAATGACCCCTGGCCACCATTACCTGCGCCATTATTCTCCTCCCTTTCTCTTTGGATTTCGAAACCCTAGTTGCTGGGTGTACTACATTTGAGGCAAGACAATTATGTTGCTTAGCTTGTAAGAAACAACTAAAGGTTAGTTTTTCTTTTATTATTCTTTTAGCAATTTTTGATTGGCCTTAGGATTTTTTTTTACATGTTCAAATAGTGAAAACATAGATCCAAATTACGTTTCATGTGAACTTAGGTTTTGAGTTTATTGATTTGTATAAAATCTTTCAGTGGTATCAGAGCTTTTGGTTGTTTTTTGTTTGAATTGATGTAATTGTATTTCCTTAATTAAAGGGTTTATAGAAACTAAACCCGAAATGAGGCCAATTTGATTTCTAGGGTTAGGGTTTTCGAAACCCTATCCCCCCCTTAGTTACGATTTTAGCCTCTAGGGTTTTAGAATGTTTCTATTTTTGGTAATTGTGATTAATTAATAAATGGATAACCTTAAACCCTTCTGTGCTATTTTTGAAATCTAGTGGGTTAAGGATAGGATTAAATTAATTTGATTAATTTGTGATGCCTATCTGATTTAATTATTTAATTAATTGTTTAATTAAAAGATTAAAATTAAATCAATTAAGGTTTACATTTAAATTTAAATTAATAGTTAATTTTTGAAAAATTTAAAGGAAACCAATAATATTTTAAAAGTTTAAAATACATCTTATATATATTATAATTAAAAGTTAATATTATATGTATAAGATTTTGGTCAGTCAAATCGCCTGTACGCCTCATTCACGAAGCTGGTCTATAAGGAGGGCATAAGGAAACTGCCTATAAAATGGCGGTTGAATGGGTGTCCTCTCTCACCCACCGCTCTCTTGATCAGGGAGGGTCGTTAGCCGAACGGGTTTGATAGGACCGCTTAATCTCATTAAAAGTATAATGTTATTAATCAAAGTACTAGAACCAATTTTGTAAAAAAATCCCAATCTAGTTACTTTAGGAAAAATGTGAAAGATATGCTAATCCATGAAATTGCACATTATACTTTATGAGACATTAGTGGAGCGTGTGTGGTTTACCGGCACACTAATAGGGGCTCATAAAGAGTTGTAATGGGTATCTCAAATTTATCATTGTTGATGGAGCGTGTGTGGTTTACCGGCACATCAATTTGAGATGATAAATGAAATTGAGGTTACCAAGCTAATTTGCATGGTTATTCACATCTTGTTTGTGATCCTCGACATCCTAGTCACAAATGGAAGAACATAGTCTAAGATTAAACATGCTATTGAATAGTTCAATAAATCTCACAGATCTAGGAATTTAACTTAATATGATTATCTTCCGTGGTGGAATTGGTGAATCGTCATTCACCTACCTTTATAAAATTTAAAATTAGATTACGACATCCCTCTTCTAAGTTGTGAATTATATAGTTGGATCCTAGCCTTAATAATTATTCTTGGGTTAATATTAAAGAATAAATATCTAATTAAAAATACCTTCTTTTATAGATGTCTTCCCCAGCTGATGCTTCTGCTCCCTAATCTGCACCCCACTCCAACGACAGTAACGTCACTTCAATCCTCTCATTGTGCTCCAAAGTGACATTGGATGGCACAAACTACAATGACTGGATGAGGAACATAAAAATGGCTTTAAGGTTTGAGAACAAAGAGTATGTTCTTGACAAAGAGCTTATTGAAGTTGACCCCGACACAGCTACTCCTGAGGAATATGCCTCGTACAAAAAACACTATGATGACGCGACCAAAGTGCCCTGCATCATGGTTGCTACAATGACTCCTGAATTGCAAAGATTCTACGAAGACTACTGGCCATATGAGATGCATAAGGACCTTGCGGAAAAGTTCCGCAAGCGAGCTAGTGTGGAGAAATGTGAAGTAGTCCGAGTCCTCATGACTTGTAGGCTTAAGTACGGAGAGTCTGTCTGCACTCATGTGCAAAGAATGCTATTTTGGATTGCCAACTTATGAGCTTGCCATCAAGAAATTGGCATCCACCAGAAGTGCTTTTACGATCAAGTTAACATCCACCAAGATCAACATCCGAATAGGATTGAATGAAGAATCCAGAGTTAGCTGGGTACCATAATCCAAGAGAAGGTGTGCGATGGATATAGCGTAAGATGGTCTTAATAGCTGCCATATGCGGTTACCTCATATTTGCTTGATATCTTGTACAGCTACAGACTGAAAACGGGATGTCTGGTCGACTGGCAGTAAAATAGAGCAAGGTGCCAATCATGCTTCTGTAGACCTTTTGATCAAGACATGTTTTCTCAAGGGATGGTGTAAGTCTCGTACCCGCAGCCATGTGAACCTTCGCATTCGAACAGTGTTCCATTCCAAATTACTCGAGAAGGATCTTTGTGTATTTTTCTTGATTAATGAAGATATCTTCTGATGTTTGTTTAACTTGCAATCCTAGAAAGAAGTTCATCTTCCCCATCATGCTCATTTGAAATTTGCTTTTCATTAAGGTTTCGAATTCCTTTGAAAATTGATCCGAAGATGATATCATTAACGTAGATTTGAACTAACATGAGATGGGTACCAACTTTCCTTCAGAATAGGGTCGGGTCAATAGATACTTTTTTGAAGTTTGATTGTTTTAAAAACCAAGTTAAAGTTTCGTACCATGCTCGTGGTATTTGCTTTAACACGTAAACCGCTTTGTCAAGGATATAACAATAATCAAGAAACTTTTCATTGACAAAACCTGGGGGTTATTCCACATAAGTTGTTTCCTCGAGTTCCCCATTTAAAAAAACACATTTGATATCCATTTGAAAGACATCAAAGTTTTTATGGGCAGCGAAGGCCAAAATATTCGGACGGACTCGAGTCTGGCAATTGGAGCAAAGGTCTCATCATAATTGATTTCTTCCTATGGACAGTATCCTTTAACAACTAGTTTAGCTTTGTTTCGTACAACATTACCTTCAGTATCAAGTTTATTTCGAAAAACCCATTTAAGCCCAACTACAGAGGAGTTAATACGTTTAGGAATTAAGAGCCAAACTTTGTTTCTTTCAAATTCGGCTAACTCACTCTGCATGGCCTCAACCCGATCATAATGTTGAGAAGCATCTTGAACATTTTTAGGTTCAACTTTGGAAATGAAAACATTGAACATACAGAAGTCAGAGCGTTTGTTCAGTTCTTGTTGGTTTTATCGTAATTATGCATGTGTGAGGACCTTCTCATTCTGATTACCGAGTACATGTGTCTTCGGATGATTGCGAGTCCATTTGTCAAGAGGCAGATAGGCAGGATTGTATTCTGGTAGAGTATCACCGTTTAGCACTTCAGTGTCAGCTGGATAATCTGAAGCAGACTGAGTGCCATCATTGTGAGTTTCTAAGTTTTCTGGCTCCCCCTCAACTAGAGTAACAGGATCCGCAAGTGAAGATGTGCTTGTCGGCTCCCCCTCGAAAGATGGAACAGTTTGACTTGTAGCGAGGGGTGATGCAGATGAGGTTCTATTTGACCCCCCTCAACAGAAGAGTCATCTTGGGTTGATTTGTGAGGCTCCCCCTTGACCGAAGGTGTCTTTTCCATAAATGGCTCAGCATTCAGAGGATCATCATTAATCTTGAGAGTTTTGAATATGTTGTTGTCATTCGCATGAGATACAGTTTCAATAGCACGTTCAAGACTGTCAAATAAAAACGAAAAGTCAAGATAAATGATTCAAGTGGAATAAGGTTGGTTGGGGAATCAGGAAAAATAGAGGAACGATGAAAGATTGTTTCTGATTTCTTGATATGATGATCGACGAAGGTCATATTGAATGTCTCCTCTATCTTCCTAGTGGTTTTGTTCAGAACCCGATAGGCTTTGGCAGAATGGGAATAACCAAGAAAGACGCCATCATCATATTTAGATGCGACTTTGTAGAACCATCTTTCATTTTCGCGATGAAACATCTGCATCCGAATACATGGAAGAATTTTACATTCGGTTTGCGCTTATTAATGACTTCGTATAGCGTGATGTTGAATCGACAATGAATGAATGAATGATTTTGTGTGAAGCAGGTTGTGTATATAGCTTCGGCCCAGAACTACATTGGCAGATTTGCAAAATAGAGCATTGTTCTAGCCGCTTCACATAGTGACATGTTTCTTCGTTCAAGAACTCCATTTTGTTGTGGAGTGTATGGGGCTAAAACGTTGTGAGTGGTGCCCTTTTCTTTCAGGAAAGATTCAATTTTTTGATTCTTGAATTCACTCCCATTGTCACTTTGGATCGCTCGAACGGGTTTCTTGAGATGAAGTTCGATTTGTTTGATAAATGCAATCAGCTCAGTTGGATTATCAGATTTTTGCCTTAAGAAGATTACCCATGTGAAACGTGAAAAATCATCCACAATTACAAGAATATACTTCTTGCCAGCAAGACACTCCACAGTGGAAGGACCACATAAATCAATATGAAGGAGTTCAAGTGGTTCAGTGATCTTTGAGTCTGGTAATCGGATGTGCTTGGCGTTTTTGTTTTCCATGTTCACAAGCAGCACATAAGGTGTCATTGTCAAATTTCAGTGTTCGCATCCCCCAAACAAAGATCAAGAGCAATAAGTTTGTTGATGTTCTTAAAGTTCAAGTGGGATAATCTTCTATGCCAAAGCCATCTTAGATCCGAAGGCGCCTTTGAGAGTAAGAAAATTTAATGGGCCCTAATTATTGGCTTCATATCTAATGGGTACATCTCTCCCTTCCTTTTGGACTTTAGCAAAACACATAACTGGGAAACACTGACCAAACTATGTTTAAGTCCTTCAACATATGCGACTCGGTTTATAGTGAACTTCCCATTTGTGATCTTCCCATAACGTTTTATGGGACAAGTGTCATTATTTCCGAACTTTACTTCACCATCATCTTCTAAAATCCTGAAATCTCGTAGGTATTCAATTCTCCCCGTCATGTGTCTTGAGCAGCCACTATCGATATACAATCTTTGTCGTACTGCTTATCTCGTAACACCTGTAATTCAGAGAGAAAGTTCAAGTACCCAACATGTTTTGGGTCCTTGAAGGTAAATCTTCAGATCTAAGATCCAAGATTCCACCAGATCTTCCTTTTTGGTTCCAGATGTCGAACCAAACTCAATAATTATAACTGGTTTAGATTTGTGCTTTTTGTGACAACCCTCAAATTTCATGTGATTGCCCAATTTGAAATCCTAAGAGTCCTTAGGTGTATACAAATCTTTTAGGCATGAATCTAGAAGTTGAGTCTTAATTTCTTAGAAACCTTAGAATCATCAGACAATTCTTTTGGATTTCTATTAGGTCATTCTATTTTAATACAAAGTGCCAAAGGATTAATTTATGATTTAATTCAAATTAGAACCGAACAAGATGCGAAAATTAAGAATAACAAAGTACATTATTTTTAAGTTAACGAATTTTGTACTAAAGTGAAAAACCTCATAGATGCTTGAATCCAATTAGAATCTAGGACTAATATACTTGACTCTTACAATTCATGCGAATTGTTCAACTACTGTAGAAAATGCCAATAAATGGTTAAAACAAACTATAAATATCTTTTATAGTAAAAAATACTTATGAAAAACTTAAAATAAGGTGAAAACTCTAAATTTCACATTAGTATAGTTATGAAATTTTAATTAAGTCATGAAAACCTTAAAAGGCCTTAAAAACTCAAAATTCATAAATTTGACATCTAAAAATTTATAAAAACCATCATGAGGCTTATAAAATCAAATTAAAATAATCAAATAATTAAAAATAATAAAGAACGGAAAAATTTTGATTCTAATATTTATTAAATGTTTATGAGCTAATTAAACTGAATTAAGCCATAACTTTAGCAAAAATCTTTATAAAAAAAGGCTAGAGTTTTACAAAAAAATAATAAGTCAATTTATAAAATTTAAAAAGAGAGAGATCTCTCTCTCCCCATGTGGCCGACTCCCTCTCCCAAGACACCACTTCCCCATTATTTTAATGATTTTATATACTTACACATACAATCTCATTCTCTTTCATCTCTTTCACCGAAATTCAAAATTTCGAAGATGCGATATCGAAAATCATCACAGGAAGGATCCGAACTCTACAATACTGAAATGAAGCATACCGAAATCAAGGTTGAAGATCCAAACTCGAGAGGATCCAAAATTGACAACATGCAGAAGTCTATGAATTGCTGATCAGAATATCTTGATAAGCTGGACCAGCAGTTGCTGAGCCACCAAATCTCTAAGCTGGATCAGCAGTTGCTGAACCACCAAAATGAAGCATACCGAAATCAAGGTTGAAGATCCAAACTCGAGAGGATCCAAAATTGACAACATGCAGAAGTCTATGAATTGCTGATCAGAATATCTTGATAAGCTGGACCAGCAGTTGCTGAACCACCAAATCTCTAATTGGCACAACAACGAACCTTGAGTTGAACAGAAGTTGAAGTCCGCCAAGAAAGTTCTTAACTAAACTTCTATTTACACCAAAACTTATGGTTGGAACATCAATGACAGAATCTGTACTAAGTGGTTTTGGAGGGAACCAAACTTAGAAACACAACCTAAGTTAGAGCACATGGGAGAAGTTGAACAAGAATTGAGGAAGTGCAGCTTGAACAGAAGTTGAGCTGATGTATTGGAGCTAGAACAACAAGTTGAGTTGATGGACCAGCAATAAATATCCAACAATTTATGATCAGAAGTTGAAGACTTAGTAGACTAGTGACAGGCTTGTACTTTTGTAATAGTTTAATATTATATGTTGTACTTAGGATCTACTAGAGATCTTCTACTGCTATAAATAGGAGCCTTGAATCATGAAGTTAAAGTTGAGACTTGGAGAGATTCTGGAGAGATTATGAGAAAACTATCACTCCAATGTTGTCTAAAGTAATTGGAGGAGGGGCTGGAGAATTCTCTCCACTCTAGATCACCATATCTTCTCTTCTTTCATCTTCTATTCTTCCATATCTTCTTCTATCTATTATTCTATCCATTCTAAATATCCATGTAATTCATATTAGACTAAAAAGTGTGTTTGAGCTTAACTTTTAAATATGTAACACATTTATGTTTATCAATGAAAAATACGAATTACGTTATATCATTTAATTATTGTCTTTTAATTTCCGCACTTGTTCTTTACGACTTATTTAATATTCTGCAACTTTACATTTCTAGTCAATTATATTTCCGCGTCGTTCCTTTACATTTTAGCACGTAATTTATTTATATATCTTCGTTTATTGTTGAGCGAAAGATCTTGGACCCGAAAACCTTCGAGTTTTTGTATATTTTGATAAATGAGATGAAGGGGGGGAGTTCATAATGGGACACAGTTCGTGTTGGAAGTAGAAATATATAAGTATAAGTATACACCTATAAGTAATTGTTTATATAGTATGAAACCCATTCTATGTAGTGGCCTATTAGATGTAGGTCAGTGGAAGAAGGAGGGTCTCTGAGTACTGCTTTGCTGGTGTAATATCTACTACTATTTAGTAGTTGAGTTTCTCACTGCATTGTACTAATATTATGCATCCTTTGCTGTAGTTTGTGTTTGTTGATGTGAAATTGATAGATATACTTGACTATTGTGGAATGTTGGTATGCATGATTATGTGGTATCGTATGCATGATTATGTGGTATGCTATGTATGACTATGTGGTTTGGTATACATGATTATGTGGTATGATAATGTGGATGGTAGGTATTATTATTTCAATGTGTGGTACTAGGCTATTGTACTGCCTTGAGTATGTGGGATGGTTGTGTATAGAGCAAGATTGCCCGGAAAGATGCATAGAGCAAGATTGTATGCACGGCTGAGAGTGTTGAACAGTTAGCAAGATGCACTAGAGATATTGCATGCATGACTCAAGGTGCTAAGAAAGATGGCACGACTCATCATACTGTAGAGAGTGGATAGATGGTTGTGTAGAAAGCAAGATTGCTCGGCAAGATGCACAGATCAAGATTGTATATACGGCTCAAGGTGTTGAGCTAGATGGCACGACTCATCATACAGCGTGGGATGGATAGTTTTTGTTGGATGCATTGTGTTCTGTTCTATGCTTTAGGGGTGAAGCATGTATAGTTGATGTACTTTGTTTGTGTTGAGATTCATTAATCTATCTGCTTACCCTTTCCCTATTAAATAAATGTTTCAGGCTCTGCAGGGGTGGGTGATGGTAAGGCGTGACGCGTACACACTGATGCTGATTCTTTTAGATATTTATTTTGAAGTTGACATTATCTAGTTTGACTTCCCCTGTTGGATTGATTTGAAAATTAAATGTTTTGAATAAATAAAGGTGTTTAGTTTTGAACGTTTATATTAATGTGGAGTTTTGTCGGGTGCATAGTTCTAGATTATGATGATGACTTGGCGGCATGGAAGGCCCAATTATGTTTATGGGCCTATGGGCTTGCATATTTTTCTTTGTAGAGATATTAGACTATAAATAGTGTTTCTATTACTTGTAGTCTAAGTGAGCCATATTCTAGAAAGAGAATAATATCATATGTAAAACTTATTGATTAATCGAATCCTTCGGCTCATTGGATCTTGATTGGTGTATTGTTCTTAATTTTGCATATGTTACATCTGTTCTAACAATTGGTATCAGAGCCAAACCTTGAAGATTTAACAGATTATTTCAAGGAACGGTTCCTGATTTGACAATCTTATTACATCATCAATCAAAATTCAAATATCATATTCAGATCTTCAGATTTTCTAAGTTTTCTGGAAAGGAATCCATCTTTCGTTGAATTCTTCAATTCAAAATCGTTTTCTATCACTAAAATCTATCCAAATTCGTTTTATCTCACTAAAAATTGTTTTAGATCTAGTTTTTATCATCAAAAATTCATCTCGGATCTAGTTTCTCTCACTAGAATTCGTTCAGATCTACTTTCTTTCACTAAAAATACATATCGGATCTACTTTCTCTCTCTAGTTTTCTTTTAGATCTGTTGATTATTTGTTGTTTTGAACACAAATGGAAGCAAGAGATTCAAAGCTTTGTATAGTTAGTGTTGATAATATCAAGTATAGAGTAAATTTCAATCAATTTCTTGGACTTAAATTTAGAGATCTGAAATTACAAATAATACACTAATTTCTTTTGGTGATAGATATTTCTATGGAAAATTCGTTTATTATCCTTTGAAACATGATATGAACAAACATTTGTTTACATAAATGTTAAAAGTTGTTAAAGAGTTTGACAAGAAACAAGGACTAGAAAAATGAAAACCTATCAGAAAATATGTTTCCCTTGTTGAAGATGTGAATGTTCTTCGTGTTCGTCAAGTTGCTGAACATGATGTTCTTGGTGTTCTTATTTCTGGAAATGAAAAACTACCCTTTGGATCCTTGGTTGATCCCCAACCTAAAAAGAAAGTTGCAAATGTTAAGGAGGAGTAAGAAATGAAAAACTCTTCAGATAAAATGAACAAAGGAAAACTTTTAGTTGAATCCGAATCTGATGTTTCCCCTTCGTATTTTAAAGAAGAATGTTTAGTAAAAGTGTTATATGTTGGTGATTATACAAAAAGACCCAAATCCAATGGTTCTTCAATTTCAAGTGACATCTTTCATGGGATGAAACTATATAGAAAATCCATTCTTGTTGAAAATCAAAGATATCAAATCCGAAGGGTTTGGGATTCGAAGGTTGCTAATCCGATTCAGAAGGAAGAACAAAGTTTTTGTTATAAACACTTTGTTCAAAAGTCTAAAAAAAAGAAAAACAAGAAAAAATGCACAAAAGAAAATTATTTGGGTTCCCAAAAACAAAAATTCTAGAGTTGTTCTTCTTCCAAAAACAGAAGTGGAATTCGTTGGAAATCTCTCAGTGGTTAAAAGAAAATTACCAGAAGTTATTGTTCAAAGAAGAAATTTTTTTAAAGATTCGAGTTGGTATAATGAGTTGTATGATAATCTTTTGGTTCCAGCAAAAAGAACTCAAAGATCAAAAGGTTGTTCATCATTCCTTTGAATGGGTCTTTTGAAAAATTTGCTTCAAAGAATACAAAAATGGTCTGGGTTCCAAAGAAAAACTTGTTAACTACATGACAAGAAAAATGATTGTGTATTAGAAAATTGGATATAGAAAATACGATTCTCATGCAAGCAAGGAACAAGTTGAATGACGTTGGTACTTCTGCTTTGACACTTCGTCTTCATTTTAATGTTACTTTGGAATGATTTTTCTTCACTTCACAGTATGTATTTCTTTCATGAACATACTTATGAAGTCATATTCCATTATGATTTCAAAGAAAATAAGAAGCCTAAAACATAAGGGTTTGAAGTTTGTAAACTAGCCATTTGGTATCTCTCCTTGTATCTCTCACAAGTTAACACGGATTAAAAGGGAACACACAAAGGCTGCAACACACATGGACTAGGGTGATTGGTCACATTGTGTGGTACAACCGGCAAGGATTAATAGATCCTACTAGTAAAAGAAATCTCAAAATATTTCTAAGGGAACAAAAGAAAACAGAAAAATGGAAAAGCCATTATGACGGTACAACATTAAATGCACTTAATATCACACGTAAATGAAAAAGAGATGCCCTTACACACGCATGTTCCTTCCTCTCACATCCGGGTACAATAAAACGTTAGGAGCATTAGTTGAGCTGTCCATGTGGCTCTCTCCTGTCGCGTCTCTTTGTCCTTCCCTCGCAACAAAAGTAAAAGAAATGGCTAAAACACGTAATTCACCTATTTCTTTTACCTGATTATTAGAAAAAGAAAAGGACACCTAGTTATCTCTTATTGTCCCTTTGGTACAACATTTAACTTTTTAAAGGCAAGAAAGTACAACATGCCATACTTTATGCAAACTGACTGCAACAAGTTGCTATCTCTCTCTTGCCATTATCTAGACAATAAGAAAAATGAAAAGGAAATCTGAAAAAGTGAAGGAGATGTCACCGCCTAACATGTTTACACCTACACCTCAATGAGCTGTTTTTGACTTTTGTCCGGATTCATGTTCAGTTGTTCTCACTTTGTATTATCTGGTCAATACATGTCTTGGTCCCTTGTCTTCAAAGTCTTCATTTGATACGTCAAAAGGGTGATACGGGAAAGACACACTCAACCATTTTCAGTTTAGTTGCATTTGGACTGAAAACATGATTTCCTGGTTCCATTTCAGATGCGTCAAACTCATGCTTTTCTCTCTCTACAAGCTTTACTCGCTGTCTCTTTCTACCTGCGAAGCTCGTTTCTCTCTCCTGATTGTACCATTTTTCTCCATGCTTGCTATATGCATGTTTCTATGCTTGGGCCACCAGAAATGGACTTTAATCACATATTAAAGTTGGGCTTACATTTTCGGAATCTTTAAATAATATTGGGCTATGTAGTTAAATTGGACTAAGAATTGTGACTTGGGCTGAGTACAAATTCTTGGGCTTGTCATTTATTTTGTTTTGGGCTAAATGAAATGAATTAGTTCCTATAAACAAATGACTACCATTTGGATCTTGAAGCATTTGTTAAGAGGGAGTGTTGGGTTGATTTTCCGGATCGAGCGTGTTCTCATGACCATACGGTTTTATGATCTCGATGATCATAAAAAGGGGGAGATTATTAGATACTTTAGTAGTCATTCAAAAAGTTGAGATTTGTTGATTGCGGAAGATGATTATTCACCCGTTGATTGATTCGTTTCCTATGCCACGTCATCCATTACGATGTTTGAGAGTGAAATTTTTGGGTGCAAAGTTCTACATTATGATGATGACTTGGTGGCATGGAAGGCCCAAAAATGTTTGTGGGCTTATGGGAAACATTTTTCATTGTTACAAAGTGTAATGACTTGGCCAAAGTACATCTAGAGTATGATCTTGAAGAAATTTGAGATGCATGACTCCAAGAAAATGTTTATGTATGTAGCATAGAGTTGATTGAAAATCAGTGTTCCAGTTCTAGAGAAGAACTGGGCAAAATGAGTCGAGTCACATATCCTTCTGCTATAGGATCGATCATGAATGTCATGACATGTACTTATCCTGATGACTTGTATGGTTGGAGCATAATAAATCGGTTTCAGGACAGCCTTGGCAAAAGTCATTGGACAATTTTGAAGAGATTATTGAGTATAAAAAAACCAAAGTGTTATGTTTAGTGTGAATAGAGAAGATAAAAAGTTTGAAAGGTTTCAAGCTAAAAGTGATAGCTGAGTTCGTATGAGGATCCAAGTATACATTACAATTAGTGATGTTGTAAAAGAGACTACATGGCTGAAGGACTTCGTTGGTAATCTTGGTGTTGTCCGCAACATCAATGAACTCCTTGAAATCTTTTGAGACACCAAAGGGTGCATTCGTCATGACTAAAGAACCCAAAGGCCATGGGAAGTCAAATCACATACTCAGGGAGTACCGCTATACTGTAGAATCGAGTTAAGGAAAGAAATGACATAGTAAATGAAGTGTCATCATCATCGGAAGGGTATCCGATTGACTGTATCACGATGAGGTTAACGCGGACCAAAGATGAAGGTCATTATGAGTACACAGACAATAGATTTTAAGTTGTTAATTTGATAATTTGAAACATAAACAGTATAAAATTGTATCTGATTTGGTGATTATCATGTGGAGACTTGAGAATAAGTGGGATTGCTACCATTTGCATTATTTTAATATTTTGTTTCGTTTAGCATGTTTAGAACCCGCTTCCTGAGTATTAACATACTCAAACTTCCACACTCAGTCGTACTCTTGGAAGCAAGTAGTGATTTAAGACTATCATGGGGGTATTAGTAGATTGTGTATAGTGATTAGACATAACATGGAGATTGCGACTAACACTTATGAGTACTTGATAGAGATTCAAGCATTGGAACAACCCGCACTTAAAGATTACTTAATGGATTAAGTCACAAGTAATTCTAAGTTGAGAATATATCTTATTCTTCAAACAGAGATACATGAGTTTTTTCTCTGTGATTCTGTTATGCATTGGTCTATCAGACGTTGTCCGTAACTGGCAGTTATAAAGGGTATGTCCATGTTTGATATGATGAAGTATACATAAACTATGTAGTCAGAGTTTATCTGTTCCTTCTGCCCTAACAAGGAGAAGTGATATTTGCCGGCCCTTCGATGATTTGATGTTGACATTAAAGTACTCGGCCGAGTCCTGGCTAAATTGATGTGTTCAATTCGGTAGTCTGATATGGTCATCATAAATCACTACCGGGAAACGAAATTTTGAACCTTTGAGATTGACCTTATCCATGTCGCAGGTTCATAATTATATCTTGTAGAACAGAGGAATAATTGATCTCTTATCTAAGGGTCGTCTCATCATTTGATCAAAGCACTACAACAAAATGAACCTATTGCAACTCCCATAAAATGTTGTGTTATGCCTAAAAAGTGTTGTATTATGTATAATCCAACACTTTACCAAGTGCTGCCTTAGGTCTCATTGCCTTAGGCCTAAAACAACACTTATTTTAGAATATGCCACACTTATCGAAACTGTTGCCTATATCTTATAAATGCAACACTTTTAAAGTGCAACACTTTTTCCATAAAATGCAAAACTTTTTCATTAGTTTTTGCAACCTACTACAACACTTTTTCATTAGTTTCTCGTTACTACCTCCAACCTATAACAACACTTTAACCTATTAAGTGCAACACTTTTTTTTTTGTTTCCCACCATATAAGTACAACATTTTTCTTTCTCTTTTAGAACTCTTTATCGTGCATGTTAAATACAAAAATGCAACACGTTCGCAAGTTCAAGAAACACTTTATTTGATGCAATGGCAATATTTATTAGTTTATAGGTGGCACTTGCTCCCGCCCAATACAAATGCAATCATATGAATTACTAATTTCTTTCAACTATCGAAATAAAAATATAATAGATACCATCATATTGTAATTTAATACATATGTCCAAAGTCAAAACAATAACCATAAAATATAGTGAGCATGAAAAATATTAAATTCTTCTCTAATTTGTAATATCTCGGTTGTTCCATTTGATCATAATCACGTTAAGAACTCTCAAACAACTCCAAGAGGTAGTTTCCTTACAAGCGTTTACATTGTATCTTCAACTACTTTCTCATATCTTTTCTCATACCTTTTAACTTAGCCTTTTGTCTAGCATGATCCTCTTCTAGCTTTCTCGACATATCAGGAAATTAGCATCAAGACATAAACATCTAACCTAGAGAATGGTTTCTTTTCAGGTAGTAACCATTTCTTAACATTTGACTTCAACCTTCTAAGGAAAGGTCATCAACTCTAAACTCGGTCAGCTTGGCCCACTAAGCATATTTGTTGATGAGATGGTTATCTGAAGATAAATATTCATTCAGAAAATCTTTTCTTGAAAGAGATTATTGAATCAATGACCCTGTGTTGCTTCGAAGACTATCAACTAAATCTCATAGTACCATTTTTCATCACCACTTCACCCCTAAAATAATCAACACATAATTATGTCAATAAATAACAAATAAACAAACTCTGATATAGGGCAAATTGCAACAAGTACAAATGATACTTTACAATATAGGCAATATACTTCACTATTTTCCCAAAGCACTATACTTACATTTTCTACCCATAATAACAACATCGTACAGACGTAATAGCAACATGCTTACAATTTCATACCCTTAATAGTAACCTACTTGTATTTCTTTACTAATAAGGGAAATATGTAACACAAAAAAATACATTCATGATGGTATTATTGGTAAACTATTATAAGTTTGAATGTGTACAGAGCAAACACATTTAGCTTTTAGTGAAAAGGAAGTTGACTATTTGTTTTCCTATTGGACATATTCAGGAGCAATAATGAATTTCATGAGCAACTAAAACCACAGATACTGATAGAAACACATTGTGTGCATCCATACACATCCAATAGATACTCCTAAGTTATTAAAAATAAATCCTAAAAAGAGAAATTGACACACATTAGCAATTAAACTAAATCCAAGAAAAATAAAATTAATACCCATGAGTAATGAAAACATTTGACAATGATACACAAAATGACACATACACATAGGCATCTTAAAGAAATCAGGATACTTATTTACATATGCAATGTAGTTTTAGTTGTTTAGGAAATTGAGGTTTCAGTTCAAAAAAAGAAGAAACAAAAATGGATGAACTCAAACCTATTAATGCTCAATTTCCAGCCAATTTTAGGTTTCAGTTCGATCTACGTGGGAATTTTGAGTGCGGCGACTAGAATGCCAGAATGCGATCTAAAGAAATAAGACTAGGTTAGAAGATAGAACACAATGAATAAAAGGCCAAAATTTCAACAACAACCCCTACTGAGATCACTATCTATTAAGAAAGTTCAGTAATATGAGAAATTCGGAAGGTCACACAGAATGAGAGACATACATACAACAGAGGATAGATGCGAGATAATTTGGCAACCATAGAAATAGTGAGGACGACTGTGCTATGGCAAGCGCAATTGCCGATCGATATGTGTTTCACTATTGTGGTGAAGTTGTCGAAGTCGAGAGGGTGAGATCGGGAGCGCTCACAGATGAATTAGGGGTAATAGAATTAGGTCTAAGAAAGGTCAAAGGCTTGGAGTGGGAAGAGAAATTAGATTAGGTTAAATAAATGGTGGGAAACTAAAACATTAAGGGGAGGGAATTAAAATTTTGAAAGCTAATATTTATGAATATAATTATTTTAATTTTATATTTAAGTAAAATACATTTATGTTATGTAACTTTATTCATTACAATTTTGATATTAAGATTCAATCATGAACTTGTAGTGATAATTAGTTTATATATTTTGCAACTATAAATAATTATTTATTTTCATGGTTATGTATAAAAACTAATATATTGATAATATTCAAGGATGAAAATATAATGAATTAAAGAAAAGCTTAATGATATAATATATAACACTTTTCTTTAAATTGTTATATTAACTTGGATTCTTGAATGAAAACGTGAATCGGAAAATAAAAACCATTGTGTAATATTAAATCTTTAAACAAAAACCAAATCAGAAACGGAATAAGTAATCGAAGGCAAAAGCCAGTTTTGATCGAATGAACTTGCTTCAGACCGTCTAACACCGACTTTGACTAGTCCTGTCAAGCTTGACCAACTACCACTAATCATAGACGACTAAAATAATTGTTTTTGTTAAATGAAATTAATTTGAGTGTTTCTTTGTGAAGTGATGCAAACAAAAAAATATTTAATTTAAAAAAATATTAATAATATAAAATAACAATTATTTTAATGTTATATGTATAAATTATGTTATTCCAACACTTTCGAATAAGTGCTGGATTTTTCATTGAGAATACAACACATTTACATTAGTTTTGGTTCTAAATCTTAATAAATGCAACACTTCTCTAAAGTGTTGGTGTTTCAAATAAAAAACCCAACACTTTAAAAAAAAGTGTTGGATCAGGTACTTTAATGCAACACTTATTTTCAAAATGTTGGTTTAGAACCAAAACCAACAAAGTATTCAAGTGTTGCTTATAAAGTGTTTCATTAGACTCATTTTGTTGTAGTGAAGTTTGACAGTTGCATTGGATGACATACTCTCTACTGATTATCTGAAAGTATCAGACCACACAAAGTTGATGACTTGTCCAAGTGGGAGACTAATGGAAATAGTGTCCAAGTTCATTAACTGTGGTGATATTTCTAATAATATCAGGGTCATTTTCGGTTGCCCTCATGACACAAGAAAACAAATAATGACAGAAAATAAATAAGGAGAAATTAGTTTATTAATTTATTAGAATATGATAAATTAATAAGAGACTAATTGGTAATTAATTAACAAGTTAATTTGGAATTAATTTGGAGAAATTAATTACCAGGGATTGGATTGTAGTTAATTAAAGTGTTTAATTAATGGAAACAAGTAAGGGGACTAAGTGTATGGAGGTTCCTTTAGTTTGAAACCGTAGGAGCCCTCCAGTATAACTAGAGGCTTAGGGGTCAACCGTAAGCATCCCTCACACCCCAAAAGGTGCCGCCCACCTCCCTCTCCCCTCCTTTTGTCGATTTTCATAACCCTTTCAAGGGTTTTTGGATATTGCTTTAAGCCTAGAGGAAATTTTGTCAGTTTGGTTTTCTAGTGTTATTGGGTGTGAATGATTAGAGGGATTCTGGTTTGGATCATTGCATCCAAATAAATGTATGAATTTCATAATTCATATTGTTAGTTGATGCAATTGCTATGAACTTATGATCCTAGATCATGAACATGATGATTATTGTTTTGATAATTTTCTTAAAAATATGATTTCATATTGTTAAGTCTAAGTCTTCCGCTGCATGAATTTCTATGTTATTATGATCAAATCCCAACAAAGATGGCCCAACTTGGGTTATTCCTGGCGTGTTTACTGCTATGCCTGAGTCTCTTGAAAGCCTTCAATGCAATGTAAATACGTAGATCAGCCCTGTATTGCATACTGATTCCATCCTTCAAGTGATTCGTTGTCCTAAGAGGTACACTCCTTTTGGCAAGCGAGTATTTTTCAAGAAATACTATGTAGTTGTTTGATGTTAGTCTCAGTTGAAATAATTTGAGTTAATTCAAGAATTATAAAAGAAAAATGTTTGATTTAAATATCATAGTATTGAGATTCAAAAAAGGAATTCCAATCAGTAGCCTATGATGTTCGAGCCAGTAGACCTGAAAAGGGTGAGCGTAGATCAACTGGTTTGGGATAATGTTATTGAAAGCTTGCGACACGGACATTATAGAAAGTCATGGAAATTTCTTTAATGACCTTTAGAATTTGAACGAGTATGTTTGCACAGTTGTGAACTGAAGGTTTGTAATCAATAGTTTTATAGAAAGTCGTGATTCCCAAGGGTATTATGGTCATTTTCTAAAATTGGTTTAAGTATAGTTACTGAAATTAGCAATAAACTTTGAAACCAAGGAATTTTCAAGAATATATGATTTTTTATGATACAAAGTCTTAAAAGCTCTATTTGCTTTGAGACAAGTAAAACATAAGTGTGGGGTGTTTGATAACGCTCTTTCATATTAACATATTTACACGTTAGTTTGTTGTGTTGTAGTTGTTTTATAATTATAAGAGGACTATTTATGCTCACTTTTGGTGTAAGTTACTCGTATAGGAAAAACAGTTAAATGCAGGGTTTAAAGTGGAAAATTGAACAAAGATAAGAGTAAGAATGAAATGATAAGATCAGGAGTAGCGCGCGAAGCGAATATTTGAAGGTTACGGCGCCAGTCAAAGGATTAAACCGTAATATGAAGTTTGACTTGAAATTTAAAGTACGAGATATCGAGGATTTACCAATATAGCGACGAAAAAAGTTATCATTGGCGGTGCGAACCACTCGATTTTGCAACTATAAATAGTGGTCTCTAAGTCGAAATTCATGGAGCGGAAAAGCTATCCATCGAGAAAACTCTGGATTTTTTAGCCCAGATTCATCAATTTTCAGTTTTTGTTTTATAGTTTGGTTAAAATTATCGTCTTTTGATTGTTTATTTGGTTTGTATCAACTCTCGCATTAGGAGTATTCCGCATCTAGGAATTTCTCTAACCGTTGAGATTGAGTTTTAGATTTAGGAGCAATCATTTGTCTCCTGTACTTGGTTAGATTGAAACGATTCTTTGGATATTTCAGTTTTATAAAGAAAGTCTTTTTAGTTTATGCATGATTTGGATCTAAAGTTATTGATGCTTAAATCTTATTTTGATCATTTGATTGATGTTTTTGAGTTTGAATTGCATTTTCAGTGTTAGTAATCCTTCCTGCTATAAAGTGACCACAATTCCTTAGTTCCACTATTGCTTACTCTATCTAATGGACAGTAAGGTTTTATTCATTACTTTTTACCACATCAACGACTGCGACGAAGTCCGTTTATACCCCATCTCTTCCTCCTAATGCCACTAGGCTACGCCACTAATGTATCTCCTTTTTATTATAAGTGTTTGCATATCAAGAAGCTATCCGTTCCACAAAATTCTTTTTATTCTAATTAAATTCAACATGAAAATTGCTGCCAAGAAAGACACGTTTCTCAAATACCTCACAAGCAAGACTCTAATTACACTACCAAAAATTGTTACAAATGCTATGTACAAGTTATGCCACCTAAAACACTAAAAATTCTCAACTCTAAGTCCTCAAAAGTAGAGGTTACAAAATGTGGTATTGGTAGAGATTTTGTATGTTATAGTTAACTAATTTTTATATGAGGCCAGTTAAAGATGTAACCATCAAATCATTAGGAAGATTTTAGGGCTAACAAAATCATAGCTATGTTCCTAATACTACCAACTAGCTGGTATTGGTTGCAGGAGCTTGATCAAAGTATACAACTACATAAGTTAGGATTATATTAGTATTCTTAGAAATAATATTAGATATTTGTTTACAACTCTTATATTTGTCTTACTTATACCATTGTACTTTGTTATTCAACCGTCAATACAATAATCAATAAAATAGCAATGAACATACTAGTTTATATATATATATATATATATATATATATATATATATATATATATATATATATATATATATATATATATATATATATATATATATATATATATATATATATATATATATATATATATATATATATATATATATATATAATTCTCGTGTTTTTTTGGTTGAGGGTGTACGTTTTTTGTGCGTTATGTTTTTTCTTTCCATTTTCGGGTCCTGTAAAAACATTTTCCATTTTCAAGGTGAGAAAGCAGGCCACGACACCTCTTCCTTCTTCTTGCCACCTCATGCTTGCCGCCATTTAAAATTATTTTATGCCCAAATTACCATGAGGTCACAGATTCCCTTCTACGAACTCTCTCCTATTCTCTCTAAAAACTTACACATCGGTGACCACCGGTTTAGCGCCGTCACTGGACATCGATGCATAAACCACCCACCGTTTTCTCACTATCGACAATTTTCTTGCTTTTTATGGTTCTTTTTAAAACCCTAGATTGCATGCTACCACCGTAAGCCGTCATCATCTTGAGTCCCATCTTCGAACAAGAAGTTTGAGCAACCCAGACATGGTAAAGCTATGCATTATTTTTGGGTTTTCTTACAGAGAATTAGTATTCTTTTTGTTAATCATGTAACAAGCCTCCACCTTTCCCTTCTCAGATATTTTCTTTTTATTTTAACAGGTTTATTTCCGTGGAGAATAAAGAAGGGAAAAGAAACAAGAAAGAGGAGGTAATTCTTTATCCAGGCATCAAACTATAGTTTTTCATAATTTTTTTTCTATATTTGTTATTAAATTCGGAAAATTTTCAAATTCTTTCAGGTATTAAATTTCAGTTTCCCACAAGCATGTCTCTACAACCTCTTTGAGTATTAGAATTCCTACATCGCTTTTGGGAATTTGAGGAACCTTTTGATTTTGTAAGGGTGCTAACCTTCAATCATGCTGAATTGTTTATAAATTTTTTAGTCGACTCTTCTATACACTTCTGCCTTCTGTAATTGTGAAGCAATATCTCCAACAAATCTCCAGCTGGGCAAATCCCATCAGATAGTGTTCTTGACCAATTTGGAACCTACACAAATAGTTGTACAAAAGGTAGTGTGAAAAGTAATACTTACTGTCAATATGAAATGTCACCAGCTTAATAATATGACTACGAATAGATTTAATATCCTACCCAACAAGGAGTTCATTTATTGTTTGTGTAAAATTGACAGCGATTTACCTTTTTTTCTAGTGCTGGTAGGATAATTTCCCCTACAGATTGTCATAAACATGCCTTGAAAACACAAGTAATATTCTCTTGAATCTTCTAAACATTCTTCGATGCATAAAGTGATTAAAGTCTTTACCATCATGATTTGTTTAAATGCATGTTGAATGTACTAAATTACTAGATTTTAGGAGAGAGCCTTTTTTCCATTTAATAATAACATAAATTTTTTCTTTTCATATCAGCTTCTTCATCTTCTTTTCAGGGTTGCTTGCAATACTCAGTTTTTTGTTCAATATTGGTGATTTGAGCCATGGTTATGAGTGGGAAAATACAGAGAAGGCTAAATTCCCGTGCTGTTATTACTACAAAGTACAAAGTGGTAGTTTTCATTTTCTTTTTTGCTATTGCTTGCAGTACTCAGTTCTTTGATTTGAATCGACTTGCAAACCATGGGAATTTTCGAAGTGTTCAATCTGTACATAGTGACAAGAATCTTGCAAGATGGTTTTCAAGTTTCTCTTACAAAAGAAAAATTGACCAAATCAGGTTCTTTTGATTTCATAGGTTTTTGCTCAAGACTTCACGTCGTTCCAGGTGCTAATTTTAATTTTTTTTGCCAACTGGATCCCTTGTAATCCTAAGTATGATTACTGGTTGCAGTTTAGAGAAAATAAGTTGCTTCTTCTTTATAGTTTGCTATTCTGAGATATCGTTTCTCAAACAACCATCTAACCTTTCGTGGGTCGTCTTTCCATGACGAGGTGCTAATACCGACCCGCATATACCTCTATATGTATCAGGCCAGGGATGCAAAAGGCTTATACAAGCTTGCAAGAATTGGAAATATTAAAGGTAAATTTGAATCCATTTTCATGATTACCATATGTTTTTAAACTTATAACTGTCATGATGTTAGAGTTTTATGGTTGTCTTTATCACGTTGTTCTTAATTAAAAGTATGATTCGGATTCTTTTCAGTTTCCAATTTCCATTGTTTTCTTTAAATTCAATCATAAGTTTCTAATAATTGTTTTTGTGACACTGATGCCCATCTTCGCTTATTTCTATTCCAACAATGTAGTTATTAGGGCCAACAAGTATTGCTTTATGGAATTCTAATTGATTAAAATTTCATTTGTTCATTACTGTCGAATGATTTTTTTAACCCTAACAAGTTTAATGTTTCTGCTTCGCATTCATAATTTCATAAGATGGTTAAAGATGCAAAGAAGGACGGATAGGAAATGGCGCATTAATTAAAGCTAGAAATTAATCAACAGAATCTTCATACGACTTCACCAGTTCTAGGTATTATACAAAATCTGTGTACTCGTGATGCCTCCACCATAGATGGCTTGCTTTGGTTATTTCTCTACGCAGAAACTTTACAAAACTTCTTTTTGGCAGGTTGTTACGTGTGGGATCCTTTAGGTAATTATGGCAGTTGGAAATTCTGCAAATACAGTGCAAACTCTTGTACTGAAATCTCGGTTTAAAGCAAAAATGAAGAAAGGTAAAAGTAAGAACTGAACACGCAGATTTTTTCCCTAACCCGTGCATAGCACGACTTTTATATTCCCGAGGATCAAAATAATATCAACTAGAATCAAAAGAAAACGTCATGGGTTGGAATCTAAAACGACAATTGTTCATTATATGTCCCTTATTCATATTTGTTTCAAAATTAGTAATTTATGTTGGATAATTTAAAACTAAATTTTCATATTTAGGAAAGTTTGTGTATGTCAATTGTTTGTTGTGTGTTGCGGGTTTCAAAAAAAGATCTTAAGGACTATGTGAGGGTAATTAAATCTACAAACTCAACACACAAGTTTTTTCTCCGACCCGTGCTATGCACGGGTTGTACACTAGCAGGCATTATCAATGTTTCTTGTGGTCTATGCTATCAGCTTTCCTTTAGATGAAGAGGTTCGTAACAGCAAACAAGAGAACAAAGAGCGAAACAACCAGTTTACAAAACAAAAGAGTTCATTCTCCCATCGCCCCGTGCAAAGCACGGGTCACCCACTAGTTTTTATTAACAATGGTGTATAAATTAAAAGACGGACCAGTGGACCATGATGATTATGTGCAGACATGCAGTTGAACTTTAAGTAAGTTTGTTTTGGATTATGGGCCATTTACATAAAACGAAAAAAAATGTATTTTTAATAGGGAAATTATGACAAGTGTCTCCATTAGAAGTATTTATGGAGCTGACTATGGACCACAAAGACTGAGAACCACATGTAGCTTAATTATCACATTGCAATCATAATATTTTTGACATATTAAAAGATTGGTTCTAAAACCAGGTCACACTTTCTATGAACAGCGGCGCCAAAACACTCCGACATGTCTAGATCTTCATTCTTTACCCCGTTGGGAAGTTTCCAGTTGAAGTGGTAAAGTAAATTAGAGAGTGGCAGTCGTACATTTGCTAAACCTAGGCCTACCCCGGGACACATTCTTCTCCCAGCCCCAAATGGAATATACTCGTACTCTGTCCCGATGATATTAGTGGGGTTGTGTTCAAACCTCTCTGGTATAAAACATTCGGGATCATTCCAGTATTCCGGGTCCCTGTTTATCGCAAATGCATTGATTTGAAGTTTGGTCTTCTTGGGTATATCGTACCCGCCCAAAACACATGACTCCCGAGACTCTCTTGCCATAAGCAAGGGACCTGGAGGATGCAACCTCAATGTTTCTTTGATTACTTGGTTTAAGTAGCTGAGATCTCGAATATCATCCTCTAAAATCCTTGCTTTTCCTTTTAGTGTTTCCCTGAGTTCGGCTTGTAGTTTCTCCATTATTCTTGGATTTCTTATCGCTTCTGAAAGTGCCCATTCAACTGTAGCCGCTGACGTGTCCTCGCCGGCTGCAAACACATCCTGTATTAATTATTTTGTTAAACCACAAGTCATTATTAATTAAAGAGAAAACCAAATATTGGTGTTAGAATACTTACCAGAAGGACAGCTTTTATGTTATCAACCGTCAAAGGAAACTCGCTATTATCTTTGAGTCTTAGCAAAATATCAAGCAAACTTTCCTCTGATGTGTTGGAACGGTTTTTTAGGGTTTCGGAAAATATTTTGTTAAGTATATTGTCAACGTTATTATGTATCTTGGCTAACCTAGCCTTCTTGCCTGAAAGATGATGAATAAATGTTTTGGAAGGAAAGACATCAGACATATCAAATCCTCCCATTTCTGTTAATATTTTCTTGATTAAATCTGTAAACTCTGTTAGGTCCTTGACTCCTTTACCGAATGCTGCCTTACTTACTATTAATGCAATAGTGCCGAAAACTCTACGGGAAATATTGATAGGTCTCCCTGACCCAGATGACCGAATCTCTTGAACAAGATTCCAACACTCGTCCTCACGAAGAGACTGAAACGACTTCACTTTCTTTGCACTCAAAAGCTCCAAGGTGCAAAGCTTACGCAATTGCCTCCAGTACTCACCGTAGGGAGAAAAGACTATATCTGAGCTGTGATATACGACAACCTCAGCAGTTAAATTTATTGGTCTGTCTGCAAATGTCAAGTCATGGTTTGTCAAAACCTCCTGTGCTAGTTTTGGGGAAGACACCACGATTGTGGAGAGCTCGCCAAGTTGTAGATGCATCAAAGACCCGTACTTCTTCGCTAAGTTTGCAAGTCCACGATGCGGCAAGGTACCTATACGTTTGTCAACGATCGTATATTTGTTTAGTAATGATGAAGCAAAAACAAATACAAATGACATGATGTTATACATGCATGGATGCAACTATGTACCTGTTTAGACATGCAGAAGGAAACAAAGATACGTACCAATTAAATGATGCATGTGTCCGATGAAGGGAAGTCCCCATGGCTGAGGAAGGAGTTTTGTCTTGGATGTCTGACGAGTGGCGATCTTGAAAAGAAAGAAGATGAGAGTGGCAAGAGCAATGGAACTGATGAGAGAGAGTTCCATTGTTGAAGCTGAAGATACGAGTGACTAAATGAAAACTAGTACTTCTTAAATAGCTAAATTTCAGGAGCGATATTTGATGTTCGGACGTTTTAAAATGACATAAATATTGAAGGTAAAAAAACAGAACTAAATGTACCGACACTACAAGGATTAGTGGTTTTAGCGGCGACAATAGTCGCCCCTAATAGTACCGAAAGTCGCCCCTAAAGGCATTAGGGGCGACATGTCGCCCCTAAAAGTGTCGCTGCTAATGCTTCGTCGCTAATGCTTCCGTGTCGCCCCTAAACGTGTCGCTGCAAATGCTGTCATCGCTAATACTGTAATGTCGCCCCTATAGTGTCGCCACTAAAGAGTTCGTCACCATTATGGTTAACCGTCACTAATACGTTCGTTGCTAATACCTGTCGCCGCTAATACTACAAAGTCGCCCCTAAAAGTGTCGCCCCTAATATATTTTTTTTTCTTTTTTTTCTGTTTGCCTTATTTTCATTAAGTTCTTAATACAGATGCTCTTAATCAATTCAGACAGGTTCATAAAATGCAGAAATGTAAACAACATCCAGAAATAGTTATATAATCCGATAACATGTTTCAAAACCCATAACATGTCTCAAAATCCATAACATGTCTTATAATACTAAATAAAACATTAACTAGTTGTCATAAACTAAAAAAACTACTCATCATTACCATCGTTTCCATCATCGTTATCATCATCTTCTTCTTCTTGCAATTGTCGCATATATGCTTTCATTTTTTCAACTTTTCTTGGGTTGTTGAATAAACGGTCTATATCATCCATCTACAAAGTACACAACAAATGTATTAAGTACACAACAAATGTATTAAGTACACAACAAATTACTAAGAAATGATAGCCAAACTATAAAGTACACTACAAATGTATTAAGTCATTATCAAATAAGTTACAACTAACCTGAATACTCTGTGTTGGTTGTGATGATTGGCCCTCCATAAAAGAAGGATTCTTGGAACTTTGTTTTCCAGACGTAACGGTTTACGTCCGATCCCTCTTATGTGTCCTCGTCGTGTACCGAACACTTTTTCAAATACAGCCACCTCGTCTACTGGAGTGTTTGTGGGGTTACATATTGCGTATTGCTCGTTAAACTCACGAAGTAAATCATTCTGTAATTTACAATGATGATTAATATAGATTAGTATACTTCTTATTTAAAGTAAAAAACAATAATATACATATAACTATAAACAAAAAACACCAATGTACTTACATATTTTTCCTCAACATCTGGGCTATCAAACTTCCATTCTTTATCAGTATGTGCTTCATGATAGGCTTCAATTCTGGTAATGCCATGTTTCACATAAAAAATTAGATTATACTCTAAAACTAACACATATAATTATAACTTACTTTCTTGAATGCAGCATTACTGTAGGTACTTGTCCCTCCGAGGTTCTTTACTGTTTGTTTGGGACGATTACCACTATTTTGTTGAGAGCGCTCAAGAAATTTTGGACTCGTGAAAAGATCAACCGCACTGTCCCAGTTTTGTGGTTTCATACCTCGGGGGGGATTAGCCCTTGCTCTCTCCACATCATTCACTCCTCCATTTTTACCAAAATAGTCCTTCGCAGTGGATTTACGGCCTCTATAACGCTTTCCTACTTGACATTCAATGCCCTCCCATAAAGCTCTTCCATCGGGATCATTTTTAAGTGAATCAAAATCAAAGTATCTCTACAAATAAAAAAAGTTAGATAAATAAAAAGTAATAAAAAATCAACAAATGAAAATGTTTTCGATCAGAGTCCTTGAATGAGTATTTTGCATGGGGTATATCTTCTTTGTTACGTTTTTTTCGTATCCAATATTGTTTTCGAATGTTCAGATTCTCCAATTCTTTCCTTGCACTTCGTGTGTCTTTGGACCTGGCGTTCTTCAGAAGGGTACCCAACAAGCTATCACACACATTTTTCTCGATGTGCATAACATCTAAGTTATGCTTCAACTGAAGAGATGACCAATAATCGAGTTCGAAAAAAATGCTTCGTTTGGTCCAGTTGTGCCACGTTCGTTTTCTCTTATTAGCATTAGCAAGACCAAATCCAGGGTGTTTGCCTGGTACATAACTCGGTACTTGAGCTAATTGAGCTTCTATTTCTTCATGAGTAAGTTGTTTTATGGGGGGTCGTGTCTCGTGTGCTCCATTAAAATCCAAACTCTTTCTCCAAGGGTGGTTAGCATTTAAGAAACGGCGATGACAAAGATAAACGATTTTATTTTCTATAGCGACTGAAGGAGTGTCTTTATTGCAAGTTGGGCATGCATAGTACCCTTGTCCAGACCAACCAGATAGACTAGTACGATCTGGAAAGTCGCTAATTGTCCATAACAACGCCGCTTTCATAGTGAAGAACGTATTTGTTGCTGCATCTTTGGTACGTACACCCGAGTGCCACAATTGATTAAGCTCTTCCACCAATAGCCTAAGGAAGACATCCATGTCCTTCTTGGGTGATTTAGGGCCAGGAATCAACAAGGCCAACATGAATGATGACTCTTTCATACATAGCCATGGTGGTAGATTGTATGTAGTGAGTATGACAGGCCATGTGCTATGACCTGAATTAATGTTAGAAAATGGATTAAAACCATCAGTAGCAAGACCTAGGCGACGAGGTTCCCTTGAAAAGTTAGGGTGCTTTAAATCAAAGTCTTTCCATGAAGATCCATCAACGGGATGACGCATCGTACCGTCTTCTGATCGTCCGGTACTGTGCCAAATCATATTTTTTGCCGTGTGCCTTGACCAATACAAACGTCGTAGTCTGGGGGTCACAGGAAAGTATCGTAACACCTGATGTGCCACCTTCTTGCCCTTTTTCTTGTCATCAACCCACCGACTGGTATTGCAAACAGGACAATTCTACAACGACTTGTTTTCGCCCCAAAAGAGAGCACAATCGTATTTGCACACATATATTGACTCGTAACCCAAACCAAGTTTTTTCAGCTTCGCTTTGGCTGCATAATGTGAAGTGGGAACCTTGTTTTCTTTAGGAAATGCAGATTCCAACAACTCGAGGAGCTAATCGAATGAAGCATCACTCCATTTGTTGTTCACCTTGATATGCATCAGCTTTGCTAAAAAGTCGAGGGAAGAAAACCAGGTACAACCAGGATATAATTCTGCTTGGACTTCATCTAACAGCTTATGAAATCCATCATCGGCAACGTTGTCCTCTGTATCTAAGTTCCCTTCCTCCCGATTAGTATTGTTTTCCCCCCATATTTTCCCCCATAACGTCGTTGATAACGTCAACCATGTCGTGACTTGGAGCTATGTCGTCACTTGGTGCTTGGTTTTGACTTGGACCTACGGCATGTACCATCATAGTTCTTCTTTCACCATGATAGGTCCATGTATCATAACGTTTACTAAAACCATACGCATGTATGTGGGATTTCATTATTAAGAGTTTTATGAATTCTCTAAGTTCACATCGTCTACACGGACATATGATTAAACCTCTACTGTCGATGTGTTGTTTGGATCTCTCAACAAAACTATTGAGTCCTTCCTCGAATGCGTCAGAGTTACGGTTTTCAATAGCAGTCCAACTTTTATCGATAGGCATGATGTAACTGAAACATAAAAGATGTTTGAATTAAATTTGATATTAGATTATTTTAGGGGAAACCACGATGTTAGATATTTTTTGTTCACCAAAATGGCAACAAAAAAATCAGAATAGAGATAGAGTATTCATAATGCAGTCCCAAAATGAAATAAACTGTCTCGATCAGAATATTTTGGAGAAATCGGACAACGGATAGAGTATTCACAAGGGTAGGCTTCTACACCCACTTTTTGAATACATTACCTCATATGTGAATGCGCATTACATGATTGGTCGTTTAAGAAAAATTCGGCAGCATTTCCCCTTAGCTCCCAAGTATATTTGTAAATATATACCCGAGGAGCAAAGAGAAAATGACAACCAAATATTTCTTAAACGAACAATCATGCAATACGCATTCACAACCTAAATGAGATAAAGTATTCAAAAAGCAGTCCCAAAACGGGGACAACCCGAAATCAATTTCTAAATCAATTTCGAGCAGGTATTTCTAAGCTTAAGATGATCAAAAAGAAAAAGAATTATGATAAAAATCAATGAGTTTAGGATGTAGAATTTATGGTTTGGGTTTAGGGTTTAGAAATTAGAGTTTAGGTTTAGGGTTTAGGGTTTAAGGTTTTAGAATTTAGGCTTTAAGGTTTATGGTTTAGAATTTAGAATTTAGGGTTTACCGTTTAAGGTTTATGTCTTAGAATTTAAGGTTTAGGTTTATGGTTTAAGGTTTAAGGATTAAGGTTTAATGTTTATGTTTTTTATGTTTTAGAATTTAGGCTTTAATATTTAGGGTTTAGGTTTTAGAATTTAGTTTTTAAGTTTAGGGTTTACTGTTTAAGGTTTTAGAAATTAAGGTTTAGGTTTTAGAATTTAGGGTTTACCGTTTAAGGTTTATGTTTTAGAATTTAGAATTTAGGGTTTACCGTTTTAGAATTTAGAATTTAGGGTTTAAGGTTTTAGAATTTTGGCTTTAATATTTAGGGTTTAGGTTTTAGAATTTTGTTTTTAACTTTAGGATTTAGGGTTTATGTTATACTTTAGTATTTTTGTTAATTATAGCATCCTACTTTTGTTTTTTGTTTCTATTAGAGCATTGTTGTTTCTTATTTTTGTTAACTAAAGTATCATAATTTTGTTGTTTTCTATTATAGCAATCTAAAGTAATCGTTAACTAATAAGTTCTTAACAAATAAGTCAAAATAAGTCCTAACTATCATACATTCCATTAACATAATATTAAGTCATAACTAATAAAGTTCTTAACAAATAAGTCAAAATAAGTTCAATACATAATATTAAGTTCTTAATAAGAATAACCTAAAAAACTAACAATATCATACAATAATAACCTAAACATAACATCCAATACATAATATTAAGTCCTAACTAATTAAGTTCTTAACAATTAAGTTCTTAACATATCATACAATTCATTAGAATTTTCATACAAATTCAATCAAGTGTTCATATCAAAATAACCATATACAATCCTACAATCAAAACTTTATATACATATTATCTAAGAATCAATATCATGCAATTAAGTTCTTAAAATATCATACAATTCATTATAATTTTCATACAATTTCAATCAATTGTGTATATCAAAACTAGTTTTTATAACTAACATTAACAACAACTATATACATTAACATCTCCAAACAAACATATTTTACATAAATCATCAAATAACAATTAAAACACCAAATAATCACAAAAATCTAAGTTTAATATATAAGAAAATTACCTTTTTGTAGAAAATTACAAGTATCTTCCGTTGGAGATTGATCTTTCAACAAAATAAGCTTCAAAACCACAAAAAAAACATGAAACAATTATTAAAACTACAATAAATTACAAACCCTAAGTTTAATATATGAGAAATTACCTTTATTTTAGAAGATTACAACCAAAAAAGCTTCAAAACCATCGAAACCGCAGCTGGAATCGCAGCAAGTCGAGAGAAAATTTTGGGGCAAAACACTAACAGAATGCGTGAAAGAGTAGTCTGATGGGTGAAATTCGCTTTAGGCTTTAGGGGCGACACCCTTTAGCGGCGACAAAGGAGCTTTAGGGGCGACATCCGGAAAAAAGGGGGGAAAAGTTACCGCTTTTTTTCCACCATAGGATCCCTCTTTCGTTCTACGGCCATGATTAAACCAAGCGATAGCATCCGGATCACGAGCTTTAGCGGCGACACCCTTTAGGGGCGACACCAGGCTTTAGGGGCGACGGTAGTAATTTTTGGGGGGAAACTTTAGCGCCATTTTTTACCACCGTTGGATGAGGTTTTCGTTCAATGGCCAGGATTAATTAAAGAGAGGAAGTCCGGATCGTGGCATTAGGGGCGACTCCTTTAGGGGCGACACACCCTTTAGGGGCGACTCCAAACCCGCTAAGTCTGGTGTCGCCGCTAAAGGGGTTGTCGCCCCTAAAGGCGTCGCCCCTAATGCCACTAATTCTTGTAGTGCGAGTAGATTAGTCATATATATTTTATATTAATAATATATATACTTATATCTACCAATATTCAATATAAATTTATGACTTTTCTAGGGAGTTGAATTATTCTGGGTCTGACCTGTGATGGCTTTGCAATTTCAAAGAGTCTTGATATTTTACTTCCTAGGATGGAGGAGTAGATCTTTCCCATCCCAATGAACCCACGCGCCACGTCAGCATTTCTCTCCTCTCACGGTTTTTATTGTTGGAAGAAACGCGTTTTTTGGAGTTGACTCGGCTAGAACTCATTTTATTAAAAAAGAGGGTTTTTTTTAATAATAGGAAAGGGTTTAGAGAAATGTTGAGAGAAAGAAAGAATGGTGAAGGTGTGAATTTTTTAATTGGTATGGAGGTGGTATTTATAGGGAAATGAGGAGGGTGATTTTTAAATGATTAATTTTTTTTTTTAAAAGCCATCAGTTTCATCTAGATGATGAACCCCCACATCCCGCAACCAAGCGAACCCAAACGTCGACCATTTTGGTACCACTTGCGGTACCATTGGTACCAACCATTTCTTTTCTTGAAACCGCTCCATCTTTCTCACTACTCCGTCCACCCTTAAGGAAAGACTCAAGTTAACTGATTTTGAACAAAAAGTATTTTGTATTAAAATCCATCAGCCAATAGCCAACATTCTGCAGGAATTAGCTTTAAGTTAGGAGTTACAATGGAACAAACTGTACGCTTAAAATATTGAGTTTTTATTTTAAAAAACTAAAATATATTCATTCAGAATCTAGCCGGTTAATAGCGCTGATATTTCGGTGCGATCGCAGTGAGATAACAGTTTCCAGTCCTATATAAAATGACGGTTAGGAATAACGCCTATGAATAGCGGAACCGAGAATTATGTCGATATACCGCAATTTCACCGATATTTTAAGTGCGTTATTATGTTATGTTAGCGCTATTTCTTGAAATAACATTTCGGGCTGTTTTGTGTTTAAAAAAATATATATAATTTTTTCTAGCCAGTCCATCGAACATGTAACATGTATTTTCTATCTCAAACACTTAACAATCTTGTAAGTCCTAATCGCCCACTCCTAGTGTCGTACTTTCTTCTCTTTTGTGTGACCGGGTCTAACCTAATAAGCTAACGATTATTCTTCTTGCGATTGCCACTTCCCACTTCTCAGTTCTCTTCCATTCTTGATTGATTGGCGATTTCCACCAACAAAATAAACGAAGGAGGTATTCTTGACCTTCAACCTTGAATATGTGTGTGTGTGTGTGTGTGTGTGTGTGTGTGTGTGTGTGTATATATATATATATATATATATATATATATATATATATATATATATATATATATATATATATATATATATATATATATATATATATGTACACTAGTTGTGAGACCCGTATATTACACGGGATAATATAAATAAAATGTTAAATAACAAAATCTAAACACTATTTTGAATAATATTGGCAATTAGTTACCGCTTGATACATTAATATGAAAAGAAAATATAATTAAATAAGTATATACAAGATAATTGATTGATTTGGACTAATTTAGGCGTGTTTGGCACGGAGCGTTTGGGAGCATTTGAGAGCTTCTAGCTTCTAGCTTCTAGCGTTTAGCAAACAACTCTAATAAAAACCAAAAACTTCGTTTGGCGACACGAGCTTGAAGCTTTTATTTTAAACTAAACGCTACTATTTTAAAAGTTAGTCGAAGTAGCGTTTAACAAAAAAACTCTACAGATTACACAATTAATTACTAGAATACCCTTAAAACTATAACCAATAATTATGCAGATGTCCTTTTATGTAATTTTACATATTTTAAAAGCTTACAACTACTTTTGCCGAATAGTCATATGCAAACTAAAAGTCACAGCTTCAAGCTACCCGCTACCCGTTTCCTGCTACCAGCTACCAGTTTCCAACTAGTTTTGCCAAACGCACCCTTAATCTCCACCGATATACATCTAAACAACATCTTCCCTTTGGCGTGAAAGGAAAAGTCATGAAATAGATGCATACAATGCCTTTGTTTTGAGACATTTTAACAAGTGCACCGATAAACATCTAAACATCTTCCCTTTGGCATGAAAGGTTGACAATCGCCCAGTAATTTACAGTACCCCCATTGAACATTTTCTACATATAATCAAAGAAGAGGGTCATTACAGGACCAAAAACAAAACTAAAATCCAAAAGAAATGGAATATTGACAGATGTAATATCATTGGTGGTGCATCCAATCACATAAAAGCTCTAACTACATTAACCTAAAAGAAGAACTTCTTTCATTCCCATTTTCAAATTCATCGTCCGACCCACTGTGTTCGCTGCAAAAATATACCAAAAATTCAGCCATAGATAAAGTACGATATCGCCCCTAATAGTATACTTATAATAGAGCCCTCATACCTGGGCTCAAATTCACGAACCATAAAAAGCTCACCCCCTGAAACATCCGTCCATTGAACTCTCCTTTTTGTACCGTTTGTTTCATTTCGTTTTACAATTTTGCTCTCGCTCACTCTCATTATCAACAGCAACAGAGACTGAAATAGTTCTTGTTGGTCTCTTCAAGTTGATTTTAAGAGAACATGTATATCTGCCATTAATATCATCATCATCATCAGGATCCAATTTACAAGATTCTTTTTACTTTTCCTAAATCAAGACTATTAAGGACTTCCTGCGGGTGGTAGGAAAGGCCTACTTTTAAAGGTGTCGGACTATCGATGAAAGTTCACTTTGCGTCCTAGTTTCGAATTTTGGCACAGTCAGTCCTTATGGTTTCATCTTTTCTTGCACTAGTGGTGGCGATCTCACTATCATTGTTAGAAACCGTTAAAGTCATGTAAAAGACTAAAATAACCCCTTCATTTAGTATTCTTGTTATTTTATTATTTTATTTGTAAAGGGGCCCATAAACGTTAAAAAAACTCAAATAAGGATCAGAATTGCAAAAATCATCTATACTTGGGGATCAAAAATATAATTCGTTATTAATTAAATAATTTGTACCATATATGCAAGGCTTAATGTTAATTTTACTTATTTATTTGGTAATCTATAACGGGTGAAAGTGAAACAATATTGAGGTATTCTACTAATGAGTGAAAGGTAAAATGGTCTTTACTTTATTGTTTATACGGTTACCAAATACATATACTCGATTTGTCAAAACTTGTAAGGTTAAGTGATAGATTCCCTGTAGCAAATGATCTACGTTACCCTTGAATGAACCTAAAGTAACAAAGCACTTATTATTAGTTTTTACATTATCGATCCCAAAAAAGAAGTATATTGTAGATGTAACTTATTACCTTTGACAAAAGGTGCAATAACATCAAATGAGCTGGCAACTCATCATCACCAATTAAGAATTAGATGCCAGTCAGAATCTTAATTTAATTAAGTTCATGTTATTATTATTGAAATCGAGACAATGTTGATGTATGAAAAAAAAACTCGATTACAAGCATAAACCAAAGCTGCAAATGAAGCAGCACGTCAAGTCCTGCTAAGGCATTATGTGAATATGATGATTTTGAAGGTTTTATATATTTAACAACCCTAAATTTTTGTTTATCAATAATGGTCTGCTATTTTTCTTAGAAGAGCGCCATAAAGAACCCTAGAAGTTTACATAGGTAGCATTGAAAAATTGATTTTTGTGAGTTTTAGATTTGAGTGATTGTATTATCAGTATGATGTGCATTTGGAGTTGTGAAAGTAAAATGACAGATGGATTCCCTGGTTTACTCATGCTAACAATTTCATACATTATCTCATGTATCTGATCAGATATGTGTTTTACAATCATGAGATTCGAGATTTGGACTTTATTATTGCCATATTGCCCTAAATTAATCAAAGTTGGAATTGAAAATTAGAACACTAAGTTGATTCAAACATCGATCATTGATTGCAATCACTACTGTAGAACACAACTGCAATTTCAAAATGCACAAATTAACTCAAGTAAAATCAGAAACGGATTGTAGAAGTGATTAACTCCAATCTTACTGTCATGGATTTTACATACCCTTCTCACAGAAAAATTGAATTCTAAAATAGGAAAAACAAAATCATATGACGAGAGATGAGAGAGAGAGAGAGAGAGAGAGAGAGAGAGAGAGAGAGAGAGAGAGGGAGATGAAGGGCAGTAGGGTACCATGGAATATCAAATATCAAAACCACGATATTGATGACACCATTATCATACCTGAAATACAATACACAAACTTATAACCAAAATAGAAAAAATTCCTAAACTAAATTGACTGGTTATTAGATTTAATCGATAATAGAATCAATAGAGAATAGATGACATAGATTACGTAGATCAATGAGGGGGTGATCGATTGTGGTATGGATGATAAGATCAGTGAAATACGTACACTTTTAGATCGAGAATTCGGGATGGTGACTGAAGGTGTGATTATAACGTAACAAAGTTTCTATGGTATCGAAACTAGGAACACTGCCCACATAACACATACAAATGAACCGAAGGAGCTAGGGCATATAAAAGAAGTCAAAAATAAGAAGGAGAAGAACCAGAACGGTATATCGATGCATCAGTTTCAAGACTCAAGATGCGGCTGTTAAACTTCTCATAAATCGCAAATTAGCGACGAAGCGATCTATAGCAATTTTATGGGGAAAAAGAAACAATGATAGTAGTTACAACATCGGCTACAGTAGTAGGGTCGAAACCCGTCTTTGTAGAAGGATTCTATAGTTGCAAGTATGAGATGACGCAATTGAGAGACCGCCAGAACAATAATCGATTATCAAGCAGAAACCGTATTCAAACTTTCATTCAAATCCTCAAATCACGCTAAAGGATTTGTAACAGTCAAACAAATTAACTTTTTTAAGAAAATCAAAAATACCAGAAAATGACATGTGGCAAATTCAATGAAGAGATAACATGTGGCTTTGAGATCCTTATTTATTAGGATAGGATATATATGATGGGTTTTGTACAAACAATGAGCTTAAATTCTAAGTTCACATGCACCTTATAGGGATCTATGTTTTTCTCAAATTAAACTTATAACTAAGGCCAAATTAAAATTAGAAAGGAATAATTTTATACCTTTTGACCTTTGGAAGCTAGCACCACAATTGTCGAGCCTCTAGTGGCTCACACCCAAAAACTATGCAAGCTAGATGAGTAAGAGAGAGAAAGGAGGAGTTCTCCTTTTTGGTGTGAGAAATAGGGGTGCCAGGGGCCTCTATTTATAGTCTCCAGGCGAGAAGCACTAATGAGTATAACTGTCTTATTTAAGATTCTGATATGGTAAGACTTTTATCAGATAAAAGGATCTACTTATCACTGTCATAAAAAAACCCTTATGGGTTTCGAAATCCCAAGGCTCCAAGCCTGTGATTTCGTCCAACCCATTAGGTTAACCAGATTGTCTATTGCCCAACTTTTGAATAATTACAATTCAGCCCCTGCACTTTTAATTAATCCAATTAATCCCAAAATTAATTCCAATTAATTTCTGATTAATTATTAAAATAATATTATGATTTCTAATTAATATATTATTCTCATAATATATTAATAAATCATTTTCTCTCTCTCTTTATTTGTCATCTAGTCCTTTGCTAGTTGTGAGGGCAACCCAAAAGAACTGTGTTGCTGTCAATTTATGCATAATTCTAAATTATTGTTATTTCTTCGACACCTTAATCCAACAATCTCCCACTTGGATAAGTCTATAACTATAATTTCATATAGCTTCTAAATTTAATCAGCAAATTATAGCTTTGGCTGCCGAACTCTGACCCAGTCAGTTGCTTGTCCTAAGATAAGTGATCATATGATCATTTGTTCTACAAGATATCATTCAGACTTAGCACATGGATTCTAGTCTGATACTCTGTTTCCCGATTCCCGATTTGTGATAATATAGGACTTCTAATCGAATACATCAATTAAGTCCTGGCTGGGCCGAGCACTATAAGTCATCACTAAATCATCGAGGGGCCCGCAGATATCGCTTTTCTCGTGAGGGCAAAAGGAACGAATAAACTTCGACTCATATACTTGTGTCTTTTACTCGTCAAATCGCGCAGAACAATACGTTTTATAACATTGAGTTACCGATGCGTTTAACCATTATCAATGCACAATCGGTTCATAAATTTAAACTCATATGTCTCCGTTTCAAGACCATAAGAAATTATCGTCTCAGAATTACTTGTGACAAAATCCACGAAGTAATTCCCTGAGCGCGGGTTGGTCCAATACTCAAAACTCCATTTCCAAGTATTCATGAATGTTGCAGCAATCATTATTGCTATGTCAAAATCTTTAGACAACTCTACAACTCAATTCATGACAGTCTTAGTTACTACTCACTTCTGAAAGTATGACCGACTGTGTACATTTGAATAATCAAATTATTCGGGAAGTAAAACATGCAAAATCGAAACACAATAATATACTATTGACAATTGGCAATAAACAATACTCATAAATAATTCTCCATTATTTAATCACCAAATTTAATTACATTTATTTGCTACAAGTTTCGAAATATCTATCTAATTACTAAAACTAATATCATCCTTCAGCCCAATGCTCCTAGCATGCTGATAGTGTTTAATCCTGCTAAGAGCCTTTGTCAAAGGATCTGCACGATTATCTTTAGATGATACCCTTTTCACCAGGAGGTGACATTCTTCTACTCTATGTCTGATGTAATCATAGTTTCTGTCGATATGTCTGGACATTCCATGATCTCGCGGTTCCTTGGTCAAGGCCATCGCTCATTTATTATTGCAGAACAGTTCCATTTTCTGCTGAATTGTCGAGACTACTCCAAGGTCACCGATGAAATTCTTTAGCCAAGCCGCTTCCTTAGAGGCTTCATTTGCAGCTATGTACTCTTATTCACAAGTTGAATCAGCCACCTGTAGGGTTTTGCACAATCAATGAACAATAAAATTCCTAAGTTCACATGCAACCCTAGAAAGATCTATGTTTTCTTCTATGAAGATATAAACTAAAAACCTAAGGCCAACATTTATTTCAAAAGATCAAAATAAGAATTAACCAACCTTTTGATCTTGTTCTTGAAGCTAGCAGCAAACAGATCCTGCCTCAAATGTAAGTCACACCCAAGCTAAGGAGAAGAGAGTCCAGCAGAGTAACAGAGAGTAGAGGGAGGCGTAAATTTCAGGTTGCCAGGGGGTTCCTTTTATAGCCTCCTAAGGTTACACCTGAAACCCTAGAGGAGCCTCCAAAGTGGACAAGCTTGTTGACCACTTGGACCAGATCCCTTAAGCCCTAATTAGGGTTTTCGCCAACCCTAGAGAGAGCCTCCAGGGTGGCGCCACTTTTGGCCCCTGGCTTCTCTTTTGCCAGTTATTCAACTATTGAATAATACAAAGCAGTCCCTGTTCATTAATTAATTAATTTAATCACTAAATTAAATTCAATTAATTCTAGATTAAATCTTAATTAATTATTATAGTTTCTAATTAATATATTAACACTTAAATATATTAATAAACTATTTATTTATTTCTATTGATTTATTAAACAATTAATAAATCAACCTTTCTCTCTACTGTACTCTACATCAATCCTCCAGCTATGAGGGCAACCCAAGTGGACTTTGCTTCAATTAACAAGATAAATGCAATTATAAGTCATGGCTTAGACACCAAATCCAATAGTCTCCCACTTGGATAAGTCTATGACTTTAATTGTCCATTTTCCTTCTGATTAATATCAATTTCCCAGAAACTGTTCCTGAACTCTGACCCAGTCAGTTCTGTCCAAAGATAAGAGATCAGATGATCCTCCGTCCAACAAGATATTTTCAGACTCAAGACATGGATTAATATCAATCTTGGTCTGATACTCTGTTTCTCAATTTCCGATTTGCTTATGACTTTAAAACTGCTAATTGAACACATCAATTTAGTCCCGGTTGGCCAACACTTTCAGTCAACTTCAGAATCATCAAGAGGCCTACAGATATCTGTTTCCCCATCGGGTCAGGGGACGGATAAGTTTCGACTTATATGTCCATACCTTTAACAATCAGAATACTCACAACAATGTATTTTATAACACCGAGTTACCGGCGCGTTTTTGCATTATCAATAAGCAACGGTCTCGCAAATTACAGATCATATCTCTCCACTTAAAGATCAAAGGATATTATCGTCTTGACATTGCTCGTGATGTAATCCATGAAGCAATCTGTTAAGCGCGGGTTTATCCAATACTCAAATCTCTATTTTCTAAGTACTCATGAATGTTGTAGCAGTCTTACCGCAATGTCTAACTCCTTAGACAATCTACAACCGATTCATGACAGTCTTTGTTCATACTTACTTCCTAACAGTAGGATCGACTGTGGAATTTCAAATAATCTAATTATTTAGGAAGTTAAACATGCAAATATAGAAACATAATAATAAACAATTGACAAAGGTAGTAACAATACTCGTTTATAAATCTTCATTATAAAATCACCAAGTCAATTACATTTATACTGTTACAAGTTTCAAATCTATTGAATTGCTAAAACTAATATCATCCTTCAGTCCAATGCTCCGAGCATGCAGATTGTGCTTGATCCTACTCGGTGCCTTAGTCAAAGGATCTGCAGGATTGTCTTCTAATGATACTCTTTTAACCAGTAAGTGACCTTCTTCTACACGATGTCGAATGTAATGGTACTTTCTGTCGATATGCCTGGACTTTCCATGATCTCGCGGTTCCTTTGTCAAACCGACCGCTCCTTCATTATCGCAGAACAGTTCCATCGACTCCTGAATGCTAGGGACATCTCCAAGGTCACCGATAAAGTTCTTCAGCCAAGCCGCTTCCTTAGACGCTTCACTCGCTGCAATGTACTCTGATTCGCAGGTTGAATCAGCCACCGTTTCTTGCATGGAACTTTTCCAAGTGACCGCTCCACCTTTCAAAAGAAATACCCAGCCCGACTAGGACCGACCACTATCCATATATGTCTGGAAGCTGGCATCTGTATATCCACTCACTTTCAAGTCATCACTGCCATCAAGGACTAATACCATATTCTTTGTCATTCGCAGATACTTGAGTATGTTCTTAACTACAATCCAGTGTGCTTTTCCAGGATTACCCTGGTACCAACTAACCATGCTTAATGCAAAGGATACGTCGGGGCGAGTACATGTCATAGCATACATGATCGACCCTACTGCCGAAGCATAAGGTACCCAACTCATTTCAGCTATTTCCTCATTGGTACTCAGACTTTGAGTCTTGCTCAACTTAACATTACTCTGGATTGGTAGCTCTCCATTTTTGGAATTTTCCATGTTAAACCTTTTTAACACCTTTTCCAAATATGTACACTGGCTCAGACCTATTAATTTTCTATTTCTATCTCTCAGTATTCTTATCTCGAGAATATAAGCAGCTTCTCCAAGGTCTTTCATGGCGAAACACTTCCCGAGCCAAGACTTGACATCTTGCAAGGTCGGAATGTCGTTTCCCATGAGTAGTATGTCATCAACATACAGCACCAGAAAAGTTACTATACTCCCACTAGCCTTGACATATATACAGGACTCATCTTCACTCCTAGAGTATCCAAACTTTTTGACTTTCTCATGGAAGCAAAGATTCCAGCAGCGAGATGCTTGTTTCAATCCGTAGATTGATCTCTCAAGCTTACACACTTTATCAAGATGCTTGGTGTCTACAAAACCTTCTGGCTGATTCATATAAACATCCTCATTCAGTTTCCCGTTAAGGAAAGCGGTTTTGACATCCATCTGCCAAATTTCATAATCATGAAACGCAGCTATGGCAAGCATTATCCTGATTGACTTAATCTTTGCTATTGGTGAGAAGGTTTCATCATAATCAACCCCCGGGGTTTGAGTGAATCCCTTCGCAACCAGCCGAGCTTTAAAAGTGTGCACTTTTTCGTCTATGTTGGTCTTCTTCTTGAAGATCCACTTGCACCTAGCTGTCTTACGACCCGACACATTGTTAACCAAGTTCCAAACTTGATTGTCATCCATGGACTTAATCTCGCTGTCCATTGCCTCTTTCCACTTGGCAGACTCGGGGCCTGCCACTGCTTCATGGTAATTAGCTGGCTCATCCAAATTAGTCAACGTACGATCACTGACTAACGTGTCACCATCCGAAGTAATATGGAAACCATAAAACTCGGATGGCATGCTAACTCTACCTGAACGTCTAAGAGGTAATGAGATGTCGGTTGGTCCAATAGGAACTTCTTCCTCACGTTGGTTGCTAGTTTCTCCTAAGGTTGGTTCATCGGGTGTCTCATGAATCTCCGAGATCGATTGTACTCCCACTATCCTCTTTGGAAATGAGTTCTCTCTCTCGAAAGAATCCTCGTCTTGCTACAAAGACCACGTCCTCGCTTAGTCTGTAGAACAAGTATCCAAATCACTGTTTCGGGTATCCGATGAAGAAACACCTCTCACTTCTTTCCGCGAGCTTGTCATGAGTCTCTCGTCTTACAAAAGCCTCACAACCCTAGACTTTGATGTGTGCCAACGAGGGAACTTTGCCTGTCCACATCTCATGCGGTGTTTTTGCAACCTTCTTGGTTGGGACAAGGTTGAGGATATGGGCGGCAATCTCTAAGGCATACCCCAGAAATGGATTGGAAGCGAAGCTCGACTCATCATGGAACGAACCATGTCCAACAAGGTTCGGTTTCGCCTTTCAGCAACACCGTTCAACTAAGGTGTTCTTGGAGGTGACAACTGTGAAACAATTCCACATTCCTTAAGATAATCGAGAAACTCGATACTAAGATACTCACCGCCTCTGTCGGATCTAAGCATCTTTATCTTTCTGCCCAATTGATTTTCTTCTTCATTTTTGAACTCTTTGAACTTTTCAAAGATATCTGACTTATTCTTGATTAAGTAGATATATCCATAAGCTACTAAAATCGTCAGTAAAGGTCACATAGAAACGCGTGCCATCTTTTGTGGTTGTTCTGAAGGGACCACACACATCTGTGTGTATGATATCCAACAAACCTTCACCTCTTTCAAAGGAACCTTTGAATGGTGATTTTGTCATCTTGCCAAGCAAGCAAGATTCGCATACATCATCCGACCCGATGTAACACCCAGTTTCTTAATTTATAGGATACACCAATTTCATTAATTAAGCATAATACTATTAGTGGTGTAACCCCAAAATGAGCAACAAGTATACAAAGTAGTTTCAGAATCATAGTTTAAGTCATAATTATTTACATACAGTAGTAACAACTATTTCACAAAAACCGGGTTCATTACATATTTCAAAAACCACAATTAAGTCCAAGTTCAAGTCCATATCCTTTCCAGGTAACCCTCCGTGATGTGTTTCCCACGATCTGCACTTCCTGAACCTAACATAATTAACAATAATAAACAAAATATGAGCTTTGAGAGATCTGTGAGTAATTAAAGTTTAACTAGACAACTATTGTCCATAATCTCATTCACATCTTTCTCGATAAACCATCTTGATCTTTAACATATACTCATAATGAGGTTCATTCTTCCATATACTCATAATTGGTATACTCAACCAATATCAAAACAATTCAAATCATACTCCATTCTGCAATAAACATCAAAACCAACACATAATTAATCTATTAATAACTACTCACCTGATGTAGGATCAATATGTGGAACTCCTGCACCTCGTATATGCTCCTGCCTAGCTTTAGCTTTAGCACAACAGCTCAATTTCATTACTCAAGTTGAGAACAATCTCAATCACACTCAATATTCATCATAATCAAGAAGCTTGTATCATTGAAGCAAGTTATAATAAAAAATAGCAACAATATCATAGTCGTAGCTTTCAATTTCATCACTTTGACACATGTAACCCTAGAATTGCAATAATCAACACTTCTTTAGCTCGGGTTCATAGTTAGAACTCTTTTATACTAACTAATCCAAAAAATTTCACTCTAACTCTAGCTAATTGCAGGTGGTTCGTCAAAATCACACGAGATCACCTCAATTCAAGCAACTCAACCATCAAAACAAGGTCAAAATCGAAGAGGGTTACCTTTCAAGCTCAAAGTATCAATCCCTAACTTCAATTCGAGGAAGATAGGCTCTAATATTGACTTAGGAGGCTTAGAATTGATTTTCTAGGGTTTGGAAGTGTTTTGAACGAAATGGGTTTTTACCCCAAATGAAACAAAATCGTGTTTTAATATCAGATCTGTGCGATTACACGGCCCGTGTTAAAGTTACACGGCCCGTGTAACTTACGATATTGAAATTGGAGTTTGGTCTGCAGAGCTACACGACCCGTGTCAATATTACACGACCCGTGCTGCACACTTTACACGACCCATGTTTATGTTACACGACCCGTGTAACTATCGGTATGCATTTGAGTTTTAGTCTGCAGGCTTACACGACCCGTGTCAACAAGACACGACCCGTGTAACTCACGGTATGCTCAAAACAATCACAAGGGACTCCTACACGACCCGTGTAACTCCAACACGACCCGTGTAACCTCTTTTTAGCATTTTTCAACCTTAAACTTCTTCCAAATGGGATTCTAACTACCCAAACTCATGCAACAATCTAACTAATCCTAATTACACTAAAATTAACTCAAAATCTCTCAAATTTAATAAAATGGTATTACACCCGAGGTCGAATGATTCCAACACTCCATCCCTTTGGAGTTGGGCGATGCGATTCTTGTTTATATGGCCAAGGCGACAGTGCCACAAGCATGCCTTTTCTATACCGCTTGAAGAATCAATAGTTAAAACATTTTTACCACAATTGTCAACACACACAATAGATTCATACACTCCATCACAAGGCAAAGCATTAAATATAAAAACTTCATTTTTTAAAACAGAAATTGAACCATTCAATTTATTAAACTCATAGTAAAATCCTTGTTTGAACAATGCATGAATGGAAATTATGTTATTTGCCATATCAGGCGAATAGCAACAATTATGTAAATCTAAACTAACTCCATTGCTGAGCACTAGTCTATAGACACCGATCTTGGTAGCAGGTGACGTTCACCTATTGCGTATGACCAGGTTTAATCTACCGTGCTCCAGCTCCCTACTTTCCTTTAGGCCCTGCAAATCAGAACAGATATGAAAACCACATCCTGTATCAAGGACCCAAGAACAGGAAGAAGATGAGTTATTAGATATATAATATGCAACTGCTTGTGATGACTTTACTTTGCCATCCTTGATATCCTACAAGTACCTGGGGCAGCTCCTCTTCCAGTGACCCTTTTCTTTGCAGTAAAAACAGTTAGCTTCTTTGGGGTTCGTGACGTGCGGAATGCCGGAAGACTTGGCTCTCGGGGCACTGCTAGATGACCCGACATGAGTCTTTTCCCTCCAATTTTGCTTTGGAGGGCCCTTCATTTTCTTTCCCTTGCCAGATCCAATAGCCAGGACAGGCGGGTTGATCGGGAGCACACTTTTCCCTTTCATCCCGTCTTCAGCAGTACGAAGCATGCGGTGTAGTTCAGCCAAAGTCGCCTGACTGTTGTTCAAATGATATACCAGTGTGAACTGGTCATAAGAACTGGGTAGAAATTCAGCACTATGTCAACAGCCAAATCCTCATGTACAGGCATCTCCAGCTTTCTAAGCCTTTCCACATAACATTGCATCCTTTGCAAATGAGTGCAGATAGACTCTCCATCCTTAGGCTTGCCGTTAGTGAAAGTTGTAACCACCTCACGCCTTTCGATGCATTATTGCTTGTGGAACTTTTCTGCGAGCTCTTTATGTATCTCGTAAGGCCAGTACTACCCATAAATACGCTGCAGTTCAGGGTTCATGGTAGCGATCATGATGCATACCACTTTGGTCGCATCATTCGAGTGTTTGGTGTACGAGGCGAGTTCCTCGGGAGTAGCGGTGTTTGGGTCAACCTCAACCAGCTCGGTTTCCAGAACATACTCTTTGTGTTCAAACCTCAGAGCCATTTTGATGTTGCGGATCCAGTCATAGTAGTTAGTGCCGTCCAACGTCGCTTTGGAGCACAATGACATAATCGAGGTGACATTACCGGGGTTCGAGTGGGGAACGGATTGGTCAGAAGACATCTGAATAAGAAGAAGGTAGTTTTAGTTAGACATTAATAATAATCCTTATATTCACCCAAGACTAAATATAAGGCTAGGATCCTACAATAACAATCTACAATATCGAAGAGGGATGCCGTAATCTTTATTGTAAATTTTATAAGGTAGGTGAATGACGATTCAGCCAATTCCACTGCGGAAACATAATCTAATTATAATGGAATTCCTAGTTTCTTTTGAGATTTATTGAACTGTTCAATAGCATGTTTTAATCTCGGGAATGCCCCGCTGTTTATGACTGGGATACCGAGGATCACAAACCGGGTGTGAATAACCATGCGAATTATCTCGGTACTCTCGAAGTCAATTACCATCTCTAATTGACGTGCCGGTTAACCACACACGCTCCGTTAATAATGGCAAAATCGAGAAACCCATTGCGACTCTTTGTGGACCCTAGTTGGCATGCCGGTGAACCACACACGCTCCACCAACGTTCCACGAAGTGCAATGTGCAATTCCATGGATTAGCACCAATTTACATTTTTAAACCTAAAGTAACCAGATTGGGATTTTGTTTAAGGTTCTAGAACTTTCATTTATAGCATTATACTTTTAAGAGGCTTAGCGGTTCTATCAAACCCATTCGGCTAACGACACTCGACTGACCAGGAGAGCGGTCGGTAAGAGTAGATACCTATTAGACTACCATTTTATAGGCAGTCGCCTTATACCCTCTTTATAGGACAGTTTTGTGAATGAGGTCTACTAACGGTAAGACTAACCAATTTAATCTTATATATAAATATTAACTTTTAATCATAAATATATAAGATATATTTTAATCTTATTAAAATATTTTAGAATTAACTTATTCTTAATTTTTGCTAATTTATATCAATTTTTCGAAAATTTAAATTAATTCTTTAAGTTGATTTAATTGATCTTTTAATTAACAATTAATTAAACTAAATAAATCAAATAAGGGAATCACAAAAATTAATCAAATTAATTTCCTAACCCTTATCCCTAGTCCACGAAAATTGCATGCAAAGATAAGGGGTTCCAGTTATTTTAATTATCCAATAATTACCAAAAATAACAACCTACTTATAAGGTAAGCAAAAAAGAGGGGGGACCATAGGGGTGGCGGCTAGGGTTAGGAAACCCTAGCCTTGAAATCGATCATGGCCTCTCAAAGGGTTAATTTCGAAAACCCTTTTGATCAAACAAAGCAGTTTAAATCAATTTCACAAGAAAACAAGCCACAGCTCTGATACCACTGTAGGGTTTTGCACAATCAATGAACAATAAAATTCCTAAGTTCACATGCAACCCTATAAAGATCTATGTTTTCTTCTATGAAGATATAAACTAAAAACCTAAGGCCAACATTTATTTCTAAAGATAAAAATAAGCATTAACCAACCTTTTGATCTTGTTCTTGAAGCTAGCAGCAAACAGATCCTGCCTCAAATGCAAGTCACACCCAAGCTAAGGAGAAAACAGTCCAGCAGAGTAACAGAGAGCAGAGGGAGGCGTGAATTTCAGGGTGCCAAGGGGTTCTTTTTATAGCCTCCTAAGGTTACACCTGAAACCCTAGAGGAGCCTCCAAAGTGGGAAAGCCTGTTGTCCACTTGGACCACATCCCTGAAACCCTAATTAGGGTTTCGCCAACCCTAGAGGGAGCCTCCAGGGTGGCACCACTTTTGGCCCCTGGCTTCTCTTTTGCCAGTTATTCAACTATTGAATAATTACAAACCAGTCCCTGTTCATTAATTGATTAATTTAATCACTAAATTAAATCCAATTAATTCTAGATTAAATCTTAATTAATTATTATAGTTTCTAATTAATATATTAACACTTAAATATAGTAATAAACTATTTATTTATTTCTATTGATTTATTAAATAATTAATAAATCAACCTTTCTCTCTACTGTACTCTACATCAATCCCCCACCTATGTGGGCAACCCAAATGGACTTTGCTTCAATTAACAAGATAAATACAATTATAAGTCATGGCTTAGACACCAAATCCAACACCACCTTATCCTACTTGGAAGTTTTCCATGTAACCGCTCCACCGTTTAACAGGAACACCCAACTCGATTGAGACCGGTAGTTATCTCTATCTAACTCGAAGCTGGCGTCATTGTATCCACTTACTCTCAACGTATCACTGCCACCAAGGACTAAGACCATGTCTTTTGCCGTCTGCAAATACTTGAGTATATTCTAAACCACAATCCAATGTGTCCTGCCCGGGTTGCCCTGATAGGGACTGACCATGCTCAAGGCAAAGGCCACATCAGGACGAGTATATGTCATAGCGTACATGATCGACCCCACAGCCGAAGCGTAGGGTACCCGAATCATTTAAGCTATTTCCTCATCTGTACTCGGACTTTGAGACTTGCTAAATTTAGCATTACTTTGGATCGGTAGCTCTCATTTTTTTGAATTTTCCATGCTGAATCTTTTCAGTACTTTGTACAAGTAAACACCTTGACTGAGTCTAATTAGTCTCTTCTTTCTATCTCTCAATATTCTAATCTCGAGAACAGTTTCTCCAAGGTCTTTCATGGCGAAACACTTCCCGAGCCAAGATTTCACTTCTTGCAAGGTCTGAATGTCGTTTCCCGTGAGCAATATGTCATCAACATACAACACCAGAAAAGTGACTATACTCCCACTAGCTTTGGTATACACACATTACTCATCTTCGCTTCTTGAAAAACCAAACTCCTTGATTTTCTCATGGAAGCAGAGATTCCAGCTGCGAGAAGCTTGGTTCAATCCTTAGATTGATTTCTCAAGCTTACACACCCTATTAGGAAACTTTGAATCTTCAAAACCCTCTGGCTGATTCATGGAAACATCTTCACTTAACTTTTCGTTTAGGAAAGCGGTTTTGACGTCCATCTGCCAAATTTCATAGTCATGAAATGAAGCTACGGCAAGCATTATCCTAATGGATTTTATCTTGGAAACTAGTGAGAAGGTTTCATCAAAGTCAACCCTAGGGGTTTGAGTGAAACCTTTCGCAACTAGTCGAGCCTTGAAGGTGGGTACCTTTCCATCCATGTCGGTCTTCTTCTTGAAGATCCATTTGCACCCAATTGTCTTTTAACCTGGTACATTGTCAACCAAGTTCCAAACTTGATTGTCATACATGGACTTGATCTCGCTGTCCATTGCCTACTTCCACTTAGCAGCCTCAGGGCCTGACATTGCTTCCCTGTAGTTAGCTGGCTCATCCAGATTTATCAATGTACCATCACTGATAAACGTGTCACCATCTGAAGTGATATGGAATCCATAAAACTGAAGTGGCATGCTAACTCTACCGGAGCATCTAGGAGGTAACATACTGATTACTGGTTCAACTAGAACCACTTCCTCAGGTTGATGGCTAGTATCATCTAAGGTTGCTTCATTCACAGACTCCTGAATTAATGGTACTCCCACTGTCCTCTTTGAATATGAGCTCTTTCTCTCAAAAGACTCCTCTTCGTGCTACAAAGACCACGTCCTTGCAAGGTCTGTTGAACAAATATCTAAAGGACTGTTTTAGGCAACCAACGAAGAAACATCTCTCACTTCTGGCTTTGAGTTTGTCATGAGTCCCTCGTCTTACAAAGACTTCACAACCCCAAACTTTAATATGTGCCAACGAGGGAACTTTACCGGTCCACATCTCGTAAGGTGTTTTGGCAACCTTTTTAGTAGGAACAAGATTGAGGATATGGACACCTGTCTCTAAGGCATACCCCCAGAAGTGAATGGGAAGAGAAGCTCGACTCATCATGGAACGAACCATGTCTAACAATGTTTGGATACGCCTCTCAGCCACACCATTTAATTGTAGCGTTCTAGGAGGAGTCAACTGTGAAACTATTCCACATTCCTTAAGATAGTCTAGGAACTCGATACTAAGATACTCACCGCCTCTGTCAGATCTGAGCATCTTTATCTTCCTGCGTAATTGATTCTCGACTTCATGTTTGAACTCTTTGAACTTTTCAAAGGTTTCTGACTTATGTTTGCTTAAGTAGATATAGCCATATTTACTATAATCATTAGTAAAAGTCACATAAAATCGATTTGCATCCCTTATGTTAGTCCGTCCGCACACATCGGTGTGTACAAGATCCAACGGACCTTCACCTCTTTCACAATATACTGTGAAAGGTGATTTAGTCATCTTTCCCAAAAGACAAGATTCACATTCATCATTTGGCCTAGGGTCAAATGATTCTAACACTCTATCCTTTTGAAGTTGGGCGAGACGTTGTCAATGTGTCCAAGACGACAATACCACAAGCATGCTTTATCTATTCCATTAGACGAATCAATTAGAAATACACTATTACCTAAGTTGTCTACACACCATCACAGGGCAATGCATTAAATATAAAAACACCATTTTTATATGCTAAAATAGATTCATTCACAATGTCAAATGAATATCTATATCTGGCGAGTAGCAACAATCAATTAATTCTAAACAAACATCATCACGAAGCATAAGGCTATAAACTCCAATCTTGGTGACATGTGACAATTGCCTGTTTCCCATGATCAAGTTCATCCTTCCAAAAATACCATCATTCTTAAATAAAGATTTCACATAAACCACACTACCATTCTCAAAGAATAATATCATTCTCAAAGAATACATATGTTTTCTTTATAGCATATATGTATAGTGAAGATTTCACATAAACCACAGTACCTTTCTTAAAAAATACCATCATTCTTAAAGAATACATATGTTTTTAGTAGCATATATTTACAGTAAAGAAATTAAAAAGATGCATCAATATCATTAAATGCCCTTTATCCCGTCTTGCCCAATTACAAAATCGTGACGGCCTACGCAGATCTGAGATCGAGAAGTGGTTAATACGTTATTCCGACCACGAATGTCGCCGTGACAGTGCCTTAAGGCGCCGATCTTCATCCTAATATGTTTATTAGAAATATTAAGCTTAACAATAGTTAAGAATCATCTTTAAAGTGGTATTTGCTCCATGAAGCGCCTGTCTGGTACCATTCCACTAAGGAGAACTTTTATTATGCACATGTCAAGGGTCGAAAGCATAGGATATATATATATATATATATATATATATATATATATATATATATATATATATATATATATATATATATATATATATATATATATATATATATATATATATATATATATATATATATATATATATATATATATATATATGATCAAATTTAGAATAAAGCAAATAACGATAACAGAGATATTTGAATAATCAAGGTGTCGAATGATTTTATTCATTGTAAATAATGATAGGGCTCCTAGTCAAAGAGACGAGCACCTATGAAAGTACTGTAGGTCCCAAACAATCCTAGATCTATAAATGGTATCAATCAATCAATCAAACACAAGAGAATAAATCTTCAATGTACTCTTTGATTAATCCAAAAGACTAGTACATAAAGTTCTTGGTTACTTGAACAATGGATATTCTCTCTGGACTTGCACAAGTTCCCAAAACAACCAACCCCACTAATGACGGCTACATAGACTTATATAGACTACGAAAACCCTAGCTAAAACCCTAAGCCCATTCCATAAAAGCCCACCGAAAAACCTCAATAGACCAACCGAAATCCACAAGGATTTCGGTCATCACCACCGAAAAACCCACTAGATTTCGGTCCAAACCGAAATCCTCATTTAGGCCCATAAAATCTTCATTTTAGCCCAGAAACTCCTTGGATTTAGTCCGATTAAATGCAACGCTTAAACCAACAATAAATATGGCCAACAATCTCCCCCTTGGTTTAAGCTTTGCATTTAATCGGACCAAATCCAAGGAATTTATGGGCTAAAATGAAGATTTTATGGGCCTAAATGAGGATTTCGGTTTGGACTGAAATCCAGTGGGTTTTTCGGTAGTGATGAACGAAATCCTTATGGATTTCGGTTGGTCTATTGAGGTTTTTCAGTGGGCTTTTATGGAATGGGCATAGGTTTTTAGCTAGGGTTTTAGTAGACTATATAAGGCTATGTAGCCGTCATTAGTGGGGTTGGTTGTTTTGGGAACTTGTGGAAGTCTAGAGAGAATATCCATTGTTCAAGCAACCAAGAACCTTATGTACTAGTCTTTTGGATTAATCAAAGAGTGCATTGAAGGTTTATTCTCTTGTGTTTGATTGATTGATTGATACCATTCATAGATCTAGGATTGTTTTGGACCTACAATTGGTATAGAGCTTGAAAACTTAGTGTTTTTGAGTTTTTGATATCCATCTCATCATTTCCTTTGCTTGGATCTTGGAATTTTGGAGGTTTTCGGACCATTTTGGACTGTTTGATCGAGATTTTGGTGTTTTTGTTCTTGGTGTTCTTCGTGTTCTTGGCAATCTTCAAGCAAAAATCATCAAAGTCGGTGTTTTTGATCCAAACAGGCGTGTTTCTTAGCAGTTTGTGCGAGATCTAGATATGAAAAGGTTTTTCGGTCACGCTCTAGACTTTGTCGGTGGCGGCGGAAATCAGTCAGTTTTTCGGTTAGGGTTTAAAGGTTTTTCGGTCTGTTAAAGTGTTTTTCGGTGAGCCCATTAAAGCTTTTTGGTGTCACTTAAGGTTTTGTGGATTTCGGTGCTGGAGGTTTTTCGGTGTGAAAGCTTTTCGCCCCAAGTTTTCGGTTAACTGTTTTTCGGTGTAGTTTTTCGTTCAGAAGGTTTTTCGTCACAGCTTTTCGGTGTTGGTTTTCGGTGAACAGTGATTTCGCTAAAAAAGGGGTAAAAATTTTCGAAAGGACTGGATCAAATTTTTGTTTTTCGGCAGAAATTTTTTGGGGTTTTCGACCAAGCATTTCGGTCTCGTTTTCGGTCCTTGTGCTGTTGATTTTGTGTTTTTAGTTTGACTTGTTAGTTGACTTTTGGCGTTTTTCAGTTCATTTTCAATGGAGTTAGCCACTGCCACTATGCATTCCGATCTTGACTCAGTCATGGGTACGGTCACCCGAATCCCACGACTACTGTCTGCTAAGGATTTACGGAATGGAAATTCAGATTTGAAAAGTATGTTAAAATGAAAGACAACAAGATATGGAGAAGCATGGTGTGAGGACCTATTAAAATTACAACTACTCTTGAAGATGGTACCGTGATTGAAAAGAAACAAGAAAATTACACGGACGAAGATTTCGAATTGACTGAAAATGATGAGCGAGCTCTTGCCACCCTCACGATGGCGTTATCCCCAAATATTGCTCAAGGATTCAGAGAATACATGTCCGCAAAGGCTTTGTGGGAAGCACTGATCGAAGTGTATGAAGGCAACAAGGATATGAAACAGAGTAAACAAGATCTTCTTCGCCAAGGATTTAACATGTTCAATCATGTCCATGGAGAATCTCTTGAAACTCAATTGCAACGCTTCATCACTTTAAACACCGAGACGACCACTGCCGGTATTATTTTTTCTCGAACTAAAGTCAACAAGAAGTTGCTATTCCTTACCAAGAAATTGGGATATGAATTTGGCAATGATCAAGAAGACAAAGGACTTGGGCAAACTGTCTCTTGCTGAAACTATGGTCATCATCAAAGCTTGCGATATGGATGACAAACAAAGAGAAATCAATCATGTCAATTCATATCAATCCGCCAACTTGGGTACTTCAACCAACAGTGCGTTTTCTGCTCTTCCCACCCATCAAGCGTCCTCCTCATCTAACCTGCCTATAGCATCTCCTGCCCCCACTGTTTCAAGCTTTGCTACTACTGCTCCTAGTCCCGTTTTTCAGTCAAGTACTCCAGTCCTAGTTGTGCCCAAAGGAGCTGAAGAAAATTTAAACATGATGGCTGGTCTCCTAAATTGCTACAATGCTCTCATGGCTGGTGAACTGGTTTAGCCCATGATGTCTGGAGATCTTGACCAAGTCAATCCCGATGATATTGAAGAGATGGACATCTCCTGGCATATCACTATGGCGGTATTCAGGGCAAAGAAGTTCACACAAAGGACAGGCAAAAACAATTAGGCTGCCAACAATGGAGACAGGAATATGGGTTTCAACAAGGCAAATCTTCGATGTTACAACTACAATAAGCCTGGGCACTTTGCTCGTGAATGCACTAAGCCCAGAATGGAGAATGTTGAGAGAAATCTGGTGCCTGTTGGATTGAATCGTGAAGCTGCTCCTCAGAACAATGAAAGAGCCATGGTGGCACAACACTTCTCGTAGGAGGATCAGATGCGTGATCTGAACTTGAATGTTAATAGTGGAGCTCACCAAGCCCAGATTGAAGGTGACATAGATGTTGATCGTGCTGAAGAGGAGATGATGAATCTCCAGTTTGCTTTCATGGTCTCTACCAACCCCGCAACAGAAAAGGTTAGTGAAGTTTCTTGCTCTTCTCAATCTTGTGTTAATATAATTGCAAAATATCATGAACATAATGATCGCTTAATTAAAGAAGTATTCGATCTTATGAATGATGTTTACAATGCCAAAAAGAAACTGAAACCTCTACAAGAAAGCTTAGATGCTAAGATATCTGATTTTAAGAAAGTTCAGGCTGAACAGAGTACAACAAAAACTCAATATGATTATGCCAAAGAAACAATTTGTAAATTGATTGCAGAACTTGACACATGGAAAGCTAAATTTCAAGATGTTGAATTCAACTTTAAAAAATTCAATGTGTCAAGTGAAGTAGTTGAGTCCATAATTGAACATCAAACCAAATGGTCTAATAAACACGGTGAAGGACTTGGATGTAGATCTGTTCCCCCTCCTTTTAATAATAATTTCGTTCCACCCCTTTAAACTGAAGAGTAAGACGAATTTTATCTTTCCAATTTTGTTAAAAATGATCAATCTGGCACCGCTGAGAGTACTGAAATGACGTTTCTAATGCTTCTACCTCATGTGCAAGTACAGTAAATGAGAAGGTTGAGGACGAAGAAGACAAGAGTGCTTTTATTTCTGATAAAGCTTGTTTAAAGACTTATGTTTCTATTTTTCCTGTTATTAATGATTTTGTGCAACCTACGACTAAAATTGTTCATGTTTTGAAAACCCGTGATGCTGTTAATTTTCAAAAAACTAGGTCTAAAATTTCTGTTAATAATTCTGTTGCATGTATGTGTTATTGTGGAAATACTGTGCATGCTCCCCTGAAAAGACAGACATGTTTTAATTGTTGAATTGGGTCATATTGCCAGAAATTGTCCCTAAATTTTGTATGCTCAACATCACGAACAGCTTTGGCAGAACGTGCCAAGAGGGAGATCCCATAAAAGAAAACCCTCAAGGTTACGTTCTCGAAATAAAAATCAGAACATTTCCAAGGACAAGACAAAGACTGCCCAGGACAACAGGAGTGCTTCAAATAGTAGTCCTGATTTGAAATCTAATGTAAATGTTCCCATTTGGTCTAAATACAAAAGATTCAAAACCAATTACAGATGGGTTCCTAAAGGCAGCATTCCAAAAACTTCTAAAATCTCACCTTTATTTGATAATCAAGACATGATTTTAGAGTTTGTTAAATGCATCGATAGTAAGGGACAACCCAGTTTCCATATGGACTGGGTCCCTAAATCTAATTGATCCCGCAACTTATGCAGGAACAACTATGGAGGAATATTAGCAGACCTTGGTATGTTGATAGTCGCTGTTCCAGGCACATGACAGGCGACATGTCGCAATTACACGACGTTGAAAATTTTAATGGCGGATATGTTTGCTTTGCGGGTGGTGAAAAGGGAAAGATCACACAGAAAGGGATTGTTTGGGACCTACAATAGATATTCGGACCTTTATAAAAAATTTCAAAATATTTTATACAATACCGACGACGCACCGAGTAATACCACTCACTGCTGAGGTAATAATTTAGTGCTAATGATACTTACTGTTACACAATAGTAAGTTTGAAGTACTGTCAATCTTTCTTAACCAAATCTAAATGTTTAAAACTGAAATATCAACTTCTAGACACTTTGAGTTAAGCCACTCAGAGTCGAGAGTTAAAATTCTGTGCCGATGGTTAGATTGCATACCATAATCTATCATACGCACCAATCCATTCTTAACCATCTTTATATTTCTGCTACAAGAAATAGACGACTCACCATTCAAAACCAAGTGGTGATGATATTTCGAAACTCTATGTTAGTGATCTCTGCTACAACACAAGTAGTAGATGTGAGGCATCAAAAACCATTATTACCTATAAAGCTTCTAATTCAAGATTTAGATGATTCAGTGTAAAAAACCATGCACTGATGACAATTTGAAAGTCTAGCCGATGGGTATGTCTAGTAACCAAGACATATTACACGCTCATACCACTCTTGACCTAAACTTCTTCTAAATAAGATGTTTGTGACACAATGTGATATTACCTTGCATTGATGAAACATCGAAACTCTGGGTCAGTGATCGTTGCTATTTACCACAATAGCTGTGAGACCCCAACAACTTTACCGGATTCAAATTGGCACTAGGATGGTACACTCCGTAGAGTTTGGATACCATTGAACGTCTCGCCAAGAGCCAAGTCAACTTGTTGACTTGTCAACTGTATTGAGATCTTTGATCAAGGATATGCAGGGGCCTAAATCAAAACAGCCACGGGTAGTTCACCGATACTCAAACAATCGTAGTGCGTTCATCCGGGTTCACACAGATATTGCGAGAAGTCTCATTCTGAGCAAAGGATAAATCCTTGAACAACTGTGGTGAGAGATTATAACTCCATGACCCACATGATTTGCGGTCATTGTTCGTATCGAGAAGCGTCAGCAAAAAATGAAGTTTGAAAGTTTCGACACGAACATTTTGTTCCCGAAGAAGGCGAAGCTTAATTCCATGTGACAAGCTGCTTGAATTCCTCCTCAATCAGTTTGTTGCTACATTCACACATTCATGTGATCTAGTGTGAAGACTTGAAGATTCAGACTCCAGTCAAGATCAAAGTCAAATCAAAAGTTGGATGTGCTGATTCAAGACCTCCGCTAAAGACCGGCTAGCCCAATGAACTTACAAAGTTAAACCTGAAGACAGTCCAATACCGAAGACAAAGTTGTCTCTACAACACGCTGAATGTTACCAACATCTATACCCATCACCTGCTAAGGGGGAGATTGTCATGCAAAAGTGAAGATTGTTGAAATGTTCTGCAGTATACAACCGAAGTCAAGATCTAGATAGAGCTCGAAGACAAATGAAAGCATTAAACCAAGGGGGAGATTGTTGGACCATATTTATTGTTGGTTTAAGCTTTGCATTTAATCGGACCAAATCCAAGGAGTTTCTGGGCTAAAATGAAGATTTTATGGGCCTAAATGAGGATTTCGGTGTGGACCGAAATCCAGTGGGTTTTTGTTGGTGATGATTGAAATCCTTGTGGATTTCGATTGGTCTATTGAGGTTTTTCGATGGGCTTTTATGGAATGGGCTTAGGGTTTTTGCTAGGGTTTTTGTAGACTATATAAGGCTATCTAGCAGTCATTAGTGGGGTTGGTTGTTTTGGGAACTTGTGCAAGTCTAGAGAGAATATCCATTGTTCAAGCAACCAAGAACCTTATGTACTAGTCTTTTGGATTAATCAAAGAGTGCATTGAAGTTTTATTCTCTTTTGTTTGATTGATTGATTGATACAATTCATAGATCTAGGATTGTTTGGGACCTACAAGTACGATTACAATGAATTTCACAAAATTATTCTGTCAACCGTAACTACTATCTAGGGTTACATGAAAATTTATACTAACATATAATGGACCTAAACATCAAGCCCATCACTTACAGATAAGAACGGAAACCCTATATAATTATGCTAGTTTCTAAAGATAAGTACAAACATTACAGCTAGCATTCTTCAGATTACTACAGCATCTTCGGATCAGTCTTTAACTTCGGATAGCTATATCTGAACACAAACAGAATCCTAACAATCTCCCCTTTTGTGGTGAAGATGTCGGTGAAGATGTCGGGTATCCAAAGTTATAACATGTGAAAGGCTTTTATCAGTTCCTTCCTTACAACAATCCACTATACGAGATGTTCACAAATCTCTTTCTTCACATATTCAGAAATTTCAATATTCACTGTCACTCGAGTCACCATTCCTTCAATGAAATTTGTGGGAAACTTTTCCTTTTCCTCTCTGTCGAAAAATAACTTCATCATAGCACCTTTCTTCGTAAGCTTTCCTCTGTACATAACTCCACAGAGCTTCTGCTAGATCTTCCCATCATTGTACCTTTCTATGCCTGTGAGTTCTTTATCCGCAGCTGGAACAGTCTCTTTGAAGAGTTTGGCGATTTCATAGTCATAGGAAGAGAAGTTTCGGATATAAGCTCCTATAAACCTTCAAACCATCATTTGTCTGCTGGTCAACCCCACTTGTTTAGAGATTTTGGTCTGGGTCATATTGAAGTATCTTTCTACCAGGACTATGAAGTCATTCGGATTCATCAACGGAAAGTCAGCAACAGAGAATGGACTTTCAATTTTCTCTTCACCTCTTCTGACAAAGTATCTGTAGTTTTGATACACATCTTCAAACAATGCACCTATTTCAATCCTATCGATACCCACAATATTTAGGCATGACAATACATGAGTTTGATCCTTGCTCTGGTTCGCATGGAACCTAGCCTTCTGCTTTTGAAATTTCTTCTTTTTGGATTGATCAACCTTAAGATCGTAAACATTTGTTGCGAAAAGCTTCGGATTGTAGGGTATGTCCAACTGTAGTGCAGTTGAGTTTTCAGTTGAGTAATAGACCAGGGGCACTCTATCAAAAACTTGTACATTGGTGAAGACCAATGACATCATCGTTTCGTATGTCCAGATCTTGTTAACTGGATCTATGTCCTCATTCTTTCCCATTCTATTGCGAGATACAACATAAAGATGCCTTATTTGGTCGTACTATTTGGCCTTCTGTTGTTTCTTTTCTGACTTGGAGAGTTGTTCGGCAATCTTTTTCCCTTTGTCAACAAACGGACCAGATGCAGGTGGAATCTGGGAAGAAGTGGTTTTTGTAAATGTTGTGGTAGGGGCCGAACTAGCTTCGATTTTGACTCCACTTAAAAATATTTTGATTATGCTCGAAGTGGATTCGAATGAGATTGGTTTAGAGGATTATTGTGCCCAAGATAACCGATTTGTACTTACTAGTGTGGTGGTGGAAATTGTTGTGGAAGATGGAACTGAGGTGAATCCGAAATTTGTTGTTTGTGTGCGTGCGGTTGTGATTAATTGAGTGATTGGTGTGAAGGTGGTTACTGGTGTGATTGTTGTAGTTGGTACGAAGGTGGTGGTTGCACTTCCAGTTGGTCGATTCAAGTATCCCCCTTGTGATGAAGGCTGGGTAGGCTTCAGAGCACCCGACAATCGACTAACCAAAGCAAGAAGAGGAGCAATATCCTTTCGGATGGACTCAGTCGTTGAGAAACAAGTATCTTCATCTGTTGGTCTGTGATATTTTGTGCCTTCTGATAGGCGTGATACTCATGCAGCTTCGGTTCATACTCCGCTATTGTTTCCTTCGCAGTGTCCAGGTTGGTTCACAGACTTGTTAGCTGGATATCAAACTCTTCAGCGCTTTGTTTGGAGAGTGCATCAACGTAGGTAGTCAAAGAAGTAAGCTTAGCTTGAACTTCAGAATGGGCAGAATTGAGCTTTGTGACAACCTCAGTGATCTTGGCGTTATGTTGATCGAGAACCAACTGAGATTTTTCTTTAAATAACCTCTCTACGGCTTTGCATCGCAGATCAACTTTTTCTAAGACGTTTCGTGTTACCGTCTTGACGTCTTTTTCTATCATTTTCATGGCCCCATCAACATATGAGGCAACAGTGTTGGTGAGGGACTTATCGAGGGACTTGAAGGAATCAAAGAGAAGATCACTAGTGACTCCAGAGGAGGTATCCGAATAGAAGGTTGTTTGAGCCTGAAGCAGAAGATTGAGCTTCTGATTCAATTGATGAAATTGCTTCATTAAAACCAGGTTGTATCTGGTTCATCATCATAATCATCCTGAATATGAATAGGAGCTGTCTCGGAGTAATCTTTGCCATCACCTTCGGATCCATGATTGGATGGAGAGTCAGCCAGATCATCAGAGAAGAAGGCATACTTGGAAGGGACTTCAGTTGTCGTATCTTCGAGAGGCTTAGAAGTCTTTGGCGGTGAAGGTGAATCCTTAGCTGTTTGATCATCCAGTGTGAAACTTGTGTCCACATTAGGTGTGTGCACAGGGGTTTCAATGTGACTTGTCTCCATATTAGATGTTTCGACAAAGGTCATATGTTCAGAAACCACTGGCTTATCAAATAAAGTGGAAATCGGATCAGAAGGTGGTACCGTGGTTGTGGCAGCTTCGGATGGAGAAGGCGTAATCATGGTTTCTTCGGCTTGGGAAGTTTCCTCTTCCAAGTGAGGTGTAGATGGCCTTGAAAAAGAAGCATGCTTTTTGGACTTACTTGGTTGACCTTGGCATTTGCTTTTTTTTTCTTGGCAGGTTGTTCGAATGGTTCAACACTACCTTTGCGTTTGCGCTTGAGCTTTGGGAGTTCAGCCTCAACAACGCGTGTAAAATTCGCATGGGATGTGGAACCGTAAGCGTCTTGCGATATGCGATAAGAGTCAGGTTGTCTTCGGGCACCTACCAAAGCATGGCTTCTGGTATCTGAGCAGCAAAATCTAAGTTTTCATCCGAAGAGGAGGATGAAGTGACTTGTACGGTTCCAAAATCATGGCATGGAAGGTCCAAAGGCACTGGGACCTTCTCATGAGCATAAGTAGCTTGATCAATCAGCGCCCAGATACGTGCTGAAGCAATGTCTGTTGCCCTCTTTGCATGATTGAGGTATGCCAAAAAAATCTACCCAAAGTATGTTAGCATAATCGACTATCAAAATTGTAGAATATACCGTAGTGCAGCTAAAGAAAGGAGTGGGAAGCCGAATCCAATCCAGAGGTCTTGCCAGAGATGCTCCTCAGGATAACACTGAAGAAATATTCTGAAATTGAAGGCAAGTATTTCTTCTTGAAGTTGCTCATTAATATTGTCACCGGTGTATGACCCATCTCATTCAACATGTTGAGGATCTCTGATTGGGATGCCATCTGAAAGGTTCTAGTCGTGGGCAATCTTAACACCTAGCAAATTGGAATTTCCCAACGGTGATCGTCTTCTTGGCATTGTCAGCCGTAACAATGTCGAAGAGCACTGATTGGCCATCGGCATGCATCCTGGCGGAGTGATGAGCTCTGTTAACCCAGAGTTTTGGAACTCGAGGGTTCATAGTCATAGCAAAGTGCAGTGGGGAGGGTCGTAGACAGACAACAAGCATTGCCATGGAAGACGAGTAGGATTCAGCATCCATGTTCGTGATATGATTGGCAGACATCGGTTTAACATCCGGCACGGAATCAGCCTCCGCCGGTGAGAAAGAAATTGCGTCTGCAGACATGATGAAGTTTTGCGAATGAGGTTGGAGATTTTAGAGAAAAGTTGCAGGTTTGGAGTTTGGGGAAACGGAAGGGACGAATGAAGGGTTCTTTGGGTTTATATAGTGGCGTGATGAGTGGAGAGAGAAAGGATGCATTAAATGCACGGTTTGAATGGTCGAATAGGGTAATGTCACGTCATCCGAAAGATGAGGGGACGTTTCCTTTTTGAACGTGTGACAACTACTACCCCCACAAGTAACCGTTAGTCCTTTCCCTGATTGGTTCCTGCGAATTCCAATGTAAAAAGGAATCAATTAGAATCCCTAAAATCTCGTGTAATCCTTGAAAGGTTTTAAGCAATCTATGAACTAATAAACCTAAGTTCACATGCAACCTACAAAGAGATCTATGTTTTTCTATCAATGAACATATAACAAAATTCCTAAGGCCAACAATTATTTCTTAAGAATTAAATTAAGAAAACCAACCTTTGTTTTTCTTCTTGAAGCTAGCAACACAAATGTCTTGCCTCAAATGAAGTCACACCCAAGCAATGGAGGAGAAGACAGAATTCCAGAGAGACAGAGTATCAAGTTGGCGCATGCTTCAGGTTCCCCAGGTCCCTCATTTATAGTCTCCAGGTGGTACAATCAAAACCCTAAAGGAGCCCCCTTAATGGACAAGCCTGTTACCCATTTGAACCAAGCCTCCTTAACCCTAATTAGGGTTTTCGAGAACTATGGAGGCTCTCCATATTCTTGCCCACCACCTGGCCAAATGGTAAGTTCATCACTCAACTATTGAGTAATTACAAAACTAGTCCCTTCACTTTTAATTAATTAAATTAATCATTAAATTAAATCCAATTAATTCTAGATTAATTTCTAATTAATTAATATAGTTTCTAATTAATATATTATCACTTTAATATCTTAATAAACTATTTATTTTATTTCTATTGATTTATTAAACATTTAATAAATCAACCTTTCTCTCTACTGAACTTACTGCCAAACCTCTATGAGGGTAACCCAAATGGACATTGCTTCAATTAATAAGATAAATACAATTTATAAGTCATGGGTTAGACACCTAATCCAACAGTCTCCCACTTGGATAAGTCTATGACTTTAATTGTCAATTTATCTTCTGATTAATCAATCAAATCTCAGCTTCCTAGAAACTGCTGCCGAACTCTGACCCACCCAGTTCTATCCATAGATAAATGATCATATGATCCTCCGTCCAACAAGATACTTTCAGACTCAAGACATGGATTAAGGTCAATCTTGGTCCGAAACTCTATTTCTCGATTTCCGATTCTGCTTATGACTTTAAGACTACTAATTGATCACATCAATTTAGTCCCGGTTGGCCAACACTTTCAGTCAACTTCAAAATCATCGAGAGGCCTACAGATATCTATTTCCCATCAGGGTCAAGGGACGAATAAGTTTCGACTCATATGCTTATATCTTTTACAAGACAAAATCATTCACAACAATACGTTTTATAACATCGAGTTACCGATGGGTTTTCATATTATCGATGAGCAACCGCCTTGGAAATTGCAACTCATATGTCTCTACTTTAAGATCATAAGATGTTATCTTCTCAACATTGCTTATGATGTAATCCATGAAGCAATCTATTGAGTACGGGTTTATCCAATACTCAAATTTCTATTTCTCAGTACTCATGAATGTTGTAGCAATCTCATTGCAATATCTAACCCCTTAGACAATCTACAAACCAGTTCATGACAGTCTTCGTTCATACTTACTCCCTAAATGTATGAGCAACTGTGGACATTTGAATAATCAAACTACTCAGGAAGTAAACATGCAAAAATGAAACACAGTAATAAACAGTTGACAAAAGCAGTAAACAATACTCATTTATAAATCACTATTATAAAATCGCCAAAGTGAATTACATTTATATTGTTACAAGTTTCAAACTATCTAATTACTAAAACTAATATCATTCTCAATCTAATGCTCCGAGCATGCTGATTGTGCTTGATCCTACTCAGAGCCTTTATCAAAGGATCTGCAGGATTGTCTTCAGATGATACCCTCTTTACATGGAGGTGACCTTCTTCTACTCTATGTCGAATGTAACGGTACTTTCTGTCAATATGCCTGGACTTTCCATGAACTCGCGGTTCCTTTGTCAAAGCAACCGTTCCTTCATTATCACAGAACAGTTCCATTGGCTCCTGAATGCTCGGGACTACTCCAAGGTCACCGATAAAGTTCTTCAGCCAAGCCGCTTCCTTAGACGCTTCACTCGCAGCTATGTACTCTGATTCGCATGTCGAATCAGCCACCGTCTCTTGCTTGGAACTCTTCTAAGTGACCGCTCCCCCATTCAAAAGGAACACCCAGCTCGACTGAGACCGACCATTGTCTCTATCTGTCTGGAAGCTGGCGTCTGTGTACCCACTTACTTTCAAAGTATCACTGCCACCAAGGACTAACACCATGTTCGTTGTCCTTCGCAGATACTTGAGTATGTTGTTTACAGCTATCCAATGCGCTCTACCAGGGATTCTCTGGTACCGACTAACCATGCTCAAAGCAAAGGATACGTCGGGGCGAGTACATGTCATAGCGTACATGATCGACCCTACTGCCGAAGCATAAGGTACCCGACTCATCTCAGCTATTTCCTCATCGGTACTTTGAGTCTTACTCAATTTTGCATTACTTTGGATAGGTAGCTCTCCCTTCTTGGAAGTTTCCATACTAAACCTCTTTAGTACCTTTTCCGAGTATGTACACTGACTAAGTCCTATTAGTCTTTTCTTTCTATCTCTCAGTATTCTTATCCCTAGAATATAGGCAGCTTTGTTGGATTAGGTGTCTAAGCCATGAATTTACAACTATATTTATCTTGTTAATTGAAGCAAAGTCTATTTGGGTTGCCCTCATAGCTGGAGGTCAGGATAGAGTTCAGTAGAGTAAAATGTTGATTTATTAATTGTGTAATAAATCAATAGAATTAATTAAATGGTTTATTAATATATTTAAGTGTTAATATATTAATTAGAAACTATAATAATTAATTAAGATTTAATCTAGAATTAATTGGATTTAATTTAGTGATTAAATTAATTAATTAAAAGTATGAGGACTAGTTTGTATTTATTCAATAGTTGAATAACTGGCAAAGAGAAGTCCAGGGGCCAAAAGTGGCGCCACCCTTGGAGGCTCCTCTAGGGTTGGCGAAAACCCTAATTAGGGTTTAGGGATCTGGTCCAAGTGGTCAACAGGCTTGCCCACTTGGAGGCTCCTTAGGGTTTCAGGTGTAACCCTAGGAGGCTATAAAAGGAACCCTCTGGCTCCCCATTATTCACGCCAACTTCAACCAAGATTACTCTGCTGGACTGTCTTCTCCATTGCTGTGGGTATGACTTTCATATGAGGCAGGATACTTTTGCTGCTAGCTTCAAGAACAAGATCAAAAGGTTGGTTCTTCTGATTTAAACTTTAGAATTTATTGTTGGCCTTTAGATATTAGTTTATTATCTTCATAGAAGAAAACATAGATCTTTCTAGGGTTGCATGTGAACCATAAGAGTTTTTGTGTTCATTGTTTGCTAGAAAACCCTTCAGTGGTATCAGAGCATAGGCTGTTTTCTTGTGTTTGATATAAACTGCTTAATCTATGTTTGCCTTGAGGTTTTGTGCGAAAAATACCTCTTGGATGAGGCTTTGGTCGAAATCTAGGCTAGGGTTTCCTAACCCTAGCCGCCACCCCTTATTCCCCCCTTTATTTGCTTGATTTACTTGCCTTGATTAGGATTGTTATTTATGGTAATTGCTGATTAATTAAATAACTAGAATCCTTTATTTATATAAGGTAAATCTCGAAATCTAGGGACAAATATAGGTAATTAATTTTATTAATTTTGTGATGCCTATATTTGATTTAATTAGTTTAATTAATTGTTTAATTAAAAGATCAATTAAATCAGCTTAAAGAATTAATTTAAATTTTCAAAAATTTATTAAAATTTGCGAAAATTCTAATTAAATTAATTCTAAAATATTTTAATAAGATTAAAATATATCTTATATATTTATGATTAAAAGTTAATTATTTATATATAAGAAAATTGGTTAGTCTTACTGCTAGTAGGCCTCATTCACAAAACTGTCCTATAAAGAGGGTATAAGGCGACTGACTATAAAATGTTAGTCTAATGGGTATCTACTCTTACCCACCGCTCTCCTGGCCAGTCGAGTGTCGTTAGCCGAACGGGTCTGATAGAACCGCTAAGCCTCTTAAAAGTATAATGCTATAAATGAAAGTACTAGAACCTTAAACAAAACCCAATCTAGTTACTTTAGGATAAAAATGTGAATTGGTGCTAATCCATGGAATTGCACATTGCACTTTGTGGAACGTTGGTGGAGCGTGTGTGGTTTATCGGCACGCCAACAGGGGTCCGCAAAGAGTTGCAATGGGTTTCTCGATTTTGTCATTATTAACGGAGCGTGTGTGGTTAACCGGCACGTTAATTAGAGATGACAATTGACTTCGAGAGTACTGAGCGAATTTGCATGGTTATTCACACCCGGTTTGTGATCCTCGGCATCCCAGTCACAAACAGTGGGGCACATCCGAGACTAAACATGCCATTGAACAGTTCAATGTGTCTCAACAGATCTAGGAATTTCATAAGATGAAATTGATAAGTGTATTATCTACCTTAATGACCATTATGTTGTGATTACGGCATCCCTCTTCACACCATAGTTGGGGCATTTTGGGTCCTAGCCTTAATAAATAATATATTGGGTAATTATTTAAAAGGAAAAACTAAACTGATAAATTCTGTTTATTGTAGATGTCTGAATCAAGTGTCTATTCTCCTTCCTCTCCTCCTTCACCCATTTCTGAGAGCATCAGAAAGCACCTGCTAAATGTGGAAAGGCTGACTGGCCTTAAATACATGGTATGGCTTCATAAATAGAGAATAGTTCTCTGTTTTGCTGGCAAGCCATATCTGACTGAGTGTCCGCTCCCCAGAGCATGACATCACACAGTAGCTTGTGATGAGCATGACTCCTTGATTGTTAAGTCAAGGAAAGTTCGTTTCCTAATACTATTGATCATTGACCCCGATTTCCGCAGGAATTTAGAATTCCTGGGGTCAGATAAGCCAACACAGCTAGTTGTGGAAAGGTTCCATGAACTGGTTGAGAAAGGACGAGCTAAGATCTTCAAAGAGTTTGAAGTATGCAGGAAGTAGCACCAGTTCACATGTTCTCAAGATTGAGAGACACATAGGTGAACTGTATAAATTTGGTTCCCTTTTGATCGGGAGTTAAAGCATTAGCTCGACTCGCTGATCCGTTCATCCTGATGTACAGGAAGGGAAACCAGATTAGACAATCGTGGATATGCATTCAATGTTGACTCTGTATGAGTCGTTCATAGAGAAGCATAGTTCCATTGATTCAGCTGCTTCGGGATTGAGTCCAGTAATAGGACACATCAAGAAATGATCCAGATCGTCTGGACCGGTTCCTCGATGGTTCAAACTGGGAATCCACAGGGTGGGACACAGTCACGGAAAGATTGGAAAACGCTCCGAAGCCGAACAGTTTGGCAACTCAGGAATATCTTAAAACTCAGAACACCTGATCCTTAGTTCCTTGATACAGGATGTGTTTCTCACATTTGCTCTGTATGCATGGACTCTGTAGGATGTGGGATGTTATTGCATAGGAGCATATTCAGATTGGATCTGAAGCTCATGCATTTTTAGAGTTTTAGTTAGATGTTGAAATCATGTTATTAGCTTATCAGATGCGTATGACATTGTCTATCATATAATACATTGTTCAAGGATTTTGTTTTAATAAAATTGTCAATTTTCTTTTAACACATGTTGTTTGAAATATCCTTGAAATATTGTATGATTGTGTTGAATGCATGATTAGTAATAACTTGAATATTGATACATCCAAAGTGTTTGGATTTTAGGAATTGTGCTCCTTATGATTGTTAAAGTGAATATTATAAGAATCAATTCAACCAAAGGTCCAGTTGGACAGGACTTTGGAATCATTTGACTTAGAGTCACATGATGAATTGAGTTCTTAATGTGTCAAGAAATGAATCACCCAAAGATCCAGTTGGACAGGACTTTGGAATCATTTGACTTAGAGTCAGATGATGATTAAGTTCTTTATAAGGCACATGTGGCAAGAAATGAATCACCCAAAGATCCAGAGGATATGATTTTGGAATCAGTTGACTTAGAGTCAACTGAAGATTGCAAGTCTTGAACAGAACTAACAAAGTCATAAGTTTACATAGAGATGTAAAAGACATTGAGATTAGGAGCAACCAACACATCAGTTGCTGTGTATTGCTCGAATCTTCAAATTGAACACAATTGTTTGTACTTCACGATATTTGTCATTCGGTATGACGAATATGACTTCGCTTATCAAAATAAGCGATTGGATTGAATCCTTGAATAGTTCAAGGACTTCAAAGGAAGTACAAGATCCACAGAACCTGAGTGACAGCATAAACTGGGAAAATGTTTCACAGTTTTTTCTCTTCCAAGAACATTAATAGTTATAATGTGTCTTAGGGAAGATGATGGAGCGTTGGTCGAAAGAGTTCGATCCTCGATGTATGAGATACATTGCCAATTAGTTTCCCGTAAATTAAACACTAAACCAGTCAGACCATATAGACCATTTTCCAACCACATCCTTCGACTAAGTAGGTTTTGCAGACATTGTCTGAAATGTAAAGCTGGGATTGTCCCACTTGTACATTAAAGGTCCAGGGTCTTGTAGTGTTCGTCCGAACCTCATGACTGGCCTGAACCTAATCAGAAATGTCATTTCACTGGCTATCCCGCTGTACCTGGAAAAGAAAGAGCTCTTTTAGAAAGAACTCACATTCTAAGGAGACAGTGGGAGTTGGGACAGTCCTGAATGAGTTCAGGATTAGCCAAGTGAAATAACCTTTAGTCATCGCTAGGCTTAGAGCAGAAATCCGATTTCTGTTTTAAAACTGACATAACCTTCTCTTGACCAGTAGTACTGATCACCGTCATAAGTAGTTATGATCGGAGTGACATACCGAATAGTGGTAAAACACTATAGTTGGTACGGATTTTCAACCCGACTACTTGGAAGCATTGGTGAGCCCGGTTGCTGCCAATTAAGAGAACTTTAGGACGAGATACAGTCTATGTGACAGTTTGATTGATTTTACAACTGGTCTTAAGGAGTAATCATCAAAAGAAAGCAGCATGGACAAAAACGTACCTTCAGAGCATCTGGTTGAGTGAGACGATACTCAGAGTCAAGTAATTGACTCCGAGAGAAGCACTGTCAATAGAAGATGAAATCTGAAAAGATACTGCATAATGTAAGTCGTTAGTGGAACGCGTGTGGATCACCGGCACACTAATGAGGACTCACAAAGAATATGCCAGTATAAAGGTACATGGGCCCGGGATTTCCCCGCGGGCATCTCGCAAGAAAGGATATTCAGATTCTCAAAATATGCCAAAGGATTGGATTTTGAGAAAGGGCTGAAAGATTTCCATTAAGATGTCAGAAAGGTTTGGATTCTCAAAATGTGCCAAAACCTCTGGATTTTGTGAATAGTCCATAACCGTGTCAAAGCCAGTGGGAGTGTTGCTGTTATCTATCTCCATATGTGTGTTACATAATGTTTCTAGGAAACGTCTCTTTTCATTACAAAGTGTAATGACTTGGTGTTAAGAGACGGATCGCTATGAAAGTCTTAATAAAGATACGGCATGCTCAGGTGGTTACAAACGTCTATGAGATAGATCGAAACTCTGCCAAGATGATCTTGATGAGACTCAAGATGCATAGCTCAGGAAAAGAGTTTCCTATCGTTGCAAAGTGTAATGATTTGGCATATAAAGAGGGTGCAGCATACTCACATAATCCATAGACATCTATCAGATAGATGTTGTCGTCAGTATGGACCTGGTCATAATAAGCATGATCTTGATAAGATTCAAGATGCATGAGAAAAAGTCTCCGAAAGGATACAGTTATTAAAAGTCATGACACAAGGATTATAAGTAATCCTAAGATTCCAAAAGAGTTTGGAATAGGACTGGATCGAATCCAACAAGTTTCTTGGATCGATCAGAAGTGTCATGAACATGTCTTGATGACTTAATGCTTAGAGCATACTGAGTCAAATTCAGGATATGACCTGGCTGAGAATACTTAATGGATTTTTTACATACGTAAGAAATCATTGGAAAATGATTGAGGTGAATGTTGATAACAATTTGAAAAGAGTTTTCAAATAAGGACTTAATGGTTAAAGAATTTCGTTGGCATTCCGATGGAGCGCGTGTGGCTCACCGGCACATCGTAACACCTCGAAATAGTCTTAGGGTGCAGTCATGTGGACTAAAGATCCCGAGAACCATGGAAAGTCACAGTACATAGAATGGAGTTGTAAGTGAGAATGACGGTATGACCAAAATTGAAATATCATCGGAAGGATATCCGATCGGATAAAGTGTATAAATGTGTAACATTTTAGTACATAGAAAGAGTGAAAGGTCAAGTAGACATTGATACATAACACGAATTAAATAGTTTAAAAGGAATCTAGAAACCGATAATAGTTTATGTAAAATCCGACTTGGTGATTACCTCGTGGAGACTTGGTAATTAGGCAATAGTAGCCACCAGTCAGATTTTAAGTTTCAATTTTGCATGTTTCACTTCCCGAATAATTTGATTATTCAAAAGGTCCACATTCGCTCATACTTTTCGGGAGTAAGTATGAACAAAGACTGTCGTGAATTGGTTTGTAGATTGTCTAAGGAGTTAGACATTGTAGTAAGACTGCTACAATGTTCATGAGTACTTAGAAATAGAGATTTGAGTATTGGATAAACCCGCGCTCAATAGATTGCTTCATGGATTACATCACGAGCAATGTTGAGACGATAATATCGTATGATCTTGAAGCGGAGACATATGAGTTGAAATTTACGAGTCGGTTGTGCATTGATGATGTGAAACGCATCGGTAACTCGATGTTATAAAACGCATTGTTGTGTACGATTTGATAAGTAAAAGACACAACCATATGAGTCAAAGCTTATTCGTTCCTTGACCCTGATGGGAAACAGATATCTGTAGGCCGCTCGATGATTTTGAAGTTGACTAAAGTGCTGGCCAGCCTGGACTAAATTGATGTGTTCAATTAGAAGTCCGAAAGTCATAAGCAGAATCGGAAATCGGGAAACAGAGTATCGGACAGAGATTGATCTCAATCCATGTCTCGTGTCTGAAAATATCTTGTTGGACGAAGGATCATATGATCACTTATCTTTGGACGGAACTGACTAGGTCAGAGTTTGGCAGCAGTTTCTAGGAAGCTGCAGGTTGTTTATTAATCAGAAGATAAATTAAAGTCATAGACTTATCCAAGTGGGAGATTGTTGGATTAGGTGTCTAAGCCATGACTTTACAACTATATTTATCTTGTTAATTGAAGCAAAGTCCATTTGGGTTGCCCTCATAGCTGGAGGTCAGGATAGAGTTCAGTAGAGTAAAAGGTTGATTTATTAATTGTGTAATAAATCAATAGAATTAATTAAATGGTTTATTAATATATTTAAGTGTTAATATATTAATTAGAAACTATAATAATTAATTAAGATTTAATCTATAATTAATTGGATTTAATTTAGTGATTAAATTAATTAATTAAAAGTGTGAGGACTAGTTTGTATTTATTCAATAGTTGAATAACTGGCAAAGAGAAGTCCAGGGGCCAAAAGTGGCGCCACCCTTGGAGGCTCCTCTAGGGTTGGCGAAAACCCTAATTAGGGTTTAGGGATCTGGTCCAAGTGGTCAACAGGCTTGCCCACTTGGAGGCTCCTTAGGGTTTCAGGTGTAACCCTAGGAGGCTATAAAAGGAACCCTCTGGCTCCCCATTATTCACGCCACCTTCAACCAAGATTACTCTGCTGGACTGTCTTCTCCATTGCTGTGGGTATGACTTTCATCTGAGGCAGGATACTTTTGCTGCTAGCTTCAAGAACAAGATCAAAAGGTTGGTTCTTCTGATTTAAACTTTAGAATTTATTGTTGGCCTTTAGATATTAGTGTATTATCTTCATAGAAGAAAACATAGATCTTTCTAGGGTTGCATGTGAACCATAAGAGTTTTTGTGTTCATTGTTTGCTAGAAAACCCTTCAAGCTTCTCCTAGGTCTTTCATGGCAAAACACTTTCCAAGCCAAGACTTAACATCTTGCAAGGTTCGAATGTCGTTTCCCATGAGCAGTATGTCATCAACATACAGCACCAGAAAAGTGACTGTATTCCCACTAGCGTTGACATATACACAGGACTCATCTTTACTCCTTGAGAAACCAAACTCTTTGACTTTCTCATGGAAACAAAGATTCCAGCTGTGAGAAGCTTGTTTCAATCAGTAGATCGATTTCTCAAACTTACACACTTTATTAGGATGCTTTGTTTCTAAAAAACCCTCTGGCTGATTCATGTAAACATCTTCCGTCAACTTCCTGTTGAGGAAAGCGGTTTTGACATCCATCTGCCAAATTTCATAGTCATGAAATGCAGCTATGGCAAGCATAATCCTAATGGACTTAATCTTGGCTACTGGTGAGATGGTCTCATCATAATCAACCCCAGGGTTTGAGTGAATCCCTTTGCAACCAGCCGAGCTTTAATGGTGTGTACCTTTCCATCCATGTCGATCTTCTTCTTGAAGATCCACTTGCACCCGACTGTCTTTCGACCCGGTACATTGTCAACCAAGTTCCAAACTTGATTGTCATACATGGACTTAATCTCGCTGTCCATTGCCTCTTTCCACTTGGTAGACTCGGGGCCCGCCACTGCTTCCTGGTAGTTAGCTGTTTCATCCAAATTTGTCAATGTCCTATCACTGACAAACGTGTCACCATCCGTAGTTATATGGAAACCATAAAACTCGGGTGGCATGCTAACTCTACCAGAACGCCTAAGGGGTAATGAAACATATGTCGGATCAACATGAACCTCTTCCTCTTGTTGGTTGCTAATTTCTTCTAAGGCTCCTTCATCGGATGATTCCTGAATTTCATCAAGGTCAACGGTACTCCCACTATCCTCTTTGGATATGAGCTCTCTCTCTCTCGAAAGTCTGGTCGTCTTGCTACAAAGACCACGTCCTCGCTTGGTCTGTAGAACAAGTATCCAAAAGACTGTTTGGGATATCCGATGAATCTACACCTCTCACTTCTTTCTGCGAGTTTGTCTTGAGTCTCTCGTCTCACGAAAGCCTCACAACCCAAGACATTGATATGTGCTAACGAGAGAACTTTCCCTGTCCACATCTCATGAGGTGTTTTGGCAACCTTCTTGGTTGGGACAAGATTGAGGATATGGGCGGCAGTCTCTAAGGCATACCCCCAGAAATAGATTGGAAGCGAAGCTCGACTCATCATAGAACAAACCATGTCCAACAGGGTTCGGTTTCGCCTCTCAGCAACACCGTGTAACTGTGGTGTTCTAGGAGGTGATAACTGTGAAACTATTCCACATTCCTTCAGATAGTCAAGGAACTCGATAATAAGATACTCACCGCCTCTGTCGGATCTAAGCATCTTTATCTTCCTGCCCAATTGATTTTCTACTTCATTTTTAAACTCTTTGAACTTTTCAAAGGTATCTGACTTGTGCTTGATTAAGTAGATATACCCATATCTACTATAATCGTCAGTAAAGGTCACATAGAACCACGTGCCATCTTTTGTGGTTGTTCTGAAGGGACCACACACATCTGTGTGTATGATGTCCAACAGACCTTCACCTCTTTCAAAGGACCATTTGAATGGTGATTTTGTCATCTTGCCAAATAAACAAGATTTGCATACATCATTGGATTTTAGGTCGAATGATTCCAACCCTCCATCCTTTTGGAGTTGGGCGATGCGTTTGTTATTTATATGCCCAAGGCGACTGATGATATTAGGTCCATCGGGGCTGACCCGAATAGCATGACAACGCGGCTTGACGGCCGCTAGACGACACTACTTGACAAAACGGCGTGGCTGTCAACCTTGCTCGGCAGCACGACGTGACAGCCCGCCAGCCAGCCCTGCTCGGCAGCATGGCGTGACAGCCCGCCAACCAGCCTTGCTTGACAGCACTGCTAGCTGGGCCTAAAATGGGCTGGCTCAAGGCCTGACCTAATTGCCCACTATAAATAGAACAATAAGGGAATCCTAGTTCCCTAAGTTATCAGCCTCCACTCTCCACTACCCTCGACACACTTACAGTACGATGGTTCTCTCTGGCGAGGAGAAACCATCCCATCTTGCATACCGAATTGACTTGATCGTCGGAGCCTGCTCCCGAGGCGCACGCCCTTGGATGGTTCTAACGATTATCTTCTCTGATTGTGACTAGGATCCATGTCGGGAGCTCGTTAACGACACCAGCATCAAGACCTCCGATCCAAATCTACTCTCAAGACCCGATGTCAGATCCGATGTCGCATCATTGGCGCCATCCGTGGGACCCTGAGCAAACAGCCATTGTTGCCCAAGGTTCAAGCTCACCTTCTCAACGATCTGTTCTGCATACTTCGTTTCCGTCAACGAGCTCTACTTTTTTGGAAATTTCATCTGCTCAAAGACGCTTGTTCTTCAAAGATTAGCACAGTTCGTGGACCGATCCAGAAAGGGGAAGAAGAAGGAACACGCTACGTTCGAACAAATAGAGTTATAGTTTTCGATTTTGCTGATCGGCGGGTTTGGGGGCGAAATTAAAAACAACGGTTTGGCACAGACGCTCCTACCATCTAAGCGACTTAGATTTATACTGCCTACTCCTTCTTCAGCTGCATCGTTCATCAAGATCCGTATTTCTAAAGTAACTACAAGAAAAATCTTGAATTTGTATCTGCCTTCAAATGAGCAGAAATCTCAATTGAAATTTGGGTATGTTTTGTTTACGGTACTTTATTAACGAGATACAAAAAGGGGAAATGAGTCGTGCACTCCAGGTGCTCGACCTTATGTCCAGCTCAAATTCTTGAAGGCGGCTTTCTCTACTACCGGTTCTAAACTTGTCAAAAAATGCTAACCGAGTCTTTCTCTCTAACCTCCACCCCCACCTTGACAAGAGTGTAAAGTAAGAAACGATGATTTTGATTGAACAGCACACATGGACCTGTACCGGTAATCTATCCATGCTTACTTAATCTGTTAGAATGAAGTCGTAACTTTGAAGCCTGTACAAACAATCCCTCTACAGTCCGAATTTGTAAAATCAAGTATTGGACCCCTTTTAGATTTGGATTTTAATTGAAAACGAAAATGAATACCACCAGTTAGCACATACGATCTCTAATTAAACTTGGGTTGTAATATCTAAACGTGGTCAACCTAGAAGGGTGTTTCCTGAACTTGCACACCCACTGTTCGAAGAAATTCCTGAAAGGAGTCGAGGTGGTAGATTCTAGAGATGCATTCGATAAGAGGGGCATGATCCAATCCTGATGACTGGTTGACTTGTTTCTTCTCCCCCGCCTATGTCGCATGCACCTGAACAGTTCACATGTGACACTGCTTTTAACTGTTTTCGGAGGTCGATAAAAACGAGGGGGAAGAGACCGGGGCCAGGTAGAGTTGGTTTCTGGAACTGGAAATTAAGTAACAATGGATGCCATCGAATCCGACATTTGTTACACTTCAGATCTGTATCTATATTCAAATGAATGTAGAAACTTCGATTACACTTCAGACATGCTTGGTTACGATACTTTTACAAAAGGGGCTAGTAAACTGGAAACTACGAGTTGTGCACCAAAGGTGTTCGACGAAATGTTTAAGTGGGAAGTAACTCTTGATGTCGCAACATACAAGTCCGCCAAGTCATGCCCCTGAACGTTATTAATTTTCATGTTTTACCTGGGATGGTTGATGGTTCGGTGTTCACTCTATCACATGCATCTACAACAAATTCCCATTGCTAACATCTACAAGAGTAGGGGGATCCTACCTAGCTTCAGGCAACAATCTACCAATGTTGTCGGTTCAAACTGCAACAACAATCAGGGAACTAAAAGGAAACTGCACTTGTTACGGCCTCAAACTACTACAGTCTCGAGTGATTCATGGTGTTGCAACCTCGAAGATTTCATTGTAGACACTTCAACAAGCACCCGGCAAACAAGATCAAGTTATCTAACAGTAACAATCAACATGACCTTACAGTATCTATAAATACACGACACAGATGTGTATCCTGAGCCTATGGTGATATTTTATCCTTCACGCCTGTTCCGGCCCAACAACGATATACACGTATCAAACTATACGTGTAGCTTGAATGAATCAAGTTATGAGCAAACCCGTCTCCTTGAAACCAATACGATTGAAAAGAAACAAAAAAAAACTACGTCTCATTGTCAACCCAGTGAAAAAGAAGAAAGGAAACCGACACATACATGGCTTTTAACGATGTTATGACCCCTTTTTGTAGCGCACCAAATCAAAAAGAGATCGATGGATCCCGTCCTAATGCTTTTGTTCAAATTACGATGCGACGCGTGACTGTCATCAGCGGAGCCTGTGACATGTAATTGTGTTGACAACTGATCTTACAACCTGGTTCAGCAAGCGAGTGATTACATGCTTGAAATTAGCAAGATATTATTCACATCCAATGTGAACAGATGGGGGCTGCTGCAAAACACACCAAGCCTGTCCGTTATCGGTATCACGTGTCGTGCACCCCAACATATAAAACCGAACCACATACCAACATTACGGTCAGAGAATCTGATGGATCGGTAGCAAAATGGCGTCACCACAATATTCAGAAACAACCAACCAGGTCTTACTAAAGTTCTGCCTACTTTTACTAGTTGACCTTTAATTTTCTAATACCAAATATGGCAAGTACGACGCACTCATATTTTTCCAGCCATTTGATTATCTTGACACAAATAATTACGGGCTAAATAAATTTCCATTTTGCCTAACTTTTTAGATGAAGACCAAATGTCATGCATAAATATAAACAGTTGTGGTGATTAGCAAACACACACAGCACTGTCTTTTTTTTAAGAAGAGAAATCGTTTATGCTTTGATAAACACCAACACATCATTTAATGATCAACCCAATGATTTTATAAATAAAGTTTATCAACTTTCGCATCGTATATAAAAAGGAAAAATGGAATATTCAAACCAAGTGGAATATTCAGACCAACTTGTTCTATATGTATGGAAGATCCTTCTAACGCATGAATTCAACAATCATTTTTTGTTTTCTTTTTGTTTTCTAAAAAAAAAGAGGGAGAGAAGATACCTTACATAGTTGGCTTGTGGAAAACTATGTGCATGTTTTAGCAATTTAATTATAACACAAAATCTCGGTTTGGCTAACGCATGGCAAAGCAAGAGGATAACAACTATACATAAATCCGCTTTGACCTCTATAATTCATTTATTATTTTTTGTATATGGTACAAATCTCGAAAACTTACTCATAACATTGTCTTTTGACATGTACAAATGAACGATGCTCAAACAAAAGCCAAATATGTATGAACCAATCTTGGCGTAACTATGCATTCAAAGTGAAAATGTACAAGCACAAGTCAATACATAAACAACGGAAATTTGTTCGCATCGCACAACCCGACTCCCTTTCCCGCGTCTCTTCATTTTTTCGTCAAAAAAAAGGAGGGAATAGAAGGGACGACATAGCACAAGTATATTGGAAAAAATAACTCTTGGTGAAAACTTACCAGACGTGTTAAGATTATACGCGATACCGTATTCCCAAAAATTCAACTCATTATTTAAGAGGGAAGAATCAAATAGCTGCTCGCTGCCCGGCTCTTGCCAGCAACACTGTTGTGCTACTCCCGCCAGTAGCCCTGCTGCTCAGTTCCTACCAGCTCATGCCCGCTGCCCGCTGCCCGCTGCCCGCTGCCCGCTGCCTGCTGCCTGCTGCCTGCTGCCTGACTCTTGCCAGCAGCACTGTTGTGCGACAACCGCCAGCAGCCCTGCTGCTCAGTTCCTGCCAGCAGCCCTGCTGCCCTGCCAGCTGCCCAGCTATTGCCAGCAGCACCATTTCGCTGCTCCCGCCAGCAGCCCTGCTGATCAGTTCCTGCAGCAACCCTGCTGCCCAGCTTTTGCCAGCAGCACCGCTGCCCAGCTCTTGCCAGTTGCACCGCTGCTCAGCTCTTGCCAGCAACATCGAGGCCCAGCTCTTACCAACAGCACCGCCGCCAAGCTCCCGCCAGTAGCCATGCAGCAACCTTGAAACATAACGATACCATTATATTATACATGTGTTGCTAACAAGTAGAGGGCGAAACTCTTTGTGCTTCACTTTGTATTTTGCTCAGGTCAAAGTAACTAGGCACCTGGAAAGCATCGGCTCCATTGTATCTTTGCATCTTTGCCTGGGCTGGTCACCCGGGCAGGCACATAAATCACTGACTACTAAATCCGATTCTAACAAGGCCCGAGAGCCACGCAAAGGTTGGAATACCTAACAAGGCCTGAGAGCCATAAAAAGGTCCGAGTACCACGAGGCCCGAGAGCCACGCAAAGGTCCGAGTACCTAACATGGCCCGAGGGCCATGCAAAGGTTCGAATACCTAACAAGGCACGGGAGCCATATAAAGGTCCGAGTACCACGAGGCCCGAGAGCCACGTAAAGGTCCGACTACCTAACATGGCCCGAGAGCCATGCAAAGGTTCGAATACCTAACAAGGCCTGAGAGCTACAAAATGGTCCGAGTACCACGAGGCTCTAGAGCCACAAAAAGGTCTCAGTACCTAACAAAGCCTGATTTAATACAAGGTCAAGAAGGTTCATAACCTTTGCCTTGACTTGTTGGCTTGTAAGACCAATTCAGATAAGGTTTAAAAGGCTCATCACCTTCGACTTGAATTGCCGACTACTAATCTCGATTCCACCACAAGTGATCGCTGGATGGAATAAACCTAGCTACTGCACATCATGAATCACGCATCACAAGCCTAAGCTATTCTTAGCACCATACATTCGGTGCGTTCTTCTATAATTATCGATAAATGCAATTTACACGACCTCTCTCTTTACTCCGACGATCAACAAGCATTTTCTCACTATACGTCTTACCACAATAAGGACAATCGTCCCGACAGCTCTGCTACACCTCATCTGGTTAGCAGCCATGTGGTTCGTTATCTTGTCAGCAGCCCTGCTGCATATTATTTGGACGGCAGCCCTGCTGCTTGTTATCTTGACAATCGCCTCGTCGCTCGTTATCTATTAGTAGCTGTGTTGCTCATTATCTTGTTAGCAACCTTGCTGCACATTTTCTGGATAGCAGCCGTGCTGGTTATTATCTTGTTAGCAGCCATGCTGCACATTTTCTGGATAGCAGCTGTACTGCTCATTATCTATTAGTAGCTCTGCCGACAACAGCCATGCTGCTCATTATCTTGTCAGCAGCCTTGCTGCACATTTTCTGGATAGCAGCCGTACTGCTCATTATCTATTAGCAGCTCTGCCGACAACAGCCATGCTGCTCATTATCTTGTTAGCAGCCTTGCTGCACATTTTCTAGATAGCAGCCGTGCTGCTTATTATCTATTAGCAACCCTGCTGCACATCTTCTGGACAACAGCCCTGCTGCTTGTTATCTTGACAGTCGCCTCATGGCTCATACTCTTGTCAACAATCCCGCTGCACATTATCTTGACTGTGACCCCGACATGTATATTCGTAACAACAACATTTTCCTATTTGCTTTAGTCTGACCTGGCTACCTATTAGCTACCCACATCAGACTGGGGAAATCGGTATGGAATAGCTTGTGTAAAGCACTATGGAGGTGGTTATCAAAGCTCCTACAAAGAACACGATGAATATGCTTATTGGTGGCGCTCCACCAAGGTATGACAGGGATGTTATGACATATTTCTGCATAATCACATCAACAACTTTGCTGCATTATCACACAGCCATCTTACTGCATTATCACGTAACGGCTTCGCTCCACTATCGCCACAGCAGCCTCGCTACGTAATCATGGCAAGTACTGTGTTGTACCAAATTGATTGAATCACAAACTCATAGCGCAAGAAGAGATTTCCAAGCCAACACCGCGTCGCATAGATCCAACTCTACCGTAGGATCCACTAACATACTACGACTCCCATAGGCGAGGTTAGGTTGTTCCTCTTATATTTCGGCATACGTCTGTTATATCTAGTTCAATGCGATTAGTAGCAAAACAATCACGTTAGACTAGGGGGACTTGATAGCGTATGACTTATATAGCTGCATCCAGTCCAATGCGATTGGTAGCAAACCAATCACATCAGACTAGGAGGACTTGATGATATTAGGTCAATCGGCTGACCCGAATAGCATGACAGCGCGGCTGGACGACCGCTAGACGACACTAATTGATAGCACGGCGTGGCTGCCAGCCTTGCTCGGCAGCACGGCGTGACAGCCCGCTAGACAGCCCTGCTCGGCAGCACGGCGTGACAGCCTGCCAGCCAGCCTTGCTTAACAGCACTACTAGCTGGGCCTAAATTGGACTGGCCCAAGGCCTGACCTAATTGCCCACTATAAATAGAACAATAAGGGAACCCTAGTTCCCTAAGTCATCAGCCTCCACTCTCCACTACACTCGACACACTTACAGTACGATGATTCTCTCCGGCGAGGAGAAACCATCCCATCTCGCATACCGAACTAACTTGATCGTCGGAGCCTACTTCCAGGCACACGCCCTGGGGTGGTTCAAACGATTATCTTCTCTGATTGTGACTAGGATCCAAGTCGGGAGCTCGCTAACGGCACCAGCATCAAGACCTTCGATCCAGATCTACTCTCAAGACCCGATGTCAGATCCGATGTCGCATCAGCGACTGTGCCACAAATACGCCTTTTTAACACCAGTAGAAGAATCAATATTAAACACATTATTACCAAAATTGTCAACACACATTACAGTTTCATACACTCCATCACAAGACAACGCTTCAAAATTAAAAACATCATTTTTAAAAAATAGAAATTGAACCATTCAATTTATCAAAAGTATAATAATAACCTTGTGTGAACAATGCATGAAAAGAAATTATGTTTCTAGCCATATCAGGCGAATAGCAACAATTTGGTAAATCTAAACTAACACCATTACTAACCACTAAACTATAGATACCGATCTTGGTAACAGGTGACGTTCGCCTATTTCCCATGATCAGGTTCAATCTACCGTGCTCGACCTCCCTACTTTCTTTTAGGCCCTGCAAATCTGAACAAATGTGAAATCCACATCCGTTGTCAAGGACCCAAGAACAGGAAGATGATGAGTTTTTAGATATAGTGTAAATACCTGCTTGTGATGGCTTCACTTTGCCATCCTTAATGTCTTGTAAGTACTTTGGGCAACTCCTTTTCTAGTGACCCTTCTCATTGCAATAAAAGCAGTCGGCATCTTTGGGATTCGTGAAGTGAGGAATGCCGGAAGACTTAGCTCTCGGGCCATTGCTGGATGACCCGACTTGAACCTTTTCCCTCCAATTCTACTTCGGAGGGCCCTTCCTTTTCTTTCCTTTGCCACTGCTAATTGCCAAGACTGGCTAACTCACAGAGGGTACACTTTTACCCTTCAGCCCATTTTCTGCAGTTTGACGCATGCCATGCAACTCAGCCAAAGAAGTCTGATTGTTGTTCAAATGATACGCCAAGTGTGAACTGGTCATAAGAACTCGATAAGGAGTTAAGCACTATGTCAACGGCCAACTCCTCATGAACAGGCATTCCCAGCTTCCTTAGCCTATCCACGTAACCTTGGATCCTTTGCACGTTAGTGCAGACGGACTCTCCGTCCTTAGGCTTGCCGTTTGTGAAGGCTTTGACCACCTCGCACCTCTCGACACGCTCTCGCTTGCGGAACTTTTCCACAAGGTCCTTGTGCATATCGTAGGGCCAGTAGCAGTATCAGGGTCAACTTCAATAAGCTCAGTCTCGAGAACATACTCTTTGTTCTCAAACCTCAAAGCCATCTTAATATTTCTGATCCTGTCATTGTAGTTCGTGCCATCCAATGTCACTTTGGAACACAACGACAGGATTGAAGTGACGTTACTGGAGTTTGAGTGGGGAACGGATTGGTCAACGGAAGACATCTGTAAAAGAAGGTAGTTTTTAATTAGATACATATATGATCTTTAAAATTAACCCAATATAATAATAAGGCTAGGAGCCAACTATAACAATTCACAATATAGAAGAGGGATGTCATAATCTAATTGTAAATTTTATAAAGGTAGGCGAATGATGATTCAGCCAATTCCACCGCGGAAGATAATCAAATTATAATGGAATTCCTAGTTCTTTTGAGATTTATTGAACTGTTCAATAGCATGTTTAATATCGGATATGCTGCACTGTTTGTGACTGGGATATCGAGGATCACAAACTGGGTGTGAATAACCATGCAAATTAGCTTGGTACTCTCGAAGTCAATTACCATCTCAAATTGACGTGCCGGTTAACCACACACGCTCCATCAACAATAGTAAGATCGAGAAACCCATTACAACACTTTGTGAACCCCTATTGGTGTGTCGGTAAACCACAAACGCTCCACCAATGTTTCACAAAGTGCAATGTGCAATTCCATGGATTAGCATCAATTCACATTTTTCCTAAATTAACTAGATTGGGATATTATGAATTGTTCTAGTACTTTCAATAATATCATTATACTTTTAAGAGGCTTAAGCGGTCCTATCAAACCCGCTCGGCTAATGACACTTGACTGACTAGGAGAGTGGTGGGTGAGACTAGACACCCATTAGACTACCATTTTATAGGCAGTCGCCTTATATCCTCTTTATAGGATAGTTTTGTGAATGAGGCCTACTAACGTAAGACTAACCAATTTTATCTTATATATAAAATATTAACTATTAATCATAAATTATATAAGATGTATTTTAAACTTTTTAAAATATTTTAGATTTAATATTTGAATATTTTTGCTAATTAACCATTAATTTCGAAAATTTAAATTTAAATCTTTAAGTTATTTAATTTATCTTTTAATTAACAATTAATTAAATAAAGATAGGTATCACAAAAATTAATCAAATTAATTTACCTATCTTAAACCCCTAGTGATCGAAAATTGCAAGCAAGGGTTTAAGGTTTCCAGTTTTTAAATAATCAAAATTACCAAAATTAAGAAACCTGCAAAACCCTAAATACCTAATTTTCGCCGAAGGGGGGAGGAGGCTAGGGTTTTCAAAACCCTAGCCACCAAAATCGACAAGGCCTCCCAAGGGTTTCTTTTTTTCGCAAATAACCCTTAGCCAAACAAGCAGTTATAGCAATTCACAAGAAAAACAAGACATGCTCTGATACCACTGAAAGGTTTTAAGCAATCTATGAAATAATAAACCTAAGTTCACATGCAACCTAGAAAGAGATCTATGTTTTTCTATCAATAAACATATAACAAAATTCCTAAGGCCAACAATTATTTCTAAAAAATTAAATTAAGAAAACCAACCTTTGTTTTTCTTCTTGAAGCCAGCAACAAAAATGTCTTGCCTCAAATGAAATCACACCCAAGCAATGGAGGAGAAGACAGAATTCCAGAGAGACAAATTATCAAGTTGGCGTAGGTTTTAGGGTTCCCCAGGTCCCCTATTTATAGTCTCCAGGTGGTACAGTCAAAACCCTAAAGGAGCCCCCTTAATGGACAAGCCTGTTACCCATTTAGACCAAGCCTCCTTAACCCTAATTAGGGTTTTCGAGAAGTATGGAGGCTCTCCATATTCTCGCCCACAACCTGGCCAAATGGCCAGTTCATCACTCAACTATTGAGTAATTACAAAACTAGTCCCTGCATTGTTAATTAATTAAATTAATCACTAAATTAAATCCAATTAATTCTAGATTAATTTCTAATTAATTAATATAGTTTCTAATTAATATATTATCACTTTAATATATTAATAAACTATTTATTTTATTTCTGTTGATTTATTAAACATTTAATAAATCAACCTTTCTCTCTACTGAACTTACTGCCAAACCTCGAGCTTTGAGGGCAACCCAAATGGAATTTGATTCAATTAATAAGATAAATACAATTTATAAGTCATGGCTTAGACACCTAATCCAACAATCCTAACTGACTAAGGTAACCAAACCAAAAATAACGAAATTAAAAGCAAAGAGAAAAAGAAAAAAAGAAAATATTTTTGAGTTTTATGGCAACAAATAATTTTGAAATTCGAAGGTATGCTTTAGAGATATTCAGTTTTGCTACATCCGAAATAGAAAATAATCCCATTTGATTTCTGAAAGAAAACTTTGTTTTGTGTTAGATTCTATGAAGAGAGCTGGTGATTCTAGGAAGTCCGACTTACACAGCGATACCCTAACTTGACAGAATGGACCTGCCAATCATACATATTTGAACCCTGTGTTATTATTCCACCTTCGCATACAAAAAACTTTTATGTGCAAGTTAAGATCTCAAATGATTACTTGGTACGAACTTAGATGACAACTCCCGATCCAAAGAACATACATCATTACACTACATTGATTCAACATTAGGGCTTTTCGGTTTTATTTTGTTATGAAAAACGAAGTCTAAAAAAACATATATCATTTCACCAGATGGAGTATTTGGACACTTTCCCGGATGACAAGCCTTTGGGAATCATGCACTACTCAACCCTGTCACTGAATACTGGTTACTGAGATGTTACCCCCAATCCGGTTCTCAACTATGTTATAGGAGATCCAAATTGGTGCATTGAAGATAGGGGTAAGCCTTGAAATTTCTCGTCTTTTACGAGCAGTGGTGCGAAGATTGATGGCATACGAAGGTAAGTTGCCAATAGAATCATTTTGCATTCTTTTTGATCAGCACAGTTCCCGAGTGATTTTGTAATATTCTTTTTGAATGCTTTTGAGGCATGTTGCCAATAGAATAATTTTGCATTCTTATTCGGACAGGGAACTGGCATGAAAGTATTTCACTTTTTGAAAAATATGTAATCCCATTTAGCTGAATGTGTGACCAAGTGTAATGATTATTCTCCGTTTCAAGAGTTGTTAAATGTAACACACCAAGGAAAATTTGAAACTAATGATCCTGAAAAGAACAAGTCTTTTTGATTAGTTATGTATTGAAGTGAAGGTAAGAACCACAGGGTGCATATAAGATATGACGGTAGAGGGACACCCAATCATGTTCGAAGAATGGGCATGTAAGAAGGTCTTTAACCATGACCAGGTCATCCGATGTTTTACCAATGTTGCAATTCGAATCCCAAATATCCCTTAGTGCAATGGGATATGTATTCATAGACCCTAAAATCAACGTTTTCTCCTTTAGGGTTCACTGATGGGTTTTTCAAATGAAGATTCGGATGAGAAACATAGAAATGTCTAAGCAAGCAGAACTAAGTGGTCGGATGTTCATTTACACAACAGCATTGATCAGAAGGGAACCGAAGGTTCGGATATGTACAATAACGCATATTTGAAATTTGTAAAACGAAGAAGAGGTGTTATGTCATTTTGAAAACTTAAACCGAATACATCCGAAGGTTTGGTTTGGAACAATGATGAGTTCCCTTCCGATGAAAAAAAACTTTGTTGAGTTGAGAAAAGAAAGAAAAAAGCGTCAAAACCAAAAACCAAATTACTAATCAAACTAAATAACCAAAACTAAAACAAAAATATGAAAACAATCCACTGACCGTCTATCTTAAGCGCACAACTCCCCGGCAACGGCGTCAAAATTTGACACGCGTAGGTCGTTATGCGGTAAAAAATAGAAAATAAAACCACATTGACTAACTAGTATATCATTAGTAAGGGTCGATCCGCTGGAGTTTGGTGGTCAAGATATAGTGTCAGAATAACCAACTATAGTGTCACGCTATAGTCAGCGGTGTTTCCTTCACTTTCCGAAAAACCAATAAACCGAATACTGAAAAACTAAAACAAGCATTAACTAAACTAAACTATTTCAAACTATGAACCAAGATTACTTACTGATTCCATAAGTAAATTCCAGAAACATCAGAAGCAATAACAATCCAAAATAATTCAAACAAGCATTCAAACATAAGCAATACCGAAAAAGTGCAATATAACTTGAACAGAATGATTAAATGAAATATAAACCAAATCCAGAAGAAAAATGTTACTGATTTCGAAAATAAACTAAACTAAACTAATTCCAACACATCCTACAATCTAGAATCGAAGGAAACAAGCTAAAACTAAAACTAAGAATTACTAAAATTAAATGGAAAACATAAAAATACCAATTGAAGTTGCTGAAATCCAAAATCCTTAGTCAAAGAAGCCTAGGTTCCACCTTTTGGGTCGTTATTCGCTCCTGAAATTCGATCTAGATGCCTCTATTTATAGTTGCAAATTCTGGTCAACCGCGCCGTGCATAGCGTGTATCCGCGTCGTGTCTTATCCATTATCCCCGTATTTCACTGTTTGAATTTCAATACACCGCCTCATCTTTGACTATCCACAACGCGCATATCTTCGTCTCACGACGCGCGTACGACTTCGACTGAAATGGCGTTTATCGAAACTTCTTTCATTTTGTCCATGTTTAGTCCCTGTTTTCATCTTTTTCTTGCACAATAGCACTAGCACAAAAGTGAGTAATACCAGTATATATCTTATATAAATTCACCAAGAATAGGGCCTAACAATAGCTAAAATACTTGATATTGATAGGCATTGTCAAACACCCCACACTTGTGCCTTGCTTGTCCCCAAGTAAGATAGTTTTTAACATATTATAACTGAGACTCAAAATTTTTTAAACGCTGTCAGTTTCAAAGTATATTGTTTTCAGAATTAGATTGAAAATGATTTTGATAAAAAATAATCAAAATACACTTTTGGAATTCACAACTTTCTAGAGAACCCTTGATTATAAATTTTCTGTTCACAAAAAGCGCACGTACTCATTCAGATTCTAAAGGCCGTTAAAAAATTGTCCATGACTTTCGATGTTGTCCGTGTAATGAGATTTCAGAAATACTATCCCAAACTAGAAGATCTTAGGTAGTAAGGTGCATAAGTGCCTTTTCCGAGGCCACCTTTTTCGGACCTATCAGCTCGAACAACAAAGGCCACTGATTAACAATTCCCTTCTAAATTCCAATCCTCAAATACTCCTAATCTAAAATTTTTCTAACTCTTAAAAACTCAACTTATTTGACTAAACAGATAACATGCTTACAACTAAACAATATCTCTTAAAAAATACCAATGCTATAACATTCAAAATCTATTCGTTTCAAAATTACAATCTCTTAAAAATTTTGAAAAATTGCTAAAATTTTTGAAAACTACTTGTTTTTTGCAAATATTTCAAAAAAATAAACTCTTTCGACCGTCCACACCCCACACTTAAAACCGTACAATGTCCCCGTTGTACATAAAAATATTTCAGAACTAGGGAGAAAGAGTTACCCCTTTAGACGGTAGATTGCTTGTTGGAACTAGTTGTCACAGGATAAGACACGTACATGACGATTCAGATTCCCGGAGTTGTGGTGAAACAGTGAACACGCCGGTGAAATGGCAAGTGTAGGGGTAAAATGACCCCACACTTGCTTGAGAAAACTCCTCAGTAGATTTCCATTAGTACTTACATGCAAACACTCACAAAACAAATTAAATGCAAAAAGAACAAACATAAAAGATAAATGATAGAAGATAGTAACAAGTTATGTACAATGTTTCAAAAGATCTAAAGAAAAGTACAATCAGTCATCATACTGGGTCCCGACGAACCAGCATCATCATCGTGGACTCTGGTAGGAAAGGTTGTGGGTGTCATCCAGACTGAGTGAGCAGCTCAAGTAGAGCCTCTCCAATCCACAACTGCTGCTCCTCTAAAACTGCCATCCGCTTTTTCAAATCCTGCAAAGCAGCCTGCATGTCTGTGGGCTGTGGTGGTGGCTGTCTCTATGGTGGTGGCTGAATCGGTGCCTCCACTCTCCGGCTCTGGGTGGGTCGCTCCTCCTCATCTGACTCCTCCTTGGCCTGGTGCCAACTGCCTCAATCGTCAATATCCGCTCAAATATGCCCTGGCATGACTGGTGGATGATCCTCATCAATGCCCGCGTAGGTGGTGTCGGTACCAGGCCGGCAAGAACCTCGGCCGTGTAATTCCATACGATCGGGCCAGACAGGTGATGAAGTGCCCACCGGCCATAGGACTACTGGTAATCGAGCCCGCCGCACTATACGTAAGTGAAACTGCCGGTGCGAATGACAGGTTGAGGAACCTGCTAGGGTAAGAGAGGACCCACATGTAGTACATGTCCTCTCCGGACACCTTCTCGCATCCCCTCCTCTGCATGATGGAGCTGGACATGATATGGTGCATCAAACGGTGGAGTAGATCAGCAGAGCTGGCTCTCCCTAACTGAACCCGCCTCAAACAAGTCGTTGGACATCGCTGCCCAAACAACCCCGTTTGCCTCCCTCTGAGGCTTATCCCTGAAACAAGCAGTGAAAAAGGGTGTAAAGTGAATACCACCCATCTCCGCCTCGGTGTAGAGGTCGGTGCATCTGGAAAAGTCTCGTAAGGTGCACTCCCTGCTCTGTCTACCCAGCCTGAATCAGATCAGCTGGGATCGTGGCTCCTGTGAAGCTGGAGTGTATCTGCAAGTAAAAAGGAACTCGAGCACGAGCTCTTTGTACACAACATCCTCCGCGGTGGCTATAAGTCTCTCCCACCCTTGGCAAGTGAAGGTATGCGCCTCATGGGCCCAGGTGCGGTGGATGAAGGGCAAAAGCTCAGCCCATAGCCTCGCCTGGGTCAATACCTCCTGATCAAAATGAAGAGCAGCGAGGACTAGACAGGAACGGAGATCCGAGAGTCGAGCACGATAGTGTGGGGTCTCGTCCAGCATATCTGGGAACTGAAGGAATGGGTGTCCTAGTCTGTAGTCCATCTGCACACAAAAAATCACACAAACAAAAAGTTTTGCAGAATTAGTCCATACGCGCCGCAAATGTTATTGCGCGTCACCCTAATACGCGTGACGCGGCTCAAGAACATTCCGCGTCGCGTCGTACCTATGTTGCGAAAAAATTCCCAAAAATCACCTCGTATGTGTTTCGCGAAAAAATTCCCAAAAATCGCCATGGATGTAATAACTTGCAAGAATGAGTTTAGATGACATACCTCGATAGTAGAAACTAGAAACACGAGAAAAATGCGAGAAAATTTCTTGGTTGATCGGTGCTCTGTTTTGCGCGACGTATGTGTTTGTGTGTGTGCGACGAGTGTTAAATACCTTAATGGTGGTTTCTGACCGATCATAATCTGCGACGCACGTAAAGGCGATCCGCATCGCGTGTGTCTCAACTCAACCCCTACGCATCGGGTTGTCTTGCGAACGCGCGACGCACTTCTATCTTAGCCGCGTCGCGTACTTCAACTCTTTCAATGTCTTCTGTTTGACCCCATACATTCCTCGTGCTATGAATTCCTGCAATGATGATGATTAAATTTTCCTAATTACTTCAAAAAAAAATACCTAACCTATTTACGGATGCGTTGCGTCCCAACAAGCGCTAAGTTTAACGTCTTAAGCCAGACGTGCTTCTTCTTATACTTCTTGGTACCATCCTCCTCATTTCGGGCGCAAAATCATGAACCAATGTCGCAAGTAGCATCGTGAGTTACATCATGCGATCGCTAACCTGACTGATCCACTGCTGCTGCTGAGCGTCCAGAATCTGAAAGACCTTTGCCTCTCTGCATCTTGTGTCTTTCTCGTACTGTTGGTGCTTCAATTCCATCATCTCTATCATATCTAGAAGTTGCATTTTATCGACGGATGCCAATGGATGCCTTTTTGCTTCCTACAGAATCTCTTCCTCCTCGCTTCCATTTTCCTGTGCCTGATTCTTACCCTTACCACTCGTCCTCAGTGACATTAATAGTCTGTTGTTCAGATATTTATCATCGTACCCTGGAGGTAAAGTTATCGGAGACCCGAACATAATCAACCTACGGTTCCGTGTTCCAAAGGAGATGTCCACGTCCCCTGTCTTGCAGTCCATCACAGCCCCGATTGTTGCCAAAAATGGTCGTTCTAAGATCAGTGCTAGTGCGTCCTCCAGACTTTCATATTCCATTACCAAAAAGTCTACCGGATAGAAGAAATCGCCGACCTTGACAATCACATTCGCCAATTTTCCCTGTGAGACTGTTGTAGACTGATCCACCAATTGTAACACTGTTTTCACGGGTTCCAATTCTTCATTTTTGTATTTATCATAAAGATATTCGGGCAGAACATTGACACTCGCCCCCAGATCTAAAAGCGTATTCTGAATGATTACGTCACCCACAGTGACAGTAATTAAAGGTGAACCAGGATCCTTTTCCTTTTTGGGCAATGTTCCCAACAACGCCTCACTCGCCTTGACAGTAAGTCGCACCGTCTCTGGTGTTGGCATCTTGATTTGCTCGTTTCTCTTGCATATTTCCCTAAGGATTCTTTGTGTCTTCTGGCGCATTCCTTAGTTGATCCCATAGCGGCTGACTAATTGATGGTCCACTCGGCGCATCTTGCTTGCTTTTTGCCTTTTTAACTTTCTTTTTCTGTTACGATTGTTGTTGGTGTTGGTTGGCCCCCTGTTGTTGTTGTTATTTCCACTCAGACCACTGTTGTTCACGGCCTGAAACTGTCTCGGTTGATTAGAAGGCGGTCCTTGATAGTTGTTTTGCATGTTGTTGTTGTAGTTTGGGTTTCCTTCGTTATAAGGTCGGTATGGTCGTCCATTATTGTTGTTATATTGTCCTTGACCATAAACCTGATTAACCTCTTGGGTTCTCTGCGCTTGTTGGTTACCCTGCTAAAGACTCTGCAGACCATTTTGAAGAGTTGCCATTAACCTATCAAATTTCCTGTTTAGATCCCCTATCTCTTTCTTAACTTCCTTTCTCCAATCGGCATCTGTACCCACCGCCGTTGCTGTGCTAACTGGTTTCCTTGCAGAAAAATTTGCTTTACACTCATTACTCAGTTGCTCCAAAAACCTCCAAGCATCATTCGGTTCTTGCATCATTATTGTCCAACTAAACGAAGCATTGATCATCACTTGATTCGTCGTGTCCACCCCATCGAAGAATAATTTTACAAACTGCCACCGTGGAATGTCATGGTGCGGACAGGATCGCATCAGCTCCTTTAATCGCTCGAATGCATCATGGAACGCCTCTCTCGGTTTCTGCTGAAAATCTTGAATGGCTCGCCTAATCTCCGTGGTCTTGCTGGCTGGGTAAAATTCTTGAAGAAATTTAGCTTTGAGTTGTTCCCAGGTAGTAATGCTATTAGGTTGTAATGAAATATTTTGCTTTATCCTTTAAAGTAAAGGGAAATAGTCTCAACCTAAAAATATTCCTATTAGTATTCCTAGGAGTGTTAACATTAGCTATGCCCAAAAACTCATAAAGATGATTGTAAGGATCATCTTACTTATATCCTCTGAATTCAGGTAAAATGCCTAACAGTTGTGGTCTTATCTCTACCTGGTTATCAATATTTTCAGGAAAATAAATGGGCGAAGCATCATCATACTCCCTCGGTTGGAAGTGTGATGCAACCAACTGGCCGATCGGTTGAGCAAAGTACAGAGGTGGAATGAAATTACCATCATATAAGTCGTTGTTATAAAGTTGCTGCCCCTGTTGCTGATGATGTTGTTGATATCGCCTTGGACGTCTCCAACCTCGGTTCCATTGCTGATTCTGCTGGACTGGATGATTTGGTATCCATCCTTCATCTTCCTCATCGTAAATTGGATCTCCTTCCTGGTACTGGTACTGTGGTTGTTGCGGTTGTATTTGAGGTTGTGGTTGTGGTGGTATAGGTTGTAAGGGTGGTTGTGGTTTGTAGATAGGTTGTTGGTGTAATGGTTGTAAAGGTTGTGATTGAGAAACTGGTACCGGCTGTCGCAAAGGTAGGGTGCCATCACGGGTCTGCGCTCCCCAAGCCATTGCAGCAGAATGAAATTCAGAAACTGGGGGTATAAATGGTGTCCCCCGATACCTCGCCCGTAGGCTCATTGGTAATATCCTCTACTACAACATTATCGAGACTCATCTTAATCAAACGCCTACGCACACGGTTTCTGCACGCGATTCGCTCAATCTTAGAATCAAATAACAAAGGTGATGACTGCTCACCCCGACGGGTACGCATGCACTAGTGCAAAACAACCGTCAAAACCAAAAACCAAATTACTAATCAAACTAAATAACCAAAACTAAAATAAAAATCAGAAAACAATCCAATGACCATCTATCTTAAGCGCATAACACCACGGCAACGGCGCCAAAATTTGACACGCCTAAGTCGTTATACGGTCAAAAATAGAAAATAAAACCTCACTGACTAACTAGTATATCATTAGTAAGGTTCGATCCGCTGGAGTTTGGTGGTCAAGATATAGTGTCAGAATAACCAACTATACTGTCACCCTATAGTCAGCGGTGTTTCCTTCACTTCCCGAAAAACCAAAAAACCGAATACTAAAAAACTAAAACAAGCATTAACTAAACTAAACTATTTCAAAATATGAACCAAGATTACTTACTGATTCCAGAAGTAAATTCCAGAAAAATCAGAAGCAATAACAATCCAAAATAATCCAAACAAGCATTCAGACATAAGCAATACCAAAAAAGTGCAATGTAACTTGAACCGAATGATTAAATGAAATATAAACCAAATCCAGAAGACAAATGTATCTGATTTCGAAAATAAACTAAACTAAACTAATTCCAACAGATCCTACAATCCAGAATCGAAGGAAACAAGCTAAAACTAAAACTAAGAATTACTAAAATTAAATGGAAAACATAAAAATACCAATTGAAGTTGCTGAAATCCGAAATCTTGAGTCAAAGAAGCCTAGGTTCCACCTTTTGGGTCGTTCTTCGCTCCTGAAATTCGACCTAGATGCCTGTATTTATAGTTGCAAATTCTGGTCAACCGCGCCACGCATGGCTTGTTTCCACGTCGCGTCTTATCCATTATCCCCATATTTCGCTGTTTGAATTTCAATACACCGCCTCATCTTTGACTATCCACGACGCGCGTGTCTTCGGCTCGCGGCGCGCGTACGAGTTCGACTGAAATGGTGTTTATTCAAAATTCTTTCATTTTGTCCATGTTTAGTCCTTGTTTTCATCTTTTTCTTACACAATAGCACTAGCACAAAAGTGAGTAATACCATTATATATCTAATATAAATTCACAACAATGACTAAAATATTTGATATTGATAGTCGTTGTCAGTTGGATAGGGTTATTACATATTTGGATGGCACTTTGAGAGTCGCAGAAGAGCGGTATTCTTCGCATATGGATGGCATAGTCACGAAGTTGACTTTGAATCCAGATCATCTGAGAAGTGCAGGCAGTAGCCGCAATATACTCAGCTTCGGCTGTGGAGATGGAGACACATGTTTGCTCTTTGGATTGCCAATTAATTAGTTTGCCATCAAGAAATTGGCATCCACCTGAAGTGCTTTTACGATCAAGAGTACACCCACCAAGATTAGCTTCAGAATAGGCTTGAAGGAAGAAGCCTGAGTTGGCAGGGTACCATAATCCAAGAGAAGGTGTGCGATGAAGATAATGAAAGATGGTCTTGACAACTGCCAAGTGAGGTTCCCTTGGATTCACCTGGTATCTTGCACAACTGCAGACAGAGAACACGATGTCTGGTCGACTTGCAGTTAGATAGTGTAAGGATCCGATCATGGTTATGTAGACCTTCTGATGCCAGTTTCTTAAGCAAAGGAGTGAGGCGTGTACCAGCTGCCATGGGAACCTTCGCACTTGAAAAAATTTCCATTCCAAATTTCTCGAGAAGGCTTCTTGTATATTTTTCTTGGTTTATGAAAATACCTTCTGGTGATTGTTTGACTTGCAATCCAAGAATAAAATTGATCTCCCCCATCATGCTCATTTGAAATTTACTTTTCATGAGAGTTTCAAATTCTTTGGAAAGCATGGGATCTGTTGAACCAAAGATGATATCATCCACGTAGATTTGAACTAGCATGAAATGAGAACCAACTTTCCTTCGGAACATGGTGGGGTCATGTCACACCCCGCTAAAGCGGAAAGACGAGGAATGACAGCGAAACGGTTCCATATCAAAGTAATACAGATACATCACAAAGTCAAAAGTATTTGAGTGTTACAAACCACAAATTTAACATAATTCAAACATGTTTTTCAACCAATCAAATTGTTCAAGAAGACCCAATTTCAAAAGATAACGTTCCCCACTGCAGCATGCTCAAGATGACAAACCGAGAGTATACTTACTGATTGTACCCTGAAAAGCATGAAAAACGAGGGTCAACCATGAAAATAGTTGGTGAGTTCGCAGGTTGCAAAAACAGACAATTTAAAAAGCAATGTCAAATTTTTGGTAAAATTTCCATAAATGGAAGTTCATTGCTAAATAAGAACAATTTGTGTATGTATATAATGGAACAATGAGTCCACAACTTAACCTATGACTGAACAACACCCTATCAAGACTTATGCTTATCGCGACATAAGTAATATGGTAATATGCAGTCCATGACCAAGTGAGTGAGGAGTTGTCAATTCCTAATAGCGCTATCCATAATGACCATCGCTCAAAGAGTTAAATAGTTGTGTAAGTCAGGGACTTAGTACGATAAGTTCTCAAAGTTCACATTGCCATTTATATACATCAATGCAAAAGAACATATTGAACGAACAATTTAATACAACAAACATAAATACTACGATCATGTTTTTCCACCCCAAAATAATAAAACAATAATGAGGGGCTGTGAATACTCACAGTGACATGAAAATGGCACTATCGACGCTTGCGAACAATCCATGTATCTCTTATCGGGAGCCTATGATAAGGGAAATACGCTAGTGAGATTCTAGATTAGGTATTTATCACTAATATGCTTAATTCTACTTAGAAATGTCATTATTTATTCCAAAGGTTGAATTCATATAAAAATTAACCTTATTCAGAAATATGAATTTTTGTACATATTATTATATTTATGAACATTTCAAATGACAAATTTTCCAATTTGAGTCTTATTATTGGTGTATTGTCGTTTAAATGTGTCCAAAGATATGAAAAATTTACCAAGAACCTTATAAATGAATATTAATAGTTACCAACTATATAATTTCATTTCTTATTATAATATAAGACTTCTTTAAAATTTTCATAATTTTTACACATTTCAAATTATTTATTTTCCATTAATTTCCTTGAAAAATACTCCAAAATTTATGGATAATAGAAAATAAATTATAAATTTGTCCAGTATATTTTGAACCTCTGTTATTTGACTTATATCACTTGCACAAATCATAAAAATATGTCTTGGAATTTAAACAATCCAATTTTTGTGATTTTAGAGTTCCCGGATTTGTACTTCTAGTGTCTTAATTCAAATAATATTTAAGAAAAATCAATAAACAATTTAGTTAAATGTTCAATATTTTAATTCCAGATGAGTACATTTTATTAAGTGTCTAGACCCATTTTTAGAATTTATAGAACATTTATACCCTGTTTTCTCTATTTTTATTGATTATTTTGACAAAACATATAAATTCGTGAAATAATAGTAATTGGTTCTGAAAAATTCTAGAAACATTTGTACAGGCCTCTTATATTTTCTACAAGTCTCGAAAATTTGTTTTTGTCACTTTTACAGAGGATCTTCCGACTTATTGATTTATTTATGTAAAATATCAATAAATCAAAAAGTGTATCTAAAGTAATAAAAAAGATCTGAAACTTCATGGGAATCATACATGTGTTTTATAGATTCAACTGTAAATTGTCTAGATTTTATTTTATCCGACAAGTAATTTAGATGAATTATAGCCATGTTTTATTGCCATATTTTTATAGAACCAATAATTTCGAGTTAGACCTTGAAATTTTCCAGTTAAGCATTTCATGTTCATAGATACTCACGATAAATCAGACCAAGTTGGAAAAAGTATCTAAGATATTTTTGTAGATTTATGCTATTTCATGCACTTTTGAAAGTTTTTAGCATCAAACTTTTGTTTCTATGACTTAATCCTTGAAGATGAGCACATGCATGAAGGTTTAAGCATCATGCATGTGTCTTAAAAGTTCCAAATCAGATCCATACACTAATTTACCATGCATGTCATGATTTTTGTAGAAAACACTTGAAAACATGCATATATCTTATTTTTGACATAGATTGGTCATGGACATTCATATGCATGAAACATTCTAGATGTTTCATGTGAATTTCTACCATCATCATCATCAAAATTTCGTGGGTTTAGTATATCCCATGATTTGTTTCAAAAGAAAGGAGTCGAAGTGAAGATATGTGCATAGAATCACAAGATTTTGCTAGAAAATGAAGTATTGAAGCTTGTGTTTGAACCTTACCTTGAAGAACACCTATGGAATCCGATTTTTGAAGCTCAAAATATGTGTTCTTGGCTAATGATTTTCGAGAGAAAGAGAGAGAGAGAATAGGAGAGAAAGTCTTGAGTGAAAAGTGATGGTTAAGTGCAAATGTGAAGAAAAGAAGTAAAGTAGTAGTGTGTGTAAGTAATCAAAATGATTAAAATAGATTTTTGCATGGGGAGGCGAGGGGATATGGCTGGATTATTTGGCTCCCTCACCCATCATTTATTTTTTTTTATAAAATTATTTATATTTTATTAAAACTTAATAATTTTTATAAAACTTTTGGTAAAATAGGACTTATTTAGACTTATTTGGCTCATAATTATTAAATAAATTCTAGGAACCAAAATTTTGCATTCTAATTATTTTTAATAATTTAATTTATTTAATTCGATAATATAAGTCTTATGGTGAGGTTTATAGACTTTTAAACGTCAAATTTATAAAATTTGAGTTTTTAAGACTTTTTAAGGTTTTTATGACCAAATTAAAACCTCATAATTATTATAAAGTGAATTTTAATATTTTCACTTTATTTTAAATTGTTCATGACTATTTTTAACTGTAAAAGATATTTTTAGTAATTTTTAACAGTTTGCTGGCATTTTTCGCAGAATTCGAACAATTCACCTGAATTGCACTAGTCAAGCATACTAGTTCTAGATTCCAATTGGATTCAAGCATCTAAGTGTTTTTGACCTATTCCTATAAATAAGTCAAAATAAAAAGTTTAAGTCAACTGAATTAAGTCAAAGTTTGACCTGAAACTGACAGTTGTCACAGGTCAACAGATCCTTGTTTGAAGTTTGATTGTTTTAAAAACCAAGTTAAAGTTTCGTACCATGCACGTGGTGCTTGCTTTAACCCGTAGGCTGCCTTGTCAAGAATATAACAGTGATCAGAGAACTTTTCGTTTACAAATCTAGGGGTTGTTCCACATATACTGTTTCCTCGAGTTCTCTGTTTAGAACAACACATTTGACATCCGTTTGAAAGACATCAAAGTTTTTGTCGGAAGCAAATGCCAAAAATATTCGGACGAACTTGGACGAACTCGAGTCTGGCAACAAGAGCGAAGGTCTCATCACAATCGATTCCTTCATGTTTAAAATATCCTTTAACAACATGTCTAGCTTTGTTTAAGACAATGTTACCTTCGGTATCAAGTTTATTTTGAAAAACCCATTTGAGACCCACTACAGAGGAGTTAGCTGGTTTAGGAATTAAACGCCAAACTTTGTTTCTTTCAAATTCAGCTAACTCACCCTGCATGGCCTCGTCCCAATCAGAGTGTTGAAAAGCATCTTTCATATTTTTAGGTTCAACTTTGGAAATGAAAACCTTGAACATGCAAAAGTCTGATCTTTTTTTTAGTTCTTGCTGTTTTTCTCGTAATTTTGCTTGTGTGAGTACCTCTTCTGTATTAGAAGGATAATCTGAAGTTGACTGGTTGTCTTCGTTTGGAGCATCCGAAGTTGCTTGCTCCCAATCGACTAGAGTAGGAAGATCAGTAGGTGAAGTATTCACCGGTTCCCCCTCGAAAGATGGCTCAGGTGAGGTTGTAACTGAGGGTGGATGTGATGAAGATTGGTTTGACTCCCCCTCAACAGAAGTGTCCTTTGGATTTGATCCCCCTCAACCGAAGGTGTCTTTTCCACTAAAGATCCAACAGTTGGTTGATCATCATTCAGTTTGTTTATTTCGGGTATGTTGTCATCCTTTGCATTGGATTCAGCATCAATAGCGCGATCAGGACTATTAAACAAAAACGAGAAATCAAGGTTAAACGAGAAATCAAGGTTAGAGGAGACATTCAATCTGACCTTCGACGATCATCATATCAAGAAATCCAAAATCATTTTTCCTCGATCCTCTATCTTTCCAGATTCTCCAACCGAAGTTATTGATGAAACATTTGCATCCGAAGACATGGAAAAATTTGACGTTTGGTTTCTGCTTATTGATGACTTCGTATGGTGTGATGTTGAATCGATGGTGAATAAAGGAGCGATTTTGTGAGAAGCAAGTAGTGCAATGGCTTCCGCCCAGAAGTATATTTGTAGATTTGCATAACCAAGCATAGTTCTGGCTGCTTCGTATAGTCATCGGTTTCTTTGTTCAACGAATCCATGTTGCTATGGAGTATGTGGGGCAAAAAAGTTATAAGTGATGCCCTTCTCTTTCAAGAACGAGTGAATCGTATGGTTCTTGAATTCGGTTCCATTGTCACTTCGGATCGCTCTCACCGGTTTCTTGAGATGAAGTTCAATTTGTTTGATGAATTCGATAAGCTCAGCTGGGGTGTCCGATTTCTTCCGTAAGAAGATCACCCATGTAACCTAGAAAAATCATCCACTATTACTAGTATGTACTTGTTGCCACCAAGAGACTCTACAGTGGAAGGTCCACATAGATCAATGTGAAGCAGTTCGAGGGGTTCTGTGATCTTCGAGTCAATTGTAATCGGATGAGCTTGATGTTTTTGTTTTCCATGTTCACAGGCAACGCATAAAGTGTCATTGTCGAATTTCAGTGCTGGCATACCCCGAACTAGATCAAGAGCAATAAGCTTGTTCATGTTCTTGAAGTTTAAACGAGATAATCTTTTGTGCCATAACCAGCTGAGATCCGAAGGTGCCTTTGAGAGAAGCCAGATGGAAGGGGCCCCGATTATTGGCTTCATGTCACGCAGATACATATCTCCCTTCCTTTTCGACTTTAACAGAATTTCCTTCGAATATTTCTTCTTGATTATACTTCCAACTTCATCAAACTTAACTTTATATCCTGTTCCTACACATAGTTGGGAAACACTGACAAGATTGTGCTTGAGTCCTTCAACGTATGCAACTCGATTGATTGTGAACTTCCCATTGTTATCTTCCTGTAGCCTTTTATGGGACAAGTGTAGTTGTTTCCAAACTTCACGTCAACTCCGTCATCTAAGCTTCTAAAATACCTCAAGTACTCTATTATCCATTTCATGTGTCTTGAACAGCCACTGTCGATGTACCATTCCTTATCGTACTGCTCATCCCATAATACTTATAATTCAGAGAGAAAGTTCAGGTACCCTACATGGTTTGGGTCATAGAGGGTAAGTATTCGGAACAAGGATCCATGATTCAACCAGGTCAACATTTTTGGTTCCTGATGTTGATGCGATTTCAGAAATGAGATTAGGTCCGGATGTAATTTTTTGTATGACTTTTGGAACCCATTTCATAATTTTCTTCGATTTTTCCTTTTTGGGTTTAACATTTTTGATATAGCTTGTTTAATGGGAACCCACTTTTTCTTTGAAATGGAAGAATTTCTAGATGAAGAGCAACATTGTGTACATTCACATAGAAACCCTTCGTATGCAAGCTTGTAATATTAAATAGTTAGAGTTTTATCTTTGAAAAGATCCATATTTTTGTCTAACCACACATAAAATGTATCTACTAAGTTGCTTCCATTTTGAAAAGCTTTTCTTTAACGATTTTTCATAATTTTGATTTAAACAGATAAGGTTGTTTGGTTCGAAAACAAATTTTTGTTTGATATCCGAAGATTTCTTAACATTGGAAGCTTTTTGTTGATTTCGAAAATCCTATTATTTATTTTAAGAGTCACGATAGTTTCTTCTTCGTCTATTATCATAAAATTGTTTATGTTTTACAAAGAATGGTGTTTCACGTGATTCTTTTGTGACATTTGAAAATTTTGAAAATTGAGTATTACATTGGACAGAGTTCTTCAACTGATACATTTCTTGCTTTCGAATGTTGATTTTAACCTCCATATTTTCATTTAAATTGTTTTGGAGCGTTTTATCAGTTGAAAAGAACCCTTCGGGTGTAATAGATGCATTGTCTTCTTTTAGGATTGAGAGTAACTCGCTACTCTCGTCAAGTTTTACCCCTTGTTTTATAAAAACCATGTTTTTGAAATTCGCAACCTTAGGATACGCACATGCAAGTTCAAAAAACTTTTTGGATTTATTTTCTAAAAATTTTGCAAACTCATATGAAGTATCAAGAACATGGATTGACTATGATTCATCATCCGAATAGTGCTTTGTAACCTTAGAAGAGCAGCTTTGAAAGTTGTTTGAAGTATTTTTGTGTTAGGACAAATTTATTTGGTTTAATCTTTTCATTTTAGAATGTCTAAAATAGAAAATATCAATTTTAAGGGCTGTTTGAGGTTTTTCGGTTGGGGACCGAAATACCATTGGTTTTTCGGTCTGGCAGCTTGGTTTTCAGCCCATGGGCTTGTTTTTTCGGTCTGATAGGCGTGAGTATAAAAAGGTGTCTTGTGCTCTCTTTGGAGGTTGGTTGTTTTGGAGCTCTAGGTGATTATCGCGAAATTCTTTCAAGTTCAAGCAACCATTGTTCTTATGTACCCGACTTTATAAATATAAAGTATGCATTGAAGGATTAATCTTCTTGTGTTTTTGATTGATTTGATTGATACCATGCGAAGATCTAAAGAATTGGGACCTACAATTGGCATCAGAGCTTGAAAACCTCATGTTTTTGAGTGTTTTGGTATCAATCTCATCTTTCCTTTGCTTAGACCTTGGAGTTTTGAAGGTTTTCGGACTATTATGGACTGTATGATCGAGATTTTGGTGTTTTTGTGCTTGTTGTTCTTCGTGATCTTGGCAAATCTTAAAGCAAAATCATTAAAAATCACGTTTTTGATAATAAAAAAACGCCATTTCTGCAGTTGTTTGCGTAAGATCTTGATCTGGTGAGGTTGTTCGGTCACGTTCCAAGGTTGTTCGGTGGCGGCACTGAATTGGTTAGGGTTTTCAAAGTTTTTCGGTTAGGGTTAAAGTTTTTCGGTCCATTTAGAGGTTTTTCAGTGAGCCCGTTAAGGCTTTTCGGTGTTACTTAGGGTTTCCTGAATTTCGGTTGGTAGAGGTTTTTTGGTCTGAAGCTTTTCGCCCTGGTTTTTCAGTTAGATTGTTGTTCGGTGTGGTTTCTCGGTGTGAAGGTTTCTTGCTCGATTGATTTTAGTTCCAGTTTTGTGAAGAATTTTTTCGGTGTGATTACAAGGTTTTCGGGTCCAGTGGCAACTTAATTTCTGTGATTGATTTTTGGTGTTTTTCAAGGCTCATTTTTGATGGATCCAGCTATTTCGAATGTTAACAATGATCTTGACTCTGTTATGGGTACCGTTACCGGTATTCCCCGGTTAATCAAGATTGAAGGTTTCACTGAGTGGTAGTACAGATTCGAACAGTACATCAAGATGAAGGATGTCAAGCTGTGGAGAAGCTATTTACGACCACCAGTCAGAATTACTATGACCAGAGATAATGTTGTGGTTGACAAGCCTTTTGAAGAATATTCTGATTTGGATTTTGAGAAGGTCGAACTTGATCAGAAAGCTCTTGCTACTCTCTCAATGGCACTTTCACCTGAAATTGCTCAGGGTTTTCGTGAGTACAAGACAGCTAAATCTCTGTGGGAAGCTCTAATTGAGGTTTATGAGGGAAATGACGATATGAAGCAAAGCATGTAGGATATGCATCGTCAAAGATTCAATATGTTTAATCATGTGCCTGGAGAATCTCTTGAAGCCCAGTTACAACATTTCATTACTCTAAACACTGAGTTGACTACTGCTAGAATCAGCTTTCCAAGGATTGATGTCAACAAGAAGCTTCTGAACTCTCTTCCAAGAAGCTGGGATATGAACGTGGCTGTCATAAAGAAAAGCAAAGATTTAGCTAGACACTCACTCTCCGAGATTATGGCTATTATCAAATCTTGTGATATGGATGACAAATAGAGAGAGATGAATCATGTTAGCTCATAACAATCTGCTAACACTGGAACTTCAACCAATAATGCTTTCTCAGTTCAAGCTACTGGTCAAACCACTACTCAACTTCAAGCTTAATTTTATCCTGTTTCATCTCCAGTGGTACCTCAAGCTCCATCTGTTTCTACTTCTATTGTTAAGACAACAACGCCTACTCAAACTCTTTCAAAGGGAGCTGAAGAGAATCTTGGCATGATGGCTGGTCTCTTGAACTACTACAATGCACTTGTTACTGGTGAATTGTTTCAGCCTATGACCATGGGAGACCTTGATCCAATCAAACCTGATGACATGGAAGAAATGGACATTTCTTGGCACATTGTTATAGCGGTTCATAGGGCCAAGAAATTCACTCAGAGGACTGGAAGAAACAACTGGGTGAACAACAATGGAGATAGGAAGGTGAGCTTCAGCAAAGCAAATCTCCGATGTTTCAATTGTAACCAACCTGGTCATTTTGCTCGTGAATGTACCAAGCCCAGAATGAAGAATCCAGATAGAACCTTGGTACCAGTTGGAACAAACCGTGAAGCTGCTCAACCTTAGAATACAGAAAGAGCAATGGTGGCTCAGCAATTCACATGGGAGAATCAACTGTAGGACTTGAATCTAAATGGAGATGGTAGAGCTCATCTTGCTCAGATCGGAAGAGAAATGGATGTGGATGCAGCTGAAGGAGAAATGATGGATATGCAGTTTTCCTTCATGGTCTCTACTACTCCTACTGGAAATGAGGTTAGTGAAGTTTCTTGCTCTTCTCAAACTTGCATTGATACAATTGCTAAATATCGTGAATTGAATGAGAACTTAATTAGAGAAATATTTGACTTAGAAAACATTGTCCATAAACACAAAAAGAAACTGAAACCTCTCCAGGAATCTTTTGATGCAAAAACTTCATATTATCTTAAAATTCAAGATGAACTCACTATAAAAAATTGCCATCTTAAGTTTGCAAATGAAGAGATTGCTAGATTAACTGCCGAATTAGATACATTAAAATTAAATTTTCAAACTGCTGAATCAACCTTTAAGAAAGTTTATGTATTAAGTGAAGTAGTTAAATCTATAATTGAACATCAAACTAAATGGTCAAACATAAACGGTGAAGGTCTTGGATACAGTGCAGTTCCTCCTCTATATAATAACAATTTAACTCCATCATTGGTTAATGAAGAATCATAAGAATCTTATTTGTCGAATTATATTCAAAAGAATACATCTGGCATCGTTGAGAGTTCTGAAATGAAATCTACTGATGTTTCTGTCTCATGTGCATATCAATTAAAATTGAAGATTGAGGACGTGGAAGATTCGCCTTTTTTTAGTTTTGATAAAAATTGTTTGAAATCTAATATTCTTGTTTTGTGTGATGATGTGAAACCTGACATTAAAACTTCTGCTGTTTTTAAAAAAATCTTGTGATGCTGTTTTTAAAAATTCGAGGACAAATGTTTTGGTTGATAAATCTGTTGCATGCTTGTGTGAGTGGAAATAATTTGCATATCTCTGGACCTGGACAGAATTACAATACCCCTTTAAAAAGACAGACTTGTTTTAATTGTGGAATTGCTGGTCACATAGCCAGAAATTATCCTCGACACTTGTATGCTTCTCAAAATGAACTGGTTTGGCAGAACATGCCAAAAGGGAAATCTCATAAAAGAAAACCCTCAAGGTCATGTTCTAGAAAGAAAAATCACAATAACACTAATGCCAGGAATCAAACTATTATACACAAAAATCCTATTTCTGGAAGTAACTATGTCTTACCAAACTTTGTAAGATCAAAGTCATTTCAAGAATCAACTTCTAGTAGTTCTGATTTTACATCAAATGTAAATGTTCCCATTTGGTCAAAAGATAAACGATTTAAATGGGTTCCTAAAGGCAGTGTTAAAACATCTTCTAACATTTCACCATTACTTGATCAACGCGATATGAGTTTTGAATCAATTAAATGTATTGATAGTAAAGGTCAACCCAGTTTCTATATGGACTGGGTGCCTAAATCTAATTGATCCCTCAACTTGTGCAGGAACAGTTACGGAGGAATATCAGCAGACTTTGGTATGTTGATAGTGGCTGTTTTAGGCACATGACAGGCGACATGTCCCAATTACACGACATTAAAAATTTTAATGGTGGATGTGTTTGCTTTGCGGGAGGTGAAAAATGAATCATCACCCAAAAAGGACGGTATCGAATGGTGTGTTGAAATTTGAGAATGTTAATTTTGTACCTGAGCTCAAGCACAGTCTACTGAGCGTTTCTCAAATCAGCGACAAGGGTTTTTCAACCCATTTCACAAAGAAGGAATGCTTGATTCTCAAACCCGGTGTAGTCATTCCATAGGAGTGGATTCTTGTTCCATCAGAACGAAAAAACAATGCGTACATCATCGACATGAATCACAACACTCCGGAAAACGTTACCTGCTTATTCTCAAAGGCATCTGAACAAAGTGCTATGTTGTGGCATAAACGTCTCGGTCATGCCAACGCAAAGAATCTGAATCGTCTCACAAAGAACAACATGATTCAAGGACTTCCAATCAAGGACTTCATCACATTTGAGAAATGTGTTGCGTGTGCTCAAGGCAAACATCATCGGAAGCCACACAAGCCCAAACTGATCAACTCCATTGATTCGTTACTTTAGCTGATTCATATGTATCTCTTTGGCCCGGTTAATGTTCTCAGTCTTAACCGAAGTTCTTATTGTTTAGTTATTATTGATGATTACTCACGTTTTACTTGGGTTTTCTTCTTAAAGAACAAAAGTGAAACTGTAGAACTGGTCATTAGGTTCATCAAGCTTATTGAAAATCAAACGAATCAAAAGCTGAAAGCTTTAAGATGCAACAATGGAACAGAATTCAAGAATGTGGTATTGAACAAGTTTTGTGTAGATAAACGAATCAATAAACCTCAAATGAAGAAAACTTACGAGATTCTCTATGGTCGCAAGCCTAATGTTTCGCATTTCCGTACCTTTGGCTGTCCTTGTACTCTTCTTCATTGTAGGTCCCAAATTCTCAATATCTTCAATAAATGGTATCAATCACAGAATAAGAACATATTTCAATGCACTCTTGATTAAATCAAAGACTAGTACATAAGATGTTGTTGTTGCTTGAGCTTGACAAGGAATTTGCTATGATCTTCTAGAGCTCCAAAACAACACAATGACCAACAAGGACCAACCCTTGCAAAGGGTGCACACGACACCTATTTATACATCACGCATAGACCGAACAACAAACCCACATGGGTCGCCGATCAATGGACCAGACCGAACAACCTATGGGTTGTTCGGTCCACACCGAAAAACCCAAATAAGCCCATATCTTTGATTTTTAACATATTTAGACCCTATAAAATGCAAAGATTAAACCAACTAAATTTATCCTAACAATCTCCCCCTTGGTTTAATGCTTTCATTTTATATCAACAGGCTTCCCTTAGGCTTCAGTTGAACACTATAGAGAATTTTCAACAATCTCCCCCTCAATTTGATAATCTCCCCCTTAGCAGGAAAATCTTTCTCTTAGCAGGTGACAGGTATAGATGTTAATAAAAATTCAGCACATTTGCAGTGACAACTTTGTCTTCGGTACATGATGTCTTCAGATTTGACTTCATAAGTTCCTTAGGCATCAGTAAGTGTCTTGAATCAGCACATCCAACTTTTGATTTGAGTTTGACTGGAGTCTGACTCTCCATCTCTTCGCTTGATAACTTCAGATTTTGATGTAGTAACAAGTTGACTGAGAAGGAATTCAAACAACTTCTCATATAGAATTCAGCTTCACCTTCTTCGGGAACAAACTTTGTGTCGAAACTTTTGAACGTTGTTTTTGACTGGCGCTTCTTGATATGTTCAGTGACCGCAAATCCTGTAAGTCGTGGAGCTATAAACTCTCACCACAGTTGTGAACCCGGAGGAACGCACTGCGATTGTTTGAGTATCGGTGAACTACTCGTGGCCGTTTTGATTTAGACCGTTGCATATCCTTGATCAAAGATCTCAATGCAGTTGACAAGTCAACAAGTTGACGTGGCTCTTGGCGAGACGTTCAATGGTATCCAAACTCTGCGGAGTGTACCATCCTAGTGTCAATTTTGAATCAGGTGAAGTTGTTGGGGTCTCACAGCTATTGTAGTAAACAACAACGATCACTGACCCAGAGTTTCGATGTTTCATCAATGTGAGGTAATATCACATTGAGTCACGAACATCTTGTTTAGAAGAAGGTATGGGTTCAAGATTGGTATGAGCGTGTAATATGCCTTGGTTACTAGATATACCCATCGGCTAGACTTTCGAATTGTCATCAGTGTATGGTTTATTACACCGAATCATCCAACTCTTGAATTTAGAAGCTTTGTATGTAAGAATGGTTGATGATGCCTCACATCTACTACTTATGTTGTAGCAGAGATCACTGGCATAGAATGTTGAAATATCATCACTACTTGGTTTAAAGTAATGAATCATATATTTCTTGTATCAGAAATATTAAGTTGGTTAAGAATATATTTGTGCGTGTGATAGACTACGGTACACAGTCTAACCATCGGCACAGACTTTTTAACTCTCAACTTTGAGTGGTTTCTCTCAAAGCGTCTAGAAGTTGGTGTTACACAAGAAAAACCTTAGATTGAGTCAAGAAAAGTTATCAGTGCTTCACAGTCATTCAGGTGTACCAATGAGGATCACTAACACTTAAAAATTACCTCAGAAGTGAGTGGTATAACTCGGTGCGTCGTCGGTATGTAAAAAAAATGTTTTTGGATTTTTTAAATTTTTAAGGAAAGATATGAAAATTATAAAAAATCTAAAATCTTTTTGTAATTTTAAGTTTTGTAATTTTTGTTTTGTTTTTCTTGATACCTATTGTAGATATGTAAATTTCGGATACTACTTGTTATATAATTCTAAAAGGAAAGATATGAAAATTATAAAAATATGTTTGTAAAGGTTTCGAAGAAACCTTGGGCTGAGTCAAATTTTTTTGTTTTTCTTCTCCCCCTAAATTTGTGCATGGGAAAGAATTGCGGAAATAAAATATGAACAAATTTTAACTAAACAAAAAAAAATAAAAAAAAAATATTTACAAAACTGATTTAGCAATCAGTGAAACGTATCATTTTGAACATTTCGACTAGCACATTGAATCGAACTTTTGCAACAGGTTTTGTGAACAAGTCCGCCACATTATTATCTATGTGAACTTTATCCAAATGAATCAATTTTTGCTCGTAGCAATCTCTCATAAAATGAATTTTAATATCAATGTGCTTAGTCTTAGAATGTTGGACCGGATTTTTCACAATTTGGATAGCAGGCTCATTGTCATAGAAGATAGGAGTATCAAGAAAGTTCATACCAAAATCAAGAAGTTGATGCTGCATCCAGATGACCTGAGAACAACAAGCCAAGGCAGCAACATACTCAGCTTCAGCTGTAGACGTTGACACGGTCTGTTGTTTTCTGCATTGCCATGAGATCAGTCTGTTTCCTAGAAACTGACATCCAGCACTGGTGGACTTTCTGTCAATTTCACACCCTCCATAGTTGCTATATGAAAAAGCGTAAAGATCATATTCACGGTTCTTTGGATACCAGAGACCAAATTTTGGTCTCCCTTTAAGATATGTAAAGATCCGTTTGATAGCATCAAGATGAGAAGGTTTAGGCGTAGCCTTGTGGCGAGCACACTGGCAAACTGCAAAAACGATATCCGGTCTGCTAGCAGTCAGGTACATCAACGAACCGATCATCGAACGATAATACATTTGATCGAAAGATTGGTCATCTGAGTCTGAAGATAGCATAGGTCGCTCAGCCATTGGAGTGTTAGCCTCTTTCGCATCCTTGAAACCGAACTTTGCAAGAATATCCTCCACATACTTCGCTTGATGAAGCAGGATACCTGTTGAACTTTGTTTAACTTGCAACTCAAGAAACATCATCATCTCACCCAACGAACTCATTTCGAACCTTTTCTTCATCACCAACTCAAACTCTTTGCACAGAACTTCGCTTGTTGAACCAAAGATGATGTCATCCACATAGAGCTGGACAACAATTTGATCATCATCTTGGCGCTTGATGAACACTGTCTGATCAATTCTGCTGTGAATGTAACCGTTCTGTAATAAATGTTCCACTAAAGTAGCATACCAAGCACGAGGAGCTTGATGCAGACTATAAAGGGCTTTATCGAGCTTGTAGACGTGATTTGGAAACTTAGAGTTGACGAAACCAGGAGGTTGATCAACATAAATTTCCTGTTTCACCTCACCGTACAGGAAAGCCGTCTTGACGTCCATTTGGTAATCAGTAAAGTTCATGTAAGAAGCATAGGCAAGGAAGATCTGAATCGCTTCAAGTCGTGCCACCGGAGCATACACATCCGTGTAATCAAGTCCTTCTATCTGTCGAAAACCTCGAACCAACAGTCGTGCCTTATTACGCACAATTACTCCATAATCATCTTGCTTTTTGCGAAACACCCATCTTGTATCCAAAGGCTTTTTACCTTCGGGTAGTTCCACCAGTTGCCAGACGTTCAACTTCTCAAACTAGTTTAGCTCTTCATGCAAGGCATCCACCCAACTTGGTTCATTGAGTGCCATCTCTATGTTCTTCGGCTCAATTTCAGAGTTAAAGCACGAATAGAGACACTTGTTGACTTGACCACTTTGGCTTTTGGTTAAAACACCATCATCCATAGGGCCAATAACATTATCAATTGGATGGTCCCGTTGAATTATTGAAGGAACCGCATATTGGAGCGAAGCAGTTGAAATCAGAAGATTGGTTATATTCTCAACTCTGTCTAAGCCTGAAGCACCTCTATCAGAATCTCTAAAGTCATGAGAAGTACTTGCAATGTACTCATCAGCAATTCTTTTAGGAAAGAGAGAATCCAGGAGAGTAGAGTCAAAAAGATCAACAGGTTCAGGTTGAATAACATCTTCAAGGGTAGCTGATTGTTCAACAACTGGGGTATCGCCAATAACTTGGGATGAAACTGTAGGAGCATCTTTAGTTATGGTAGCAGAATCAGGAGATGCACCGTCATTAGGAATAGGATCATCAAGAATGACTGACGGAGTGATAAGATCATGAATGAGATCTTCAACATCTTCTCTGTTGATTCCAATAGGGCCTGGTTGTGTGCCTGAAACAACATCAGAAAGCACAAATAAATGTTTAAACAATTCAGCATAGTCAAACAACAAGTCAGGTCCAACATGAGAATCAGTTGGATTGTCTTCTACCCAGCGAATATCATATGATTCCACAATCTTCTTTGTCGGATTGTTGTACACTCGATATGCAGTTTTACTTGCATATCCAACGAAGTAGCAATAATCCGCTTAGGAGTTGAACTTCGGAGTAGCTTCAAGATGAAGAAGAGTGCAAGGGCAGCCAAAAGTACGGAAATGTGAAACAATAGGTTTGCGATCATAGAAAATCTCGTAAGGTGTCTTCATTTGAGGTTTCTTGATGATGACTCGATTCTGAACATAACAGGCTGTGTTGATGGCTTCAGCCCAAAATATCACCGGCAGTTTAGAATCACACATCATGGTACGTGCAGCATCAATAAGAGTTCTGTTCCGATGCTTAGCTGTTGGATTAGGTGTCTAAGACATGACAAATAATTAGTATTTACCTAATTAATAGTAGCATAGTCCATTTGGGTTGCCCTCATAGCCGGAGGTTTGGTAGAATGTTCAGTAGAGAGAAAGATTGATTTATTATGTGATTAATAAATCAATAGAAATTAAATAAATAGTTTATTAATATATTAAAGTTATAATATATTAATTAGAAACTATATTAATTAATTAGAAATTAATCTGGAATTAATTGGAATTAATTTGGTGATTAACTTAATTAATTAAAGGTGTAGGAACTGAAAATTTAATTATTCAATAGTTGAGTAAGTGACAATTTTGGCAGGTAATAAAGCAGTGGAATTATATATATTAGATATATATATATATATATATATATATATATATATATATATATATATATATATATATATATATATATATATATATATATATATATATATATATTGAAATTTAATAAAGGGATAAATAGGTTTGAATTAATAAGATAAATGTTTATCTTGATTTGAATTTAATAAGGTTTATCTCTAAAGGCTTATCTGGTTATCTGCTGGAGGCTATAAATAGGGAGCCTGATACCCCAAAAACCAGTGCCATATTCACCTCATTCTCTCTAGAATTTTCGACCTCCCCTCAAGCTCTTGGGTGTGACTTCATTTGAGGCAAGATATTTTTGTTGCTTTGCTTCCGAGAAAACCTAAAGGTTAGTTTTTCTGATTTTATGCTTTAGTAATTTTCTTGTTGGCCTTTTAGGAAATATTTATATGTTCAATAATAGAAAACATAGATCCTTATCGGTTGCATGTGAACTTAGGGTTTTAGTTCATAGATTTGCAGAAAACCTTTCAGTGGTATCAGAGGTATTTGTTGTTTTCTTGTTGAATATTTATAATAATTTTCCTAAAAAATAGGGTTTAAAGCTTATAAACCCTAATTGACCATTTTCTATTTTAGGGTTTAGGGTTTTCGAAACCCTAGCCCCTCCCGCCTCTTTTTCGATTTTGAAATTAGGGTTTTAGAAGGTTTTCTATTTTTGGTAACTTTAATTATTTAATTAAATGGTTAACCTTAAACCCATTATTTGTTAATTTCATAAATTAGGGGTTTAAGATAGGTTTAAATTAATTTGATTAATTTGTGATACCTATCTGGATATAATTAATTTAATTACTTGTTTAATTAAAAGATAAATTAAATCATTTAAAGGTTTAAATTTAATTTTTAAATTAGTAGTTAATTTTCAAAAATTTAAATAGATAAACCAGAAATATTGTAAAAGTTTAAAATACATCTTATATATATTATAATTAAAAGTTAATATTATATGTATAAGATAAACTGGTTAGTCAAATCAATAGTAGGCCTCATTCACGAAACTGATCTATAAAGAGGGTATAAGGAGACTGCCTATAAAGTGGCGGTCTAATGGGTGTCCACTCTCACCCATCGCTCTCCTGATCAGTAGAGGGTCGTTAGCCGAACGGGTTTGATAGGACCGCTTAATCTCATTAAAAGTATAATGATATTAATTAAAGTACTGGAACAGCTTTATAAAATCCCAATCTAGTTACTTTAGGAAAAATGTGAATTGATGCTAATCCATGAAATTGCACATTACACTTTATGAAACATTGGTGGAGCGTGTGTGGTCACCGGCACACCAATAGGGGTTCATAAAGAGTTGCAATGAGTTTCTCAAATCTTATCATTGTTGATGGAGCGTGTGTGGTTTACCGTCACATCAATTAGAGATGGTAATTGACCTTGAGAGTACCAAGCTAATTTGCATGGTTATTCACATCCAGTTTGTGATCCTCGGTATCCCAATCATAAACAGTGGAGCATATCCGAGATTAAACATGCTATTGAACAGTTCAATAAATTTCAATAGAACTAGGAATTCCATTATAATATGATTATTTTCCGCGGTGGAATTGGCTGAATCGTCATTCGCCTACCTTTATAAAATTTACAATTAGATTACGGCATCCCTCTTCTATATTGTGAATTGTTATAGTTGGGTCCTAGCCTTATTATTATATTCGGTTAATATTAAGGGTCATATATGTATCGAATTAAAACTACCTTCTTTTATAGATGTCTTCTGCTGACCAATCCGTTCCCCACTCCAACTCCAGTAACGTCACTTTAATCCTCTCGTTGTGTTCCAAAGTGCAATTGGATGGCACGAACTACAACGACTGGATCAGAAACATAAAGATGGCTCTGAGGTTTGAGAACAAAGAGTATGTTCTCGAGACTAAGCTAGTTGAAGTTGACCCAGATACTGCTACTCACGAGGAAGTTGCCTCATACAAAAAACACTCTGATGATGCTACCAAAGTGTCCTGCATCGTGATCGCCACCATAAACCCTGAATTGCAAAGAATCTATGAGCACTACTAGCCCTACGAGATGCACAAGGAGCTTGCGGAAAAGTTCCGCAAGCAAGAGCGTATCGAGAGGTGCGAGGTGGTCAAAGCCTTCACGAACAGCAAGCCTAAGGACGGAGTGTCTATCTGTGCTCACGTGTAAAGGACGCAAGGTTACGTGGATAAGCTAAGGAAGCTTGGAATGCCTATCCATGAGGAGTTGGCCGTTGACATAGTGCTTAACTCCTTACCGAGTTTTTATGACCAGTTCACATTGGCGTATCATTTGAACAACACTCAGACCACTTTGGCTGAGTTGCATGGCATGCTTCAGACTATAGAAAATGGGCTGAAGGGTAAAAGTATACCCTCTGTGAACCAGCCTGTCTTGGCAATTGGTCAAGGCAAAGGAAAGAAACGGAAGGGCCCTCCCAATCAGAATTGGAGGGAAAAGGTTCAAGTCGGGTCATCCAGCAATGGCCCGAGACCCAAGTCTTCCAGCATTCCTCATATTGCCAACCCCAAAGATGCCTACTGCTTCTATTGTAAAGAGAAGGGTCATTGGAAGAGAAGCTGCCCGAAATACTTGCAGGATGTCAGGGATGGCAAAGTGAAGCCAACGACAACAAGTATGTACACTATCTCTAAAAACTCACCATCTTCCAGTTATTGGGTCCTTGATACAGGATGTGGTTTTCACATATGTTCTGATTGCAGGGCCTAAAGGAAAGCAGGGAGGTGGAGCACGGTAGATTGAACCTGATCATGGGCAATAGGAGATCATTGCCTGTTACCAAGATCGGGGTCTATAGTCTAGTGCTTAGTAGTGATGGTAGTTTAGACATAATAAGCTGTTGTTATTTGCCAGAAATGGCAAGAAACATAATTTCATTTCATGCATTGTTCAAACAAAGTTTCCAATATTCTTTTGACAATTTGAATGGTTCAATTTCTGTTTTTTAGAATGGTGTTTTTATTTTTGAAGCTTTACCTTGTTCTGGTGTGTATGAAACAGTGACATGTGTTGATAATTTAGGAAATAGTGTATTGAATATTGATTCTTCTAGTGGTGTAGAAAAGGCATGCTTGTGGCATAGTTGCCTTGGGCACATCAACAAGAAACGCATCGCCCAACTCCAAAAGGATGGAGTGTTGGAATCATTCGACCTCAAGTCGGATGATGTATGCGAATCTTGTCTGTTACGTAAGATGACTAAATCACCTTTAAAAGGATATTTTGAAAGAGGTGAAGGTCTGTTAGAGATCATACACACAGATGTGTGTGGTCCTTTCAGATCAACCACAAAGGATGGCGTGCGGTTCTACGTAACCTTTACTGATGATTATAGTAGATATGGATATATATACTTAATCAAGCACAAGTGAGACACCTTTAAAAAGTTCAAAGAGTTCAAAAACGAAGTTGAGAATCAATTGGGCAGGAAGATAAAGATGCTTAGATCCGACAGAGGCGGTGAGTATCTTAGTATCGAGTTCCTAGACTATCTAAAGGAATGTGGAATAGTTTCATAGTTGACACCTCCCAGAACACCACAGTTGAACGGTGTTGCCGAGAGGCGTAACCGAACCCTGTTGGACATGGTTCGTTCCATGATGAGTCGATCTTCGCTTCCCATCCATTTCTGGGGGTATGCCTTAGAGACTGCCGCCCACATCCTCAATCTTGTCACAACTAAGAAGGTTGCTAAAACACCTCATGAGATATGGATGGGGAAAGTTCCCTCGTTAGCACATATCAAAGTCTGGAGTTTTGAGGCTTTCGTTAGACGAGAGACTCACGACAAAATCGCAGAAAGAAGCGAGAGGTGTATTTTCATTGGATAGCCCAAACAGTCTTTTGGATACTTATTCTACAGAGCAAGCGAGGACGTGGTCTTTGTAGCTAAACGAGGAGTCTTTCGAGAGAGAGAGAGAGAGAGAAAGAGAGCTCATATTCAAAAAGGACAGTAGGAGTACCATTGATCTTGAAGAAATTCAAGAGTCATCAGATGACGCAACCATAGGAGAAACTAGCAATCAACAAGAGGAAGAAGTTCCTGTTGGTCCGACTGATATATCCTTACCTCTTAGGTGCTCCGGTAGAGTTAGCATGCCACTCGAGTTTTAGGGTTTCCATATAACTATGGATAGGGACACGTTTGTCAGTTATAGGACACTGATAAATTTGGATGAACCAGCTAACTACCGGGAAGCAGTGGCGGGCTTTGAGTCTGCCAAGTGGAAAGAGGCAATGGACAGCGAGATGAAGTCCATGTATGACAATCAAGTTTGGAACTTGGTTGACAATGTACCGGGTCGAAAGACAGTCGGGTGCAAGTGGATCTTCAAGAAAAAGACCGACATGGATGGAAAGGTACACACTTTCAAGGAAAGACTAGTTGCGAAGGGCTTTACTCAAACCCCGGGGGTTGACTATGACGAGACCTTCTCACGAGTGGCCAAGATAAAGTCTATTAGGATTATGCTAGCCATAGCTGCATTTCATGACTATGAAATTTGGTAGATGGACGTCAAAACCTCTTTCCTTAATGGGAAGTTGATTGAGGATGTTTACGTGAATCAGCCAGAGGGTTTTGTCGATGCAAAGTATCCTGTTAAGGTGTGTAAGCTTGAGAAATCAATCTAGGGATTGAAACAACCTTCTCGTAGCTGGAATCTTTGTTTCCATGAGAAGGTCAAAGAGTTTGGTTTATCTAGGAGCGAGGATGAGTCCTGCGTGTATTTCAAGGCTAGTGGGAGTATAGTCACTTTTATGGTGCTGTATGTTGATGACATACTGCTCATGGGAAACGACATTCCAACCTTGCAAGATGTGAAGTCTTGGCTTGGAAAGTGTTTCGCTATGAAAGACCTAGGAGAAGCTGCCTCTATTCTCGGGATAAGAATATTGAGAGATATGAAGAAGAGACTAATTAGACTTAGACAGAGTACATACTTGGAAAAGGTACTAAAGAGGTTTAGTATGGAAAATTCCAAGAAGGGAGAGCTACCTATCCAGAGTAATGTAAAGTTGAGTAAGACTCAAAGTCCGAGTACGGACGAGGAGATAGCTGACATGAGTCGGGTACCTTACGCTTCGGCTGTGGGGGATATCATGTACGCTATGACGTGTACTCGCCTTCACGTGGCCTTTGCTCTGAGCATGGTCAGTCGATACCAGGGAAACCCTGGAAGGGCGCATTGCATAGCTGTCAAGAATATACTCAAGTATCTGCAAAGGACAAAGAACATGGTGTTAGTCCTTGGTGGCAGTGATACTTTGAGAGTTAACGGATATATAGATGCCAGCTTTCAGACAGATAGACACAATGGTCGGTCTTAGTCGGGCTGGTATTCCTTTTGAATGGGGAAGCGGTTACTTGGAAAAGTTCTAAGCAAGAGACGGTAGTTGATTCTACGTGCAAATCAGAGTACATAGCAGCAAGTGAAGCATCAAAGGAAGCGGCTTAGCTGAAGAACTTTATCGGTGACCTTGGAGTAGTCCCGAGTATTCAGGAGCCCATGGAACTGTTCTGCGATAACGAATGAGCGGTTGCTTTGACAAAGGAACCGAGAGACAATGGAAAGTCCAGGCATATCGACAGACAGTATCACTATATCAGACATACAGTAGAAGAAGGTCACCTCCTTGTAAAGAGGGTATCATCAGAAGGTAATCCTACAGATCCCTTGACAAAGACTCTGAGTAGGATTAACCATAATCAGCATGCTAGGAGCATTGGGTTAAGAGATGATGTTAGTTTTTGTACTTAGATAGTTTATGAAACTTGTAACAATGTAAATTTAATTGACTTTGGTGATTTAATAATATAGATTTATTAATGAGAATTGTTTACTGCTTTTATCAATTGTTTGTCATTGTGTTTCATTTTACATGTTTACTTCCTGAGTAATTTGATTATTCAAATGTCCACAATCGCTCATACTTTTAGGGAGTAAGTATGAACGATGGATGTCATGAATTGGTTTATAGATTGTCTAAGGAGTTAGACATAGCAATAGGATTGCTACAACATTCATGAGTACTTAGAAATAGAGATTTGAGTATTGGATAAACCCATGCTCAATAGATTGCTTCATGGATTACATCACTAGCAATGTTGAGACGATAATATCTTATGATCTTTAAGCAGAGACATATGAGTTATGATTTACAAGGCAATTGTTCATTGATAATGCGAAAACGCATCGGTAACACGATGTTATAAAACGTGTTGTGAGTGATTTGTCTGGTAAAAGACATAAGCATATGAGTTGAAGCTTATTCGTCCCTTGACCCTGACGGGAAACAGATATCTGTAGGCCTCTCGATGAATTTGAAGTTGACTGAAAGTGTTGGCCAACCAGGACTAAATTGATATGATCAATTAGTAGTCTTAAAGTCATATGCAAATCAGAAATCGGTAAACAGAGAATCAGACCAGGATTGATGTTAATCCATGTCTTGAGTCTGAAAAAATATCTTGTTGGACGGAGGATCATCTGATCACTTATCTATGGACAGAACTGACTGAGTCACAGTTTGGCAGCGGTTTCTAGGAAGCTACAGTTGCTAATTAATTAGAGGTTAAATTTGTAGTTATAGTCATAGACTTATCCAAGTGGGAGACTGTTGGATTAGGTGTCTAAGCCATGACTAATAATTAGTATTTACCTAATTAATAGTAGCATTGTCCATTTGGGTTGCCCTCATAGCTGGAGGTTTGGTAGAAAGTTCAGTAGAGAGAAAGATTGATTTATTATGTGATTAATAAATCAATAGAAATTAAATAAATAGTTTATTAATATATTAAAGTGATAATATATTAATTAGAAACTATATTAATTAATTAGAAATTAATCTGGAATTAATTGGAATTAATTTGGTGATTAATTTAATTAATTAAAGGTTCAGGAACTATAATTGTAATTATTCAATAGTTGAGTAAGTGACAATTTTGGCAGGTAATAAAGCAGTCGAATTATATATATTAGATATATATATATATTTCGAAATTTATTTAAGCGATAAATAAGTTTGAATTAATAAGATAAAGGTTTATCTTGATTTGAATTCAAAAAGGTTTATCTGTAAAGGCTTATCTGGTTATCTGCTGAAGGCTATAAATAGGGAGCCTGAGACTCAAAAAACCTGCACCATATTCACCTCATTCTCTCTGGAATTTTTGACCACCCCTCAAGCTCTTGAGTGTGACTTCATTTGAGGCAAGATCTTTTTGTTGCTTTGCTTTCAAGAAAACCTAAAGGTTAGTTTTTCTGATATTATTCTTTAGTAATTTTCTTGTTGGCCTTTTAGGAAATATTTATATGTTCAATAATAGAAAACATAGATCCTTATAGGTTGCATGTGAACTTAAGGTTTTAGTTCATAGATTTGCAGAAAACCTTTCATCAGCAACACCATTCTGTTACGGAGTACGAGCATCACTATACTGATGCAGGATACCTTTATCTGCACAAAACTTGTTTAAAACTGCATTCTTGAATTATGTTCCATTGTCGCATCTAATGGCTTTCAGCTTCGGATTCGTTTGATTTTCAATAAGCTTGATGAATCTAATGACCAGATCTGTAGTTTCACTTTTGTTCTTTAAAAAGAAAACCCAGGTAAAACGTGAGTAATCATCAATAATAACTAAACGGTAAGAACTGCGATTAAGACTAAGAACATTAACCGGACTAAAGAGATTCATGTGAATCAGCTAAAGTATCGAATCAATAAAATTGATCGGTTTGGGCTTCTGTGGCTTTCTGTGATGTTTGCCTTGAGCATAGGCAACACATTTCTCAAATGTGATGAAGTCCTTGATTGGAAGTCCTTGAACCATGTTGTTCTTTGCAAGACGATTCAGATTCTTTGCGTTGGCATGACCAAGACGTTTATGCCACAACATCGCGCTTTGTTCAGCAGCTTTAGAGAATAAGTAGGTAACGTTTTCTGGAGTGTTGTGATTCATGTCAATGATGTAAGCATTGCTCTTTTGTTTCGATCGAACAAGCATCCACTCCTCTAGAATGACTACACCGGGTTTAAAAATCAGACATTCCTTCTTTGTTAATTGTGTTGAAAAACCCTTGTCGCAGATTTGAGAAATGCTCAGCAAACTATGCTTGAGCACAGGTACAAAATTGACGTTCTCAAATTTCAACACACCATTTGACACCGTCCCTTTCTGTGTGATCATTCTTTTTTCACCTCCCGTAAAGCAAACACATCCCCCGTTAAATTTTTCTATGTTGTGTAGTTAGGACATGTCGCCTGTCATGTGCCTAGAACTGCCACCATCAACATACCAAGGTCTGCTGATATTCCTCCGTTACTGTTCCTGCACAGGTTGCGGAATCAATTAGATTTAGGCACCCATTCCATTCGGAAACTGGGTTCACCTTCACTATCAAGACATTTAACTGATTCAAAACTCATGTCAGGTTGATCAAATAATGGTGAGCCATTAGAAAATGTTTTAACACTGCCTTTAGGAACCCATTAAACATTTGGCTTAAAACGTTTATCTTTTGACCAAATGGGAACATTTACATTAGAAGTAGAATCAGAACTACTACACGTTGATTCTTGAAATGACTTTGATCTTACAAACGTTGGTAAGACATAATTACTTCTAGAAGTAGTTCGATTCCAGAAATTTGTATTATTTTGAATTTTCTATCTAGAACGAGACCTTGAGGGTTTTCTCTTATGAGATTTCCCTTTTGGTACATTCTGCCAAACCTGTTTATTTTTTAGAAGCATACAAGTGTCGGAGACAATTTCTGGCTATGTGACCAGCAATTCCACAATTGAAACAAGTCTGTCTTTTTAAAGGTACATTGGAATTTTGTCTAGGTCCAGATATATGCAAATTATTTCCACACACACACAAGCATGCAACAGATTTATCAACCAAAATATTTTTCATAGTATTTTTCAAAACAGCATCACAAGAAATTTTAGAATCAACAGAAATCTTAGTGCCAAGTTTCACATCATCACACAAATCAACAAAATTAGTCTTCAAACAATTTTTATCAACATTCATAGCAGGCGAATCTTCAACATCCTTAATCTTTGTTTTTAATTTATCTGCACATGAGATAGAAGCATCAATAGATTTCATTTCAGAACTCTCAGAGGTGCCAGATGTATTCTTTTCGATATAATTTGACAAAAAACATTCTTCTAATTCTGCAGTGGCCGGGGATGGAGTAAAATTATTATTTTATGGAGGAGGAACAGCACTATATCCAATACCTTCACTGTGTATGTTTGACCATTTAGTTTGTTTTTCAAGTATAGATTCAACTACTTCACTAGATACATATACTTTCTTAAAAGTTGATTTAGCATTTTCAAAATTCGATTTTAATGTATCTAGTTCAGCATTTAATTTAGCAATGTCTTCATTAGCAAACTTAAGATGGCAATTCTTTATGGTGAGTTCATCTTGAATTTTAAGATAATCTAAGGTTTTAGCATCTAAGGATTCCTGAAGGGGTCTTAATTTCTTTTTGTGTTTATGGACGAGGTTTTCTAAATCAAAAATTTCTTTAACTAAGTTCTCATTCAACTCACGATATTTAGCAATTGTATTGGTGCAAGAGCAAGAAACTTCACTAACCTCATCACCAGCAGGAGTAGTAGAGACCATGAAAGCAAACTGCAAGTCCATCATCTCTCCCTCATCTGCATCCACGTCCATCTCCCCTTCAATTTGAGCCAAGTGAGCTCTACCCTCTCTGTTCAGATTCAGGTCCTGCAACTGATCCTCCCATGTGAACTGCTAAGCCACCATTGCCCTCTCTGTATTCTGAAGTTGACCAGCTTCACGGTTGTTTGTTCCAACAGGTACCATGGTTCTATCTGGAGTCTCCATTTTGGGCTTGGTACACTCACGAGCAAAATGACCGGGCTCGTTATAGTTTAAACATCTTAGATTAGCTTTGCCAAAACTCACCTTCCTCTCTCCATTGTTATTCACACAATTGTTCCTTCCAGTTCTTTGATTGAATTTCTTGGCCCTATGCACCGCCATAGCAATGTGCCAAGAAATGTCCATTTCTTCCAAGTCATCAGGATTGATTTGATCAAGGTCTCCCGCAGTCAAAGGCTGAAACAATTCACCAGCAACAAGTGTATTGTAACAGTTCAGGAGACCAACCATCATACCAAGATTCTCTTCAGCACCTTTTGGAAGAATTTGAGCAGGAGTTGGGGTCTTAACAGAAGAAGCAGCAACAGATGGAGCTTGAGGTACCACCGGAGATGAAACAGGCTGAAATTGAGCTTGAACTTTAGTAGTGGCTTGACCAGTAGCTTAAGCAGAGAAAGCATTGTTTGTTGAAGTTCCAATGTTAGCAGACTGGTACGAGCTAACATGGTTCATTTCCTTCTGTTTGTCATCCATGTCACAATATTTGATAATAGCCATAATCTCAGAAAGTGAGAGTCTAGCTAAGTCTTTGGTTTTCTTGATGACTGCCACATTCATGTCCCAGCTTCTAGGAAGAGAATTAAGAAGCTTCTTGTTAACATCAATCTTAGGAAAGGTGATCCCAGCAGTAGACAACTCAGTGTGTAGAGTGATGAAATGTTGTAGCTAAGCTTCAAGGGATTCTCCAAGGATGTGATTAAACAGATTGAATCTTTGACGAAGCATATCCTACATGCTTTGCTTCATATCCTCATTTCCTTCATACACATCAATTAAAGCATCCCACAGAGATTTAGCAGTTTGGTATTCGCGGCAACCGTGAGCAATTTCAGGTGAAAGTGCGATAGACAGAGTAGTAAGAGCTTTCTGATCAAGTTCGACTTTTTCAAAGTCTAAAGCAGAATATTCTTCGAACGGCTTATCATCCACAACATCGCCTCTGGTTATGGTAATTTTGACAGGTGGACGTAAGTAGCTTCTCCAAAGTTTGACGTCTTTCATCTTGATATACTGTTTAAATCAGTATTTCCATTCGGTAAAACCTTCAACTTTGATTAATCGGGGAATACGGGTAACGGTACCCATAACGGAATCAAGGTCATTGTTAACGTTTGAGATAGCGGGATCCATCGGGAGTGAGTCTTGAGAAACACCAAATTAAATCATAAAAATTTAGCTTCGACTGGATCGAACAACTCGAAGGATGCACCGAACAATAGCTAAACCGAACAATCTGAGGCGAAAAACACTTCAATCGAACAAATACTGGACCGAACAACTCGACCAAACAACCAAAAAAACCGATTAATCGAACAACCAAACAATTAATACCGATCAACCAAAAGACCGAACAATAAAAAGCGAGAAACAAGAACCGAGTATCAAGTCGAATAACTAGAACCGAACAACAAAAATTAACCAAAAATCTGAAACCCCAAAGCAACACAAAAGGACTCTAAATGGGCTAACCGAACAACACACAGTCGGACCGAAAAACTCAAAGGTTGACCAAACAATCTCCAAAAACCCTAGCCAACAGTGCCTCCGCCGAACAATCTCCTGGAGCGTGATCGAACAACGAAAATCAGATCTGGATCTCACAAAAAACTTCGCAATTGACGTTTTTAAGATCAATAACGTGATTTTTGATGATTTTGCATGAAGATTATCAAGAACACCAAGAACATTAAGCACAAAAACACCAAATGTCGATCAAAAACGTCCAAAATCAGTCAAAAAGCCTTCAAATCTTCAAAATCCAAGCAAAGGTAATATGAGATTGATACCAAAAACTTAAAAACAAATGTTTTCAAGCTTTGATACCAATTGTAGGTCCCAAATTCTCAAGATCTTCAATAAATGGTATCAATCACAAAATAAGAACACAATCAAATCACCTTAAATGCACTCTTGATTAAATCCAAGACTAGTACATAGGATGTTGTTGCTTGAGCTTGACAAGGAATTTGCTATGATCTTCTAGAGCTCCAAAACAACACAATGACCAACAAGGACCAACCCTTGCAAAGGGTGCACACGACACCTATTTATACATCACGCCTAGACCGAACAAGAAACCCACATGAGCCGCCGATCAATGGACCAGACCGAACAACCTATGGGTTGTTCGGTCCACACGGAAAAACCCAAATAAGCCTATATCTTTGATTTTTAACATATTTAGACCCTATAAAATGCAAAGATTAAACCAACTAAATTTATCCTAACATTTATCTTGAAGCTACTCTGAAGTTCAACTCCAAAGCCAACGATTCTTACTTTATTGGATATGCAAGTAAAACCACGTATCGGGTGTACAACAAGGCGACAAAGCAGATTGTGGAATCATATGATGTGTGATGGCTAGAGGAAAATCCAATTGATGCCGGTGTTGGACCCGATTGGTTGTTTGATTATGCTAAATTGTTTAAACCATTTTATGTGCATTCTGATGTTGTTTCAGGCACACAACCAAGTCCTAGTAGAATTAACAGAGATGATGCTGAAGATTTCATTCATGATCTTATCACTCCGTCAGTTATTCTTGAACATCCTATTCCTAATGACGGTGCATCTCCTGATTCTGCTACCATAACTGAAGATGCTCCTGCAGACTCATCCCAAGTTGCTGGCGATACTCCAGTTGTTGAACAATCAGCTAATCATGAAGACGCTATTCACTCTGGATCTGTTGATCTTTTTGACTCTACTCTCATGGATTCTCCCTTTCCTGAATGAATTCCTGATGAGTACATTGTAAGTACCTCACATGATTTCAGAGATTCTGATAGAGGTGCTTCAGGCTCAGATAGAGTTGAGAACATAACTAATCTTCCGGTTTTTACTGCATCGCTCCAATATGATGTTCCTTCAAGAATTCAACGGGACCACCCAATTGATAACGTTATTGGCCCTCTGGATTACGGTGTTCAGAACAGAAACCAAAGTGGTCAAGTCAACGAGTGTCTCTATTCGTGTTTTATCTCTCAAATCGAGCTGAAGAACGTGGAGATGGCACTCAATGAACCAAGTTGGGTGGATGCCATGCATGAAGAGCTCAATCAGTTTGAGAAGTTGAACGTTTGGCAACTGGTGGAACTACCCGAAGGTAAAAAGGCTCTAGACACAAGATGGGTGTTTCACAACAAGCAAGATGATTCTAGAGTAATTGTGCGCAACAAGGCACGCCTGGTGGTTCGTGGTTTTCATCAGATTGAAGGACTTGATTATACGGAAGTTTATGCTCTGGTGGCGCGACTTGAAGCGATTCGGATCTTTCTTGCCTATGAATCATATATGAACTTTATTATTTACCATATGGACGTCAAGACGACTTTCCTGTACGGTGAGGTGAAAGGGGAAATTTATGTTGATCAACCTCTTGGTTTCGTCAACTCTAAGTTTCCGAATCACGTCTACAAGCTCGATAAAGCTCTCTATGGTCTTCATCAAGCTCCTCGTTCTTGGTATGCTACTTTGACGGAACATTTGTTACATCACGGTTACACTCGCGGCAGAATTGATCAGACACTATTTATTAAGCGCCAAGATGATGATCAGATTGTTGTCCAGATCTATTTGGATGACATCATCTTTGGTTCTACAAGTGACGTCTTGCGCAAAGAATTTGAGGTGGTAATGATGAAACGGTTCAAGATGAGTTCGTTGGGTGAGATGACGATGTTCCTTGGTTTACAAGTTAAACAAAGTTCAGCGGGTATCTTGTTTCATCAAGCGAAGTATGTGGATGATATTCTTGCAAAGTTCGGTTTCAAGGATGCGAAAGAGGCTAACACTCCAATGGCTGAGTGACCTCTGTTATCTTCAGACTTGGATGACCAATCTATCGATCAAACTTATTATCATTCGATGATCGGTTCGCTGATGTCTATGACTGCTAGCAGACCGAATATCGTTTTTGCAGTTTGCCAATGTGCTCGATATCAGGCAAATCCTAAACCTTCTCATCTTGATGCTGTCAAACGGAGTTTTAGATACCCTAAAGGGAGACCTAAATTTGGTCTCTAGTATCCAAAGAACCGTGAATTTGATCTTTATGCTTTTTCAGATAGCAACTATGGAGGGTGTGAGATTGACAGAAAGTCTACTAGTGCTGGATATCAGTTTCTAGGAGACAGACTGATTTCATGACAATGCAGAAAGCAACAGACCATGTCAACTTCTCAAGTTATCTGGATGCAACATCAACTCCTTGATTATGGTATGAATTTTCTTGATACTCCTATCTTCTGCGACAATGAGGTTGCTATCCAAATTGTGAAAAACCCGGTCCAACATTCTAAGACTAAGCACATTGATATTAAAATTCATTTTATTAAAGATTACTACGAGCGAAAATTAATTAATTTGGATAAACTTCACACAGATAACAATGTGGCGGACTTGTTCACAAAACCGGTTCCAAAAGCTCGATTCAATGTGCTGGTCGAAAGGCTGAAAATGATACGTTTCACTAACTGTTAAATCAATTCTGTAAGTTTTGTACATATTTTTTAGTTAGATTTGTCCATGGTTTATTTTCAACACTCTTTCCCATGCACAAATTTAAGGGGAGAAGAAAAACAAAACAAAAATTACAAAACTTTAAAAATACAAAAATATTTTTAATAATTTTCATATCTTTCCTTTCAAAAAATTAAAAACTACAAAAATATTGTTTTTTTTTTCATATTTGCACTATCGTCAATGTTCTTGATAAATACCAATCAGGAATACAGATCAAAATATTCATGTCAAATATGTGACTCTCTTTTACCGTGACTTGCTAAGACATTCCTTACCTCACTATTACCGACGACGCACCGAATAATACCACTCACTGCTGAGGTAACACTTAATTGCTGATGATACTTACTGTTTCACCATAGTAGTTTTGAAGCACTGACAATTTTTCTTGACCCATTCTAAAGGTTTCTTATGCAACACAAACTTCTAGACAATTTGAGAGAAACCACTCAGAGTCGAGAGTTAAAAAGTCTGTGCCGATTGTTAGATTGCATACCGTACTCTATCACATGCACCAATCCATTCTCAACCACCTTTATTTTTCTATTACAAGAAATAGACGACTCATCACTTTAAACCAAGTGGTGATGATATTTCGATACTCTATGCCAGTGATCTCTGCTACAACACCAGTAGTAGATGTGGGCATCAACAACCATTCTTACCAACAAAGCTTCTAAATTCAAGAGTTGGATGACTTATTGTAATAAACCATACACTGATGACAATTCAAAAGTCTAGACGATGGGTATGTAGTAACTAAGACATATTACACGCTCATACCACTCTTGACCTATACCTCTTCTATTTAAGATGTTCGTGACTCAATGTGATATTACCTCGCATTGATGAAATATCGAAACTCTGGGTCACTGATCGTTGTTGTTTACCACAATAGCTGTGAGACCCCAACAACTTCATCGGATTCAAATTGACACTAGGATGGTACACTCCGCAGAGTTTGGATACCATTGACCGTCTCTCCAAGAGCCAAGTCAACTTGTTGCCTTGTCAACTGCATTGAGACCTTTGATCAAGGATATGCAGGGGCCAAAATCAAAACAACCACGAGTAGTTCAACGATACTCAAACAATCACAGTGCGTTCCTCCGGGTTCACACAGATACTTCAAGAAGTCTCATTCTGAGCCAAGGATGAATCCTTGAACAACTGTGGTGATAGTTTATAACTCCGTGACCCACAAGATTTGTGGCCACTGTACGTATCGAGAAGCGCCAGTCAAAAGCAACGTTCAAAAGTTTTGACATGATGTTTACGTTCCCAAACAAGGTGAAACAAAATTCCATGTGGCAAGCTGTTTGAATTCCTCCTCAGCTAGTTTGTTACTACGTCAACACCTGAAGTGATCAAGTGAAGAGAAGAAGAGTCAGACTCCAGTCAAAGTCAAAGTCAAATCAAAAGCTGGATGTGCTGATTCAAGACACTTACTAAAGCCTCAGGAACTCACCAAGTCAAATCTGAAGACAACCAGTAGCAAAGATAAAGTTGTCGCTGCAAACGTGCTGAATTTCATCAACATATATACCCGTCACCTGCTAAGGGGGAGATTGTCATGATTAGGGGAGATTGTTGAAATTTTCTGCAGTGTTCAACTGAAGCCTAAGAGAAGCCTGAAGTCTAAATGAAAACATTAAACCAAGGGGGAGATTCTTAGGAAAAATTTATTTGGTTTAATCTTTGCATTTTAGAAGGTCTAAAATAGAAAATATCAATTTTAAGGGCTGTTTGAGGTTTTTCGGTTGGGGACCGAAATACCATTGGTTTTTCGGTCTAGTCTTCCAAAACATATCTAGCATTTCATTTCGTCATCCTACTCTTGCGAACCTGGACCTGGGCACATGGCATGAAACATAAAATACGTAAGACAAAAATGTCTGGTGAGCTACATGGTTCTAGACTCAAAACATTTAAAAGCATAACTCGTGAATTTTCGAAAACCTTTGTGAACAAATTTCCATATAAAGACACTAATTGCCAAAACCTTTCGTATGTCATGTAAAAATACTTGCTTTCAAAGTCTTTCAAACAATCAAATGATAAAGCTTGTAATGTAATGCTTTTCTATATCTTTCCTTTAGTTTGACTGGCATTTGAAAATGATAGTATTTTTATACTTAGGGGCCTTAATCACTCTTGGTGATACCCCAAGTCTGGACTGAGATGGTGAGAACAAAACCAAACCTCATCACCCCTTTCTAGGGTGAAACTTTCAGCATCACCAAGTCTCCTACATTCAAGTCATAAGGTCTTTGCTTTGAGCTAGCGTAGCTTCTTTGTCGATCCTAGGCTGCCTTCATATTTGCTTGTATGACCTTGATCTTTTCATTAGTGACTGCAATAATGTCGGGACCTGTAACTTTATTCTCTCCATCTTCAAGCCAACAAAGGGGAGTTCTACACTTCCTTCCATACAACGCCTCAAAAGGTGGCATTCCAATGCTTGAGTGATGGCTATTATTGTAAGAGAATTCAACTAAGGGTAGATGATCATCCCATCTCCCGCCAAAATCAATCACGCATGCACGAAGCATGTCTTCCAATGTTTGGATAGTTCTTTCGCTTTGACCATCTGTTTCGGGGTGATAAGCTGTATTTAAGTGTAGTTTTGACCCTAACGCTTCTTACAGTGCTGCCAAAACCTTACGATAAACCTTGCATCTCGGTCTGACACTATAGTCAGTGGTGCGCCATGAAGTCTCACCACTTCATCCACATAGATCTTAGCCAGTTTTTCTAATGGAGTAGTCTCCTTGATAGCCAGGAAGAGTACACTTTTGGTTAATCGGTCAACAATGACCCATATGCATCATGCCCTTTGCTTGCTCTTGGCAATCCCATAACGAAGTCTATAGTAACATCATCCAATTTCCCAGCTGGGATCTGAAGCGATTATATCTTTCCGTATGGCACTTGGTGCTCTGCCTTGACTTGAGCATAAGTGGAACATTTGGAGATGTACTTCACTATTCTTGGCTTGAATCCATGCCACCAAAATTGTTTTCTTATGTTCCAATACATCTTAGTTCCTCCTGGATACAGGGAATACTTGAATTTGTGGGAATCATCTAGGACCACCTTCCGCATTCCTCCATGCTTAGGGACCCAAATTCGTCCCTTGTGAGTTTTTAGCCCTTGAGTGTTTGATTCAAACTCAATATTCTTTCCAAGTTTCTCCTTTTTAACATTTCCTCCTTCAAGGGATCATTATGTGATTCTTTAATTCTTTGAATTAAACTTGAAACCATATCAATTCTCATGGGTCTTCCTTTCACGGTTCTTTCACGGACCTTTCGACTTAAGGCATTAGCCACCACATTGGCTTTCCCTTCGTCGTAAATAATTTCACAGTCGTAATCGTTAATGAGCTCTATCCACCGGCTTTGCCTCATATTCAACTCTTTTTGAGTGAAGATATATTGAAGACTTTTATGGTCTGTGTACAACTTGCATTTGGTTCCATAAAGATAGTGTCTCCAAATTTTGAGAGCAAAAATTGCTGCCAACTCCATGTCATGAGTGGTGTAACGGGTTTCTGCATCTTTCAGTTGTCTTGAAGTGTAAGTGATGAATTTGCCTTGTTGCATAAGTACACAACCGAGGCCTTTAGCGGACGCATCGCTATAAACTACAAAATCATCAATGCCTTCAGGTAGAGACAACACAGGAGCTTCACATAGCTTCTTCTTCAATGTCTCAAAGGCCTCCTGTTGCTTCTTTTCCCAAACAAACTTCACTTCTTTCCTCGTTAGTTAAGTTAACGGTACCGCTATTTTAGAGAAATCTTGAATAAATCGCCGATAATAACCGGCTAACCCAAGGAAGCTCCTAACTTCAGTGAGAGTTTTTTGGTGGCTCGCATTTCATAACTGCCTCGACCTTGGAGGGGTCAACCTTGATCCCTTCGATTGAAACAACGTGGCACAAGAATTGAACTTCTCGCAACCAAAAATCACACTTAGAAAACTTTGCATACAATTGCTCATCTGTCAAGGTTTATAAAACTTCTCGTAAGTGGGACGCGTGCTCCTTCTCATTCTTCGAGTAAACCAATATATCATCGATGAAAACAATAACAAACTTATCGAGGAAATGTTTACAGACCCTATTCATAAGGTCCATGAAAACAGCAGGAGCATTTGTGAGACCAAATGGCATCACCAGGAAATCATAGTGACCATAGCGGGTTCGAAAAGCGGTTTTGCAAACATCATCATCTTTTACCTACACTTGATGATAACCAGAACGAAGATCAATCTTAGAGAAATAATCAGCTCCACGGCAAAGGGTAACTTTTTTTGATGGTCACCTTATTGAGTTCCTGATAGTCAATGCACATGTGCATAGTCTCGTCTTTCTTCTTGACAAACAATATGGGGGCACCCCATGGAAAAGAACTTGGACGAATAAAGCCCTTATCAAGGAGTTCTTTCAATTGAGACATAAGTTCTCTCATTTCTATGGGGCAAGACGGTATGGTGCACGAGCGATGGGGGTCGCTCCAGGAGTAATATCAATTCGAAACTCGACTTGCCGGACAGGTGGCAAGCGGGGCACCTCATCCGAGAATACTTTAGGGAAATCCCTAACAATTTTCACGTCTTCTAATTTCTATTTTTCTTTCTTCCCGTCGAGCACATAAGCGATAAATGAGTCGCATCCTTTATAGATACACTTTCGAGCCTTAACAGCAGAAATGATACTTTGCATATTGTTGCGTCGCTCTCCATACACATACATTTTGTTACCGTCGGGAGATTTAATCGACACCACCCGTTTTCCACAAAGAATTTTGGCTTCATGAGCACCAAGCGAATCCATCCCTATGACTACATCAAATCCTTTGATCCCAATTGGCAATAAGTTAGCCATAAGGATCCTCCCATTAATTTCAATAGGACAATTTTCATACACGTGCCTCACTGTTACTAACTCTCCATTTGCTATTTCTATGACACAGGCATCTTCTAAGGGTTTAACTGACACGCTAAGGCATTTACGAAATTCATGAGACACGAAAGACAAATTTGCACCCGAATCAAAAAGAACATAAGCAGGTAATGAATTCACGAGTAATGAATTCACGAGTAATGTACCTGCAACCACATGGTGAGTTTCTTTAGCTTCCTCGCGGGTCATTTGGAAAGCCCGCCCCTTTACTTTCGTTGGTTTAGTATTCTTGTTACTGGCAGTGGAGACCAGAGTCTCATTTCATTTCTTCGGGCATTAAGAGCTATAGTGCCCCTTTTCATGGCAAGAGAAACATTCCACCTCCCGCGCGTCCTTAGACCTACATTCTTTAGCTTTGTGACCAAACTGACCACATTTAAAGTAATTGTTAGTCCCCTTCTTACACTCCACACTATGGTGCTTCCCGCATCTTTTGCACTCTTTCAATTCTTCCCTCTTTGAAGAACCTGAGGAAAAACGACTCTTTTTGCACGATCCCGAAGGACTTGATTGGTTTCTCTTTTCCCCGAAGCCGTGACGTTCTTTAGCCCTTTTCTCCAGCATACTCTCCACCCTAGCAGCAGCTTCAAGGGCCTCATCAAGAGTAGAGGCCTTCCCGACCTCCAAGGCGTAATCACTCGGTAATCCATTTGCATAACGGTTAATTCTCCCTGCTTCAGTTGGGAGGGTGTCTTCCAAGAAAGGAAGCATGTCACAGAACTTTTTCGTGTATTCATCTATCGTCTGTTTATCCTTGCTAAGGGCAAAGATTTCATCAACTAACTTTTCCCGATGCCTGGCAGAACAGAATTTTCCCTTTAGACGCTTGGTGAATTCCTCCCAAGTAAAGGAGGAAACCACTTCACTCCCAAGAGTTCGGTCAAGAGTACTCCACCATGTAAGAGCATTGGCTTTTAACATTTGGGAGGCAAATTCCACTTTCAAATCTTCAGAACAACGACAAATTCGTAGGATCTGTTCAGTTTCGGAAATCCAAGAAACAGTCACCTTTGGATCCATCTCTCCATTAAACTCCTTAGGTCGACAAGACATAAAGTCCTTAAACATACCCTCCTTTGCTATCTTACGGGGAGGCGATGGAGGTGCCTCACGAGAGGATGATTGAGTTTGAGTAATGTTCTCAGGGGTCTTACTTTTGACATTTTTCTCCAACAAGGTCCTAGATCCTTCCCCCAATCGTTCGTCAAGAAGACAATTCATATCAGCTTGAGTTTGAAGTCATGACTCGTCCAATAGCTTTTGAATACCCTCAAGAGTTAGTGGTGGGGGATTTGCATTGCCCCTAGAGTTGCCTTCCTCTACGGCTTCAGCTCGCCGAATTTGGATAGGAGGCACCCGATTCGGGCCTTGATCATCATTCCGTGATCCTTGGCCACTCCTTGTATGCATCTTGTGCTACAAAATTTTAATACTTTAGCAATCTTATAATATAACTTGCCTTTTTATAGATTCTATAAACCTAGTATGGCATTTCCTGTGATCACATACTCATTTAATTCAAGTAGCACATAAGGTCTTAATTGCTTAAGACATCCCATAACAAGTCACAATCTATCTAACGTTCCTATTGCATAAGTTTAAGCCTAGGAGTCGAGTGATCCAATCCTAATTCGCTTAAACTATGGCTCTGATACCAACTTGTAATGCCCCAAAATTTTGACCATTTTTTTTAAATAAAATGCAATAACGCCAAAAGCGGATTTCGCCGAAAGCGCATTTCACCAAAAGCGCAATACGCTAGAAGCGCATTTCGCCAAAAGCACATTTCGCCAAAGGCGCACTAGCGCTAAAAGCGCAGAAATGTTATTCCATAAAGATGATAGCGCTATTGCTGCACAGTAATACTAAAAGCACAATAGCGCTACTACTTAAGCATAGTTGTCAAACTTCATATCTATAAGACATGAATATCAAAATATGGTCCAACAAAACATTTGGTTTACAAGTTTACAACCATGGGCGTTACGAATTTATATCAAAACAAACCATAGCAAGCATAGAAGGATTAAACCATAAAGATCAAAAGATGAGAGCTATGCTTAGCACCACTATATCTAGTCTTCCAAAACATATCTAGCATTTCATTTCGTCATCCTACTCTTGTGAACCTGGACCTGGGCACATGGCATGAAACATAAAATACGTAAGACAAAAATGTCTCGTAAGCTACATGGGTTTTAGACTCAAAACATTTAAAAGCATAACTCGTGAATATTCCAAAACCTTTGTGAACAAATTTCCATATAAAGACACTAATTGCCAAAACCTTTCGTATGTCATGTAAAAATACTTGCTTTCAAAGTCTTTCAAACAATCAAATGATAAAGCTTGTAATGTAATGTTTTTCTATTTCTTTCCTTTAATTTGACCGGCATTTGAACATGATAGTATTTTTATACTTAGGGCCTTAATCACTCTTGGTGATACCCCAAGTCTGGACTGAGATGGTGAGAACAAAATCAAACCATGTCAGCGTCATATCACATGCTTTGACTGGTATCTCAACATGCGTGCTTTTTATACTTAGAGCATTAACCCCAAGTCTGGACTAGGATGGAAAGAACATAATCAGTCCGCCCTAGTGTCATATAGTTTTAGAAAATCTACTTTGCGAAGGGGTTGGTACCATCCCAGTAGACTCCTCTGGATTCCCTTGCGGGAACGTCATCCCTCGGGTATAAGAACATTTCCATTACTTCATATTGCTGTGCATTTCATATCATAATACTAGTCCATTAAAACGCATTGAGGCTATTTGCCCAAAACCTTATTTCATAACAATATGGCTTATTGCCAAAGCGTACATTCAAATCATTGTGGCTTAATTCCAAAACTTGCTTTCAAATCGTTATGACTTTGTGTAAAAATACACTTTTCAAATCGTTAGGGCTTAATGCCAAAACATGCTTTCAAATCATTGTGGTATAATGCCAAAAATACTTTTCAAATAGCTTTCAAATCGTTACGGCTTGATTGCCAAGACATGCTTTCAAATCATAGTATAAGACTTCAAAAAATCATGACATGGGTAAAAAAAACTTGCATATCACTTCATACTCGAAAATCAAATAAACTGTAAAAGCATTTTGCCATGTACCCCAAAGAGGGAAAATGCCACATGTACTCACCTCGGTCCGCTTAGCCTTTGCCTCTACTTGCTTCCTCGCACTCCTTAACTTCTATATTGACAATATAGAAGATTAGTAATATATTCTAATATTAATATACCACATATGTTAACTAAGTTTCATATCTAAAACCTTCATCAAAGGAGTTCATACTAGCATTATTCTAAAATATTCAATTTCAGTCCATCAATAAGTTAAACGTTCTTTTACGTGTTAAAGTCTAAAACTTTCAATAATTAACTTTTAAGCGAAAATTTCCTTTTTATGGTCAAGTTTGACCATATCCGTCAAACCAACGACCTGGTTCCTCATTTTACCCAAATACCCCAAGTTTATAAATTAAATGTTAAAACAATTAGTTTTTATTAAATCTTTTATACTTGTAGCCTACTTGTGTTCTCAAGTCCACAAAGTATAAATTTTATGCACCAATTATTCCAACTTTGAACATGGTGTGTTCTTTACACACTCTTTATCTAGAAGATTACAAATTCCAACATACCAATTCCATTCCATCTTCCAATTCCAATTTCTACTACTAACTTGCATTCAAGTTTCATTATATCAAATTGTAACAAAATCCGACACAAAAACAGTTTATCTTCAACATAGACTCAACAACTAAATGTTATATGACTATCAATTCTTCATCCTTTCAACTTTACTCAACATGCATAAAGGATTCCAACCCAATATTCAAAACTTTCATTCCATCTGTGATATTTGACTCACAACAGTGATAGTAACAAGAATCTATGCTCAATCTCGACATGCATGTGTAAATTTTTCGGATTTAGGAACTAGGGTTTGAAGATCAATTAACCCCTCTTTCAATTTCTGTCCAAAGTCTCAAAATTTCAGGAATTGAAGTAACTTAAACATGAAATTGGACAAAGAACAAGTTTTCCTTGCTCACCCTAGTTACCGACGGCCACTGCCTCGCAGGAAAACACGCCGGCGACGCTGTCTTCTTCGTCTGATTCGCTGCTGTGGTCGATTTGCTGTTGCCGGCGGCTTCTGCTATGCCGGAATCACTTGCCTTTTCTCGGAATTACAGCTGGTCCTGCCGGTTTCCTTCCTCACTCTCGATTTTGAACACACACTCGAGTATGATTCTGTGTGTTGCGTCTGATCTCTCTCTCGACTCCCACTTTCTTTCTTTTGTTTTTGATTTCACGTGAAAATGGATGAAGGCGTGCCCCACTGTAGCTAAGTAGACGATTGGCTGATTTTTAAATGCCAAAAGACGAAAATGCCCCTAGCCCAAACTTGGTGAAATTTTTCTAACTTTTTCCTTTATTTTTCATTGACTTTACTAGGGCATAACTTCTTCATATGATGTCCTTTTTCGTGAACTTTTTACCTTTAGAAAGGTGGGAACGAGCTCTACCCTTTCCTAATTCCTTTTAGATTTTTAGATATTAATTTTTTAATATTACTAAATAAAATTTTCACTTTTGGTCTTTTATGCGAATTAATTTCTACTTGAGTTCATATGTTACTATTATTTGACTAAAGTTACTTTCTTAATACTATAAAGTTATTATGATACGTTTATGCGCATATAAAGTATTAGATTTAGCGAAAGACTAAGTTCATGAAACTCAAGAAAATTCTAGTTGTCACACAGTATGTGCAATGAACATTGCACCATGAGTTGGTTTTCAGATCTCATCATCGTCCGAATCAGATGACCAGATCTGAAAGGTGCCATCGCCTCCATTAGGAGCCAGAACAGATAGATTCTGCATCTTCGTCCGAACTTCCTCAAGTTTCTTCGCATAATACGCTTCGTCCTTAACCCTGTCCTTCTTCTCATTCGCCTTCTTCAACATACAATCCTTGGCCAGATGATTTTTGCCAAAAGAGTAAATGCAGTCATAACCTGAGTCTCCTAATAGCTTCATCTCAGGCTGAGGAGCAGTCTCAACCTTCGATTTGTTCGTTGTATCAACCGGTTTCATGGTTTTCTTCCCATTATTGAAATGTCGGTTGAAGGTCGGGTTATTCTGAGGCCTTTTCTGAAATTTTCGATTGTTTATTGAGTATAAGGCCACTGTCTCCCCTTCTTTATCAGCATCTCCTTCATCATCCGCAAAGGAGACTTCTTCAGATTCAGCTTTCGAAACAAAAGCAATGGAACTAGCATTCGGTTGGTCACCAAGAGAATCCAAGTCATCATACTCGTAGGATTTAAGTAGATTGTACAATTCTTCTAACGAATATGAGTTGATGCGATCATGGGCCCGCACCATCATGGTGATATGTTTCCACTCCTTTCGTAGCCATTGCACGAATCTGAAGTTTGTTTCATTCGAAGTCTTGGAAACACCATATTTTTTAAATTCATAGACAATGTCATTAAACATTTCAAAGGTCTGATCTATCTTCTCATTCTCTAGTTGCTTGAAATTAATGAAATTAGCAAGAATATTGTTAACTATACTCTTTTTCATAACATCGTTAGCTTTGTATCTCATCTTCAATCTATCCTAGATCTCTTTAGCGGAGTTTGACCCTCGGATAAGATTGAAAGCAACTGGAGGCAAGCCACTCTTAAGTTCTCTCATGCATCGTTTGTTGTTCTCAACCATCTTCTTGTTTGCAGCTATAGTTGCTTCTGTTTCGACTGTTGGTGTAGCTTCACCGGATTTTGCAGCAAATATGGCCTTGACATTGGTTGAAAAAGGAGCCTCATTAATGGATCGCATGGGATCTTCATCTATTCCAGAAAGATGATCTTACATGCGATCAGCCCACTGATCGTAATATTCAGGAATCAGCATAGGAGCTTTGTTGCTGGAACCAAGTAGAGCAGCATAGTTCATCATTGCGTTGTTTGCGTTATAAGCCATTGAAGAATGGATCTTCGCAGAATCTTAACCAAGACCAAAGCTTTGAAATGCGGAAGAGTGGATCCAAGAACGATTTGGAACCATGATTCAAAGAAAATTAATATGATCTCGGTAAAAGTAAAAGATCGGCAAACAACCTGCTCTAATACCACTTGTAAGATCAAAATTAGAATAAAGCAAATAACAAGAACATAGAACTTTGAATAATCAAGGTGTCGAATGATTTTATTCATTGTAAATAATGATAGGGCTCCTAATCAAAGAGACGAGCACCTATGAAACTACGATTCCAATGAATTTCACAAAACTATTATGTCGACCGTGACTACTATCTAGGGTTACATGACAATTTATACTAACATATAATGGACCTAAACATCAAGGCTATCACTTACAGATAAGAACGGAAACCCTAGATAATTATGCTAGTTTCTAAAGATAAGTATAAAAATTATAGTTAGCATTCTTCGGATTACTACAGCATCTTCAGATCAGTCTTTCACTTCGGACATGAACTTTTGGACTTCGGATATATAAATCTCAACACAACAGAATCCTAACTATATATATATATATATTCGGCCAATTGAAACGTATTTAAAGAATTCAATCGGAGAAACTTGCAACTAATTTTAGCACAAACAAATTGCAGAAAACAACTAATAAATCAAATGTTTTATTTATGTTGAAGAGATTTGAAAGAAATTCAAACTACAGCAATACACAAAAACATTAATAGGTTTGCCCCATCATTGTGATTCTTGAGAGAAAATTTGGGGAGTACGTTGGTAAGTTGGCATATTGTTAATGTTAAAGAGTCATTGACCAACTCGTGGTTTTGTTAATGGGTTTGTACTTAAACAATATTCTGAGTTCTTCCTTGTTTTGATGTATGTTTCTATTGTAACTGCTTAATGATCTCTGAGTTATGAATGAACATACCTTCTCTTTAATACTTGTGTTTATAATCATGATGTGAGTCCGAGAATTGGAATACCGAAATCCACTCTTGGATTTCGGTCTGTGCTACAAAGTCTAAACTCGAAAGGTTGACAAGTTCAGAAGTGAAGTGTTAGAAGACAGTGAAATTCACACTTGAATTTTGGTATTGAAGATTTCAGTTCAACAGTTCAAGCAACTTCGAAAGATCAATCCCATACCAAAGTTTATCCTTAAACTTCGGTTCCAATCAGAAGTTTGTGTCAAGATAAGAGATCAATTTAAATGAAGATCCGTTTATAAAGTAGAATCAGGCTTGTCAAATCATGTTCCCTAAAGTCGCATTGGCGCATGTACTGTTTAGATAGAGAACAATCAATATAAGACAGCCTAGTCTGACTTTGTACGTTTATCCTTAATATAATACGTAATGAACTCTTCTGTAATTCATTCCACCCTTAGGTCTTTGTCTAATGGGAACTCTCCTTGCACTATAAAAGGAGAGTTCCACCAACACTTTTCTTCATGGTTTTGGAGAACTGATCTGTAACTCTTCTTCTATGATATAAAATATCTTCCATTCCATCGAACTATTGTTCTTCATCTTTATGCTTATGTTATTCCTTTGCTTTAATTAAATGTTGCACTATGATCTAAAGTCTTTACTTATTCCTCACAAATACTTGTTTGTATTTATTTATTATTGAGCTTCGATCTACTTAAGTATTTCTCAAGTCTTCAGACTTGGCTTTAGTGACAACCTTTGGACCCGCTATAAACCTTTGTATGCTACAAAGCTCAAGTTTCTAATCTCAAATCTTTTCAAAAAAGTTCTTTCAAAGACTTCTTCAAACATTCAAATGAATTACTCTCTCAATGTTGCCAACAGTGTTGGTAGCTCTACTAGAGCTCCAATACTCATTCCAACTGAATACAACGGTTGGGCAACTCGTATGCAAAAATATCTTAGAAGACAAGGGAAACATGTCTGGAGATCTGTTGAGGAGTGACCTCATGTGCCCATTCTTATCTCCAGGGCTGACACCGCCGAAGGTGCCCTTGGAGGAGCTCCTCAACCTAGACTAACACCTCTAGACATCCTCAATGACCAGATTGCGTTCACTTATATCTCTTGTGGCATTCTCCCTGAATTATTTGATCTTATTCAAAACTGTACCATTGCTTTGCAGATCTGGGTTCTGTTGCAAAACATGTTCCTCGGTACAGAGGAGGGAAAAGACAAGAAGTTGACAGCAAGTCTCAGCGAATATAATCAGTTTTCAGCTATTCTTGGGGAAAGTCTAAGCGACTCATTCACTCGTTTTTCTCTTATGGTGAAGATGATCCTACAAGACTCGGGGAAACTTAAAACCTTTAATATGTATCGCTTGAATAACAACTTGCTAGGTCAAGAGAATGACGTGAAGTGCAGTCAGACGTAGATTGATGGTCCTTTGGCCTTAGTAGTAGAGCACAAGTTCCATTGATGGGAAATTCTCCACAACAGCTGCTACAGTCAGCAATGTACCAACAGGTTGTTTCCTCCCCATCATACCTTCCTACCAACCAAAGTGAGATAAGTCAGTACTCATACTAACTACCACCAATCCAGCAGATCAGTCAAAAAGCGTATCAGCCAACTCCTGTGTAGCAAATTATGTATCCCAACCATCAACAGACATCCCAAAACCCTGTTCAGACTCAAGCTCCCCAACATTCGTGCCAATCAAACCAACAACCTACCCTTGCTCTCCCAGCTCCCTCCGAATCTCATTTATAAGCCAAAAGTTCAATAGAGTCCCATCATTCAGCAGTCTGAAAAGAAATTTTCGGCTAAACAATCATTGATAAGGGTATTAGCCTAGAAAGATGCATGGCTTTGAAGAAGTCACCTCAAGTCCGAAAAATTATGCTTTCATGGTGAACCACAAGACTGACAATGGGGTCAGCATAATTGAGCAGGTATGTGAAATGTTACATTCAAATCATATTTATTCTGCCAATTTAGAACCTTGTTTGGAACGAATCTCTAACACTTGTGTATATGCATTAGTGGCATATTGGAGGGTTTTGGACGAACGTGATGATGGGTTCAATGAAGTAGTGAAGTTAAAAAGTAGACTACAGGATAGGAAGTTGTTATGTGATAAATTAGAGTCTAATTTGAAAATTGAAAGAACTTCTAGGATCATGACTGAAAAGTCAAATCAGCTTTTGTCGTCACAAAGGGACTTAGCCTGGAGTGACAATGTTCGGTTAAATCAATGAATAAATCAGTTTTATAGAGCAACTAAAGTTTTCAAATCACCGGCAAATTCTAACACTTCCGAAAATGCATTCAACTGTAGATGGGCTCGAACGTCCAAAAAAAACTATCTGATATACTCAAAACAAAGTCCATTTTTCAAGTATCCCACAAACAAAAATGATGATAAAATCGATTTAGACTTGACCCAGACATTGAATTAAACTCCATCGATTAACTCTGAGGCGCAACCTCAGTGTTAAAAAAGAAGTAAAAATTCATTTTTCATATTTTTCAGAAATCACAAGTCAGTCTGTTGACACTGTTGAAAGCAATACATTGTCAACATATTCGGTCTCATTCGTGCCCAGACACCTGACCTCGGTCCCTGTTGATATTCCTTTAACATCTTCTCATCAAAGTTCTTTCATCGTAAATCTAAGAGGCAACTGTGTTGCCGAAGAGTTTGACCTATGTCATGTTGACATGGAGGACAACTCAAATGAAGAGAAAATTGATAAAGAGATCGAGATGGAGAGTTGTTCCAAAATGCAAATTATCATCAAGGCAGATTTTAACAAAGTTACAATTAAAAGTCCTACCGGTGATCAATCATCAAGTATGACTGCTGGGACATCTGACCCAGGTATCAAGACATATGTTGATGTGTTGCAGCAGAATCTTCCGAAATCTTTAAAAGAAACAAATCAACAAACTTTGGACTCAAACAAAATCGTGCCACTCAAAAATCTTAAAACAACTCAGGAAGAGAACACAATTTTAGATGATTCTTTATCTGACTCTTCCTCTACTAGAGAAAATTTCAAAAAGGGAAAAGGACAAAATCTAACCAAAAATAAGGTAAAACCTACGCTTAATCAAAAAGATGTTCGATCTCCCAGAGCCCATGCTAAAGAAGAAAAGAAAATTTATTTTTCCAGTCAAACCACAAAAAATCCAACTTCACATCCGCCATCTCGAAGTCCACCTCTCTAAAAGAAGTCACTTCTACACAAAACAAGTACATTTACAAAGGCTTACTTCCAACTCCTTGTGTTAACTGTAGTGCTACTGGTCAAGCCCAGTACATGAAAGAAGACCGATGAAATTTCACTCGTTATAAGCAGACTACCAATTGCTTGGACTACTGTTCGAACTATCCCAAAATTGTCAACGTTGAGAAAACAGTAAACTTTCTTGTCTCAACATCAGGAAACAATGAAACTGAGCATAAGAGACAGAGTTCACCCAAATCACAACCTTCAAAATCTATCAGATTTTTTGTCTCTCCCAAAAGAGACTCACAGAAGCAAAATGTTTTTAAACCTACAATTGTGTTTCAAAACTCTAATTTAAATCAAAATGATTTACAAAAAGGAAAAGCTCCTTTGAATGGTCAGCAAGCTGTTGAAAAATTATCAAATATTTCTCGAAAACCTACAGCGCTGAAAATTCTAAAACACGTCCAAAACACAATTTGCTGTCACTGTTGTAAACATATTCTGAAGTCTTTTTCAGTAGTCACTTCGGTTAACAACAAGCCGAAAAATCTTTCTAAATAAAACAAAAATGCTTCTCAAAACGTTTTAAAGAAAGTTGCTAAAAATGGATTGTTAAAGTACCAATTTCGGATTCCAAAATCTCTGACACAATAGTTCATGATACAGAAGTTGAAACTTCTACAAAGGACAAAACCACCAAAAAGAACTTTAAATCTTTCAAGTCTGGAAGATCCAATCGCACCAAGCAAGTTTGGGTGTCCAAACTAACTGTTTAATTTTCAGGCATTATGTGAAGAGGAGCAGGATGATGAATGGCTGATTGACAGGGCCTGTTCCATGCACATGACCGGAAGATTGGAATTTTTGTGAGACTACAAAGTAGTCAGCAACGGAGGATTTGTTACATTCGGAAATGAAGAAAATGGCATTATCAAGGGTTATGGAGTTCTCACAAATGGAAACTTCACAATTCAGAAAGTTTCCTACGTCCTTGGTCTTAACATAATCTTGTTAGTGTAGGGCAACTGGTATGCGCTGGTCTCAGAATTGAATTCGATGACGAATTCAGTTATATCATGACAAAATCCATAGACAAGTGCCTTGTGAAGTCATCTAGGCAAAATACAATGTTTCCACTGTACATTTCTCTTTTTCTTGGAAAACCTCGGCTATGTCTACTTTCTAAAGCCTATTCTGAGGTAAGTTAGTTATGGCACCGAAAATTGGCTCATCTCAATTTTCGGTACATGAATCAGTTGGTCACAGGAGAAATGGTCCGTGGAATTCCTCTTCTGAAATTCGACAATGAGAATCTGTGTGCTGCATGCGCACTGCGTAAGTAGAAGAAGAAGCCTCACAAATTCATCACAGACTCCAGCATTTCGCATCCCTTGGAACTCCTACATATTGACCTTTGTGGACTATTAGCAGTGGCAAGCTTGAATCACAAGAAGTATATCTTAGTCATTGTGGAGGAGTTCACTCGTTTCACATGGGTATTCTTTCTTAGCTTGAAATCATATACCTTCTTGGAGCTCAAAAATTTTATCATCTCAATAGAGCTCATGGTGCAACTGCCAGTCAGGAGGATCCAAAGTGACAATGGGACGGAATTCAACAATCGTCAACTAGAAGATTTCCTTGTCTCAAAAGTAATTGAACACAACTTCTCTGCTTCTTACATACCAGAACAAAATGGTGTGGTTAAAAGAAGGAACAAAACCTTAGTTGAAGTAGCAAGATCAATGTTGAACTTCGCCAATCTGCCTTTATCTTTCTGGGCAAAAAACGTTGCCACTGCATGCTTTATATAAAATCTCTTAATCATCAACAAAAGACTGATGATGACTCCTTATGAAGTGTTAAATGGGCAAAAACCCATGTTAAATTCTTCCACATTTTTGCTTGCCGATGCTTCATTAAAAATAATAGAGATCACTTGGGAAAATTTGTGCCCAAAAGTGATGAAGCAATTTTTATGGGTTATTCATATAAGTCAGTTGCTTTTCGTGTGTTAAACAGGAGAAGTAATTAAAGAGAGCTTTGATGTGGAATTCGATGATCGGTACCTCTGGAGGAAACCAGCCGAAGGCATTCTTTATGCCATGGAAGCCGATATGCCAGCAGGTCATCAACCAATCATAGCAACCGAAATTGATTACGATCTTCTCTTCGCTCCTCGCGAAACAGCAATCAATGCTTAGGTAATTAGATCTCCTAAAGCGATCTAACAAGTAACCACAGCTTCAGCTCCTTCGCTAACAACTTTTTCCAATGAACCTGCTTTAACAGAACCAACCATCCCATCCAGCGTGGTAAGAGGTTCTAATACGAATGCACATTTGAGGGGGAGCCTTTGCCCCAATCACAAACTCCACAGGTTCAGGGGGAGCCTTCTCTCCAAGCACATGTCCAGGGGAGCTACCGCTCCCAACTCATGTTGATAGAATCATACAAGTTGAGGGGGACCATCAACATTCAGGAGATGATCAAAGAGTTAACTCTTCAGCAGACGCCTCAAATGATGCTCCGGTATTCACTTTGATGCCGATGAAGAAATTTCAGCTGATTGTTCACACATACAAAATATCACTCCTAAAGATCCAGAATTCATACAAGCGATAGTGCCGCCTGAATCAGACACCACTCTAATTCCCAGACTTCATAAAGGGACCCGGAGTCATCCGCCAAATCAAATTTTCGATAATCCATCGTTGGTTTTCAAACTCGGTCCAAAAAGTCCATTCAAGATGAATGTCATTATGCAGCTTACATCAGTAAGTTTGAGCCGAAGACAGTGTTTGATCCCTTGGATGATGCAGATTGGATTAAGGCCATGCAGGAAGAACTCGAAGAGTTTAAAAGAAATAAAGTTTGGGATCTTGTGCCTCGACCCAGCCAATCAAACCGTTGTTGGCACAAGGTGGGTCTTTCGCAATAAACTGGATGACATGGAATAGTGATTCGGAAAAAAGCTCGGTTTGTGTCAAAGGGCTACACGGGAAGAGTGATTCGAAACAAAGCTCGCCTGGAAGCCATTCAGATATTCTTTGCATATGTTGCTCACAAGAATATAATCGTCCATTAAATAGATGTCAAGAGTGCGTTTTTACAGGGTGGTCTCAATGAGGTTGTTTAACTTCAACAACCTCCAGGTTTTGAAGTTCTATCTCGCCCGAATCATGTCTATCGACTGAACAAAGGCGTGTAGGGGCCCAAAGAGTCTCCAAGAGCTTGGTATGAGACCATGTCTACTTTTTTGGTAAAATTTGATTATAGAACAGGAACAATTGATCCCACATTTTTCTTTCAATCTCATCAGAAGCATATCATGATCGTTCAAGTTTACATTGATGATATCATTTTTGGTTCTACCGATCAGGCGATGGTTGACGAATTTGCCAAAATCATGATGGACAAATTCCACATGAGCTTGAATAGGGAAATTATTTTTTTCCTTGGACTTCAAATCAAGCAGACAAGTAGAGGAATCTTCATTCATCAGGAGAAATATACCAACAAATTGTTAAAGAATTTTCTCTTGAGAATTCCTCTACTTCCAAAGTGCCCATGTCAACCAACCACAAGATATCTGCTGATCCCGATGGTGAACCAGTAGATCACAAGATCTACCGAGGAATGATTGGTTCTCTTCTCTACATGACGCCAATTAGGCCAAACATCATGTTTGCAATGTGTATATGTGCAAGATATCAAGCAGCACCGAAATTGTCTCACCTTACTGCTGTAAAACAGATATTCAAATATCTCAAAGGCACCAAAGCTATGGATCTCTGGTACCCAATCGGTGATAACTTCAAGCTTTAATCATTCACAGATATTGATCATGTCGGATGTCGTTTGGACAGAAAAAGCACTTCTGGATGTTGTCAATTTTTGGGTGGAAAACTTGTGAGCTGGTCTTCAAAGAAGCAAAACTGTGTTGCTCTCTCTTCAGCAAAAGCAGAGTATGTTGCAGCTTCCAGCTGCTGCTCACAAGTTCTTTGGATGAAGACTCAATTACTGGATTATGGTTATCGATTTCTTCAAGTCCTCATTTATTGCAATTCCAAGAGTGCCATTGCTATCTCCCATAATCCAATCCAGCATTCAATGACAAAGCACAGTGATCTTCGATATCACTTCATCAAGGATCAGATTCTTCAACGTAACATTGAACTTTACTTCATTCCTACTGAAGAACAAGTAGTTGATATTTTTACCAAAGCCTTGGACACATCTAAATTTCATAATTTCTTAGAAATGATAGGTATGATGAATCCTGATCTAGGATTCTTCAAGACCTGAATCCATGCTTTTCATTCTTAAAAACATGTCTACTTGTTATTCAGTTATGTAATTTAAGTTCATTTCAATATTTCTTTTTTGATGAATTTTGTCATTGAAAATTCCGGATCATTCTTTTCTTAATCTGATATTCTCCTCTTCTCAAAATCGTTCTCTTCTAATCAAACAAATTTTCGGTACCTCGGAAATCAAACAAATTTTCGGTACCATTGACCACATTTTCGGAACATTAAAAATTCTCGGAGGAACATCGTTTCAAAATGATTTTCGGAACTTCAAATTTTCGGAGGAACCTCGTTTCAAAATGATTTTCGAAACTTCAAATATTCGGAAAAACCTCGTTTCAAAATGATTTTCGGAACTTCAAATTTTCGGAGGAACCTCGTTTGAAACTAGTTTTCGGTATACCAAGATTTTCTGATCAGCCTCGTTCAAAATCAAACTTCGGTATGAACCTATTTTCCGTTTGAGTCTATTTTCGGTACCACCTCCTTACATACAACAATTTCGGCACTACAAAGCATTTCAAAACCTCAAGGATTTTCGGAACCTCAATACCTAAGGTACACATTCTCCTTCATTCTCTGAATACCAATTTAATGTTGAAGAATGTGAATTAAATATCGTAACATTAAATAACCAATAATAAGCAATTAATATCTTAGAATATTTTTAATGTATCGATAACGGATTTCAACGTGGCAGTCTCTGATTGCACCATTCTCTCTCATCATGGCTTGGCATTAAATGCCAAGCCACACCTTTTTCTGTCCCCTCACGTCTCTTCTGACGGTTTTGATGAATTTCAAAATTACATATATAACCGTTCCCTCCATCTCTTCATCTTCTTCACCTTCAACATTCTTCTCTACTGAAATCCTGTGCAACCGAATCCTCCCTCTTTCTTCCTACAAACCATTGGAACTTAGAGTTTCGCCGCCGCTGCTGCCCCTTCTTGACGCACACTTAACCGCCATCTTCACTATGGTTCTCTCTCCATCGCCGCTGCTGTTCGTCTTCTCCGACCTAGGGTTCTCTTTTGCAAACCCTAGTCTCCGTTCTAGCACCGCTTGCTCGCTACTCTTTGACACCGCTGTTTCCTCTCTACATCTTTATTCACATTCTCTGCTACTTCTCCGGTAAACATTTCTCACTCATCTTTGTCATTATTGTTCATAAGTGTGCTCTTAGTGTTCTTCATGTTCTTGTGCAAACTCAAGATTTTTTTATATATTTTGCTTTATGATTTTGGTACATTAGTGTTATGGCCACTTCTTCAAAAAGTGCCACAGGATCTGCCGGCAATGACAATATTACAAACTTACAATTGCCTCGTGCAATTTTCCGGCTCCAAGTGATCCGAAAGTTTTTAAAGAACATTTACAAGTGGTAATTCACATTCTAAACAGACATCCTCTATCAAGAGCTTTCTTTGCTCCACCCCTGCCATTCTAGTGACTATTCTAGAGCAAATAATGATTTCTGCCAAGAAATACGATGACCACCTGTTGGTCTCCCTCTCCAATGGCATGGAGGTGCCCTTGGACAAGAACATTGTTGCAGTAGCCCTTGAGCTCCCATTTCATAAAGCCCGGTTTGATAGTCCAACCCAATCCCTACTCATCACAATGATGTATCAAATAGGTTATAAATTTAAACTGGAAAACCTCTCTCAGTTCAAAAATGGTAGCATATCACCCTTATGACATTGTTTAGTGCACTTTTGCATTAGGAGCTGAATAGGGAAGACATGTGGCACATGTCAAATAAGCAAAAGGATGATGGAACTACTGTATAGTGTGTATACGGGCAGACAAGTTGACCTTGCTATGATTCTGTTTGAAGACTTTCTATCTTTTCTACCCGCTTCTCAGAAGAGCCCAAGATGAATTCACTCAGCTCGATTTTTAGGCTATGTGCATAGAACAGCTATACGCCATCTTCAATGTTCCGATTCCAGCTGCTGATGATGACACTTTGTTAACAATGCCTCCGTGTAAGCCATATACACCAAAGTCAGACCCTATTTTCGGATTGGTCTGAAGATTACGTGAGGCATTCTTGAACCTTGGTGATTCTTCAATTGTTTTCATCATCAGACACAAGACCATTACTTATCCTCCCCGGCCTCTGAAAGATGAGGTACAACCAAAGAAAGCTGCTGAAGCTCCACAGCCAAACAACCGAAATCAAAGAAGCAGAAGAAAATACCGGTACACCTTTTCTTTCCTTAGCATGAACCTTCATTTTTTTGTCTCTGAATAACTGCAAATTTCGGTATGCTATGAATGAAATTGAATTTCGGTATCCTGACTTTTCGGCATCACACCTGGAAAACCAAATTTTCAATCTTATTGGAATGACATTATTTTCGGTATCCAAAATTTCTATTTAGCTCCAAGTTTCAGTATTCCTCACTCTCAAACTATTTTTTGATATATTGGAAATGACTTATTTTCGGTACAACACTTTACTTATTTTCTAAATAAGCCATAACAAAATGCCCTATTAATCAACTTGTTGATCATTGTTATTGGCATTTTGGAAATCAGATATAAATTTGGTAAAATTGTTTCAACTTCAATACAATTTGCGTAACAAAAATCAATGATTTTTGGGAATCCAAAATAAGTTTTTGGTCGTGAATTGTGCATCTGTGTGATTGGTTTCAATTCCGATTACCCAATATATGTGTTGTCTAAGGACTGTGTTTCCCCCATGCTCCATCTAATGTTTTTGTTAACTTACAGACCACTTGGGAGCATCATGACTCCGAATCCGAAAAAGAGGCTGGGAGCTTCATGACTCCGAATCCGAAAAAGAGGCCGAAAAACATAACGAGCCCACACCAGAAACGGAAAAATCAAAAGAAACTCAAAAAATAAGAGAAAAATGAAAAGAAAAAGAAACCAAAAAATTCACACCGAAATCTATTCCAGTTCCACCCACTGCCAGTGAGTTTAAGCAGTGGAGATTCAATATCGCAGTTAAAGCCCAAGCCAAGACTGACACTAAGTTGGAAGCCAGACTTGAAGTCCGAAATGCCTATCTTCTCCTCCTTGAGCAAATGGGCCCTTCATTAGATTCGGACACCGAAGAAAAGAAGCAAGAGCGAAATCGTCTGGAAACAAAAGTTGCCGATCTCAACAAATTTTTTTCATTTGAAATCTCGAAGTTAGTTGCTGATTCCGGATATGTCTGTGATGAAAGTGAAAGCAATTGGGACAATCCGGCATCTCACATTACACCAATGACATGGGATAGATTCCTAGCCAAGGATGTCGAGAGAACTAAATCGAAAATTACCAAGCATGTTTCTAAACCAATCATCCAAGACCTTGATTCGCCACCTTAAGTTCTCCATGCCACACTCGATAATCCATCACACTCTTCACCAACTCAACAAGGATCTCCACAAGCTCAACCTGGAGATCGTATACGATTCTCGGATATCACGTCAAAGATTATTGGTGAATCCGTCTTTGGTAAGGATCAAGAGGTCAACAAGCCAAAGATTTACAAAGTTGTAGAAATAGACGTAAGTGAATCTGGTTCCACTTTTGATGCTCCCCCCCCCCCCCCACAATGAATCTACCGAAATTCCTCCTCCCAAATCTTCGGTGCCCCATGCCGAAGATCGAGAACTTCATGAGAAAATTGATTCTCTAATCACAATGGTCACTGAATTAAAAGTATCTCAATCTCAGGATGATTTGGTAAAGGAGATTTCGGAACTCAAAAAGAAAGTTGAAGTATTTGAAAACAATGAATTGGCTATGGATGATGAGGTAAAAGCAGCCATTTCCAAATGGTTGAAGGAACTTCACGATAAACAGCAACAGGATGCCGAGGCCATACTGAAGAAAGCTCAGGAGACGATGACTTTGGTTCATCGAGTTGAAAAAGACCTTGAAAGTTTAAACAAAACTGCTTCTGACATGTGACAATTGTAAAAATTTGGTCAACAAAAGTCAACTGTAGTCAAACAAAGCGTACGTTAATCCATATGTTGAAAAGTAATTTTTTCAGAACTTTTACAAGGTATTATTAAATATTATAATATTACGTACGCTGATTCAAAGCAATTATCGAGTAAACGCTGAAAATACATATAATAAACTACTATAGTGTAAAATTCGACAATCATACAATTATAATTTTGAGAATAATAATATTTATAATACGATATATTCGTGAATACAAGCTTGTGGATATATAGAACGTCGAAAACGAAGTTCGTATGTGAAAGTTACAACAATTAAGTTGTGAACGGATAAATGTATACAGGGTTTGGACTCAAAATACAAACCGTGGTGCCTTAAACATCAAATATGGAATAACAAATCATATATTATGAAGCGTAATACTATCAAGTATTTTATTTCAAAGCCAAATACAATTTTCGGCAAAATGCTGAAAATCGCATAATCGAATAATACTGCGCTTAAACACGTATTTCATCGTTTAACGAGATACGACTCAATCTTAATAAATTTTTAGCAATTTTTTATATATAATATTTATTTAGAACATCATTTCTCCAAAAACTCATAAAATTTCGCTAAAACGTTTTACGATTTTATAAAAATCACTCATTTTATATAAGTAGATTGCATTTTCATTAAAACTAACCCACCCCACCCTCCCCTACCCCCCCCCCCCCCCATCGGCTGATCCACCACTTCCCAACACAATCCATGAAGTACAATGTATGATCTAGTTGTGGAAGGCTATGAAATAAAAAGTCAAACACTAAAAACCTAACTAAAAATCTAATAAACTAATTCACAAGTCATTTGAAACAAGAGAAAGCTCCCAACACCCTCTCATCTCTCTCTCACTCTCGGCTCATACTACCACCACTCCACCACCTGTCAACCATCGCCACCACCTTGCACCACCGCCGGCCACCCATCTCCACCACCACCATCCACCATTTTCAAGTATTTATCACATCTTTTTGGTAAGAATGCTTCCTCTAGTGATCTTAAACCTTATTACACAACTTGTATTCCTTTTACACACATTAACATCTACATAAAAACATTGGGTAATAGCTTTGTCCATGGGTTCTTCGAGCTTCAAAGTTTAGATATTGGTTCCTACCGTAAATCTCACAAGAACAACCTTGTTTCTAGCTAACGCACGCGTCAAGGGTGAGTGCATACCCCTCATTTTCATCTTTTCCAAGCTTTTAGGGGGAGAATACAAGTTTACATGCTATAAACGACGATTTACACAAGTTTATAAACGAGTTTTTGTGTAAAAATGTTTTTGACTTAAAATATGGTTAGATTTATGTATTATGAACACTATGATGTATTATGTTTGAGTAAAAGTTACAAATCTATAAACATATTGTGTAAAAATGCTAGATCTTTAAAATAAAAGTCACAAAAACCAAAACTAATAAAAACTACGTTTTGTGACCGGAAATACGACTTTTCTAGCAAAAAATGGTTATGACCAAGTTATTACACCATTTTTGTGGGAAATATCTTAAAAGATGTTGTTATAATCATCTAAATAAGTTATTTCGCAAATGTTCGTAAATAAATGCTTATTACGATGGAATACTAAAAATAGATTATTATAGGAATGATTTATGTACGTACATAAGGTTATTATGACATTTTGAACATGACAAGATAATTATATAAAAATATATAATTGTTATACATTACAATATTATCATGGGGAATATGATAACGGTGAAAACAAAGTTTTCTTAACAAATATACGTAAATAAGTTGATACATATACATTTTGTGAGACGAGTCTTCACAGTAGTTATATAAGTACGCACACTAAAGTCCTGAAAATTATAACCAGAGTCTCGGTAAGAGAGCGCGATATTTGTGTATAGATCTATACGGGATTGACAACCCCGCACTTGAGCTGTTAGCTACAGCTAGACCGGTAGGTGTGAGGTGACAAATGTCTAATAGTCTGACGTCTGAAGAACGTCGAAGCAGGCCTACATGGTCATAGTATGGTTATAGGGCATCTCGCATGGGAAAAATCAACTTTATAAATTGTTTACGTGGAATCTTACAGTTTTAAATAACTTTATACTACATATTTCGCTATACATTTTAGTCTTTGGGTTTTAAGACTTGGACACTCTTTATAAGAAAATATTGGATTTTCTTGGGTGACAACACTATTATTTTTACAAAGAAATGGATTTCTCATACAAAATACTTATAAACTCACCAACTTAATTGTTGAGACTTTTTCGACTACTTGTATTCTCAGGAAACTGATAAGGTAAATTACCAGCGTCGATGAAGGGACGTTACGACGTTATTTTTGTATATTTTTGAATCATCTATTAATTGTAATCGAAACAGGAAACATTGAACTATGTAACCTTTACAATTATTTTATGATGGTTGTGTTGCTTGGAGTCACTATTATTCGACATTGTTATGATATTGTTCATGAAGTCATCCACCCTCGAACGTTTCCGCCAATACGGTTTGGGGGTGTGACAGATTGGTACCAGAGCATTGTTTATAGTGAACTAAGTATATCAATCATTTAAAGAGCCTGATCAACTGTATTTAGGTAGTGAACTAAGTATTTAGATAGTCATATCTAGGATAGATAGAGCCTGATCAACTGTATCGGTCCAAGGTGTGACTAACGGAAACTTAGGAATAGTCGTCGTGAACAATAAGTCCAAACACTTACCAATAACCAAATAATTAAACGGTAAAAGTTAAAATACTATAGGAGTACTTTATAAATACTACAAAATTATACACTTAGATATTTCTTTTACATACCTCTCTTACCTTTATCCTTCCACAGACATCATGGTTGGGTTCCACTTATCGGGAGACCCCTATTTCCACGAGGAGAGGAATGGCGGATGGCTCAACGTGGAGCCGGAGGAAGAACCAGAAGAGGTTTCGGAGGAAGAAGAAGATTAGTGGGAGGAGGATTCTGATGACGGGTCCGAGGTCATCGACCAACGCTACCCAGTCCGTGACTTACATGCACCACCACCAGAGCCAAATTTCGAGGTATAGTGCCACCCCCATGGCCCACTGTGGATGTGTACTCCTCGAAAGAGGGTACTTCCCATCCATTGACCATTACTAATTAATGAACCTCCTTAGAATCCGACGCCCGTCTGGGCAGAACACTTGCACAGATGGAGTCGCGAGTAGCGACAACGCAACCCCTTTGGCATGAGTCGTGACTACTTTGATCTCAGTGAGGGAGGCTCAGCTGACAGAGCCTTACCAGTAGTGATTGGTCGCATTCATCATTTGGACGAGCAGGCTAGAGCGACCACCAGTAGAGATTGCTACTGCCCGGGTCCGACGCCTTGATGAGGCTCATGACCAGACCGTAATGAGGGTCGACTCACTCGAGGACGATGCGATGGCTGCTAGAGGAGAGCTTAGAGAGATCTATGACCGACTGCAGATCGTAGAGCAGCGGGCGCAAGACACAGAGCGAAGGGCCGAGGAGGCTATTCAGGAGGCTGCGGAGTTGAGGGAACACGTAGCCGCACTTCGGGGAGCAGGAGGATTGGGTTCACCATGAGTAGTGTTCACACTATTCAATTTTGATATAGATTAGGAACTTATGAGTAAGCTTTATGCACTACTCATCCTTGTATGTAGGCGTGACCCTACAATTAAGTGATTACACTCATTGGGGGTCATTATGCCGTTCATTTTATTTTCATGTACTATGGACATCTACGAAGTTCAAATTTTCCATCTAAAATCATGTAATGCTACGAAGTATTATTAATGTGATGACCTATTTTTATTTTATAAAGTGTTGTACAAGTGTTTGATATGCATGCTTGATACAGAAATTTGTTTACAAATTGCAATAGGAAAATGACAAAATAAACATATAACATAAACGCCATACCTTGATAACACCCTACTTATAACAATTTTCCAAAAACTTACCAGTTCAATCTTGAATCCTTATGGCAGAAAGATGCCACCCAGAAGAAGAAGCACTCGACGTACCGAGCCAGAGACACTAGAAGCACCGTTAATGGATTCCGCCACTTTCCAGGCCGTCGTGGCTGCCGCCGTGGCAGCCGCCGTTGCTCAAACAAATCCAAACGGTACAAATGGGAGTGGAAGTAGGAATGGCACTAATAATTCCACCAACGGAAAAACACCGAACCACCAGCGAATATGTACTTACAAGGATTTCGCAAACTGTAAACCCATGACTTTCAGTGGGGACGGCGGGGTTATTGCCCTGACTCGATGGTTTGAAAAGATGGAATCGGTATTCGACATCACCGCTTGTCCAGAAGAGTTTAAAGTTAAGTACGCTGCCTATACTTTCTCTAATGCGGCCTTATCTTGGTGGAACGGCCACGTAAAACAATGACGCTCACTGTAGCCAACTCCATGAGTTGGGAAGAGTTGAAGACAATGATGCTGGAGGAGTATTGCCTAGGGGCGAAGTTCAAATGCTAGAGCAGGAATTATGGAACCTCACGATGAAAGACTCGGATATAACTGCCTACACCAACATGCCAGTCGTATGTCCATCGATGGTCACACCGGAGTCCAAGAAAGTGGAACGTTACATTTAGGGGCTGTCTCCCCAAATCTAAGGGAAAGTCGAAGCCGCAAGCCCTACTACATACAACAGTGCCAAGCGACTGGCACAGAGATTGGTCGATCATGGAGTCCGCCAAGGCACCATGAAACTTCAGACAGAGCAACCGAAGGGAATAGACCACAAAAGAAAACCCTGGAACAGAGGAGAGGCTAGCCAAACCAAGAAAAAGCCAAGAGACAACAAATCGTGGCAGTCCATGCCACCACTATCCCTGTTTCCCCAGCACCAACAAAGCAATATGTTGGGATCTTACCCAAATGCAACAAGTACAACTTCCATCATCATGGGGCTTGTAGGGAAATGCAATATACAAGATATGGCAAGAAAGGGTACATGTCATGATACTGCAGAGCGTCAACTCAACAGACCACCCAAGCCTCTAATGCTGGGGTGAGTCAAGCTTGTTATGGTTGTGGAGAAACAGGGCATTTCAAGCGGGAGTGCCCGAAAACAAAAAACAAGATGGTTGGAGGTAATGGGAAGGTACTAGCTATGGGACACGCGGAAGCGGTGGAGGACCCAACCGTGGTTACCGATAGGTTCCTCGTCAATAACTCATATGCTTGTATACTATTCGATTGCGGTGCGGAGAGGAGTTTCGTAAGCCACAAGTTTAAATACTTACTAAAACAAAAATCCCAACCACTCAAAGAAACATTTACAGTAGAAATGGCTAATGGTAAAAAAAGCACCAACGACATATACATATGCTGTACACTTACTTTGGACGATCACTCCTTCCGAATCGACTTAATGCCTGTTAGAATAGGAGCTAGGGTGGCCCCATTTCGCCTTACCTTTGGCGTGATTGTTGGTATGGATTGGCTAATTCCCCATCATGCCGACATCATGTGCTACGAACGAGGAATCCGACTTCATCTACTGGATGACAAGACCCTTGTCATCTACGGCGATAAACCTAGTACCAGCCTCTGAATCGTGTCTTGCATCAAAGCCCGAAAATACCTACACAAGAAATACCAAGCATTCCTAGCCCACATGGTTGACGAGAAGAAAGAAGTAAAGAGTATCAAAGAGATTCCTGAAGTCTGCGAGTTTTCCGACGTATTCCCAGAAGACCTTCCAAGAGTACCACCTGCACGACAAGTCGAATTCAGAATCGATTTGATTCATGGAGCCACCCCTGTAGCAAAAGCGTCATATCGGTTAGCCCCGTCAAAAATGCATGAATTATCCAGCCAACTGAACGAACTGCTAAGTAAAGGGTTCAACAGGCCAAGCTTCTCACCTTAGGGAGCACCGGTCTTATTTGTGAAGAAGAAGGATGGATCGTTCCGTATGTGCGTTGATTATAGGGAGCTGAACAAGCTCACTATCAAGAACCGATATCCGTTACCCTGAATTGACGACCTTTTTGACCAACTTCAAGGATCGAGTTATTTCTCAAAAATCGATCTAAGGTCGGGGTATCACCAGCTTAGAGTTCAAGAAGAAGATGTTCCTAAGACAGCATTCAAAACTCGTTATGGCCATTACAAGTTCGTTGTGATGCCCTTCGGATTGACTAATGCGCCCGCGATGTTCATGGACCTGATGAACCGCGTATGCCGACCTTACTTAGATAAATTCGTGATAGTGTTCATCGACGACATACTGATCTATTCACGAAATAAAGAAGGAACATAGTCAACATCTACGACAAGTTTTGGAGACGCTAAGGGCGGAAAAGTTGTATGCAAAGTTTTCAAAATGTGAATTTTGGATTCGAAAGGTGGACTTTCTGGGCAACGTAGTCAGCAAGGAATTGATACATGTGGAACCCTCCAAAAGCAAAGTCATCGAAAACTGGGAAGCACCAAGAACACCGATAGAAATCCGCTAGTTTCTGGGCCTTGCTGGCTATTATCGAAGATTTATACAAAACTTCTCCAAGATCGCGAACGCACATACTTCCCTGACAAAGAAGGGCGTAACATTCAATTGGGAGGATAAACAAGATGCCGCCTTCCAGACTTTAAAGAAACCTTTATGCGGCGCTCCTATATTGTCCCTTCCAGAAGGAACACAAGACTTTATAGTCTACTGCGATGCATCAAATCAAGGTCTGGGTTGCGTGCTCATGCAAAGAGGAAGGGTCATTGCCTATGCTTCGAGACAACTTAAAACCCACGAGGTCAACTACACCACGCATGATCTCGAGTTGGGGGCAGTAGTATTCGCGTTGAAGATCTGGAGACACTACCTATACTGCACTAAGTGTATGATCTTCACTGACCATAAGAGTCTCCAACATATCCTCAACCAAAAAGAGCTCAACACGAGACAACGACGATGGGTAGAGCTACTGAGTGATTATGAATGTGAAATTCGTTATCACCCAGGAAAGGCCAATATAGTAGCGGATGCCCTTAGTTGAAAAGAGTACTCGGGCTGCCGAGTAAAGCCATTGACAATGACGATCCATTCACATTTGTCTACTCAGATCAAGGATGCGCAACTCGAAGCCTTGAAACCTGAGAACGTCGCAAGTGAAGCCTTGCGAGGAATGGATAAAAACCTGGAAGTCAAGGATGACGGAGGTCGTTACATCATGAATCGAATCTGGACACCGAGATTCGGCGGATATAGAGGCATTATCATGAATGAGGCTCACAAAACAAGATACTCCGTTCATCCCGGGTCCGATAAGATGTACTTGGACCTCAAGAAACTATATTGGTGGCCAAACATAAAGGCAGAAATTGCTACTTACGTGGGCAAGTGTCTGACTTGCGCCAAGGTTAAAGTTGAATATCAAAAGCCCACGGGTTTACTGCAACAACCGAAAATACCAGAGTGGAAGTGGGAGCGGATAACTATGGACTTCATAACCAAATTACCCAAGACAACTGGTGGGCTGCACACCATATTGGTAATCGTCGATAGGCTAACTAAGTCCGCTCACTTCCTGCCGATCAAGGAAACCGACAAGATGGAGAAACTTACAAGGACGTACATCAAAGAAATAGTACGATTGCATGGTGCACCAACTTCTATTACTCCCTTCGTCCCAAAATGATAGTCCATGTTTCCTTTTTAGTTTGTCCCAAAATGTTAGTCCACTTCTAAATATAAATGACATCTTTACCAAAATACCCCTAACTATAATTGTAACAGCCAACACATCTAGTGCCGGCATTAAATGCAAAGAAAGGGTAAAACAGTCATTTTGTGGGAAAAAATAAGATGCATTTAATGTTTTCTTAATATGTGTGTTTTTTGTCTGTGGACTATCATTTTGGGACGGAGGGAGTATCTCAGATAGAGACAGTCGGTTCACGTCTCGATTTTGGCAATCATTGCAAAAGGCCTTGGGAACCAGACTCGACATGAGTACATCGTACCATCCATAGATGGACGGGCAAGGTGAAAGAACTATTTAGACGCTGGAAGACATGTTGAGGGCTTGTGTGATAGACTTTGGTAAGGCATAGGACACCCACTTACCGCTAATTGAATTTTCATACAACAATAGTTATCACACGAGCATTAAAGTTGCTCCATTTGAAGCTTTATACGGATGCAAGTGCAGATCCCCTCTGTGCTGGGCTGAGGTAGGTGATACTCAGTTAGCCATAGGTCAAGTACCTAACAGTACTCTCACCGGTCCGGAGATCATATGAGAAATGACGGAGAAAATCGTTCAGATCCGTGAACGATTGAAAGCATCCCGTGACCGACAAAAGAGTTATGCAGATAAACGACGCAAACCTTTGGAATTTCAGGTTGGCGATCGTGTGTTGTTAAAGGTCTCACCGTGGAAGGGAATGATATGCTTTGGAAAGCATGGGAAACTGAACCCCATATACATTGGACCATTTGAGGTCCTTGCCAGGATTGGTCCGGTAGCCTACAGACTCCAACTACCACAAGAACTCAGCAATGTCCATCCCACTTTCCACGTATCCAACCTGAAGAAGTGTATGTCTGATGAGACTCTTGTCATTCCACTTGAGGAGATTGAAATGAACGAGAACCTTCATTTCGTTGAAAAACCTGTGGAGATCATGGACAGAGAAATCAAAAGAACGAAACAAAGCCGCATACCGATAGTGAAGGTATGCTGGAGTGCCAAGCGTGGGCCTGAATTTACTTGGGAGCGTGAGGACCAAACGAAACAGAAATATCCACATCTCTTCCCAAACCCTTGAGGATCTACTCAAGTGCTAAATTTCGGGACGAAATTCTTTCTAATGGGTAGATGATGTGACAATTGTAAAATTTGGTCAACGAAAGTCAACTGTAGTAAAACAAAGCGTAAGTTAATCCATATGTTGAAAAGTAATTTTCCAGAACTTTTACAATGTATTATTAAATATTATAATACTACGTACGATGTATTCGTGAATACGAGCGTGTGGATATATAGAACGTCGAAAACGAAGTTCGTATGTGAAAGTTACAACAATTAAACCGCTGTGTACGGATAAATGTACACAGGGTTTAGACTCAAAATACAAAACGTGGTTCCATAAACATCAAATATGGAATAACTAATCATATATTATGAAGCGTAATACTATCTAATATTTTATTTCAAAGCCAAATACAATTTTCCGGTAAAATGCTGAAAATCGCGTAATCGGAAGAATACTGCGCTTAAACGCGTATTTCATCGTTTAACGAGCTATTATTCACTATAAATAAATGTTTAGCAATGTTTTTATATATAATTTTATTTAGAACATCATGTCTCCAAAAACTCATAAAATTTCGCTAAAACGTTTTACGATTTTATAAAAATCACTCATTTTATATAAGTAGATTGCATTTTTATTAAAACTATGCCACCCCACCCCCTACCCCCCCTCCCCCCCCCCCCCCCCCCCCCCTCCAATTGGCTGATCCACCACTTCCCAACACAATCCATGAAGTACAATGCATGATCTAGGTGTGAAAGCCTATGAAATAAAAGTCAAACACTAAAAACCTAACTAAAAATCTAATAAACTAATTCACAAGTCATTTGAAACAAGAGAAAGCTCCCAACTCCCTCTCATCTCTCTCACTCTCGGCTCATACTACCACCACTCCACCACCTCTCAACCATCGCCACCACCTTGCACCACCGCCGACCACCCATCTCCACCACCAACATCCACCATTTTCAAGTATTTTTCACATCTTTTTGGTAAGAATGCTTCCGCTAGTGATTTTAAACCTGATTACACAACTTTTATTCCTTTTACACACACTAACATCTATGTAAAACCATAGGGTAATAGCTTTGTCCAAGGGTTCTTCGAGCTTCAAAGCTTAGATCTTGGTTCCTACCGTAAATCTCAGAAGAACAACATTGTTTCTAGCTAAAGCACGCGTCAAGGGTTAGTTCATACCCCTCAATTTCATCTTTTCAAAGCTTTTAGGGGGAGAATACAAGTTTACATGCTATAAACGACAATTTACACAAGTTTATAAACGAGTTTTTGTGTAAAAATGTTTTTGACTTGAAATATGGTTAGATCAATGTATTATGAACACTATAATGTATTATGTTTGAGTAAAAGTTACAATTCTATAAAAATATTGTGTAAAAATCCTTGACCTTTAAAATTAAAGTCACAAAAACAAAAACTAATAAAAACTACGTTTTGTGACCGAAAATACGACTTTTCTAGCAAAAATGGTTATGAACAAGTTATTACACCATTTTTGTGGGAAATATCTTAAAATGTGTTGTTAAAATCATCTAAATAAGTTATTTCGTAAATGTTCGTAAATAAATGCTTATTACGATGGAATACTAAAAATAGATTATTATAGGAATGATTTATGTACATAAGGTTATTATGACATTTTGAACATGACAAGATAATTATATAAAAATATATAATTGTTATGCATTACAATATTATCATGGGGAATATGATAACGGTGAAAAGAAAGTTTTCTTAACAAATATACGTAATAAGTGGATACATATACATTTTCTGAGGACGGGTCTTTACAGTACTTATATAAGTACGTACACTAAAGTCCTGAAATTTATAACCAGAGTCTCAGTAAGAGAGCGCGATATTTGTGTATAGATCTATACGGGATTGACAACCCCGCACCTGAGCTGTTAGCTACAGCTAGACCGGCAGGTCTGAGGTGACAACTGTCTAACAGTCCGATGCCTGAAGAACGTCGAAGCAGGCCTACATGGTCACAGTATGGTTATAGGACGTCTCGCATGGGAAAAATCAACTTTATAAATTGTTTACGTGGAATCTTATAGTTTTAAATGACTTTATACTACATATTTCGCTATACATTTTAGTCTTTGGGTTTTAAGACTTTGACACTCTTTATAAGAAAATATTGGATTTTCTTGGGTTACAACACTATTATTTTTACAAAGAAATGGATTTCTAATACAAAATACTTATGAACTCACCAACTTAATTGTTGATACTTTTTCAAATACTTGTATTCTCAGGAAACTAATAAGGGAATTTACCAGCGTCGATGAAGGGACGTTACGACGTGATGTTTGTGAATTTTTGAATCATCTATTAATTGTAATCGAAACTAGAAACATTGAACTGTGTAACCTTCACAATTATTTTATGATGGTTGTGTTGCTTGGAGTCACTATTATTCGACATTGTTATGATATTGTTCATGAAGTCATCCACCTCGAACGTTTCCGCAAATACGGTTTAGGGGTGTGACATGACCGCATCATGGTTCTTTTCGATGATGTCGAAAAATACCTAAATGGTGGTTTTAAAGAAAATGAGTCTCTCCGAGCAACTCATATTTTGCTCCTTCAACACCTCACCACCACCTTAAGGAAAATTACAGTTTCTATTCACAGCCCAATTGATCAGTTGAAACTTGCTATGGGTCAGATGTTGGAAACGATCGATGCATTCAAAGAAACAACTTCCAAATCTACCGACTCCAATTCGGTAGACATGCAAAATTATTCCAACAATCATATGGCCACGCTAGAAAGAATTTTGATACACGTACTTGTGGCACCTTCACATGCCGAAGGAGCCCTAGGAGGGTGAAAGGTGCCTCGAGTTGTAATCGAGGATTTTGATGATGAGATGAAAGATGATGCTGAAAAGAAAGATGAAACTGATGTTCCGAAAGATGGTGGTGATGCTAAAACTTCCCAAAAAATCCTTGAGGAGACCCCCGAAAATTCAAACTCCTCCTTGCTCACCGAAAACCACTCCGAAAATTACAACCCCTCCCCCTTTACTGAAATCTCGACCAAGAACTCCACCTCATATTCCACAAGAAGTCGGTCAAAGACTTGAATATTCACCAATTAAACCTTCAGATGACCCAGTTTTAGAAATTGCCAAAAGTGAATATTTTGAAAACCTTGCTGCAAAGTACCAAAATGACTTTTATGAGGAAGTCAAGGCCGAAATGGAATCAGCTCCGGAAGGAACCAGTCAACCCAACATTTCAAGATTCTTCGATCTTCGGCCTCTCATGAATCAGGATTTCCAACCAGTGAAAGCATAAGCTCCTCCACCAAACTTGAAATTCAGCTGGGATATTGCACTAACTCCCAACGGTGAAAAATACTTCATGCTATTCAATCCAAATCCCTCAATTCCGAAAAACCAAAGGGATATGGAATTGAAACTTCTAATTCAATACTTTCATCGCCGCCATACTCAATAGAAGCATTGAGTCTGGAAACTGGAGACTATCACCGGTGTAAAAGAAATCAAGAAGAGAGCTTTTCAAAAATCTAATTTCTTTGAGTATGTGTTAGTGAGAAAAGGAAAGGAATTTATCGTGACAGAAGCTGATTTCAAAAGTATGAATCCGGAAGATCTCTATACAATGATGATGAGACTTATGCCGAAAATAGAGAAAAGACCTGACATTAAGGAAGCCTATGTGGCTGTCCGAAGATTCTTGAAATAGCTAACTTTCGAGTTCATGACAGCTGATGAAGAATTGTTCCAAGAAGTTGGTGAGAAGCAATATACTCAAATCATAGATACTTCTCCCCTCCTGACTCAAGGTTCGAATGGTTTCTCGGTGCAACAAGTGACCCTGTCCTCGGCATCGTCCATAAATCCAAAGTCTTTGCAGGTCGAAATAAAAGTTTACAAATGAAGAGGTGAAGAAGGAGATTATAATGTGAATGGATTGTATGATTGAAGTTAGAAAATTTTGGTTGAGAGTTTGGAGATTGGTGGCGACAGATACGTTCTGATGATGACTGGAAGAAGAACCCCTCGGTTGGTCACCGAAGGGGGAATTGTTAATGTTAAAGAGTTGTTAACTAACCTGCAGTTTTGTTAATAGGTTTGTACTTAAACAATATTCGGATGTCTTGCTTGTTTTAATGTATGTTCCTATTGTAACTGTTGAATGAACTTTGAGTTATGAATGAACATATTTTCTCTCTAATACTTGTGTTTATAATCATAATGTGAGTCCGAGAACTGGAATATCGAAATCCACTCTTGGATTTCGGTCTGTGCTAAAAAGTCTAAACTCGAAAGGTTTACAAGTTCAGAAGTGAAGTGTTAGAAGACACCAAAATTCAGCTTGAATTTCGGTATTGAAGATTTCGGTTCAACAGTTCAAGCAACTTCGGAAGATCAATCCCATACTGAAGTTTATCCTTAAACTTCGGTTCCAATCAGAAGTTTGTATCAATATAAGAGATCAATTTAAAGGATGATAAAGACAAAGATAAGAAGATCCATTTATAAAGTACAATAGGCTTGTCAAATCATGTTCCATAAAGTTGCATTGGCGTATGTACTGTTTAGATAGAGAACAATCAATATAAGACAGCCTAGTCTGACTTTGTACGTTTATCCTTAGTGTAATACGGAATGAACTGGTCTGTAGTTCATTCCACCCTTAGGTCTTTGTCTAGTGGGAACTCTCATTGCACTATAAAAGGAGAGTTCCACGAACACTTTTCTTCATGGTTCGGAGAACTGATTTGTAACTCTTCTTTTATGATATAAAAATATATTTCATTCCATCAAACTCTTGTTCTTCATCATTATGCTTATGTTCTTCATTTGCTTTAATTAATTCTTGCACTTTGATCTAAAGTATTTACTTATTCCGCACAAATACTTGTTTGTATTTATTTATTGTTAAGCTTCGATCTACTTTAAGTATTTCCCAAGTCTTCGGACTTGCCCATTCTTCATTTTTGCACCTTAATACTTTCAACACATATACCTCGTTTTAGTTCACCAACGGAGTCATCAGCCCATACTCTAAAGTGGTTAATCCATTTTTCCGGCCACCACGCTTCGCTGCCTGCCAACGTCGGAGAAGATGGAATCGGAGGTTGGATTTGGGTTGAATTCTACGGTTTGGGGGATGGCGATGATGGCTTTAGGGTTAGAGCAATTCCTTAATTATAGGTATAACAATCAATTTGTTACCGTATTTTTAGTGATTTATTATTATTTGAAAATTAATTTAATTAACAAAATTCCCAAATTGCCCCCATCAAATGATTGATCCAGAATTAGTCCTACAATCACATAATACTTGTTGTTTACATGTGAAAACCTATATATATATATATATATATATATATATATATATATATATATATATATATATATATATATATACATATATATATATATATATGTATATATATATATATATATATATATATATATATATATATATATATATATTATATTGTAAGACCTGTTCCACCACGACGCGGCTCGGGAAGGATCTGGATTCATGAATGACTGATACGCGCACCGCGTATCTTAATGGATCACGGCGCGGGGCGCCGCAGATGTGAAAAACTCTAATTCGGATTTAAACGCCTATATAAAGGGACCTAGCCCTAGGGTTAGTGTTTTTGGAGGTTTTCTGGGGTAGAGACGATTGGTTTCGGCAGAGGCTCTTCTGTTTCAAGGCTCGGAAGGTTTTGGACAGATTGGAAGAAGGAGATACGGCGTGACGAAAGGCTTGTAACGGACCGTGCACATCTCTCCGTTTTTCAGAAGTAAGGTAAGAAGATCTACTCTTCTGACCTTCCATTTTATCCGGTCATATAGTGTTATCCCTTCGTTAGTAGTCTTAGATGACTTGTAACACTTAAGGTTTTTGACCATGGATATGCATGGACTTGCATGTCCATAAGAAAGTAATCATAGGGTAGTTTCTGATCCCGGGAATGGTGTAGAGAGGAACCATAATCGATGGCTGTATTAGTTAATGGCTAAAAGGGATTTCGGACTATTACGAGTCCGCGACGCGGACAGGTTATGTCGGCGACGCGGGTTCGGGTAAACCCCGTAAGTGTGCGACGATAGTCCGCGGTGCGTACGGGGAGAAGCCGTGCCGCAGCTAATGATTGTTTGACCAAGAACTTATTTTTGACCCTCATTTGATGGAAAATGTTTGGTCTGACCTTTAGGCCAGTCGACAGGAGTTTGGTCAGTGATTAATATGTTGTTGTGTGTGGGATTTAGGTGATTAGACGGGCTAAGTTGGGATATTAGAGATTATCTGCACGGTTACGAATCAGGTGAGTATCCTCACCTTACTATGTGATGTTGCATGTTAGGCATCTTGTGTGTTATTTACAGTTATATGATTTGTTCTATATATGTGGTTATTTGTTGTTGGGCTCAATACTTATGCGTGTTCACTCGTAGCTGTTGTATGAAGAGTTGGACTATTGCCTTGTCCCATAGCTGTTGTTTGATGGGCTGGACCAAAACCGGGAACCCATAGTTGTTATATGATTGGTAGAACTACCCTGTGTCCATAGCTGTTGTATGATGGACGCCCGTAGCTGTTGTATGGCGGGTAGGGTTGGGTCGTTCTCGAGGACGGGTTGTTTATTATGTGGGCATGTATGGTAATTTGTGGACTCACTAAGCTTTGTGCTTACCCGTTGATTTTAAACATTTCAGGTACCTCAACTAACAAAGGGAAGGGCAAGGTTTGACAGCAGCACATCGCATCTACGGGACCTTAATTTAATGTTTTATGTCATGGCTTTTAAATACTTTTTGCTATTAGTTTGATAACAATGTCGAAATAGTTTTACTTTTTGAATAAAGATTTTGTTGGAACCTTGGTAATAAATGAAATTTTATAATTGTGATTTTGAGGCGTTATATATATATATATATATATATATATATATATATATATATACATATATATATATATATATATATATATATATATATATATATATATATATATATATATATATATATATATATATAGAGAGAGAGAGAGAGAGAGAGAGAGAGTAAACATCAAATGAGAACCAAGGAATGAAATATGAACCACAAGATCAAAAAATTGAAAGGCTATGATCAAAAGTGGCATTCTTGTAATTATTAATAAATCTAAAGGTTTATTAGGTATTTATAAAAAGCTGAAACGGGCATTATAGGAACCAAAAAATTTGTCACTAAATAAAATCCCTTAAAATCAGCTAATTGAATTAAAAACCACATTCTCTCTCTCCCGAATTTCACATCGGCACATTGTCTCTATCGTCTCCTCCATTATGCCCTAGCCGTCTCCTCCTCGGCACTTTCTGACATCCATCGACCATCAATTTTCTTCTCCAGCGGCGACCAGGGTATAACCATTACGGTTCTTGTCGCAAACTTAATTGTTACGTCATTTTTCTTGTCGGAAACTTAATTGTGGTTCTTTGTTACGTTTTCTCCGGGCACATCGATGTCGGAAACGAATCCGGTGGTTTGGAATTTTCTGAGGATAATAAGTTTAGATATGTGAATTATCATAAAACAAGTGAACCTGCTTCAGATGGAGAATTGGTACCGCCGCCGGTCGAAGAATTACCGGTGATTCAGACAGCCATAGAAGAACGTCAAGGTAAGATGATTCGGGATGAGAATCCGGTAGTGAAAACAGAGTCGGAGTTGGCAGCGGAGATGGCAATCCGATTTTATTTGTTGCGATAATGTCATTCTTCAGATTGGATTCCCAGGTGCATCTTTTATTGGATTACCATCTTTTATTGGATTACCATGCATAAGGGATTCTAAATCTTTTAAATCAATTTAAACTATCACCGGTACCACTACAAGAAACGGCATCAATAGCGGCGACCGTTGTCACCGCTAAAACTAGCCATTGTCGCCGGTAATACTAATAGCGGCGATATGTCGCCGGTAATGCGTCATCGCAAACGCTTCGTCGCTATTGCGCATATTGTCGCCGGTAATAGTGACGCCGGTAAAAGTTTCCAACTGTCACCAAAATGACGACGGTAATTGTCGTCGTCGCTAAAAACGAATAACAATCGCCAGGTTTTGAAGAATTTCTGCCGGAAAACGAGAGTGGAGGTGAGAGAGTGATGTTAGGTTGTTGTTTTAGCAAGGAGGACGGTGGAAACGGTTCGATTCAGTCGGAAACCAGAAAAATCGCCGGAGGTGATTATCTCCCAGCGTAACAGACGAATGAAGGAGAAAAGGGGGATTTATTCGTCCATAGTATTAGCGGCAACGGAAAAGAGGCTTTAGCGGCGATGGATTCTTTACCGGCAACACCTTAGGAGGGAAAATGTCCCGCCTTTGTCTCGACCGTTGGATCCCAAAAAAATGAATGGTAAAGATTGCTTGACACACGGATCGCGCATGTTGGTTGTCGCCGCTAATACTTGGTGCCGCCGGTAAAAGCGTCGCCGCTAAAGTCAAGATTTCTTGTAGTGTACGCAGAAGGAATTTTTTACATTGTATGCATACACTATAAAAAATTCCTTCTGCGTACCGGTGATAGTTTAAATTGATTTAAAAGATTTAGAATCCATTATGCATGGTAATACAATAAAAGACGCACCTGGGAATCCAATCATAAAAAAAAATATGAAAAAAATTTGCACATGTGCAAACTTTTTTATACGTATATTTTTTTCAAGTTTTTTTTATGAATGTCTTTCTAACATACATTTAAGATGTTCTGTAAAAAAAATTTGAAAAAAACTGTACCAATTTTTTTTTTTGTACATGTGCAAATTTTTTTCAAAAAAAAAGTCGTTTTTTTCGGAATTTTTTTTTCGAAAATGCTTAAATATGTGCGTTTTAGAGGCCTATGGGGTCGGTTTTTTGAAAAAAATATCGGTTTGGGTGTTCTCGGGTGACTTGTGGTTCTCAAAAGATCCTAACTCTCTCTCTCTCTCTCTCTCTATATATATATATATATATATATATATATATATATATATATATATATATATATATATATATATATATATATATATATATATATATATATATATATATATAGGTAGGTTCATTGGAGGCTTCTCAAAAGGTAGAGAACTGGAGGCCAGATCTGGGCCTTCGGGCCTTCCAAATATTAAGATCTAAGGCAAGTATAGATGTACCATTTATGTAAATTCTAAAACTAATATACCAAAATTGTAACTTTTAAATAGGCTGGAAGGGTATTATCGTCTTAATCCTTTTGTTATTTTTATCAATTCACGTATTAGCTCCTAATATCAAGCGATTGGTATACAATGACAGCCTGGATTCGGCAACCCTAGGTTTACTAACAACATATAACCCTCCATCTCGTTTCCATCTCCATCCACCTTCCATGATTTTTGAATTTGAAGGATGCTGATTATCGAGACAGAAAGAGACCAAGATAAACAGAAAGATATCGAGACAGAAAGGGGATCGAATCGAATCAAACACAGTCAAGTAAGAAGTATTCACAACCCTTTTTTGCGTAGCAATCCGTTTTTCTCTCCTTTTGTTCCTCGTTCTTGTTTCAAATCAGAATCATTATTGATTTTGGAGATTTTTCCTTGCAAAACGTTCTCAAAGACTCAAGTCGACGACCTTCATACCGGATAATAATTCTTCCCTTCCAATAGCTTTTTTATTTCAAATGATTTCTAAGATTTTGAATAGCTTTGTGATTTCAAATGATTTCAACGATTTTGAATGGCTTTTTTATTTCAAATGATTTTAACGATTGTGAATATATACAATGATGTGGGTCTTTTGCATAGCTTTTTTATTTCAACGATTTTTATTTCTTCATATGTCTGCCAATTTTGTTCACGTTTCTGAAACAACTTTTAATTTTTCATATTTCTGAAACAGCTTGTTCGTAAGAATATATATGCAAACAGCGGCGGTGGCGGATTGGATGGACGGCGATGGTCGATTGTGCCGGTCACGACGAATATACCGGCACCGATGGAAGCCCCAATGCCTAATAAAAGTAAGTCAAAAGATCCAAGACGTCATGTTTCATTGGTTTGATTAAATAGAATAAATGATTTATATATGTTTTTTAAACGAATTTCAGCTTATAAAGTTAAATTTCCAACCTGATACAAAAGGCTCTTATGTGGAATTTCTAGAAAGGTACGTCAACTTAGGCCCAATTGATGACTTATGTGTGGTTGACTTTGAGACGCAAGGTCAAGGACAAGTTGTGACTTGCTTAGGCGCAAATAAAAATGGTTCCGTTCGCATTGTTAGAAACGAAATTGGTATAAATGAACATGTAATTTGTCCCCCTTTCTTTTTGGTAATTATAATATTCAGAAAGGGTCTACTGTGCATCTTATGCTGCGTATTCGACCTTAAAAGGAGAAGGTATTGTCATAAACTTCTTTATGTGTAGTTGATTTCTATTATAACCTTTTTATGTGAGATATCACATACATATATTTGTGTTCTTTTAAAATGCGCTGATTTTTTATATTCATGGCTGATGAAGCATTCATTCATGATTCAGGGTGTTTTAGTGAAGCATTCATTCATGATTGAACGGTCTGAAGCTGTTGATTAGAGGAAATGTTGGTGTATTCATTGATGATTAGGTCTAAAGCTGCTGATTAGAGAAAATGCTGGTGTATTCATTGATGATTAGAGGAAATGCTGGTGTATTCATTGATGATTAGAGGAAATGTTGGTGTATTCATTGATGATTAGAGGAGAGGAAATGCTGGTGTATTTATTGATGATTAGAGGAAATGCTGGTTTATTCATTGATGATTAGAGGAAATGATTAGGGGGATTCAGTTATGATTAGGGGCGTATTCATTTATGATTAGGGGCGTATTCATTTATTTCCATGATTAGGGTGTATACAGTTATGATTAGAGGTTTATTCATTTTTTTATATATTTTTCTCTCTCTCACTCGCGCTCTCTCTCTCTCTCTCTATTCTCTCGCCTCTGATCACGTCTTTCCCTTATCTCGCTTTCTCCACCGATATGCTTCCAAATTGCTCCTCCACCACCGTCTACCGGTCATCGTCCTCCAGCACAACACTATTGAGGATCCTTCAATCTCACCCACAGATCCGGTTAGTCCGTTCCCTCCTTCTCCCTGATTTCTCGGCATCGGCCGGCACATCAAAACGGCATTCCAAATTTCCAATGTCCAGCGATTTAGGTAGGGGGTAAAAGAAATTAAAATAATTTTTGTTGTGTGTATCCAATCTGATGCAGGTTAGGTGACGAGCTACCCGCGATTCCTATCCAGCCGCTACCAACACACCACCTACATTGGAACATGATTTCAGAACCGATGCTTCTTCAATCACGATACCAACACTCGTAACATTGTAACGTCAACGGCGATCAGAGGCGGTGGATTGGATCGGTCACCACGACGATCGGAGGCGGTGGATTGCAGGCACAGACCACATCAGGTCATAGTTGTAAGCTGAGTCTCATCTTTGTAGGGTTTTAATTGTAGCTTTTAACCATTTCTTTAACACTTCCATGGATTAAAATTTCAAGCACTGAAAATTTATCCTTATCGGATTGCAGATGGAATGACATTAGAAGTACGGACTGTCAATCTTTTACTTGAGACTCATGGTGGTGCTAGACGTCGTGGAGGGGCAACTTGGTAAATTTCTCATCATAACTCCATGATAATCTGCCATTTGCTTACACATTGTCACTTGTTCCTCTATAGGGCATCACCAATGGCATCTATTACTATACGCAACCTCTTGCTCTATACCACTAATGAGAACTGGCAGGTTATCTTATAAATCATCTTCTCTTTAATTTGGGTTAGTTTTTTTTAATACATCTAATTGGAGATTACTCGTATCAGGCTGTAAACCTTAAGGAAGCCAGGGACTTTTCAAATGACAAGAAGTTCATCTACGTGTTCAAAGTAATTTCTCTTTTTTCCACATTACATTTCTTTTCAAAATACTATATTTTTTTATTGTTTTTGCTAGTGATGTACATTAGTACTTATGATACTTATTTTTTTTGGTTACCAGAAGCTTGAATGTGAGCATCTATCAATCGACCTCTTGCCTCACCCTGATATGTTTGCAGCATTTTTCTGAAGGTGCATTTAAGGATGATGATGGTGCAAAGCGAGTTTTTTTGGTGGTGAGCTGCTTCTTGAAGGAATTTCAGGAGAAGCTTATGTAATACAAACTTAATTTTTTAAAGTAATTACCTACAAATGCATGTAAGTATTTTTTGGGGGTTTTTTTTAATATGTAGTTTATGCATATGTGTACATATACATGTGCATACGTGCACATATGCATTTATGCATATGTGTACATATACATGTTTGTGCGTATGTTCGTTAAAAACAAATACATGTGCATAAAAATATATGCACATTTGTATATGCATTTAGGTTTATTGTTCAAATGTGAATACATGTGTACAAAGGTATGTAGACATGTACATAAATGCATATGTGCATATGTACATAATGCATTTGTGCATATGTGCATATGTGCAATAACGTGTGTGTATATGTGTATACATGTGCATATGTCTGTTCAAATGTATGTAAGTATATATATGCAAAAACATATATGCATGTGTATTAAACGTATGTGCACATATGCATATGTATATCAATCTGTTCATGTACACATGTATGCATATTTTGCATATATACATACATAGATGTGCATTTGTTCATATGCGTATATGCATGTATGTATTTATTTTGATGTTTTTGAATATATATATATATATATATATATATATATATATATATATATATATATATATATATATATATATATATATATATATATATATATATATATATATATATATATATATATCAGTTTTTATTAACGTTCTGCAGATTTTGAAGAATTTATCGAGCAAATTGAAGGAGTGAAAATTGAAAAATGAAGCTATCATGAATTTTCGTTGTATTTTGTATATTTTTTGTATGTAACGTTCAAAACAGTTGTATATTATTGTATCCAATAAATTGGTAGTATGATATCCGAATATTATGAAATACGAATATTTTTTGTGTGTTTTTTACGAAATGTTATTAAATGTTCATATATACATCCCTAGAAAATATAATGTAAACAGTTAAATATGCATTTTTGCATTCTATTAAAGAAATGCAACTCATAAATCTGATTATACATATATGCATTCTATTAAAAAAAAAGTACCTACAAACATGTACATATGCACATATAAATAAAAAAAAATTATATGTCTTTTAAATTCCAAAAATCTAATTAAAACAAATTAACTTTTAGTTTTTTTCAAATTTCAAAAAATTTTGATTTTAAAAAAACAAAAATTTTATGTTTTTTTTATTAATTTGAAAATTCAAATCTAATAGGCTTGATTTTAGGAATTGCTATAATTGTTGCGAAAAAAAAATCATAATTAAATGAGATTTGATAAATGACTATCATGCCCTTTTATGATCCAACCAATGAGGATGAATTCTCAAGATCTCATGGTTTTTTGGGTTTTCACAAGAACCCAACCCTATATATATATATATATATATATATATATATATATATATATATATATATATATATATATATATATATATATATATATATATATATATATATATATATATATATATATATACTTAATAGTAATTTGTCATATAATTAAATTCTTTAACATTTACTGCAATTCAGTCTCTAATAACTTTCGCTCCAAAGTGAAATTTGGTGCTAGTTTATCCGAGATTGAATTTCAATCCTTGATAAGTTTTCTTCTATACACTATTGGTGCATTCTACCAAAATCTGAAATTTAGTCGCTAATAAGTTTCCTTCCTAAGTCAAAATTAGTGCATGCTACCAGAGACTAAAATTCAGTCACTAATAGGTTCTCTACAAAATTAAAACAAAAACAAATCCATCAGTATCTAAAATTCAGTCTCTAAAAAGTATCCATCCAAAGTTAAAACTGGCGATAGTCTATCCGAGACTAAAATTTAGTCCCTAATATGTTTCCCTCCAATCATAAATTGGCACGACATATCAATGGCTGAACATCAGTCTCTAATAGGTTTGGTCTCTAATAGGTTTGGTCAATCCTTATAATTCACACATTAAAATCAGTCTCAAATATTATCTAATACTGATTCTTCAGTCCTAGATACGTTGTATCTAGTACTAATTATTCAGTCTCTATTAATATTAGTCACAGATGACCATTTTTCTTGTAGTGATGAATATCATAAAATATACACCATAGACTAATTTGGTTCTTTGTGTTGGAAATTTGGGTCCCTACTATTGTTATGAAGGCATAGTTTTGCATGCAGTTGTAACATTCTTTTTAGGATAGCATAGTAAGCATGATGTATTACCGACCATTAACTTAAGTCATAGATTGTCGTGTTACGCTTCTTTCAATTGTAGCAAATAATGCATTATATTTATATATTATACTAAAATTGCTAGTATTAGGTCAAATTTTGGATCAGATACCTTATTCCAATATGTGTACATATTCACATATGTGTATTTGCATGTGTGTACATATATATATATATATATATATATATATATATATATATATATATATATATATATATATATATATATATATATATATATATATATATATATATATATATATATATATATATATATATATATATATATATATATATATATATATATATATATATATGTGCGTATTTGCATATGTGTGTATTTGTATATATGCATACATGCAAATATGCATACATATATGTGCATATGTGTGAGTTATAGCATTGTACTTATGTATTTCTTTAACTATTTGTTTGTGTATATATGTGCAGATGTGTATATGCATGTGTATATGTGCACATGCATACATATACGTACATATACGTGTATATGTGTATATGCATGTGTATATGTGTATATATATACATATGTCTGTTCAAATGTGAGTATATATGCATATGTGTATTAAACGTATGTGCATATGTGTGAGTTATAACATTGTACTAATGTATTTCTTTTTTAATTTTTTGTGTACATGTGTGCGTATTTGCATATATGCATACATATATGTGAATATGTGTATATACATGTGTGTATGTGCACATGCATACATATATGTGCATACACTTGTATATATGTATATGCATGTATATATGTGCACATATATGCATATGTCTGTTCAAATATGAGTATATATGCAAAAATATATATATGCATGTATGTATTTATTTTAATGTTTTTAATATACATGTATATTGATTTTTCATAATATTTTTGTAGATTTTGAAGAATATATCAATCAAATTGAAGAATTGAAAAGTGAGAAACTAAAAAATAAAGATATCATGAAATTTTGTTTTTTTATATATTTTTTGTATGTATTGTTGATTATTTCTAATAAATTTGTATGTATCGTTCAAAACAGTTGTATATTATTATTATTAATAAATCATTTTTTATTGTTTCCATTCATAATTAAATACAAGAATATGTATATTTGAATAACGAAAATATGCATATATGCACCTGCGAATATGTATATATGCACCCACAAATAAATGAATTTATATGTCTTTTAAATGCCAAAAATCTTATTAAAAAATTTATGTTTTTTCAAAATCCAAAAATATGATTTATAAAAACAAAAATTTGATTTTTTTTTTTTTTTGAAATTTGAATATTCAAATCTAATAGACTTAATTTTAGGAAACAGTTATTGTTGTTGCCAAAAATAAAAAAATCAGAATTAAATGAGATTTGTTAAATGAGTATCATGCCCTTTTATGATTTAAACAATCAGAAAGAGTTCTCTGGTTCTCATGAAAAAAGGGTTCTCATTTGATCCTGACCCTATTCAATAGGGATTTAACGGGAAAGCATGTAGTAGGAATACATACTTTTCAAATTATATAGGAATTGAAAAAACAAAACTATAAATTTTAGAAAATTAAATCCACAGTGAAACTTAAACGAAATAAAGCCTCTTAATTTATTTTATTATCATTTTTTTGAGATATGTATGTAAAACCAATCATAAAATTTGTTTATAAATTACAAAAAATAAAATTAATATTCCTTATACAATTAAATCATAAATTGTAAATAGTTTATCCACAAAACTATAAGAACCATTTTTTAAAAAGAAAATATGGAGGCTTCTTTTATCTAAACTAGATTTCGAAGTGAGTAATATTCGCATGAACATCAAAAATGTTTTTTGAGTGAGAAAGTAACAAACTAAGATACCGAATCCCAAATAAGGTGCCTCTTAAAAAGCTCTCAAGGTTTTTTCCGTTTTTTGGTCTTTCTGGTTGGATTTCTCTATGGCCGGTGATACACCGGGTATCGAATCTGTTCTACAACCTGAAGTTGAAATCGTAGTGGTGCAAAACAACGATAATCTGAACTTTTCTGCTCAAAAATCTGAACATTCATCCATTTATTCTAGTGATCAGAATGTTAAGAAGTTACATATGGGTTCTCGTAATAACAAAGGTTCAATTTTTATGAATTATTCTTCATCATTGTTTGATACAACTGATGAGAGAAGGAGCAAAGGCAAAAGTGAAGCTCTTCATAGAAAGCGATACACCTCTGCTGTGATCTCGAGACCAAACGTCCCTCACGAAAATGTCGAAAACAATGATGATGTTCGGTCCTCTGTGGTTGTTCCTTCTCACCATGCGATGGATTTGTCGACTGATGGGTTGGTTGATGGAATGATGGTTGAAGACGGCTTGTCTGAAGGCAGCGATGAGAATGGGATCGATTTTGCTGCTGTTGCCGGAATCGATAGGGATTCACGCGACGGTAAAGCTGGTAAGGATGAAGGCGACAGAATCGATAGTGATCATGGCGGGACTTTAATCGACGGTATGGTTATGGACGACTCCTCCTCCGATGGAAGCGATGGTAAATGTAAGACCCGTATCCTGATTATAACATATACTTAAAATAAGAGTGTTAGGAATTACATGATTTTTGGTAGTTATAAAGCTAAGAAAAACTTTAGTTACAATTTCATATGAAAATAAGCATTTTGTGTCGTTTTTAGAAAAATCATAATTAATTCTAGGAAACTCGTTTGGACGTCAAACCAGTGCACAAAGTTTAACAATTGAGTCTAGTACAATTACCAAACATAATAGTAAGCTTGAAAATGACATTATCTATGGTAAAAAATGCAATCTTTACTGATTAGTTCGGAATTGACAGATTAGATAGTCTGTTTTCAAAAATTCATAATAAATCATAGAAAAATCGTATAAATACGTAAAATACATCCCTGGAAAGGTATTGAGATAAATTTCTGGAATATCAAATAAAAACGTGAATTTCATGGGTTTAAAGTCGGCTAAACCAGTCTTGAACAGACTGATTCTAGAAGTTATTAATTTCAACAAAGTTATATTATTAAAATATTTTGTCAAAAGTGTCATGCCATTTTTTATTCAAGAATTCAAGTATAAATACCCCTCAAAACATCTCATAAACCACACAACTAAATCTCAATCCAATATATAGAGGTTTCTAAGCACTAGAGTGTAAGCAAGTGAGCGGAAGGAAGCTCAAAAGCCTAACGAAGGAGTTAAAGATCTCGACGACTGGCCATAAGGTAACTACAAACCTTTCTATAGCTTAATTAGGTATTGTAAAATAATTTTTGTGTTAAGAAGTAGAATATGTAATAAGTATAACATATGTTATATTATATTCATTTCCAACAATAGTAAACAAAAACCTTAAAAACGTCGTTATTATAACAATTTGTAATTCTGAAAATAATACTGATTGATTTACTTACGAGGACGGTGACTAGGCCGATTACTTGGGATCTGGTTGTTCGATTTTTCCGAAAGGCTAAAATGCTGAAAGGATCCTGCCACCCCATTTAATCTTCTACCTGGCCGTTCTTTACTTGATAAATCATGGAGTATCATGTTGGAATTATTGAAGGGTTTTATGATGTGACTATAATATAGTTAAGGATTAAGAAATGATAGATTTCTTATTATGTTAACAGTTAAAGTTGAAAAGAAATACAAAGGCGAGAAAGATAAACGATATAGTCAACTACAATCAGGTGAGTCTTCTCACTATACTATAGGTGATATTGCATGCGTAGGAAGGAAGATATGTTAGACTAAGGTGATCTTACATGTTATGGTAACTGTATGAACTATTGCTATGATAATGATTGTTTGTGGATGGAACGGGATAGCCCGCGAGCCAATAGGCGGAACGGGAATAGCCTGGGAGTCATTAGACGGAACGGGAGAAGCCTGCAAGCGATAAGACAGAACGGGAACTGCCCGTGAGTCTTCAGCGGAACAGGGATAGCCCGCGAGTCTCACAGACATATGAATGGTTATGATGTGTTGTATGTTATGTGATGGATCGTATGGTATTTTGAGGAACTCACTAAGCTCCGTGCTTACCCTTTCCCTATATAAACTACTGTTTCAGGTACATCAGTTACCATGGATGGCAAGGCGTGACGTGTATACACTGTGCTGCTTCATTGGAGGAATGTTTTTGAATGGATGTTCCGCTATGTTGTGATTTCATTAACTTTTGTTAATCCTGGGATGTTTTCATTAAACTTATAAGTTATGGAATTTTATTAAAATTAATTAAGTGGCTTTTCTTATATTGAAGTGTTCGTTTAAATTTTTTTTAATTTTACCCTAAAATTTTGAGATGTTACAAGTTGGTATCAGAGCACAGCTTGAGAGAATCAGGCTCACTTAGTGACTCAAGTTGAGGCTTCAGAGTTTTCTTAAAACATTTTTACGAAAGAAAGATGTTTTATGAAGGGTGAACTGAAGACACAGTGTGTACCGCCAGCCGACGCCAATATGAGAAAAGGGTTAAGTATTTAATACTGTGGATGTTAAATAAAACATATGGTATATGTTTGTTGAAATGCCTGGTAGAGATCACACATTGTTGTATTATTATCTGCTATTTGCTAATAGAACTGTATGCTAGTGCCGATAGGTTGCTTAGAGATTTCCACTAAGTTTTATACAATATGTACTGGATAGTCATAGAATGTGTGAGTTGACCTTATTGCATGTTCCTTGTTTGGTTGTTGCCTTAGGGAAGATTCTCTTATTTGAAAGACTGTTTAGTTCGATATTGTATACAACTACGTTCGCGAAACAATCTGTCATCACTGGAGGAAGTTCCGTCTTAGTTAGAATAGCAGGGTGGGGGTGTGATTCCAAGTATTCCTAGAAGGGTTGACATATGCCTTATAATGGAATATGTGTTAAAATTATCGGTGAGGAGCGAATTGGATATTTCGAGACGGGTCTTGGAACGAACATGGATAGATGTGGAAGGTAGTAGTAGAGCTCCTACTATCGAAAGCACAGGATCTGCGTTTGAGTGGGGAGTTCGTCACGAAGGATCCAAGGAGCTGGGTATGTGAGTGTCTAGCATAGTTGACTTAAATGCTAGTGTAATGTGGTAAACCTTTATCCATTCGATTGTTGAATGTTGATTGTGAGGTTCAGTAGGAACAATTAAGATGTGATCATACCAGTTTGGTTGGACCGATCATGCTTAAGTTGATTACTGAGCTTAAAGACTGTTGAAAGGGAGAATGTCAAAGTGCTATTGTGGTAGCTATTTTTCATGCAACTAATGGGCGCACAAGTCAGACAGGGACTAGAGGATGCAAGGGTGAGTTTTCCAACTCACGGTCAAAGAGGTGCAAGCGGTGCCTGAGATGATAGCGGGTATTTTTTAGTCGACTCTGTACATGCCTAGTGCTGTGTAATAGTGGGGCTACCTGCCGTTGTATTGATCTTGCTTGAGTGATTGATCAGGTCGTGTGGGTTGAGAGTCTGGATCACTCGCTCGTGATTGAGGTAACTAACGATAGAGGTGTTGACTAGGGTCGCAAGCGGATGAGTAACATATGGTGGTTGATGTAAACGTCTTTACATTATCGAAACATGTTTAATGAGATGGTGTTTGCCCCTGATGCAAGTTGTTGGCTGAGCATAGTGGGCTTGGTTTTTGTTCGAGAGTAACGGCTCGTAAAAAAATTATAAATCGAATAAACAGACTTGGACTTTAATCCAAGTGGGGGAGGAATACAAAATTAAGGGAACAACATGAATATTATATTGAATCGATGAAATTATTAAAATTATAGTAACACGTCAATATATTTAATTCATTACTACAACTTTATATTAATACATTAAGAAAAGTTTACAGAACTACTAACCTAAACCGGAGAATCAGAAAGAAGCGAGAAAATATCTTCTACACTCCAATCTTTGTCATCATTAGGTTGACTTGTACCTTCTTGAGGATTTGGAAGGGGTATGCTTTCAGTTATTGGAGGAGGAGCTCCAAGGTATGGGGTCTCGATAGGGTTGGAACCCGTAACCCCGTGATTAGGGCTAAATATTGACCCATTTGGGGCGTGTGTAAGTAGGGTAATGATGAGGAAGGATTCCAATTCGGAACCAGTTGGGGGTAGTTATAAGAAGGAGGAAACCAGGCTAGGTCACCTACAAAGCCACTAAAATTCTCCTCACTCGTAGGCTCGAGTAAACCAGGTTAATACTACTCATACCAGAATTAGATAGTAGAGATTGCTACTGTGTATGAGTTCTTGATGAAGTTTCCCCCTTTTCCTGAATTTTTCTTTTCCTAAATACAACCTTATGAGCAGCTTGTATTAGCTTCTTTGTGCCGTCTGTTAAACCCGATTGTGACCCTTCAATTATCGCTTCTTTTTCCCTTTTTAGGTTGGGTATTAAATCTCTCGACAATTCTACTGCATCGTAAAAATCGTTACCAAATTCCTGTGGCACAAATAAATTTAGTAATTACAATTTTATGATATAAAGGAATTAAAAAAAATTTAATTCTTTACCTCAGCACGATCAATAAGAGTTTGCAGACTCTTAAGTTGTCGTTGGGGCCAACGTTTGATACCTAAATCTCTACATCATTTCTTCAACTGTGTTGTCCCAGTGTTAAGATCAATTGCAGCTCGTTCAATTGGTTTATTAAAATGTTCAGCTATGATTTCTTTACTTAATCCATGCCTAGAAATGCTTCCACTACTACCTGCTATGTTTTCTGAACTCGAAGGTTCGAATCCAGTTGTATCATTATTATTATGGATCATTTGAACATGATCCTGATTTTCTGATCCAAAGATGGACATTGATTCATTAAAATCAGTGGTTTCTATAGGTATTAATTGTTGGTTTTCAACCAAAAACCCAGGATTCTGAAATCCTTATAGATTTCTTTGAATTAACTGAAGGTGATCTTGGTATTGAAAACCATCCACAAACTCAGGATTCGCTGAAGCGAACCCGATAGTGTCATCATGGATCAACTGTGTTTGATCCTGATTTTGAATGTCAGTTAGAGACTCCTGATTCGTTAGGTCTACTCCACTATGTAGTATGGGTACGTTCATGCTTAGATTATCATTAGCAAGATCATCTACGAATGGATCTGTATATAACGTATGTTAGATAATTAAGCAAAACAGACATATAGCATAACAAAATGACTTAACCTGGAAGTAAGTATTGGGATTGCCCAATAGCGATGTATTGATTTAAAGGCAGTGGATTTTCAGGGAGAATACCTATCGAAGGAAAAGCTTCAAGGTCACTTTGAAGATGATCCGACGGTAATAGATCTGCAAAGTCTACATTTCACGTAAGTTAGAGTCAAGCAAAACACTAAATAATGAAATAAGAAGTAAAGAGGTTTAAAATATTATAATAACCGAACTCGTGTGGAAATATTGGATCTGACAAAAAGGATGTATCCTCTTCCCTTGGGAAATTCAGTTCAGTGTCCGACACATTTCCCATAGATGATTTGTTTTCCATGTGTTGAATTGCACAATCAGAATTTGTATTCGAATAAGCTGGTGGTATGAAGAAGCAATTGAGACTGATGAGAGTTGTAATGACCATCTTTCGTTTATATAGTGTCTTGTAGCTAAAACTGACAAGACAACCCACGTTTTTAGTACCAAAATTCAAACAAACTACAATAGGTGCGACTTTACACTACCCCAAGTGATATTCTTTTCAAAAATCGCTGCTTAAATCCGATGAGAACGAGATAATGAAGAGACTCTTGAAATAAAACAAAATTTTATGTCTCCCGATAATGGAAATAGTTTAAAGAGTGTTCGGTACTCCAAAAAAAAACTTACGAAAGATGATGTAAATTTTATATTTTTCGGTGAAACAAAAACATTTGGAGATTTTACAAATATAGATTTATTTAGCCAAAAAGTATTTAAAAGAAAATGTTGAATTGAGACAAACGTATGTTGAAATATGCGAATTCATATAAATACGAAATAGTGTTAAAAATTAGGTGTTGCAAGTTAACTAGGTTAACTAATTAGAAAGTACTAAATATGTACTGTAGATAGTAGCCGGTCAAGTTGATGTGTGGAACTGTGAGAAACAGTTAGAGTTTTTTTTTTTGTACATCTAGAGTAACTAGAAGAAAAAAAAATATGGAGTGAATGATAATAATAGGACCTTAAGCATTATTACAGAGATATGTGAATGTTGAAGGGGAAAGATAATGAAACCTTGTAAAGGTTCGACAATAAGACGATGAGGATTTTTGAAGACTCGATGGGAAATACATAAAGGCGTTCGAGAATGCGGATTTCAGGACGAAATCCAAATAAGTGGGGGAGACTTGTAAGACCCGTATCCTGATTATAACATATACTTAAAATAAGAGTGTTAGGAATTATATGATTTTTGGTAGTTATAAAGCTAAGAAAAACTTTAGTTACAATTTCATATGAAAATCAGCATTTTGTGTCGTTTTTAGAAAAATCATAATTAATTCTAGGAAAATCGTTTGGACCTCAAACCAGTGCACAAAGTTTAAAAATTGAGTCTAGTACAGTTACCAAAGATAATAGTAAGCTTGAAAATGACATTATCTATGGTAAAAAATGCAATCTTTACTGATTAGTTCGGAATTGACAGATTAGATAGTCTGTTTTCAAAAATTCATAATAAATCATAGAAAAATCGTATAAATACGTAAAATACATCCCTGGAAAGGTATTGAGATAAATTTCTGGAATATCAAATAAAAACGTGAATTTCATGGGTTTAAAGTCGGCTAAACCAGTCTTGAACAGACTGATTCTAGAAGTTATTAATTTCAACAAAGTTATATTATTAAAATCTTTTGTCAAAAGTGTCATACCATTTTTTATTCAAGAATTCATGTATAAATACCCCTCAAAACATCTCATATACCACACAACTAAATCTCAATCCAATATACAGATGTTTCTAAGCACTAGAGTGTAAGCAAGTGAGCGGAAGGAAGCTCAAAAGCCTAACGAAGGAGTTAAAGATCTCGACGACTGGCCATAAGGTAACTACAAACCTTTCTATAGCTTAATTAGGTATTGTAAAATAATTTTTGTGTTAAGAAGTAGAATATGTAATAAGTATAACATATGTTATATTATATTCATTTCCAACAATAGTAAACAAAAACCTTAAAAACGTCGTTATTATAACAATTTGTAATTCTGAAAATAATACCGATTGATTTACTTACGAGGACGGTGACTAGGCCGATTACTTGGGATCTGGTTGTTGGATTTTTCCGAAAGGCTAAAATACTGAAAGGATCCTGCCACCCCATCTAATCTTCTACCTGGCCGTTCTTTACTTGATAAATCATGGAGTATCATGTTGGAATTATTGAAGGGTTTTATGATGCGACTATAATATAGTTAAGGATTAAGAAATGATAGATTTCTTATTATGTTAACAGTTAAAGTTGAAAAGAAATACAAAGGCGAGAAAGATAAACGATATAGTCAACTACAATCAGGTGAGTCTTCTCTCTATACTATACTATAGGTGATATTGCATGCGTAGGAAAGAAGATATGTTAGACTAAGGTGATCTTACATGTTATGGTAACTGTATGAACTATTGCTATGATAATGATTGTTTGTGGATGGAATGGGATAGCCCACGAGCCAATAGGCGGAACGGGAATAGCCTGGGAGACATTAGACGGAACGGGAGAAGCCTGCGAGCGATAAGACAGAACGGGAACTGCCCGTGAGTCTTCAGCGGAACAGGGATAGCCCGCGAGTCTCACAGACATATGAATGGTTATGATGTGTTGTATGTTATGTGATGGATCGTATGGTATTTTGAGGAACTCACTAAGCTCCGTGCTTACCCTTTCCCTATATAAACTACTGTTTCAGGTACATCAGTTACCATGGATGGCAAGGCGTGACGTGTATACACTGTGCTGCTTCATTGGAGGACTGTTTTTGAATGGATGTTCCGCTATGTTGTGATTTCATTAACTTTTGTTAATCCTGGGATGTTTTCATTAAACTTATAAGTTATGGAATTTTATTAAAACTAATTAAGTGGCTTTTCTTATATTGAAGTGTTCGTTTAATTTTTTTTTTAATTTTCCCCTAAAATTTTGGGATGTTACAGTAAAGACGGCGGTGGCTCGTCGGAAAGCTTGCTCAAACCTGCAGACGGTGGAGATAAAGCTCAAACGGTCGACTTAGATAAAGCAGACGGTGGAGATAAAGCTCAAACGGTCGACTTAGATAAAGCAGGTTTGTCTCTTTTGCCTCACAGCCCTACCCTTTCTACTTTACGAAATATGTCCCCTACAACTTTTGAGCCAATAATTAATGACAAGATTGTGGGTCTTGGCAATTCTTCCCCTCCTATTTCTATTGACTTGTCTCTTCCTAAGGGTCAAAAGTTAAACTATGTTTTAAATCAAGGGGGTTATGAGACTTTATTTAATGAAAATGTGTTATCTTCTGAGCATCCAATGTTGGATGAAGTTAACCTTGACCATCCAATGTTGGATAAAGTTAATATTGTCCCTGAATATGTCAATCCTTCCCCATGCACATTCAATATTTCCCATGTGGACCCGGTTACCCTTACACCTCATCCTTCCATCTTTGGACCTAAACCCATCTCCTCGAGTTCCCTTTTGGGCCCCCTCCCTAAGCATACTAAGAATAAGGATACGTCCATCCATCCGGTCCATGTCTCTAGTTCTAGTCTTACGCATTTGAAAAAAAAGGATAAACCCCCTGTTAAGCATTATAACCCCCAACCCCCTATTAAGCATTATAACCCCAACCCCCTGTGAACATTTGTAATAAAATCCCTCCCAAGTTAAATCCTAATATTCAAAATGAAGATGGTATTAATTTGAAACCTGGTAAAATCAATATTAATGCATGGTCCCGTAAGTTACCTTTACTTGTTAATTCTCATGCTAATATTATAACCGGCCCTCAAAAACATTCAAACGCTAATTTTCGTCATATCCCTAATATTAGCAATGATATTAATGTTCCGGTTGATATTCCTATCGCGGCCGTTAATAAAATTTGCGAAACACATGCTAGAACTATATGCGATTATTTTGGTGGGCAAAATATGATGTATTCTAATGTTCGATATCTTTCTTCCAAAATGTGGTCCCAACATGGTCTTGAGGACGTTTTATTAAACGGTCACGGTGTTTATCTTTTCAAATTTAGTGATGACCAAGGCCTTCAACATGTCATCACTCATGGACCTTGGACGTTTAAAGGTGCCCCAATTGTCATTCAAAAGTGGAGACCTGGACTTAGTAACAAGCATGACAAACTCCCGCTTTGGATCAAAATCCATGATATTCCCTATGAGGCTTGGAGTGATGATGGTCTTAGCCACATTGCTTCGAAAATTGGAAAGCCCCTCGCTATGTACTCTTATACGGCAAATATGTGTACTTATGCGGCAGGCAAAGCCGTTTATGCCCGTGTTCTTCTTGAGGTTCCCACTCGGTCGTCGTGGGTGGATAAAGTCTTGGTTCGTATCCCCGATCCTGATACTTTTGAGTTTTCCACTCACACTCTTCGTATCGAATATGAGTGGATACCACCTATGTGCTCTCATTACATGGTTTATGGACATGAATCTCACACTTGCATACATGTCTTCTCTAAGGCTAATGAAGATAGGCTAAAAAATAAAATGCCTATTTATCAAGTGCAAGTCACTACTCCTATGGAACAAGATGATGGTTTTATAGTTGTTTCTAAAAACAAAAATGTTTCTAAACAAAGTTCAAAAAATAAAAAGAAAACTAATGATAATTCACAAAGTAATTCTAACAGCAATACCCACAGTGTTGTATCGGCTAAAGATGTTTCAAAAAACAGCGCTTATAATAAAAATAAAAACACTAATAAGAAGTCACGATTTGAGTTTCGCCCGGTTCCGATTAAGAACCGCCCCCCCCCCCCCCCATTCCCACCCTTTCTAATAATCCTCCACCCGGTTTACCTAGCCCCATTGTCCGTCTTTCTTCCACTACGCCCCCGAATCAGTCTGAGCGCTCCACTCCTATCTTCAACGCCTTCTCCGTTCTTGAGAGTTGTTCCACCGACATAACAGATCATCCCGCTTCTACTTCCCCCCTCCCCCCTGCGCGTGCTCCCTCCCACATTATTCGTGATGATTTTGACTCAGATACTGATGACCTCTTCAACGAGGATAACTGCATTGAGGTCAACTCTGATGATGGGGAAGCTGCCCAGTTCATTGCCGGAGATATTGGATCCCCTCATGATCACCTTATGATAGCTTCGCCGTCCGAGCAGATGGACTCCACCCCCCTCTCGGTTTCCATATGACGCACGTCGCTGCGTGGAATACTCGCGGTCTCTGTAAGCCTTCTCATCAGAAAGCTTTGAGAGATCTTATCCGCGACCAAAATCTACAAATATGTGTTGCCGTCGAGACTCGTGCTTCCTTCTCCAATCTTCCTCATATTTGTAGTCGTGCTTTTGGCTCCTGGTATTGGTCGTCCAACGGTCTTTTTTGCCCTCGGGGGACTAGAATTGTGGTTGCCTAGGACCCCTTGCTGTTGATATGATGCTTCTCGAATTAAATGATCAGGTAATGCATTTCAAAGTTAATATTTGTGCCTCTAATAAATCGTTCTTATGCTCGTTCTTCTATGCTCATAATAATCACATGATGCGTCGCTCTCTTTGGCATTCTCTGGCGGCCCATAAGAATGTGGTTAAAGATGCTCCTTGGATTCTCTTGGGTGATTTCAATGTTACTCTTGACATTAAAGATAGCACCTCCGGGACGTCTGGTATCTCTCGTGCCATGGAGGATTTCAGGGACTGTGTGAATCGGATGGAACTAGAGGACATTAACTATAAAGGTCTCTTCTACACATGGACCAAGTCACCTAATGGTACTGGTGGCATCCTCAAGAAAATTGACCGTGTCATGGGAAATCCTCACTTCGTTGCTTCTTTCCCCTCTGCTTCTGTCAATTTTCTCCCTTACCGTTCGTCCGACCATACCCCGGCTGTGCTTTCTCTCCCCCAACGATCCCCGTTTAAGCCTAAACCGTTCAAATTCCCTAATTTCCTGACTTATAAGACCGATTTCAAGCAGGTAGTTGCTTCTTCTTGGAATCTGAATATCACCGGCTATCGGATGTATAAGGTTTTCCAAAACCTAAAAAATCTGAAAACGCCCATTCATCAGCTGCTTCGCAGCCAGGGCAACCTCTTCTCTAAAGTCATCTCCCTTCGTACTGAGCTTGATAGAATTCAGATTGCTCTGGATCGGGACCCTTTCAATAAGGAGCTCCGTAAAGAACAATGCAGGTATCTCCTAGCTTATAACGAGGCTACCCTGGATGAAGAGAGGTTCCTAAAAGAAAAGGCTAAGGTTCACTGGCTTCGTGAGGTAGATAAAAATTCAGCTTTTTTCCACAAGTCGGTTAAAAGCCGTAAGTCTCGCAATCGTATCGATTCTATCCAGGATGCTCATGGAAACTGGATCTCCGAAAATGACGTCCCCAATCTTTTTGTCTCTCACTTTCAAAATTTCCTGGGATCTGCCCACCCCTCCATTGCTATTCGTAACCCTTGTTCCCTCTTCTCTAATAAGCTCTCCCCTCTCCATTCTGCCGCCATGCTTACTCCTGTTACCGATGAGGAGGTTAAGTGCGTCATGTTCTAGATGGGCGATGATAAAGCCCCTGGACCAGATGGTTTCTCGGCTAAGTTCTTCAAGTCAGCTTGGGATATTGTGGGTCCCGATATCTGTTTGGCGGTTAAGGAGTTCTTCTCTTCTGGAAAACTCCTTAAGTCTTTCAACAACATTGTGCTTGCACTCATTCCTAAGGTTGACTCCCCTTCCAAAGTCACTGATTTCTGCCCAATAGCCTGCTGTAATGTTGTTTACAAATGTATCAGCAAGATTATTGCGGACCGTATCAAAAACCATCTCTTTTCTCTGGTTGATGATAACCAGTCTGCTTTCATCCCTGGTCGTTTGATCACCGACAACATTCTACTTGTCCACGAGCTCATGCGTGACTATCATCGTCATCGTGGTCCACCAAGGTGTGCTTTTAAGGTCAATATACAAAAATCATATGACACGGTTGACTGGTCTTTTCTGCGCACCATCTTGTTTGGGTTTGGTTTTCCTGATCGAATGATTAACTGGATCATGACATGTGTTTCCACTGTTGCTTACTCTGTGAGTATCAATGGTAATACACACGGTTTTTTCGAGGGTAAAAGGGGCCTTTGGCAGGATGACCCCCTCTCTCCCTATCTTTTCACTCTTGTCATGGAGGTTCTTAACCTAATGATCAAGAGAAACATCTCTGATTCCGATTCGTTTAAATTCCACCGGCAATGTGACGGGCAAAGTATCACTCATCTCTGCTTTGCCGATGATCTTCTTCTCTTCTGTCATGGCGATAGATCTTCGGTAAGCATCATCTGTGATTCTCTTGCTGAATTCTCTGGGGTCTCTGGCTCCATCATAATTTAGCGAAAAGCGAAGCCTTCTACTGCAATGTCGGTGAGAGGACCAGGGCTGCCATTAACCGTATTGTTAGGTTTCCTGAGGGATCTCTCCTATACCTTGGCATCCCTCTTATCACCACCCGTCTTGCCCAGAAGGACTGTAAAGGCCTTGTTGATAAAGTCAAATGCAGGATTAATGACTGGAAGAATAAGTCTCTCTCTTTTGCTGGTCGTCTCCAGCTCATCCTTTCTGTTCTTTCTTCTATGCAAATCTATTGGGCTTCTATTTTTATTCTTCCTAAATCTATCTCTAACGAAATTGAGAAGCTCATTAGGGGTTTCCTCTGGTGCCATGGTGAGTTGAAACATGGTAAAGCCAAAGTCTCCTGGAAGACTGTGTGTCTCCCTAAGGAACATGGTGGCCTTGGTATCTGTAACCTTGCTGTCTGGAATGTTGCCCTTATGGCCTCCCACGTTTGCAGACTCCTTTCTAAGAAGGAGTCCCTATGGGTCAAGTGGATCCACTCATACCGTCTCTGTGGCCGTAATTTTTGGGATGCCCTGAAAAAATCCGGTTCTGGCTCTGCCTGGCGTAACATCCTCGATATGCGGGGTAAGATAAGGGAGTATATTGTTACCCATATTGGTGATGGCTGCTCTACGTCGGCTTGGTTCGATAACTGGCATCCTGCTGGTCCCCTCTCTCAGTTCTTGTCTGCCCATGACATCCATGTCGCGGGTTTCACTCGCGATTCTAAGGTTTCTGACCTTGTCCTCAACGGATCTTGGGTTCGCCCTCAATGCTGGAGGGACTCTAATACTAATCTTCTTTCTCATAACCCCCCTTCTCTATCCCCGTCCGTTCATGATAAACTCCTCTGGAGATCTAGGGACGGTAAACTCTCTCCTTTTACGGTCCGTTCGGTTTGGCAGTCTATACGCCCCTATGATCAGCCTATCAATTGGTATCATCTTGTTTGGTTTTCCCAGAATATTCCCAGACATGCTTTCATGCTCTGGGTTGCTCTTAAAAATCGTCTAAAAACTCATATAAAATCAAAATCTGGGTGCGTAACTCCAATCTCAATTGTGCCTTCTGCAGAGATTGTTTTGATTCCCTCCCCCATATCTTCTTTGAATGTTCTTTCCCTTCTATGGTTTGGCATGACCTTCAACATGTCATGAATCTCTCCTTCCCCACTAATAGCTGGTTCGATATCATTAACCTTCTCAAGCCCATTTCTAAGATTAAGTCCATTTGGTCAATCATTCGAAGACTTGTGCTTGCTGGAGCTGTTTACCACATTTGGCAGGAAAGAAATTTCCGGATTTTCAAAAATAATAGAAGATCTTATCATGCAGTTGTGAATACTGTTATGGATGATGTCCGCTGTAGACTGGTGAGTCTATCTATATGAGACCTTCACAAAATGTTAATTTGGCTAAAAGGATATGGACCCTCCCATAAGGTTGAGATTTTTCTACTATATATTTCTCTACTTGTATGGTTTGTTTTCTTTTGCAGATTGTTCTCCTTTATGTTCCTGTTATGTTTTCTGGTTCCAATTCATGTTGTGGTTCCTAGTTTAGCCATGTTGTCCTTTGGGGCCTGTCCCAATGGATTTTCTGTTTTTTCTTAGGTGGGGAGTCCCCAGCCTCAAATTATATTTATTCTTTTTATTAATAAAATTTACCAGAGGTACCGTCTTCTTTACCCAAAAAAAAGAAAATATGTAATTGCATTGACCCTCTAAAATAATTACAAGATGAGGCAAATTAAAAAAAAAGTTTTTATTGAATTGATGGAGCCACTTTTTAACAAGAAAGCATTTAAGGAGCTGACTTTAGACCTCGAAGACAAAGAACCACATGTAATTAACTGAATTATCACATTATACTCATAATGACATATTAAAAGATTGGTACTAAAACCAGCTCAGACTTTCTATGAACAGCGGCGCCAAAAGACTCCGACATGTCTATATCTTCATTCTTTACCCCGTTGGGAAGTTTCCAGTTGAAGTGATAAAGTAAATTAGAGAGTGGCAGCCGCACATTGGCTAAACCTAGGCCTACTCCGGGATTCTTCTCCGAGCCCCAAATGGGATATACTCATAGTTAGCACCAACGATATCAGTGGGGTTGTTTTCAAACCTCTCTGGTATAAAACTATCAGGATCATTCCAGTATTCAGGGTCCCTATTTATTGCAAAGGCGTTGATTATAAGTTTGGTTTTCTTGGGTATATCGTAGCCGGCCAAAACACATTGCTCCCTAGACTCTCTTGCAACAAGCAAGGGGCCTGGAGGGTGCAACCTCAATGTTTCTTTGATTACTTGGTTTAAGTAGTTGAGATCTCTAATATCATCCTCTAAGATCCTTTCTTTTCCTTTTAGTGCTCCCCTTAGTTCTGCTTGTAGTTTCTCCATTACTCTACGACTTCTTATCGCTTCTGAAAGCGCCCATTCGAGTGTGGCCGCTGACGTGTCCTCGCCCGATACAAACACGTCCTGCATTAATTATTTTGTTAAACCACAAGTCATTATTAATTACTAATTATGTTTCTCAAGAGAAAACCAAATATTGGTGTTAGAATACTTACCAGAAGGACAGCTTTCATGTTATCAACCGTTAAAGGGAACTCACTATCTTTGAGTCTTAGCAAAATATCAATCAAACTTTCCTCGAATGTGTTGGAACGGTTTTTTAGGGTTTCCGAAAATATTTTATCAAGTATATTGTTGACGTTATTGTGTATCTTGGCTAACCTAGCCTTCTTGCCTGAAAGATGATGAATAAATGTTTTGGAAGGAAAGACATTAGACACATCAAATCCTCCAATTTCTGTTAATATTTTCTTGATTAAATCTTTAAACTCTGTTAGGTCCTTGACTCCTTTACCGAGTGCTGCCTTACTTACTATTGCTGCAGTCGTGCCGAAAACTCTATGGGAAATATTGATAGGTCTCCCTGACCCGGATGACCGAATCTCTTGAATAAGATTCCAACACTCGTCCTCACGAAGAGACTGAAACGACTTCACTTTCTTTGCACTCAAAAGCTCCAAGGTGCAAAGCTTACGCAATTGCCTCCAGTACTCACCGTAGGGAGAAAAGCCTATATCTGAGCTGTGATACAGAACAACCTCAGCAGTTAAATTTATGGGCCTGTCTGCAAATGTCAAGTCAAGGTTTGTCAAAACCTCCTGTGCCATTTTTGGAGAAGATACCACGATTGTGGAGAGTTCACCAAGTTGTAGATGCATCAAAGACCGTGCTTCTTGGCTAAGTTCGCAAGTCCACGATTGCGGCAAGGTACCTATACGTTTGTCAACAGATTGTATATTTATTTAGTCATGATGAAGCAAAAACAAATGCAAAATGCAAGATGTTATGCATGGATGCAACTATGTACGTGTTTAGACATCTAGACGGAACCAAAGATACGTACCAATTAAATGATGCAGGTGTCCGATGACAGGAAGCCCCCATGGCTGAGGAAGGAGTTTTGTCTTGGATGTCTGACGAGTGGCGATCTTGAAAAGAAAGAACATGAGAGTGGCAAGAGCAATGGAACTGATGAGAGAGAGTTCCATTGTTGAAGCTGAAGATAGATGACCGACTAAATGATAACTTATACTTCTTAAATAGCTAAAGTTCAGGAGCGATATTTGACATTCGGATGCTTTAAAATGTCATAATTATTGAAGGTAATTAAATAGAATTAAAATATATATATATATATATATATATATATATATATATATATATATATATATATATATATATATATATATATATATATATATATATATATATATATATATATATATATATATATATATATATAAAAACCTAGGAACCTAGGAACTTTTTTTCTACACAATATTTTTAAAAAAAATTGCATCCAATTTTTTTATTTAAAGCGTCTAAGAGATTTCTAAACCCTAAACCCTAAACCCTAAACCCTAAACTCTAAACCCTAAACCTAAACCTAAACCCTAAACCCTAAACCCATATGAAAAAAAATAAAAAAAATGATTTTTTTGCATCCAATTTTTTATTTAAAGTGTTTAAGAGATTTCTAAACCCTAAACCTAAACCCTAAACCCTAAAACTAAACCCTAAACCCTAAACCCTAAACCCATATGAAAAAAAATTAAAAAAAATGATTTTTTTTAAAAAAAATTTTTGATATCTTCTAGATGCATCATAACAAAAATTTTGGTATATTTTTTTTTGAAAAATATTGTGTAGAAAAAAAGTTCATAAAATGGGTTCTTAGGTTCCTAGGCTTTTTTAGGTTCTCAATTGAACTTTACCCTATATATATATATATATATATATATATATATATATATATATATATATATATATATATATATATATATATATATATATATATATACTAGGTTACAATCCCGTATGTTACATGGTTGGTAATTAAAAAAATTATTATAAAAATTATTTTATTTAATCATAGAATTTGATATACTAAATATGACATCAAATACTTCTTCGTCGATGTACAAATTTATCCATAGCTGTTAATCTACTATTAACTCTTTGTAATTACAAAAGACATTTTCTCTTAGTACCAAAGTTAGTATATTTAATCAAAGGGTGATTTATACACAATAATTTTTATCTATACACAACAATTTAATGTCTTTTTTCAAACGCTCGACTCAGAAAAACTCGCTTTAAAAATATCAGTTGAAAACTACTTACCCTAATTGTATAATTTCTCCAAATTACAACTTTTCATATAATATAATCAAACAAAATCATTCACAATACGATACTAAAATGAATCCAAAACTCAATCCATAAAAGAAGCACGACAGGCACTTTAGTACACAATGTCTCTTCTGCAACGATTAATACATCATAAAAAGTGGTGGAACTTGTATTTATTAAAACAACCGCGTTATGAAGATTTTTTTTAGACAATGGACATTGGACCTTCAATTTACTGAAACATTCACATAATTCATTTTTAGCACTTCGTATATATGACATCATTCAATTAGAATAAATTACCGGATTTGCATTCTCTAATTTAGTTACCATGTATGTAGCTAATTTGTTATAAATAGATAATGTAAATCCCGTAATTTATGGTAATTGAGTGCTATTAATAAGGCTTAACCGGATTAGCATTTCCACAAAAAGGCTCAACCGGATTAGCGTTTCCACAAAATGGCTTTAAAATGTCAGTTTTTTGCACTAAAATTTGTACATAATACTTGAATAAATGTACCTCTTAAAACCGCATGCATCATTCACACATATTCAGTGAAGATTAACAATTAGGAGCAATAAGAAACAACTAAAACTAAAAAAAGTCACCTAATTTATGAGCATAAAAGAAAATCAATGATAATGTAAGCAAAAAAAGAAGCAGGAAGTCTTCAACCATAATTAGAACACAACGGGTTTTTCAAAATAATGGTTAAAGTACGTGTTTATTAACATTTGCCATTTTTATATGTAACACAAGTCCAGCGTATCTCTATAGCAACATTTGCCATTTTTAGGGCTTAAACTAACACAATAGCAACTTGATTTAAACCATTTCCATGCCTATTTTAGGCAATTTACTTTGTATAGCCTCTCTGATGTCACCAAGTTTCGTGTGAACAAAATTTCCAGCTAAGATACCAAATCTGTTGTACCACGTTGACACCCTAATATGAAAAAATTACAAAGTATGATGCTATAATAAGAAGAATTGAAAGTACACTGGCCTATTAAGAAAGATTTATCATTACAGTACTTTGTGAATATTTATTAATATGGCGTTGTACTTTCATTTCTTGTTATTACAACATTGCCCTGGGGATTTTACAAAGCTGGCGTTGCCATATTAGACTGCAACGAATAAAGAAATGTAAAAATCAAGTCATAAAATTAAAGAAAACGCAATGCCAAATATGGACAAGATAGGAACATTTAGTTAATAAACGCTTACATAAATAAATAAAAATGGAAAAGGATAAAAAGAGGAAGGTGAAAACACGCATACATAGATCAAATTAATACCAATTGAACGCATTATCACCAATTGAACGCATTATCAGCTATAATTGCTTCTCAAAGCCTGGACATCAAAACACGCTACATAGATCAAATTACTACCAAGATAGCCAAAATAACATCAAATAATAAAGTTTTAGACTTCACATCCAATTTCACATATTTAGCCACTTTAAGCTCAAAAGTGAGTTAAAAAGTTAAATTCATGGATAGATACAGGAAGTGTGGAAAGAATAATACATTCTGGGCATTTATTTAAAATGAAACCATACCATGAATTGTGTTTATGGGGTTCGTGATCAATGAGCAATGAGAAACTAATGTTACCTAAAAAAATTGACTCACTTCTTCATAGCTTTCAACTTGGACTGCATCAAACACTAAAATAAACACACAATCAATGAAATCAGAAAAAAAAAACATGTAGCACCAGAAGAATCAAGATCAAGGTTTCAAAATGAATGAAAAAATCGATTAATACTTTTATCGTTTGGGGCGGTGGATAACGATCAAACTGTCTGGATTGCACGAGTGTAGAGGTGAGTTTATGGGGTTCGTGATCGATAGAGAAACAGAAGGAGAGGTTTCGATAATGAAGAAATTGGTAGGTTTACAGATAACCGATTGAGAGCAAAGGCTTTGTGATTGAATATTTAGAGGTTTGAAGGTGAGAGACGATAAGGTCGATAGAGATAAAAGGCAAACCGAGAGATGGTGCATCGATGAGAGAGACAGAGAGACGATTGAGAAGGTTCAAATGTAGATGGTGGTGGATGAGGAAACCGTAGAGGAAAAGTAGGTCTTTAAATTTTGAAAGCCACAATTAAAGCGATCGCTGATTTTAAGGATTTTATATGATCTTTTATTTGGAAACTATTAAAAACGTAAGAATAATATAACATTCACTTGAGCGGGAAAAACAAATTAGGTTCATCAAGAAAATGACAAGTGGCAAATAATGAGTCTAAAAAGATGCCACGTGGCATTTAAGCTTTCTTTTATTATAGAAGAAAGATATATATATATATATATATATATATATATATATATATATATATATATATATATATATATATAATAGCCATCTACCGATGAAACCTTAAAGTTGACTTTTTAGATTAAGGTAGCAATAATTTATCTACTTTGGAGTTTGATATTAGAAAAGGTGTTAGGCAGGGAGATCCGCTTTCTTCGATCCTTTTTGCTATTGCTATGGAGGGTTTAAGTGTCTCTATCAAATAAGCATCTCTACAAAATTTATATGATGGTATTTCTCTTCCAAACAATGGCCCGACTCTCTCGCACTTAATGTATGCTGATGACGTTTCTTTTATCGGAGAATGGTCGGAATCGAATCTTATTAATCTTAATAGGATTCTTCGTTGTTTTCACATTGCGTCGGGACACAAGGTTAACCTTCATAAGAGTAAAGTATTTGGTGTTGGCGTGGATGATATTGAGCTTAATAGACTTGCTAGCATCTTATATTGCGAACCGGCCTCATTCCCGTGCACCTACCTTGGTATTCCTATTGGTTGCAGCATGAAGCATGTAAATGCTTGACTTCCGATCATTAACAAGTTTAAGGATAAGCTGTCCATTTGGAAAGCGAAGGCACTTTCCTTCGGTGGAAGACTTACGCTTGTCAAGTCGGTTCTTAGCAGCCTCCCTCTCTACTTCTTCTCCTTATTTAAGGCCCCGGTAAAGGTGATTGACAAGCTTGAATCTATAATAAGGAATTTCTTATGGGGCGGTAGCGATAACAAGAGGAAGATCCATTGGATTGCATGGGACACTCTTAGGTTTTAAAAGGTTTGGTGGGCTTGGAATCGGCTGCCTTTCGATGATGAATATTGCGCTTCTAGCTAAGTGGATGTGGAGACTAAAAGTAGAAAATAAAAGTCTTTGGAGACGTTGTATTGCAGCTATTCATAATATTAAGGGTTACGATGGTGCTCCTGTTGCTAAAAAAAAGTATTCCTGGCACATGGCGGACAATTACGGAATGTTGTATTGATATGGAAAATTGGAATATTTCGCTCGATGATCTGATGGAAAGGAGAGTGAGTTCGGGAAATGGCACATTTTTTTGGAAAGATATTTGGCTCGGAGACAAGCCTCTCAAGGAGGTTTTCCCCATATTATACACTCTTGAATCTAACAAAAACTGCAGGATTATGGACAGGTTTCCTTATGGAAATGGACCGTGCACTTGGAGTTGGAAAAGAGATTGTCGTAATGGCGTGGAGCAGCAGGAGTTGACAGATCTCACGGATAAGATGGGTAATTTTACCCTGGGCAGAAATGATGATTCCTGGAATTGGAAGACTTCCAGCTGTGGCGTTTTTTTCGGTACAATCATTGAGGCAGGAAATTAGCAAAAATCGTTGGAGCAGGTGTCAGGTTGCATTTTCTTGGTGCAAATGGGTCCCGCTTAAAGTAAATTGTTTTGTTTGGCGATTATTCTTAAAAAAAATTCCTGTTGCTACGAATCTCTCTACACGTGGGGTTAGGGTCTCCTCTCGATTATGCCCTCTTTGTCGTAATGGTGAGGAAGATGTCAATAACTTGTTTTCTAATTGTCAATTTGCGATGGAGGTGTGGAGTAAGATTCGCATCTTGTTGAAGTTTATGCCTCGTTCTCCTTCCAGTGTAGAAGATTTGCTCATGTTTATAAAAGGATGTACGATCACTCGTAATTTTGCTAATCGAGATGTGCCATTACTTACTCTACTTTGTGGATTATTTGGAAGTACAGAAACAACACCGTGTTCAGTCTGGCTTGGGCAAAGCGGCGGACGATATTCAATGTCAAGCTTATAGTTGGTGTAAACATAGGGCGAAGATTATTGGTCGTAGTTGGCATGATTGGTGTATTTCTCCTTTTTAAATTGTATTCTGTAACTTTTCTTTGCCTCTAGCTTCTTGCTAGAGTGCTTTTTATTTATATATCGTCGCCGTTCTAAAAAAATATATATTACCTTTTCTAGTGAGTTGAAATATTCTGGGTCTGACGTGTGATGGCCTTGCAATTTCAAAAAGTCTTGATTTTCTTCTTATGGAAAAACTCAAGTTAACTAATTTTGAACAAAAAGCCTTTTGTATTAAAATCGATCAGCCAACATTCATGTCGGAACTAACTTTAAGTTACGACTTAAGAGGTGCAATGGACCAAACTGTAGACGTAAAGATATTGAGCTTTTATTGTAAAAAACTAAAAGGGATATATTCAAGAGAGTTCTTTTATTTTGATATTATATTCGATTAAGTCTAATTGATTTTTTATTCAACTAACCCAAAATTTTGTTAAATGTTTACGATTTTGGATATTAGCTGGTTATGTCGTTTTTATATTTTTACAACCGATGATGTATAAGGTTAAAATATAATGGTCAAAATATAATGACTTAATTGAATAAAAACTGAAAATTCAACTCTAAATTGTTAAAAAGGGTTAAAATGTAAACACTTTAATGAATATTTCCTTTTTATATATAACTAAAATTGTAAAAATTAAAAAACAAAATGTTTGGCTTAATTAAATAAAAAATAATAATTAAGGCTTATTCGAATATAGGGTCAAAATGTAAGAATTTTTCTAAATATATCCCATACTAAAATGTATTCATTCAGAATAATGGAAGACCCCATTAAATCTAGGTTCGGGCAGCTAAGAGGAGTCTCACTTGCTAAATAAACCTCTCATTCACTGTGGAATCTTACTTGAAACACTAAGTGGATCTACTTTTGTTATAGTTTATCGTTCAAACTGTCAAACGGCTAAAATAGAAGAATAGCTAATTAGAAACCATTTGAAACTGTCAAATGGGTAAAATAGAAGAATAGATCATTATATTTTATCTACTTTTGTTATATTTTATCTTTCAAACTGTCAAATGGGTGAAATAGGTGAAATAGAAGAATCGCTAATTAGAAACGATTTCACAAAGCAGTCAAATTATTCAAATATTTCTTTCATGAGTTATTTAGAAAATTAAAAACAAAAACAAATGACAATTTTAGCATGGGAAATATGTAACGTATTGAAGGCATTAGGGTCCTTAGTATATGATTGAAGATTTATTTTTGACTTGAAAGATGCATTTTTAGTAGTTGAACGTTAGAGGCAGAGTTGTAAACAAAAGCTATTTACCTTGTGAATAAAAACACATTTACACTAATGATATGTTATGAAAATGTAAAATCATGGATGTGTGGTCTTGCATTAACCAAAGACAAAAACACCCATCAAAATCATGGATGTGTGGGTGGGTGGGTTGGGGATGGGTGGTGGGTGAGGGGACCGGGTTACAAACAGAAATAACATAGATACGTTGCTATGAGGTTGATTTTGCCTCCATTTTTAAAATGTTGAACGTATATCCCTCTGATTCATGAAGCAATTAACAAATCATCTTCAAGAACTATAATAAAACCATTCTCATATCAACGTGTAGAATCGTAGAACTTTTTTTTAGTTTTATATCAGCATGAAAACTAAGATGAACCCAAGTAAACTTTTGAAAAAAAATTAATTACAAACCCACAATCCCCTCATTGAACGGAATCCCCAAAAAAAACTCTAACCCAAACTAAAACTCTAAATATTAACCTAACTTGTGCAATAAAAAACCAAAACCAATTGTACATAAGCCATTAAAATCACAGTACTTGGTAAAGTCTAGCATTTACACAATAAAACCCAAGATTAAGGGTTATTCTTATTATTGGAGATCTGCTAAATTGCAAAGGCTGCGATAGAGTGTCAGATCAGCGACAGGTCAGATACTGGAGAGCTCCTACAAGACTGCGATTGAGTGTCAGATCAGCGACAGGCGGGCCCGTTGCATTAATGGACTCAGCTGGAGTACGTGCCGGATTGCAATTAAGCATCTTGCACAAGAATATCAAGTTCATACTGCCGCTGTGATAAAAATAAGCCAGTGGAGGAACGAGTGGCCGATATACCAAAACAATAATTGAGCTTTCCTAAATCAGTCATCGCAAACTCGGTACACAACTAAGCAATGATACGTGTCATAAAACTTATGGAGGATGTTGTAAGAATGATATCATCCGCATAAAGTAAGAGGTAAGCGGTAGCAGTATAGAAGTAAGTAGTGATTTAAGACTGTCATGGAGTATTACTTGATGTCTAATGGAGATTAGGCATAGCATGGAGATGCAACTAATACTCATAAGTACTTAAATGGAGATTTAGGTATTGGATAAACCCGCACTTAGAGAGATTACTTCATGGATAAAATCACGGGCAATTCTAAGATGATAATATCTTCTATTCTTCAAACGGAGATGCATGAGTTTTAGTTTATAACTCTTTTATGCATTGGTTTACCTAAACGCAACCGTAACTGGGAGTTATAAAAGGTATGTCCATATATAGCATGATGATTTGACTAGGACTATGCAGTCAAAGTTCATTTGTTCCTTTTTCCTTAATAGGAAAAGCGATATCTATGGGCCCCACGGGGATTTGATGTTGAACATTGTAGTACTATGTCTAGCCTTGACTAGATTGATGTGTTCAATTCGGTAGTCTGATAAGGTCAACATAAATCGGAAACCAAGAAACATAATCTTGAGCCGTGAGATTGATTCTTATCCATATCTCAAGTTCATACGATATCTTGTAGAACCAAGGAATAGTTGATCACTTATCTAAAGGGTTGTCTCTAAGAATATGATGCAGAGTTCGATAGTCGCTAAGGAAGCACGTTGTGCTGATTAAGTGGGAGACTTGTGACCAATAGTAGTTGATGACTTGTCCAAGTGGGAGACTGTTGGAATAGTGTCCAATGTCATAACTAATTGGTAAGGACTTTTCATTAATAGTAAGGTCCTTTTTGGGTTGCTCTCAATAGTCCAAATGGTATTAGAGTTATTTGAAAGAGACAATAAATAATTGAAAGACTATGATCCCCTCCCTTGACATCCACTCGCCCTAATGTTTATTAAGTTATTATGTGATGATAAAAATTAATAAGAAACTAGTTTGGAATTATTTAGAATTAATTTGAATTAATTTAAATTAATTTGGGATTAATTAAAAGTGCAGGGACTAAATATTAATTGTTTAAAACTTTAGCAATGTATAATATTAGTTGGGGGAGGATAGGGAATGAAATTTGAAGGGTTTATCATCAAAATTTCGTTTACCCTAAGGATATATGTGATAGAGTTTTGAATTTGAAGATAATATGGATTAATTAACCGGTTATTCGTTATCCAGTTTAAATTCAAATAAGGTTTATTTCTTAACACACTTGCAAGTTATAAATACCCCTCCATAGCCCTCATTATTTTTGTCCCACTCCTAGAGCTCTCAGAGGCTTGTAGTTTTTTCTTCTCTCTCAGCAGAATCTACAATCCCTCTCTTGGGTTTATAGTGAGCTTTTCTTAAATACCTAATTAACTTAATTGTTTGGACTTTTGGATGTGAACCATTAGATGTACTCTAATTTGGGTACTACCTTCCTTAGCTTTGGAATTGATCTTCAAGAGTGTTCATCAAGCAAGTTGGTTTTGCTAAAGGTTGGTAATCTTAAAGCCTCTTGTAGTTGTAAATTATCATTAAGTTCCTTGTAGGTTTTTAGTAATTGTTACTAGCCTTAGAATTTTTGTATGTTTCTGTTGCCATGTTTTCTCGTTCTAGGGTATAGAAAACATATCACCAACAACATACGATCGTCACGGGTAAATAGCGGTGCGATCTCCTTATGATAGCGACGTTATTATATTCTGATGCTTGTAATCTATATGAAGATAGTGATGCGACTAGTCAAGGATAGTCACGCTATCGACAAACAGTTTTACTAATTTCAATATAAATTTGATTTTTAACTTAGAGCAAAGGATCAAAACTACTTAAAACGGTACAAAAACATGATTAATACCACTGTTGGAATTCAATAGCATTACAAACAAGAAAAACGGAATCAAATATCAAATCGATTGTATTCCACCATGGATCACAAAACAACGATCAAGATATACCTTTTTCAAAACAACGATCAAGATATACCTTTTGTAACTGTAAACTAAAGAGGGATCAAGATATACCTTTTTCAATTCAGATCTGATGTGTCTAGAATGTTTAGAGCCCAAACCATAACTCTTATAATTGTTGGATTAGGTGTCTAAGCCATGACAAATAATTAGTATTTACCTAATTAATAGTAGCATAGTCCATTTGGGTTGCCCTCATAGTTGGAGGATTGGCAGAAAGTCCGGTAGAGAGAAAGATTTATTTATTATCAATAGAAATTAAATAAATAGTTTATTAATATATTTAAGTGATAATATATTAATTAGAAACTATAATAATTAATTAAAAAATTTTTTGGAATTAATTGGAATTAATTTGGTGGTTAAATTAATTAATTAAAGGTACAGGGACTAAAACTGTAATTATTCAATAGTTGAGTAAGTGACAGTTTGAGTAAGTGTGTGACCAGCGAAATTATATATGGAAACATATATATTTTTGATTTTAATAATGAGGATAAAAGGATTTGAATTAATAAGATAATAGTTTATCTTGATTTGAATTCAAAAGGTTTATCTCTAAAGGTTTATCTGGTCATCTGCTTGGAGCCTATATATAGGGAGGTTCACAAACCCTAAGACCATGATTTTGACTCACTCTCTCTGAAGGAATTTTCGGCCAACATTCCAAGCTAAGGGTGTGACTGCATTTGAGGCAAGAGGTTTTTGTTGCTTTGCTTCCAAGATTCACAAAAGGTTGGTTTTTCTGATTTCTTTCTTTAAGTTTAATTCTTTCAGCCTCAAGGAATTCGTTATATGTTTAATTAGTAGAAAACATAGATCCTCATAGGTTGCATGTGAACTTAGGTTATTTAGTTCATAGATTTGCAGAAAACCTTTCAGTGGTATCAGAGCATTTGGTTGTTTTCTTGTTAAACTGCTATAATTGTTTTCCTATTTTTAGGGTTTAAAAAGCCTTTAAACCCTAATATGATGAAATCGATCATGGGGCTAGGGTTTTTGAAAAACCTAGCCTCCCCCCTCCATAGTTGGCGATTTTGGGCATTAGGGTTTAGAAGGTTTTCAATTTTTGGTAACTTTAAATTGTTTAAAAGATAAACCTTAAAACCTTTATCCTAAAAATCGAAAATTAGGGGATAAGGATAGGTTTTAATTAATTTGATTAATTTGATAAAACCTATCTACATTTGAATTAATTTAATTAATTGGTAATTAAAAGATAATTCAAGGATTTAATTTAATTTAGAATTTAATTGTTTAAATTGGCGAAAATTAAAAGGATAAATCCTAAAATATTTTAAAATGTTTAAAATATCAAATTTAATTAATTTAAATAATTGGTTAATTAAAATCGATTTTTAAGGTTTAATTTAACTTGAAATTTAATAGTTTAAATCGACAATAAATTAAAAGATAAACCAGAAACAATTTTTAAAGGTTTAAAAAATTAAATCTTATATATATTATAATTAGGAAGTTATTGTTATATGTATAAGATTAAAATGGTTAGTCAAATCATTAGTAGGCCTCATTCACGAAGCTGGTCTATAAAGTGGGTATAAGGAGACTGCCTATAAAACGGAGGTCTAATGGGTGAACATTCTCACCCACCGCTCGCCTGATCAGTGGAGGGTCGTTAGCCGAACGGGTTTGATAGGACTGCCTAATAATCACTAAAAGTATAATGATTCAAAGTACTAGAACACTTAATAAAATCCCAATCTAGTTAGTTTAGGAAAAATGTGAATTGGTGCTAACCCATGAAATTGCACATTGCACTTTATGAAACATTGGTGGAGCGTGTGTGGTTTACCGGCACGCCAATTGGGGTTCATAAAGAGTTGCAATGGGTTTCTCAGGAGTTGTTATTGTTGATGGAGCGTGTGTGGTTTACCGGCACATCAATTTGAGATGACAACTGACCCGATAGTACCAAGCTAATTTGCATGGTTATTCACACCAGGTTTGTGATCCTCGGTATCCAAGCCACAAACAGTGGGGCACATCCGATATTAAAACATGCTATTGAACAGTTCAACAAATCTCAAAGAATCTAGGAATTTCATTTTAATATGATTATCTTTCTGCGGTGGAATTGGCTGAATCGTCATTCACCTACCTTATAAAATTTACAATATAGATTACGGCATCCCTCTTCGAGATTGTAAATTGTTATTGTAGGATCCTAGCCTTATAATTATTATTAGGTTATTATAAGGATTATTTTTAATATCTAATTAAAACTATCTTCTTTTATATATGTCTTCTGCTAATCAAACCACCCCCCCCCCCCCCAATCAAACTCCAATGTTACCTCTATCTTGTCATTATGCTCCAAAGTTACGTTGGACGGCACCAACTATAATGACTGGATCTGTAACATCAAGATGGCTCTAAGGTTTGAACATAAAGAGTATGTTCTAAAAACCGAGCTTGTTGAAATTGATCATGATAATGCTACTCCCAAAGAAATCGCTTAATACTCAAAACATTCTAATGATGCAACCAAAGTGGCTTGCATCATGATAGCTACAATGAACCCGGAATTGCAAAGAATATATAAAGACTACTGGCCCTATGAAATGCACAAAGAGCTGGCGGAAAAGTTCCGCAAGCAGGAGCGCATAGAGAGGCGCGAGGTAGTCAAAGCTTTCACCAATGTGAAGCCAAAGGATGGAGAGTCTATCTGTAACCACGTGCAGAGGATGCAATAATACGTGGAAAGGCTTTGGAAGCTTGAGATGCCAGTTCACGAGGATTTAGCTGTAGACATAGTGCTAAATTCTCTGCCTAGTTCATATGACCAGTTCACGCTGGCGTATCATCTGAACAATTCTCAGGCCACTCTGGCCGAATTGCATCGCATGCTCCGCACCGCTGAGGACGGAATGAAGGGTAAGAGTGTACCCGCAGCTAATGAAGTCGTCCTGGCAATTACTGGTGGAAAAGGGAAGAAGAGAAAGGGCCCTCCTAAGCAGAATTGGAGGGAAAAAGTGCATGTTAGATCGTCCAGCAACGGCTCCAAACCTAAAACTTCTGGCATTCCTCACAATGCCAATCCCAAGGAGGCAGACTGCTTCTATCGCAAAGCGCTGGGCTATTGGAAGAGAAGCTGCCCTACATACCTGCAAGATTTGAAGGATGGCAAAGTCAAGCCGTCTTCAGCAAGTATTTACACTATCTTTAAAAACTCACCATCTTCCAGTTCTTGGGTCCTTGATACAGGATGTGGTTTTCACATTTGTTCTGATTTGCAGGGCCTAAGGGAAAGCAGGGAAGTGGAGCACGGTAGGCTCAACATTATCATGGGGAATAGGAGATCGTCGCCTGTGACCAAGATCGGGACTTATAGTTTAGTGCTCAGTAGTGGTGTTTGTTTAAAACTTTTAAATTGTTGCTATTCGCCAGAAATGGCAAGGAATATTATTTCATTTCATGCATTGTTTATAGTTTTCATTTGGTAATAGTAATGGTTCTATTTCTGTTTTTCAAAATGGCATTTTCGTATTTACTGCTGTACCTTGTGATGGTGTGTATGAAACTGTGCAATGTGTAGACAATTTAGGTCATAGTGTAAACTTTATTGATTCTTCTAGTGGTGTAGAAAAGGCGTGCTTATGGCACTGTCGTCTTGGGCACATTAACAAGAAACGCATCGCCCAACTCCAAAAGGATGGAGTGTTGGAATCATTTGACCTCAAGTCGGATGATGTATGTGAATCATGTCTTTTGGGCAAGAAGACAAAATCATCTTTCAAGGGTTCTTTTGAAAGAGGTGAAGGTCTTTTGGACATCATACACACAGATGTGTGTGGTCCCTTCAGATCTACCATAAAAGACGGCACACGGTTCTACGTGACCTTCACTGATGATTTTAGTAGATACGGGTATATCTACTTAATCAAACACAAGTCAGACACCTTTGAAAAGTTCAAAGACTTCAAAAATGAAGTAGAGAATCAATTAGGCAGGAAGATAAAGATGCTTAGGTCCGACAGAGGCGGAGAGTATCTTAGTATCGAGTTCCTAGACTATCTGAAGGAATGTGGAATAGTTTCACAGTTATCGCCTCCTCGGACACCACAGTTGAACGGTGTTGCCGAGAGACGTAACCGAACCTTGTTAGACATGGTTCGTTCCATGGTGAGTCGAGCTTCACTTCCTATTCACTTCTGGGGGTATGCCTTAGAGACTGACGCCCACATCCTCAATCTTGTCCCTACTAAGAAGGTTGCTAAAACACCTCATGAGATGTGGACGGGGAAAGCTCCCTCGTTGGCACATATCAAAGTCTGGGTTGTGAGGCTTTCGTTAGACGATAAACTCACAGAGAGAAGCGAGAAATGTTTTTTCATAGGTTACCCAAACAGTCCTTTGGATACCTGTTCTACAGACCGAGCGAGGACGTGGTCTTTGTAGCGAGACGGGGAGTCTTTTGAGAGAGAGACCTCATATCCAAAGAGGACAGTGGGAGTACCATTGACCTTGAAGAAATTCAGGAGTCACCCGATAATGCAACCTTAGGACAAACTAGCAACCAACAAGAGGAAGAAGTTCCTGTTGGTCCGACCGACATATCCTTACCTCTTAGACGCTCTAGTAGAGTTAGCATGCCACCCGAGTTTTATGGATTCCATATAACTACGGATGGAGATACGTTTGTCAGTGATAGGACACTGATAAATTTGGATGAACCTGCTAACTACCGGGAAGCGGTGGCGGGCCTTGAGTCTGCCAAGTGGAAAGAGGAAATGGACAGCGAGATCAAGTCCATGTATGACAATCAAGTTTGGAACTTGGTTGACAATGTACCGGGTCGAAAGACAGTCGGGTGCAAGTGGATCTTCAAGAAGAAGACCGACATGGACGGAAAGGTACACACCTTCAAAGCAAGACTGGTTGTGAAGGGTTTTACTCAAACCCCAGGGATTGACTATAACGAGACCTTCTCACCAGTGGCTAAGATAAAGTCAATTAGGATTATGCTGGCCATAGCTGCATTTCATGACTATGAAATTTGGCAGATGGACGTCAAAACCGCTTTCCTTAATGGGAAGTTGACTGAGGATGTTTACATGAATCAGCCAGAGGGTTTTGTTGATGCAAAGTATCCTGACAATGTGTGTAAGCTTGAGAAATCCATCTATGGATTAAAACAAGCTTCTCGCAGCTGGAATCTTTGTTTCCATGAGAAAGTCAAAGAATTTGGTTTCTCTAGGAGCGAGGATGAGTCTTGCGTATATGTCAAAGCTAGTGGGAGTATAGTCACTTTCCTGGTGTTATATGTAGATGACATACTGCTCATGGGAAATGACGTTCCGACTTTGCAAGATGTTAAGTCTTGGCTAGGGAAGTGTTTCGCCATGAAAGACCTAGGAGAGGCAGCATATATTCTCGGGATAAGAATATTGAGAGATAGGAAGAATAGACTAATTGGACTTAGTCAGAGCACATACTTGGAAAAGGTACTGAAAAGATTTAGTATGGAAAATTCCAAGAAGGGAGAGCTACCAATGCAAAGTAATGCTAAGCTAAGTAAGACTCAGAGTCCAAGTACAGATGAGGAAATTACAGATATCAGTCGGGTACCTTATGCTTCGGCTGTGGGGTCAATCATGTACGCCATGACGTGTACTCGTCCCGACGTGGCTTTTGCCTTGAGCATGGTCATTCGATACCAAGGAAACCCTGGTAGGGCACACTGGACAGCAGTCAAAAACATACGCAAGTATCTGCGCAAGACGAAGAACTTTGTCTTAGTCCTTGGTGGCAGTGATACCTTTAGAGTTGACGGGTATACTGATGCCAGCTTTAAGACAGATAGAGACAATGGTCGGTCTCAGTCGGGCTGGGTATTCCTGTTGAATGGGGGAGCAGTGACTTGGAAAAGTTCCAAGCAAGAGACGGTGGCTGATTCAACGTGCGAATCAGAGTACATCGCAGCGAGTGAAGCGGCAAAGGAAACGGCTTGGCTGAAGAACTTCATCGGTGACCTTGGAGTAGTCCCGAGTATTCAGGAGCTTGTTGAAATGTTCTGTGATAACGAAGGAGCGGTTGCTTTGACGAAGGAACCGAGAGATCATGGAAAGTCCAGACATATCGACAGAAAGTACCACTATATAAGACATAAGGTAGAAGAAGGTCACCTCATAGTGAAGAGGGTATCATCAGAAGATAATCCTACAGATCCCTTGACAAAGGCTCTGAGTAGGGTTAAGCACTATCAGCATGCACGGCGCATAGGATTAACAGATGATATTAGTTTTTGTAATTAGATAGGATTTGAAACTTGTTGCAATATAAATGTAATTAACTTTGGTGAATTAATAATATAGTTTGTTGATGAGTATTTGATACTACCATTTGTTGATTGTTTATCATTGTGTTTCAATTTTGCATGTTTACTTCCTGAGTAATTTAATTATTATTCGAATATCCACAGTCACTCATACTTTTTAGGGAGTAAGTATGAATGAAGACTGTCATGAATTGTTTTGTAGATTGTCTAATGAGTTAGGCATGGGAATAAGATTGCTACAATATTCATGAGTACTTAGAAAATAGGGATTTGAGTATTGGATAAACCCACGCTCAACAGATTGCTTCATGGATTTCATCATAGGCAATGTTGAGACGATAATATCTTTTGATCTTTAAGTAGAGACATATGAGTTTTGTTTTACCAAGCGGTTGTTCATTGACAATGCGAAAACGCATCGGTAACACGATGTTATAAAATGTGTTGTTGTGAATGATTTGACTAGTAAAGGACATAAGTATATGAGTCAAAACTTATTCGTCCCTTGACCCTGTCGGGAAAACAGATATATGTAGGCCTCTCGATGATTTTGAAGTTGACTGAAAGGGTTGGCCAACCAGGACTAAATTGATATGCGCAATTAGTAGTCTTAAAGTCATATGCAAATCAGAAATCGGGAAACAGAGAATCAGACCAGGATTGATTCTAATCCATGTCTTGAGTCTGAAAATATCTTGTTGGACGGAGGATCATCTGATCACTTATCATTGGACAGAACTGACTAGGTCAGAGTTCGGCAGCGGTTTCTAGGAAGCTATAGTTGCTAATTAATTAGAGGTTAAATTGGTAATTTTAGTCATAGACTTATCCAAGTGGGAGATTGTTGGATTAGGTGTCTAAGCCATGACAAATAATTAGTATTTACCTAATTAATAGTAGCATAGTCTATTTGGGTTGCCCTCATAGTTGGAGGATTGGCAGAAAGTCCAGTAGAGAGAAAGATTGATTTATTATCAATAGAAATTAAATAAATAGTTTATTAATATTTTTAAGTGATAATATATTAATTAGAAACTATAATAATTAATTAGAAATTTTTCTGGAATTAATTAGAATTAATTTGGTTGTTAAATTAATTAATTAAAGGTACAGGGACTAAAACTGTAATTATTCAATAGTTGAGTAAGTGACAGTTTGAGTAAGTGTATGACCAGCGAAATTATATATGGAAACATATATATTTTCGATTTTAATAATGAGGATAAAAGGATTTGAATTAATAAGATAATAGTTTATCTTGATTTGAATTCAAAAGGTTTATCTCTAAAAGTTTATCTGGTCATCTGTGTAACGACCCAAAAAAATCTTGAATTTTTATTATATTCAGAATAATGCTTTAAAAGTTTTAAAATCATGTAACGGGAAATATAGAAAATTTCCAAGAGTTTGGAGAAAATCGTTGAAAAATGGCAAAATAGTCATTTGACATCAAAATGACTTCTAAGTAATGAATATATGATTTTGGGGATAATATGTAATGAACTAAACCACGATATTTTTGTTAAGTATTGTTTTTGTTAGAAAACCTTTTTGGTAAGAAAATTACAGTAAAATATTGAAAAAGGGTAAATTTGTCATTTTACCATAAAAGGGTAATTTGGTCATTTGACCATGTGAATGACCTAATAAGTAAAAATATTCTTGTTTGTGGCAAAAATATAAGAGATGTAGTTCTTATGTGATGAAAGGTGATTTTAGTGCCAAAAATTCAAGAAATAGAACTTAAGGGGCTAAAGTGAAAATATGGAAAATATAAATATGAGAAAATATATCATAAATGGTCATAATTTAGGAGAGAACTTCTGGAAAAAAAATTCCTCTCAAGAACCGTGAGCAAGTTTTCAAGGATTTGAAGCAAGAATTGAAGATTTTAGCTTCAAAGAGGTAAGAATCTGTCCTATGTTGTATAATTCGTAGAAAAATCATACGATGTCCAAATTAGGTGATTCCAGTGCCCATGGTTTTGTCTCGATGTCTTCTTCAGTTCAACAGTTGGGGTTCAGACCTCGTTCAGTCGTTTTCTAGGGTTTTGAACTCGATTTCCATGAGTATGATTTCTGTGTCCAATTGTGTTGTGAAATTCTTGTAAAATCGTCTGTTCACTGGATTGTTCTGAAATTTTGTGTGACAGAAATGTTGCTGCTCATTTCCTTCATATTGTATGATTTTTAATTCTTAATTGGTTTGTCTTTTGGGTCTGAATTTCGAAGGGTAGTCTCTTGTTTATATCTAGTATGCCTATGTAAGAGGGTTTCCCTTGATTCCATTCCCAAGTGGAATGGAATTGGTGATTCCTCCACTAATCCAGATTTGTGACAGATTGCACTGTCAATCTTGTAGCTTATTTTCTAAGGTCTTAAAATGTGATTCAAGTCTCGGTATCTTCTTGAGACTTGTCATGTATTGTGTCTAGTTTTCAGAATGTCTGAGTTTGTGCCATTCGAGTTTCTGAGTTGGGAGTTTTGGTCAACTCTTTGACCATGCATCTTAGATATCAAAATCTAAAAAAAAAGGGTAAATAATGTGATATTAATCTATTAAGATGTAGATTAAGAGGTCTTTAATTGTTAATAGGGCCTAGTTTATATTAACTAGAATGTTAAATGAACTCCTTAGGTATTAAGGAGTAAAGTTGAAGGAAAGGAAAACTCAACGGAAAGAAGTGATTATAGTTAGACTTCTCTAACTAGACAAGGTGAGTACATGCAGTATTTTTACCCATTCTGGGGTACATGGCAAGTAAGTATTTTCAAGATTTCTTATAAAATTTCTATATGTGAAATTATATGCAAGAGTATTATCTCTAACTCGTTTGTGAAAGTATAATGTTATATTTAAAGTTATGTTTTGATCTATGAGCCAATTATGTGAAAGTATGTTTTGGTCTATGAACCAAATATGTGAAAGTATATTTTTAATACAAGTTATACATGTTTGAAAGTATGGATAGGCATATAGCCATAAAATGTTTAAGAAGTATGTTTTGGTTACAAATTTTATATGTTTTCAAGTATGAAAGGGCATATAGCCACAAGATGTTTGGAAAGTATGATTTGGCATTAAGCCTAAAGTGTTATAAAGACGTGTTTTGAACATATGATTTATGTGAAACGAAAGTTATGTATTTGGCATCTAGCCATAAAGACATAAAATGATGTAGTTTGGCATCTAGCCACAAGTTATATGTTTATGAGAAATGTTCAAGCAAGCATCAAGTTTTTTTTTTATGACTGGTAATTGTAGCAAGCAGCGTTAGTAAGGGAACTATGTTCCAACCTACCCGGGTTAGGTAAGGGATCTACTGGGGAAAAATCCCCATCGCGAAGTAGATTGCCTCAGCAATTCTATGGTGAGGATTGATCCGTTCTTTCTAGCCATAGATACTTGGGGTATCACTTATGGTGATTAAAGCCCTAAGTATAAAAATCCAGCAAGCTTATAAAAACCAGTCAAAGAAAGTAAGAAAGAAGCAAATTTTGAAAAGTATTTTATGAAGTGATTTTGAAAAGTAAAAAGTTATAGTATGTTATTACTATAAAGTTTTGAAAGATGTTTTTGTTGTAAAGTATGTTATGAAATGATTTCGAGAAGTAAAGAGTTATAGTATGTTATTACTATAAAGTTTTGACAGAAGTTTTATGTTATAAATTTTATAAAAAGCTGGAAAAGGAGTTAAAGGTTTGAGTCTAAAACTCATGTAACTCACGAGACATTATTGTCTTACGTATTTTATGTTTTGCCATGTATTCCAGGTTAAAAAGCTAAGGTATATTTGGTAGAAGTTTAGCTGGAGTGGAGCCCGAGTTAGCTCCCGTCTTGGACTCAAGGTTTAATCCTTTCTTGCTTACTATGGTTACTTTTGATATGGATTTGTACACCCACAGTTTTAAACATGTAAATAATCGGGTTTTGATAAACCGTATTTTTGTATTCATGTATTTATACGAAAAACCATAGTATTTGCAAACAATAGAAATGGGGTGTCACAATCTGCTTGGAGCCTATATATAGGGAGGCTCACAAACCCTAAGACCACGATTTTGACTCTCTCTCTGAAGGAATTTTCGGCCAACATTCCAAGCTAAGGGTGTGACTGCATTTTAGGCAAGAGGTTTCTGTTGCTTTGCTTCCAAGATTCACAAAAGGTTGGTTTTTCTGATTTCTTTCTTTTAGTTTAATTCTTTCAGCCTCTAGGAATTAGTTATATGTTTAATTAGAAGAAAACATAGATCATCATAGGTTGCATGTGAACTTAGGTTATTTAGTTCATAGATTTGCAGAAAACCTTTCAATAATGGAGTCGCAGCCAAGACAACGATCTAGCACATGTTGATGTAGTGTAACACTTTTCTTGAAGATTAACCAATGTTTCTAACAGGTATATGAAGAAAATTTGCCAGTAGAGGGGAGGGGAGAGAGGGTGACGGAATTAGGGTTTCTAGTATAGTTAATTCGATAACTATGATGGCTAATTATAATATCCACCATCCCTATCTTATCTACTTGTGAATAATGACTATTTAAAATTCAAACCGTTGATATTTACGCTTAAGTCTTTTATCCTGCTGCAGTTTCGAATTAATATATATTTGCTTTGATATATTAATAAACTCAGTCCCTCATGTTTACTTTCGTCTCTCTTTTGACTAAATCATATCATGCGTGTAACCCTAAAACCCTACTATATCTTCCTATTCTAATAAAACAAACCTAAGATGCCACATGGCACCATTCTAACATGCCGTTTTTACACGTGTCGCTCTACAATTTTTTGCTGCGTTTTTTTCCCGCCTAATGAAGAATCCCATCGGTTACCTTTCAACCCGATTTTCAAGCAAAATCAGTAAATTAGATAAATATTATCCTTTTTGGATTTCACAACATCCTGTATTTAGACTGGAATTTTAAATTAAAATCATATCCTTTTTTTTAAATCACAACATCCCACCCGAAATTCAAGCACATTGACTAAAATATATCAAAATGTATCCTTTTTTGAATCAGAAATCATTCCTACCTTATGCTTGAATTTAAATAAAAAAGCTTTAAATACAATATATATTCCATAAATAAAATCGGTAATCACGTCGTTTCATTATTAAACCTCCAAAGTTGTGACTTCTTGCTTACCGATCTTGATCTTTTTTTGTTCTCTTCCTCTGCATCCACAGCCGCGTTTTCAAGTTTGTTCTCTTCCTCTGCATCCACAGCCGCATTTTCAAGTGGTTATACAATTCCGTAGAATGTAAGTTAATTTCATTTTCAATTAAATACAGCATTTATCTTTGTTATTTATTTTATTAATGTTGTAGAGTGATATAATTAAATGCAATAAAACATGTAAACCGTTGCATTCAATCGATAATTTTGAGTTCAATACTTTCATATCTTTGTTATTTATTTTATTAATGTTGTAAAGTGATAATTAAATGCAATAAAACATGTAAACCATTGCATTCAATCGGTAATTTTGAGTTCAATATATACTATTATGTTACCTTATTAAATCAATTCAATAGATAACCATTCTTCCTCCCGATTATTAATTCTTCTTCTCTATTATTCTACTGCTTCTGCAAGTCTTCTTTCTCAGTATTATCCACTCATCACTGTAAGCCTCTGTTTCTGAAACAAACACATCACACACACACATGAACATAAATAGCAGTGCACTTTCATAATAATCGCGGAATTGAAATATAAAAGATAAAACATCCAAATCTGTATAATTATTAGTTGAAGCATTATAAGGTTTAATCAAACGTTGTGTCTTAAGAGCTCCCATAAGATAATACCAAGCTCGAAGACATCTGTTGTAAGGCCGGTGTTCAATAACCTTATAAACGCAAAACAAAATGAATATAACAAATAGTAATGTTATAAACACAAACCTTAACAAAATAGCCAAAGTTTCATTGAAAAGACAAAATTGATGACATTGAAAAATAAGTTTAAGCATTATGGAAGTTTACCAAGGCTTTCCCACCCATAACTCTGGTCATATGACTATTTTTACAATGCTTACAGCCTACAAAATCATTCCCTCTTATAATGATTCTTGCATTTCGTCCTTATTTATTTTTATTCAGACTTCTCATGATAATTAATAGTTAATATTAATTTTGTTTCACATTATCAAATCCTTAATGTAGAGTACATTAATGGTGTTTTCCTAATTATTAGCATTTATGCAAAGTGTCTTATTTAATTATCAACCGTGTAACACACGGGTATATAGACTAGTATAGTAATATTAGCAACTCGTTATGAACATTGACACATAACTAACAGAGGCAAGCCAATGTTATTGGGTCGAGGCTGTCTTTATCGTCAGCGTGGTCCATCTTTACTAGGATTTCAAATTTTGTATTACTCTGTATTTTACAATTCATAATAGATAAATAAAAAATATAGAAAATTAAAACCATAATTATTACAATAACACTTAGGCGTAAAACGACTAACCAAACCATTATGACCTATTTGACCTTTGGCTGGTTAACTAGGGTATCAGGCCACGCATGTTGCTGTGGGAAATTTATGTATGTATAATTGGTAAAACATAATTTACGATAAAATTTGTAAAAATTGAAAAATCATAAAAAAAAACATGTATAAAGATAAATATGTAAAAACGTAAACGTTTTTGAAAATATGCATAAAAACAGACACAAAAGGCTGTGAAAAAGTTAATTATGTGAAATTTTTTGTAAAAATGAATCAAGTGGAAAACGAAGTAGAAAAAAGATTTAAAAGTAGTTGTACAAAAAATATATAAAAAATGTTAAGTTTCAAGTTTTAGACAAATTCTTAAAAGAATTTATAGAAACGGGAAAAAATATGTTATATATATATATATATATATATATATATATATATATATATATATATATATATATATATATATATATATATATATATATATATATATATATATATATATATATATATATATATATATATATATATAGGATCAGGTGAGGACTCAAAAATTGGTGAGGACTGCGAGGATATTTTTTAGCCTTAGGATTGAAAAAATTAGTGGATGAGATTTAATCTTATTTATCGTCAAAATATCGCGAGATGATATGGCACTTTCGTAATTATTTGCGAGATTTTGATAAATTCTCTCGAATGTTGATTGTTTGGAGGGTTAAAATGTAAAAGGAAATAAGAAAAAAGAATAACAAAAATCAAAAAATGCCTTATTCACGTGGCTTTCCCTCCCATTCTCTCTCTCTGCCACGTGTCGGTCAGCCATTGGCTGGGTTTTTATTTTTATTTCATCCGTTTTGTTTTTCGGCTATAACTTTTTTTTTCTTTACAAAAAACAATTATGAAAAAACCAAAGTTCTTAAAATTTAATTCTCTACAAAATGATCACAATCATGAAAATTTGAAAAAAATATTATTTTTTTAATTTTTAATTTTTATAAAAAACTCAGAAAAAAAATATTTTTCAAAAAATATGAAAATTTAAACGCTACTTGTACTCACTATATTAGTGACTTTTGTAAAAAAAAAATTTATAAATAAGTTTTTGAAGTGTTCGTATTTTAATTTTAACAAATATTTTTTTATAAAACACAATGAAATTTTTTTATCCAAATTCAAAAAAGCAAATAAGATGATTCAAAATATTTATGATTTAAAAAAGGTATGATTCAACATTTTATGATCCTTAATTTGTTATGATCCAAAAATATTTTGATTCAAATATTTTATGATCTTAATTATATCTTTTATGATTCAAAATTAAATAATTCAAAATATATAATGATCAAAACTTTGTTATGAACAAAATTTTTATTTAATTAATACATTATTGATCGAAAATCATGTGATTAAGAAATTAAATGATCCTAAATACAATGATTCAAAATGTTTTGATCCAAATTTTTATGATTCGAAAATCATATGATCCAAAAGTAGTATGACCTCAAAGTATTATGTTGCTTAGTTTTTTTATAATTCAAAACTTTCATAATTGTTAAACATTAAAAACTCGAACATATATTTAGTTTACAAATATAAAAAGGTAAAAAAATGAAAAAAAAAATTAAAACAAAATAACACTAGTAACTTCAAATATGAAGTAAAATAATAAAAATAATAAAAATAATAAAAAAATAAAAAAATAAAAAAATAAAACGAAAAAAATAAAAAACGAAAAATAAAATAAAATAATTGAAAACCGAGAATATATATGCATTTAAAAAAAATAAAAAAAAAATAAATTAAAATTTTAAAAAAATAAAATTTTATAATAAAAAAACATAAAAAACAAAAAAAAAACCCTTTATGTTGTTCCATAGACGTTCGTCGCATGGGATTAGATAATCGAGTTCATATTACGTTCCACAGACATGCGTCGCATGAGAACGCGTCACGTCCAAATATTGAGTTTGACATTTGTGCCCTTTACGAAGTGAGTGGTGGAGAATTGTCCTCGCAGTCCTCACCATTTTTTGAGTCCTCACCGGATCTGCACCCTATATATATATATATATATATATATATATATATATATATATATATATATATATATATATATATATATATATATATATATATATATATATATGGGTGAGATCAACATAGAACCAAAATTAGACATAGAACCATAGAACCACTATGTTCAGTACTGAACATGCATATGTTCAGTACCGAATATGCATATGTTCAGAGCTGAACATACGTATATGCTCATTAGTGAACATATATTATATATGTTCACTAATGAACATATACGTATATTCAGCTCTGAACATATGTATGTTCGGTACTGAACATAGTGCATGTTCAATACTGAACATGTGGTTCTATGGTTCTATGGATAAAAAGTGGTTCTATGTTGATCTTGCCCATATATATATATATATATATATATATATATATATATATATATATATACATATATATATATATATAGTTAGGTTCTTTTGAGAACCCAAAAAACCCCGAGATCTCGAGAACCATATATGGACCATTAGATCAAAAATTTGGATGGCCTAGATCAATAATGGCATGATTGTAATTATAAGAAAAAATAATGGTATGTTAGACTTTTTAAAAACGACATCAAGGGTAGTTTAGGAGTTTAATATTTATCTGATTCCTTGAAAAATGGCAATCCCTAGTAATCAGCACAATCTCTGTCTCTTCTCTCTCTCTCTCTCTCTCTCTCTCTCTCTCTCTCTCTCTCTCGTATCCCTCACCACACAGATCTGCACTTTCACATTTTCTTTCTTATCCATGAAACCAGACCTTCAAAGACGAAGACGACTCTTTCCGGTGGAGAAGACGAAGACGACTCCCTCGTATGCCGAAGACGAGACTTCAAGATCCAATATGTTGTCGTTCTTCTTCACCATTACCGCCTTTCTCCACCCTCGTTCTAAAACCTCTAAAACAGATTCTCTCGTTCTTTTTTTTTTCTAAAAACCCTAAATGATCCAACACAGAGATCAGCTTGGAGCCGACTTCGATTTCTCAAAGAGTACGCTGGATCCAGACGAGACTTCAAGATCCATCGTGTATTGCGGCCTCCAAAGTCGGTTGCAACCGAAGACCTAGATCGATCAAGGTTCTGATTTCTTTCATTTTTTGGTATATTCCCTTCTGAAAATTCGTTTCGATCCCGCCACCACCATTGCAGCTCTATTCCTCAGTCCTTTCTCGCTTTCTTCCTTGAAGGCCATTGTTGAAGGTAGCTAATTGCAGAAGGTATGTTTCAGAAACCATTCTCCATTCCTCCCTCACGCCTGACTTGTCCCCGATAGCCATTGCCGCCGATGGTTGTTAGGGTTCTAAAGTTCCAGACTTGTCCTATATCGTTGAGATGTAGAGGACGAAGGGTTTTCACTGCAGTTCCCCTCTCAATCGTTCTTCTCCTCTCCTCAGTTTGGATTTATAAAATTAAGTCAACCTTGAGCAAAATTCTGCAATACACGTTTGTGAAGTCACACGATTATTTTATTCTAAAATTTTCTGAGATGTTTTTGTGCCTGATCTAAGGTGTTTGGCTGTAAACTTTTTGTAAGGGAAACTTAAATAATTCTGTGAGTTGAGTTTTGTGTTTGCAGGTGCTTAAAGAAACAGACCATATGATAAACCTCACGGTTAGCCTTTGTTTGGATCTACGACATTCGAATTAAATTGACATCTCTATGATCGAGAATCATAGTAAAGGGTAACCTATTACTTGAAGGTTTCTAGCTGCATTAGCTTTTTTTCTAATGTTAATCTTTCTGCATTGAAAATTACATCAGGCACTGAGTGATACCTTGGGCTATAGTAGGACCATATGTTGGTTCACAAGGAATTTACACATATGAGGTCATTCATCTAGTTCATAAATTTGGTAATATCTCACCCCCTTCTTATTGAAGATATTAAAAAAATACGTGCTTAGTGTTTTGTTTTTAGTGTTTTGAGGTCATGTACGTGTTTATGTATATTTGTGTATATGTATAAATATATGTGCAGATTTGTACATTGCATAAATGCATATGTGTATACGTTCATATATGTGCATATGTGCACATGTATATAAGTGCATATTTTTCACAAGTATATAAGTGCATATGTGTATATACATGTGTATATGTATATCCATTTTTGGAACGTGACATTGACAGGAAGAATTCTCATAAGTGAAGAATATATACATATGCATAAAGGTGTATGCATATATGCATGCATGTGTATCTGTTCATAAATATGTTTGTGCATATATGCATATATATTCCGTATGTGCATATATGCATATATCCTATATGTGTATGAATTTATATATTTTCACAAGTATATGTGTAGATGTGCATATGTGCTAAATGTGAATAGATATGCTAAATGTATGTGTATATATTCATATAAATGTAGCAATTAAACTTTTATACACTGCTATAAGGGTCAACTTTTCAAAATATAATGTCATAATAAGAAAAAAAAATTGGAAGTACAATGCTATTATTAGGTAGTTTTTTTGTATATGTGCAGATTTGTACATTGCATAAATGCATACACGTATGTGCATAAATGCATATGTGCATATGTACATAAATGCATATGTGCATATGGACATAAATGCATATATGCATATGCGCAATAACGTGTGTATATGTGTATAAATGTACATATGTCTGTTCAAATGTGAGTATATATGCAAAAACATATATGCATATGTGTATTAAACGTATGTGCACATATGGATATGTATATCAATTTGTTCATGTACACATGTATGCATATTTTGCATATATACATAAGTAGATGTGCATTTGTTCATATACGTATATGCATGTATGTATTTATTTTAATGTTTTTGAATATATATTTATATCAATTTTTTTAACGTTCTCACAGATTTTGAAGAATTTATCGAGCAAATTGAAGGAGTGAAAACTAAAAAATGAAGATATCATTAATTATCGTTGTATTTTGTATATTTTTTGTATGTAACGTTCAAAACAGTTGTATATTATGTTTCTAATAAATTGGTAGTATGATATCCGAATATTATGAAATACGAATATTTTTTGTGTATTTTTTACGAAATGTTATTAAATATGCATGTATGCATCCCTGGAAATGTAATGTAAAAAGTTAAATATGCAATTATGCATTCTACTAAAAAAATGCACTACTCAAAAATTTGATTATGCATATATGCATTCTATTAAAAAAAACACATGCGAACATGTATATATGCACATGCAAAAAAAATTATGTCTTTTAAATTTAAAAAATCTAATTAAAAAAAATATTTTTTTTTTCAAATTCCAAAAAAAATCTGATTTTAAAAAAACGAAAATTTGATTTTTTTTTTTCAAATTTGAAAATTCAAATCTAATATACTTGATTTTAGGAATGGTTATTTTATTGCCAAAAATAAAAAATTCAGAATTAAATGAGATTTTTGGTAAATGACTATCATGCCCTTTTATGATCTAACCAATCAGAATGAGTTCTCAAGATCTCATGAATATTTGAGTTCTCAATAGAACCTACCCTATATATATATATATATATATATATATATATATATATATATATATATATATATATATATATATATATATATATATATATATGGTTAGGATCCGGTAGGAACCGCGAGGACTCTTCTCGTCCAATCATTCTCATAAAAGCAAGAACGTCAAAACGTCTTCCTTCGACGTGACGCAATCACGTGCGACGCACGTTCACGGAACAAAATATGAACTCGAGGATTTAAGTGGGTTTTTTTTTCAACGTGATTTAAGTGAGTTTTTTTTTTCTCGTTTTTTTCCTTTTTCGTTTTTTTTAATTTTTTTAATTTTTATTTATTTTTTTTTAAACATTATTTTTTTTTCAAATTTTTTTTATTTTCTATTATACTCAGTTTTTAGGTTTTTTTTTTCATTTTCTTTATTTTTTTATTTTTTTATTTTTTTTAAATGCTACAGTACTCGATTTTTAATTTTTTTGTTTTTTGTTTTTTTTCATTTTTTATGTATCTTTTTTAATTTTTAATATTTTTTAATCTTAATTTTAACGTTTTTTTTCGTATATTTAATCTAATCATTTTGGATCATGATATTTTTAATCATAACGTTTTTGATCATGTATTTTTGATCATAACATTTTGGATCATAGTTTTTTTTGCATTTTGAATCATAAGCTTTGAAACATTTTGTCGTTATATGTTTTGTTTTAACTCGTTTTGGATCATAACGACTTTTGGATCTTGAATCATAACGAATATTGTATCTTTGATCATAAGTTTTGAATCATAAAATATATTTTGGTTTTAATATTTTTGGATCATATGTATTTTTTTGCTATTTTGATGTGTTTTTTTCCTTAAAATATAAAAATGAACATGAAAAAAAACCTTTATTTTCAATTTTGTTTTTTGCAAACTTACTAATATAATATCTAAAATTATCCATTAAATTTTCATAATTTTTAGAATTTTTTTTTAATTTTTGATTTTTTATAATAATAAAAAATAAAAAAATATTTTTTTTTCAAATTTTCATTTTTGTGCTTGTTTTGTAGAGAATTAAATTTTAAGAATTTTGGTTTTTTTAGAATTTTTTTTTACAAAAAAAAAAAAAAAAAAAAGTTATGACCCAAAAACTAAGCGGGGAATAAAAAAAACCCAGCAAACCATATAGCGACAATTGTCGCAATCTGGTGGGGGGTCTCGTTACAATTACCATATTACCCTTATTAATTTGTATTATCTACCCAATAATTTTGATTTTTATACAAGTAGCCCCCAAGATTTTAAGATGTGACATTTTATTCACATTCAATCTTATCCACCCATTTTTCATGATTAAGGGTCCAGATTTGTCTTTACGGTTCTTACCGGATTTTGGGTTTCTACACGATCCTCCTTCTATATATATATATATATATCTATACTATAATACATATATAATATGTACAACATTTTATAGCACCAATGTCTTAACATTAAGAGGTACCATCTTTTAAAGCTTATGACAACTTTGGGGGGATTAATTTTGAATTTGAATTAAGTTGTATGATCACCATTATTATCATTGACAAAACAATGGGCGGGAGAAATGAAAAATGAGTGGCCCTTTCAAAATTCAAAATCTCATACAAAATCCAGAGTCACCCATCATCTTCTCATATGGTTCTCTCTGTTGAAACGTAGACCACAAAATCTCTATCGCCACCATCACTGCTTCTGCTTCCCAGCGAACATACCTCATCGCTGATTCTGCTTCTCCCCCACTGCTTCTGATGTGTCCATTCGTTTACTCCCATCCCCGATGTCCCTTGGTTACCACCCAACGTATTTAAAGATCTCAAACCCCATTACTTCTGTCTCTCGCTCTCTTTAACAATCATCGTCCCTCACCAGGTTTATGACTATCCCACCTTCTCTAACCCTAGCCGTAACCAACCAACACCACCATCATCTGTCAGCCCGCCACCACCTACGTCTCCACAATACATAGCAGCCACCGCCATGGTGTGCAACTTCGTCAACACTGCAATCAGCCTCACCAAAACCCCATCGCTGGAAGCCCAAGTCGTCGACCTCATCTTTGAACCAGATCCAATTCATCTCTCCGATTGTGTGGGTAAGTTTAACTATATATTCACTCACACATATGTATTAATTTTCGTCTTTCGGTTTCTTGTAGCTATGGAGTTCTATCTATGTGCCTACAGGGTATTCGCGATCTCTGGCAACCATAAAGAGGTAGTACCCTCGGTTTTAAATTATGTTTATTTTTATTAATTTTTCGTTTTTTTTTGTCTATTTTTTGATTTCATACGTCTGAAATGAAGTTACAGTTTGAAAAAGATTGAAATGTTTGCAGAATCGACCATTCATGGTATTTCTTCTTCCAGATGCATTTTCAAACCTAGGTTTGAGTTTGTTTTACTTTTCTGACTTATTTTCAACCGGGGTAGGAGTTTCATTTTGTTTTTTTTCTTATTCAGAAACCCAGTTTGTTAATTACATTACTGAGATGTCACAGATATGGACGGATATACCCTTGGTTATCTGAATTGATGTATGTTGGTATCAAGTTGCAGAATCCAAAGCTAAACCCGATAGAGCTAAATCTGTATTTGGTCACTCATATAGGTTCCAGTTATGTAACCTCCTCCATAGCCAATGCCTCTACACACAAGAAATTATTATCAATTTATTGAGGATCAATCGCCATCTCTCACTCAATGCACAAACACATACCATTGATACTCATCTCTGTTATACGATTCCACTTAATATTTATTTTTCCCTTTTGCAGGTTATATGGTGGATATTGTCGAAAAAGATGTATAGTTAAAGACCTAAATTCGATATGTTTAAAAGTGCTTCCAGTTCCAATCCAGCAGCCATGACGGTTTGATGAGGTTGATAGGGAGAATTTTGTTTATGCGGAGTACAATAATGTTGCTATTTATTATAGTTGAACAGCTGCCATGACACGGATTTTTTTGGCATAATTTTTGAGTCACAACTACTCTAATAGTCATTATGCTTGCTGCAGGACCCGTTAACTGCAGGTCCCATTAACTGTACTTTTACCATCAGTTCTTTTGTTGATATGAGCTCGACTGACCCACCTGCTACGCCAACAAGATATGGTCATATTTCTTCAAGAACTTACCATAGATGCATATAGGGAAATACAAGTAATTATACTTCCATTACTTTGTTTATTAATAGAGCATCCCACTTTCAACTACAACACATTCTGACAGAAGCTTTCATGGCAACCTTTTCTTGAGCGTTAATTATTACCCATTATCTAATGTCAGCAGTATCTCTTCATCAGCAGCCATTGGACTGTGTTGCTGTGTGCTGTGCAGGTATAAGGTTTCATCAAGAAAAAAAACTACAAGTAAAATGTTATATCTAGGTAGATTTTGAAAATACAGTGCCTTAATATGAAAAATTGTAGATACAATGCTACAAGTATTAATTGGGTGGACTTTTGAAATTAGAGTATTTTAATATGGAAAACCGTTCATCATCTCACCATCTGTGGTGTTGATTGGTTACGAGAATATAATTTTCTTCATTGTTGAAGATGTCGAAAACCTTTCATCATCTCACCATCTGTTGTCAAAAGCCCATTCTCAACCTCATGGTGGTAGTGTGCTTAGACACTGAGGAACCTCTGTTTTAAGCTTAAGACGTCATTTACATATTCTCGATTACACTTTTGTAAGCCCATCTTGATTAGACTGAGGGTGTGTGAGCTAATTTGATTGTTTGGATGTAGGTATATGACTGTGTGTGTTGATTTTCCTTTGTACAAGAAAAATAGAGCTATTGGAGAGGTACAGTGTATTAAGACATTATTCCTTTACATATTTGCTTATCTTCCCGCTTTTGTCTGTTTGTACACATACCTATTTGTGTGTACCCGTGTCGTTACTGCAAAATAAATAGCTAAGTTACACTCTTTTATTTTTTATAAATATATTTTATTTATTTAAAATTTTAGTCCATGACACTCATTGTTCTGATTCACTATACTAAATCAGTTGGTGGTTACTGTTTTTATATAGAGAGGATCACTAGAGTGGTAGAGAATAGTTGTGAGGGAAGGAGGGGGGGCGGTGGGTTCACAAATTCAAAATTAAGCGGAAGGGTTGGGGTGGGGGGGGGGGGCAATAATATAATGATATTTCTTTAAAAAGGAAAAAAATTAATAAAGGTTAATAAAGTCATCTTATTTGGAATAAGGACCGAATTTGGAAAACAATTTGGGACCGAAACCAAAAAAGTAGCTAAACAGAAAGGACCGAAAACGTAATTTTACTCAAATAAATATTATAAGATATGACCACACTAATTTGACGGGCTAATGTAAACTTTTAAAATTGTTAAATTTGGTCGAACCATAAAACAGGACTACATGCAATTTAAACAATATCAAAAGTTGTAATGTAATCGTGCAAATAATTATTAATATGGCTTTGGTACTCCAAATGATAAAAGTAAATAAACACCAAAATCTATGAAGTAAATAAGCAAGTCGCCTTTTTTTTTCCCGAACAGTGTGACCATTCAGACACATATGTCGATAGAAAACTATTGATCGAAAAGAAAATACTCGACGCCTACCAAAAGGAAACTATCATCATCCATGACATTAGCTGCCCGCCGCATTGCGCGGGTACCCCTACCCTGCATAAAACGTTCGCTACATAGCCGAAATAAAATTACCCGCAGTCCACCGCATTGCGCGGGTACGCACCTCCCCCCCACTCCCCCCACCCCCACCAAACTGCCGCCGCCGCATCGCGCGGGTCGCCTGCTAGTATATATATATATATATATATATATATATATATATATATATATATATATATATATATATATATATATATATATATATATATATATGGAAACGTAAAAAAAATAGTAACAATATATGAATTAGTTTGCCAAAAAAAGTACATTTCTAAAGAAAACTGATGCTTCAAAATATTTAAAAACAAAAATCCCTAAAAAGCTACATAAACGACGATAAAAGCTAAATTTGAAAAAAAAAAAAAAACATATTTTCAAAATATTATTGTCATATAATATCTTTGTCTACCTAGAAATAAAACGTGACGTGTGTGACTATCTATTAAGATACTGAAGCTTGCCGGCATTTCTTTTTCATATTTATTTTTACATATAAATATAGATTTTTTAACTTATTATCAACTTTTGTTTCCAGAGCGTGAGTATAATGACGCACTAGAGAACGGCCGTCCTATGTATAATTAAAAAACATATTCATAATTTATAAGAATTAGATTTTAAAAATGTTTATTTACACGCTAATATCACTTCATCACCAATAGATTTCTAGGTTAAAATACTTACCTAAATTGATTAAAAAAATACAACTAGTTTGCTATTGTGGGTCACAAGAATATGTTTCCTATTTTAGTAAAAGTAGTAAAATATGCTGCTAATTTATGCAATTTGTCCAAGGTACAAAAATAAAAAGTTAAAGTGAAAAATACATGTAGCAATAAAATGAACACAAAAAGGATTGGTTTAACATATATTCACTAATTTGTACAAATTAAACTTGAACATATTTTATCAGGCGGATGAAGGATCTTTGGGTTCAACATTTTGTTCAAGAGCTTCTGGAAGATTTAGCACAATTTCCGCATACGCTGAGAAAATAAAAATATTAATAAAAACTCACAACCAATATTTGTAACTAATAATTATCGATTTAGCCACTCTAACTATTATTTTGTCATCAATTTAATTAACAATATCAATAGTTACAATAACATTAAATGAAAATTTGTATCTATATAAAAAGGAAAATCTCCATTAAAGTCTCAATATTTTGGCTCAGTTAATGAAAAAATCTCAAATTAATTTTTATTAACAAAAAAGTCCGAAATTAATTTTTATTAACAAAAAGGACAGAAACTACATGTTTTATCTTCAATAAAGTCCTAACTCCTAATATTTTCGCACAGTTTACGGAAAAGTCCCAACATTAGCCAGTTTTCTGTCCTTTTTTGTTAATAAAAATTAATTTGAGACTTTTTATAAACTGAGCCAAAATATTGGGATTTTATTGGAGATTTCCCTAAAATAAAAATATAAAAAGTAAAAAATTATATGACCTTGAAAACAATGGTTTGTTAATTTAACTATAATAATATTTAAAAACAATACCAAATAGAAAATTATGCATAATTTTATTTACTCATGATCATATGGTATATAGTATAAGAAATATTATTTTATAGTAATTGGCAATATATTAGTTATTTTTTAACAGTATATATTTGTTAATATTTTAACTACATAATTTTATTACCTTCTGGCAAACTAAGAGCACGAAGTGCATTTTCTGCATAGGATAACCGAATGGGACTCTTGTTGTTTCCATGAAGTGAATTTCCCTTTTTGCCCCCGGCTGGGGACTTCTTTGATTGGTTCATGGGCCATGCCACGACACTAATACCAGTTGGAAGTATAGACAAAAGATCCGCGTATCTAAGACTCACTGTTACCTTGCTGCAACAAGTGAAAAAAGACCAAAATACCCCTCGTTATATATATTGTAAAAATAACAAAAACTAAAAAGTAAATTATATGAATAAACTTTTAGAATTGCTTAAGGTTTATTGATGAATTATATTCCATTTTCAGCCAACTATACATATGCCAGATGAGAAGGGCATTTACGTCTTTTTGCTCAAGAAAAGAAAAACTACTGACCAATCAAAATCATCTACAACGAATTCGATCATGTGGTAGGGAAGACTGTGATAAAGCTCTCCAATTTGGTTACCATATAAGTCCTTTATGAGGCGAACCTACAATAAAAGCAGTAAAAATCAAAGGGCGTTTTCGTCATTTTAAATGCTCCAATGCGTATCATACTTTATTGAGTAAATTACCGTTTTGGTTACACCAAATTACAGTTTTGGTCCAAGTTTTGAATGTGTTGCACTTGTGGTCCCTGTTGTTTCCAAATCTTTCACTTTTGGTCCCTATGGTTTCCAGAACTTTCACTTTTAGTCCCCATGGTTTACACAAATGGTAGCAGAGGGAGGGACCAAAAGTGAAAATTTTGGAAACCACAGGGACCAAAAGTGAAAATTTTGGAAACCATAATGACCAAAAATGAAAGATTTAGAAATCATAGAGGCCATCAGCGCAAGATTTTTCAAACTAGGACCAAAACTGTAACTTGGTGTAAACCATAGGGACCAAAAAGGTAATTTACTCTAATTTTAAATTATTTTAAGTTGTAAAAAAATACCTGTTCACGTCTATCGACATATGCTTGCAATAGGTCACCAATGTGATCTATAAATTTCTGTAAAAAAATATGGTGTAATGGATATAAGTAAATAAATAACAAGACAAAATTATGGAAAAAAACATGTTTTTTTTAAGTGTTTAATAATATTACCATTGCATTTGAAGATAAAAGATCGTTTTCTACTTCACGTATTGGTAAAAAGAAAGGAACCGTGTGTTCAAGAACAGTCATTTTTTCAAGAAATGACTTGCTTTCAAGAACACAATGATATAACTCACGTGGCTCACCTACAAAAACAATAGCAACGTACTTTCATTTATTTGTTTATTATAACATTCTACTTTCATAAATTTTGTATTATACGTTGAAAAGTCTATAATTGAGTAGATTTTTTAAAGAGTAAATTACAAAAATAGTCCCTGTGGTTGGCAGGAACTTGCAAGAATGATCCAACTTTGAAAAAAATCACCATAATGGTACTTATGGTTACGATTTAGTGACAATAATGGTCCAAAGGCCAAGTAAAATGACCATTTTACCCTTTTTAATTTCTTTTTCATTTTCTTTTAATGTTTAATTTATTAAAGTAATAAATTAAACATTAAAAGAAAATTAAAAAGAAATTAAAAAGGGTAAAATGGTCATTTTACTTGGCCTTTGGACCATTATTGTCACTAAATCGTAACCATAAGTACCATTATGGTGATTTTTTTTCAAAGTTGGATCATTCTTGCAAGTTCCTGCCAACCACAGGGACCATTTTTGTAATTTACTCTTTTTATAATTTTTTGATAAGAAAAAAAAAAACTGGAAGTACAATGCATAAATGATCCAAGGCATCTTTAAGGTTGCATTTGCTACATGGCACATGATGAGGAGGGCATTTACGTCTTTTTGCACAAAGTTAATAAAAAAGAAAATGAATTTTGGAATTTACCGGCAAAAGATGTCTCGTATTGTATGCCAATGCGTGCACCTTCCAAACAACATATCACCTGCTTAAATAAAATTTTGATGTTTTCATTTAAAATATATATATATATAGATGGAGAAAAATATTATAACACACGAGATTTTATTAATTATTTTGCATAAAGTTAAAATTTTCAAAAGCAAAAGAGCATTTCCAATTTGTTTCTTTCAATTTTTTCTTATTAGAACATTATGCCTTGAAAAATCTACCTGAATATAAGCTGAAATTTGCATTAATTTTATAATTTGGTAGATTTTTTATAATTTTATAATTTTATAATTTTATAAAATCTACACGAGATTTTATAATTTGGTAGATTTTTTAAAGTACAATGCTGTAATAAGAAGAATGAAAGTAGGATGCTAAAATAAATTATTCAACGAAAGTACATTGCTATTTCTTGCATGTAACCTAGAAAAAAAAATGGCTTTTGAATATTTCAACACAAAATAATTTCAACTATATATTTATAATCTATAAATAAGTTAATAATTTATATACCTTGGTTCCAACTTTATATGTAATTTTGTCATGAAACATAGAAATTGGCAGCATGTTTGAATCCATAGGTAACTGCATTGCCTTTCTTTCAGCCTCCATATGAACCTAATACAAATATTAGAATTAATAACCGGAATCGGAATTCGTGATTCCATTCCATAACATGTGTACTTGTGAAGAGAACAGAACTCAATTTTTTCAGAGTTCTTTAAATTTTCCATCATTCATGGAATTCTTCACCGTTCTTTCCAAGTCAGAAAGAAATTCGATTCCGTTCCGTTCTTATTTGTTAAAAGACCAAAATACCCTCGTTTTATATAGAAAAGAAAGAAACCAGACCCTTTCCCTTATTGTTGCCAACAAACCATCATTCCACTGTTCTGTATCTAAACAAACTTCTGTGAAATAAATTAAAAAAATTTATCTTAGTATAATTAAATATGGAGTAAATTACGGTTTTGGTCCCTGTGGTTTACAGAAAATTACAGTTTTGGTCCTAGTTTTGAAAATCTTGCACCGGTAGTCCTTTTGGTTTCCAAATCTTTCACTTTTGGTCCTTGTGGTTTCCAAATCTTTCACTTTTGCCCCCTCCCTCTGTTACCGTATGTGTAAACCATAGGGACCAAAAGTGAAAGATTCGGAAACCACAAGGACCAAAAGTGAAAGATTTGGAAACCACAAGGACCAAAAGTGAAAGATTTGGAAACCACAAGGACCAAAAGTGAAAGATTTGGAAACCAAAAGGACCAAAAGTGAAAGATTTGGAAACCATAGGGACTACCGGTGCAAGATTTTCAAAACTAGGACCAAAACTGTAATTTGGTGTAAACCACAGGGACCAAAACTGTAATTTACCCTTAAATATGTGACAACAAAGAACAACAAAGAAAGCAACTAATATTGTAAATAAATAAATATACCTTGAGTTTGTGAAGCACGTGCAGCTTCAAATTCTCTTTGTAAACGCTCAAAAATCATTTTATCAGAGTCTCTAATAAAATTGAGAATTGAAAAAAGAGATATCAATATTACCAGTGAAATATAAGTATAAATAATAAAAAGTATAATTGATATTTGAAGGACAAATTTTCTGCATTTATAAAAGCTAGTACCTTGAAAGGCGTTCAGTTAGTTCCCCATGTCTTTTAAGGACACTTGAAACTGCATAAAAAAATATTTGTAATTGTAATTCTTGAATTTCATAACAATGAGTAATTTAAATTTTAAACTAAATAAAAAAAGGTATAAGATTTACATCTGGCCCTAGTAGTCTCTAAATGTGTATCATCCTCCTGCATAAAGGTCTGTTATACAACATAAAATATAAATAAACCACAAAAAATATATAAAATCAGTTCTTAGATAAGAACGTAGGGACAGTGCTAGAAGAATGCAAATAATTACCACTTCTCCCATTTTTATGTGAATCTTAAATAGGAACTTGCTGCAAAAAAGAAAAAGAATTAATAAGCATAACTGGAGAATGCATGTGGCAACAGAGATCGATTGTAAACAAAACTAAATTGGTTTTGATGATGAATTCTTGAGTCTTAAATGTGAATGAGAGTTGTAAATTCAAATATTGGCTGATTTCTCTAGTGTATTAATCAATGATTGGAGATCTAAAATTCATACTTAAGGTTTCAGAAGTTAGATGTCAGAAACCCTAATAAAAATCAAATAAAATTTATGCGCGGATAGAGATTAGGGAATAGTAAAATATTGGAAGACCAAATACTGAGTAATACATTGAAACGATTAGGATTTCAAGGTGTGATGAGTGCAAGTTCGTGAGTATCTGTAACACCGGGAAGGGGGAGGAAACGGTACCTGGTTCTGCAATGGCGCTGCTCGCTAGTGGTTCAATGGAGACTTGGAGGACGTGAGGGAAATTCACCGGGGGAAATTACTCGTTTGTCCTGCAATGGCGGCTACACGCTAGTTTTCACCACTAGCTGCGCCAAAATGTCAGAAGATCCTGTTATAATTTGCTCAGAAACCAGTTGCATAGTCGACGATTACACTATTTATCAGATACAAAAAGAACCCCTAAAAGCGATATCAAAGATTAATCAAAATACAAAGCAAGTTAAAACAGTAAAATATTTACCTCTTTCGGTTGCAGGAATCGAAATCAAATCCTCCAGAAAGCGACACTATCTCAGGTTCAGTTTGTGAAACAACACAAAATTGAAGAGATTTGGCCAAGAAAGTGTGACGGATCAGAGAAAGGGGGAGGAAGCGGGCGGCGGCAGCAAACTACCGGCGATGAGTTGAGGGTTGGGGAACGAGGCGCACCGGTTTCAAAATCGCTAAGCCGGTTGAAAGTCGGGAAACGGGGAACCAATTGGGAAGCAAAAGGGATCTCTTGTTTTTTTTTTGGGCAAGTGTTTATTTTTTTTAGGAGGTGTTTAAAAAAAAAGAGAAAATGACTAAAATAGTCTAATCCCTTAATCCCTTAGGGGTTTTCAACCAAAAAATTGGACCATGGCCCAAATTAGCCAATGAAAACGCAGCTCGCATAGGGCGGCTACGTTTTCGTCCTCTTAGCTGCGTTTTGCTCTCTTCAAGCCATCTTCAAGCGATCTTTAAGCTCGGCTGCGTTTTCCTCCCCTTCCCCTGCGTTTTCCTCCTCTTCCCCTGCGTTTTCCTCAAATCTCCTCCCACATGTTCTTGAGGTTCATGAGTTCAGTTATAATTTTTGTCCAACTTTGAACACTCGTCATTTGTTCATACGAACTCGGATTGAATTGAAGTTTTTTTAACGTGAAGTGTATCAGTAAATGTGTTCACAAACATGATTAAAAAAAATTGATGTCGGAAAGTGTTCGTTTTGAACCTCTAAACAAGGTTGTCGGTAAAGTTTATTAATTATTTGTCCAACTTTGAACTCTCGTTGTTTGTTCATACGAACTCCGATTTAGTTGAAATTTTTTTTAACGAGAAGTGTATTACTAGATGTGTTCACAAACATGATTAACCAAATTATTTAATGTCGGAAAGATTTACTTTTTGAAGGTCTAAACAAGGTTGTCGGTAATGTTTATTTATTTTTTTCCAACTTTGAACGGTCGTAGTTTCTCCATACGAACTCCGATTTAGTTGAATCATTTTTTAACGTGAAGTGTATTAGTAGATGTGTTCACAAACATGATTAACCAAACTATTTGATGTCGGAAAGATTTACTTTTTGAAGGTCTAAAGAAGGTTGTCGGTAACGTTTATTTTTATTTTGTCTAACTTTGAACGGCCGTAGTTTCTCCATGCGAACTCCGATTTACTTGAATTTTTTTTTAACGTAAAGTGTATTAGTAGATGTGTTCACAAACATGATTAACCAAATTATTTGATGTCGGAAAGATTTACTTTTTGAATGTCTAAAGAAGGTTGTCGCTAACGTTTATATAGTAATATTTAGTACTGATATTAAATAAAAACAAAGACAAATATTATAAAAGCACATCCTAATCAAGAGGTTACATGATAATAGAAACATGATAAACATACGCAATACGTCTAATTACTATAACATAAATCTGGAAAATCAAGAGGATATTTTTTTTTCTCTGCAATCACCCAATTGTTTTTCCTTTTCATTTCCTTGACCTTAATTTGCAGCTCCAGTTCGCCCCGTTCAACAGCCTCCTTTTGTTTTTGCACCCAGATAGTTGCTTGTTTGATATCTTGTTGTGTCTTTTTGACCCATTTTATTTTTTTGACAACCTCTTCCTGTATTTCATCCAATTGTGTTTTTTGCTGCCTAATAGATTTGTTTTGAGATTCAATCTCCTTTTCTTTCTGTGTAACTAGTTTTCTAAGGTCTTCAGGCATGAGCCAAGGTTTTCCTTGTCGGTCTGAGGATAAAGCAGACATATTTGGGCTACGATATTTTCGATGAGTGATAATGGTTTGGTGTGAAGAATGTTAAAGTGAAATAAGGTGTATATATAGAACATTTAGAATGGGTTGGTAGGTGGAAATAATAATACAGGGGAGGGGGTTGATGTGACCATTAAATATAAAGATATATAGAGTACTGAGATACATAAAGTGATACAAACAATAAGTACTGAGATACAAACAATAAGCGACAAATGACTATTCTGACCCTAAATACCAACCTTGAAATAGAAAAACTAATCTTTAATTTGCCACTCAGGAAACTCATATGGATAGTTTTTTTTCATATTAGCTACCCAAAACTTTTTTTCAGTAATTTCTTGACCAAATGACAATACATTATCCATCTCTCGATCAATGTTTGCTTTGGTTGACTTAATCCATTTCTCAGCTTCTATTACTTCTTGTTTTTTTGAAGCTATCCAACTTTTTTTACCGTCAAGTAATCTCCGTTGACCCTCTAAGAATTTTGTATCTTCAGCAATTGATTGAATTTGTTTGTCGACTTTAGAGGCGCTGTGAAGCAGAATTCTTTTCATTTCCTCTGGCATCCTATCATCAATAGTAGGTGGAATTGTTGATGTAGAAGGAGCCTTGCGTTTTTCCAATACCCGTTTTAACTTCTGAGATTGATTAGACATGTTTACAAAAAAATTACTAAATTTGATTGATCGTGTAGATGTGATACTTGACATGAAAAATTTTATTTATATAAAAATTAGGGAAATCGCATGTGTTAGTTTGACTACGAAATAAGTGGGTTTGACTGCGAAATGTAGTGAAATGTCATGTCCATAGGGTACTCTACAGTGTCCTGTAATAAGGAGCAGTATCTTGTCTTGTCAACGACATTTTCTGCATACGGAAAACGCAACCCATCTAGAGGAAAACGCAGCCCATCTAGAGGAAAACGCAGCCCATGGGAGCCCGTATAGTGTCCATGCAGTGAAATATCATGTCCATAGGGTACTCTATGGTGTCCTGTAATAGGGAGCAGTGTATTGTCTATAGTTTTTAGCAATAGGTAGGGTGTGTAGTCAACAGTAATCGAAATGAGTAGGATATAAATACGTGGATATCTCCATACTTTGTAATCAATCAGTTTGTATTTCAATTATTATCCAAAATGAGTACATCAACCAAGCAACACAAACAAAGCTTTACCCGCCTTCCCCTCTTCTTCCATAACCTTCAAATTGCGAACCCACATACAATCACTAGCATAAAGCAAGATGCCCAGAAACGATTTGAATTTTGTTTTATGGCTGTAGGATGTGTCGTAAGTTGTTATTCTGATCATAATTTTAATCTAATGACCACAACTCTATACTACTAACATTTGTTGTAAACCTTTTTGTAGATGCATACATTCCTTTCTACCACCCTACCATTCATTTTCCTGGAGTGCCTACCATTGAATGGACCATACGTCCATACAATGTACGTAGCGGTCTCGGTAGATGGAAACCATCAACCTCTACTAATAGCAATCGGTCTTGGAATCTCAGAATCGTTAGATTCGTGGACATGGTTCCTTATGAGACTACATAAATGCATTAGAAATGCTAGAGAAGTTTCTTTCATTACCAAATTGTCCAATCACTTAGACGTCGCCCTATCTCATGTGTTCCCACACTGTTACCATGGATATTGTTGCAAAAGTGTGTTTAAATATTTTGTTGATAGAATGCCAATCTTCCAAGAATGTCCACATATTTTCTGGCAGACTTGCAAGGCTTATGAATTACGTCAATTTGAACCGAACTTTGCTATACTTAGATATGTTTTGGTGCAACACGGGGGCCAAGATATAATGACCTGGTTTGAAGGTATTTCTCAAGAAAAATGGGCACGGGTGATGTTCCCTATTTTCCGTTACAACATACTCTCCATAATAATGCCCGATGAGATTCGTTGGGTCTCTGCAGCTCAGCAAGATTTACCAATAATATCACTCCTTCGGTCTTTCGTTGACATGCTGCAACATATTTATGCTGATCGTGGTGCTTTAGGAGGTTAATCGTTATTATTTAATTATATTTGTGTGTAAGATACTTTGACTTATGCTAATTTCCTAATGATTTGTTTCAGGCATGCTTCATCATGAACTCACCCCGTATGCAGAGAACATACTTTATAGATGAATGCGCAAGTCTGAACCATGTGAAGTAACGGAATTATACAACACCGAGTTTTTTTACCGTGACTTCACGAAAACATATCTTGTTAACCTGCGTGAACACACTTGTGATTGTGGAAAATTTAGGAGTTCTGGTATTCCATGTCGTCACGACCTGGCTGCGTATCGAACCTATATGATGTTACAGGAGGATTTTAATACGGTGAACATTTATTTCACTACGGCTGCATATAGAGCTGCATATCAAACGGAAGTGGTGCAGGCTGTACCCCCTCAAAGTGAATGGCATGTACCTGTCAGCATGGTGGATGTTTTACCCCCTTTAGCTTTGTCTTAAATGTTTCCCCCCCATTAGCTTTGTATTAGATATGTGACCTTTGTGTTAAAAGTATTTCGTTGTTTCATCAAATTATTGCTTTGTTGACTAAATGTTGCATTAACAGTCACACGTCTCTCTTCCTTTCATATCTTGCAAACCGACCATATCTTTAGCTGCATTTACCGAAATTGCTTCTATTTCTTTCTACAAAATCCGACTGTTATGTTGCATCTTTGGTGTAGTTCATAGGAGATGAAGCAGTTGGTCCTGGATTCAAGGTTTTGGTTAAGTTTACAAAAAAGGTTTTGGTGTTTCCTATTCAAGACATGTATTATTTAGTTGGTACGGGATTCAAAGTTTTGGTTAAGTTTACTTCATGATTGCAAAAGTATGTTTACCTGTTGGATCTTTGATCTCCACTCCGATTTTTCCATCGATGTTTCCATCGTTTGATCAAATTATTGCGTTGTTGACTAAATGTTAAGGACAACATAGAAATTGAAATTAAAGTCCAACGACGTTACACACATTAGGAAAACTACTAGATGGTTCAGTAAAGTCATATAAGGATTTACTTTACTACCATTACACAATTCATCACCGTTATATGGTAATTAGACTTTATAAACTAGTATGGCTACAAAAAGCATCCAACTGAGCACTAGGACGATCTTCAAATTTCGATTCTCGAGTTGAAGCCTTCTTAGTTCTCTATCTCTTTGAATTCTGGCAACAACATTGTCTTCATCGACCCACCCATTAAAGCCACAGTTTAGCATCTGTATTAATGATATTACAGCAAAGGTTATCATATAGTACGATCATATTATAAAACATAGGTGGGTTCGATATTATAATATTACCTTGTTACTACAAGCATAGAACTGTCTTCCTGGGTTTCTGCTTGTATTCGACACACGTGTTAATGTAGGATAACCGCAACAACCGCATGTTCTTGCCATTTGATATTTTGTTGATGGAACAAACTCAGATACAACATAAAGATACGCATTAGACCATAAGAGCACACCTTTATATAGAGATGAAAAGTGGGAAAGATACAGATACAAACAAACCACTCTACCTACATCTACTTAATTGTCACATCAACTGTCTAGTATATAGACTGCGATTTGCTTTAATTGGAATAATATAATAAATAATATTAATTACTAGGCCACAAATTTGGGAATTGCAACGGATACATTATTTTTTCACGGTCGATAAAATCTCCCCTTATCCTACTAACATCTGCAATACGATTTTTTTCTTCCACAAGCTTAGAAACTTGTTGTTCAGTTTCCTCAATCCAACGTTTAGCATTTTTTAGCTTCATAGACGTATCTTTAACCCAAATTTTCTTTTCCTTCAATTTCTCACAAAGGAGTTCTATACGGTCATCTAGAATCCTTGTTTTTTCCAGGTCTCTTTTGTTTTCTTCTTCTGCGCGTGTCATCGCATCAAATATATAGTCAGGCATTTTATCTGGTAGTGGATCATTCATAGAATATCCTGGCTGACCTGGGCAGACATCGGGAAAAGGGTTAATATCTGAACAAATGTAACAATCCTCATCCTCACAATGCCAAGTAGCATCTTTAGAAGAACTCATAATGTAACTCCAGAAATGCTTACTAGCTTGTAACAGTATTTATAACTCTATACAACTTTGACTGTAAATTCGTTCAACTTTGACTGCATAGTCGTACAACATTGTCTGCGTATTCGTACAACATTGACTGCGTAGTCGTACAACATTGACTGCGTATTCGTACAACTTTGACTGCGTAGTCGTATAACTTTGACTGCGTATTTGTAAAACTTTGACTGCGTAGTCGTACAACTTTGACTGCGTAGTCGTACAACATTGATTGCGTATTCGTAAAACTTTGACTGCGTATTCGTACAACTTTGAATGCGTTGTCGTACAACATTGACTGCGTATTCGTACAACTTTGACTGCGTAGTCGTACAACATTGACTGCGTATTTGTAAAACTTTGACTGCGTATTCGTACAACTTTGACTGCGTTGTCGTACAACATTGACTGCGTATTCGTACAACTTTGACTGCGTAGTCGTACAACTTTGACTGCGTATTCGTACAACTTTGACTGCGTATTTGTACAACTTTGACTGCATAGTCGTACAACTTTGACTGCGTATTCGTACAACTTTGACTGCGTAGTCGTACAACTTTGACTGCGTATTCATACAACTTTGACTGCGTATTCATACAACTTTGACTGCGAGGTTCGCTGTCATACAAACTATATAAATGAGTTCATCCCAGAAAAAATATAAGAATTACGGAGTGAAATTCAATCTAAACTACATTACACAATGAGTTCATCCTAGAAAAAATATTTTGTTCTAGTGTGCACCGGTGGGCATTGGTCCACAGTTGATGGGCAACCTAAATACATTAGCCCAAACCATAAGAATTACAGAGTGAAATTTAGTTCAAATATAAATTTTCATGATTTTTCTTTATTGGTAAAATCAAAGGCGGGTTTCGATGCTCAATCGAGTGCTAGATTATCAATTCAACATCCAGAATATAACTATGTTATGGAGATAGTTGATGACAATGATATCATGCATTTGATAGAAGTTATCGAAGCTGTGAACACCATCGTTCCTATTTACGTTGTTGCAGATGACGAGATTTGAAGTAACGACCTGTGCAAAACATCACAGGAAAAGAAGTCCAGCGGATTTGGGAGCAACAATGCTCCATGTAATATTATGACCACCAACACTATTCCAGAAACCGTCTTCCAAGAACCAATCCACTATGTGGAACCTGAAAATTTCAAGTACGCAGGAGAGGACGACATTGGTACTTGTGCGGATGATTTTGGCGCAAAAAATATGATGAGTAATGCAGACACGGCTGATCAAAAAGACTACGATAAAGTTTGTGTCCTTCTAAATGATGGTAATCTAGCACCAAATGGGGATCCCGTGGATGGTGATTTACGTTTATCGGACTTGGAAGGAAGTGATCGTGACGAAGGAGTGACGGCTGATCAAAAAGACCACGAAGGAGGGTCGGAGGATGCTTGACACAATCGGTTAAAAAGCACATTGTTGTACGGTATGCCACAGCCGTCGCCATGTCCTGTACCATCAAAAATAAAAACCTCATCTTACAGCCACCATCCATCACAAAAGATTAGAGTTTTCCAAGCCTATAAAGACAAAGACGCTATGAAACTTGCACTTGGTGTTAAAAGTATGACCGAAGGCTTTCAATACAAAGTTAGAAGATCAACAAAAACAAGGTATGAGGCTATTTGTTGTCAAGATAACTGTAGTTGGTGTTTTACAGCCACATCAGAAAAAGGCGGTGACGGCTCATTCCAATGTACTAATATTGTTGATGAACACACGTGCTCGTCTTCACAACTCAACCCAAACCATCGCTAAGCAAACAAGAAAGTATTGGGTCATTTTTTGTCTGAGGTTATAGCTGCCAACCAAAGTAGGGTATATCGTGGCAACGACATAATTCATGATATCAATTCAAAATACAGAATTGATATTAGTTACAAACAAGCATGGAGGGCGAAACAACATGCATTGTATCTGTTAAGGGGTGATCCAGCGGAATCGTTCACAAGACTCCCTGTGTATTGCTACAACTTGCAAAAGAATAATCCTGGAACTGTAACTTCAATCAAAAAAGATGTTGACGATCGATTTCAATTTATATATATTTCATTAGGCTGCGCTATAAGTATTGTTTTAACTAATAAATTTCACAACCACTATACGAATGTAACCGTATCAATAACACAATATACTTTTTTGTAGTTAACTGCTTTCCGCAATTGGTGTAGACCTACATTGGTGGTAGACGCTGCCCACCTTAAGGGCGACTTCAAGGGCACTATGTTATTGGCAGTTGCAATGGATGGTAATAATCAAATATTACCGGTAGCATATGCAATATGCAAGAGCGAGTGCACGGAAACATGGTCTTGGTTCATGAAGAAACTGCACGATTGTGTTGGCGACATGGGATCTCTTAGTTTCATATCTGATAGGCATGCGGCAATAGCCGCAGCCATTGAAAACATTTTCCGGACCTCACATTATGGAATTTGTGGTCATCATTTATATTCTAATGTAGTGACCATGTTTGGATCCAAGAAAAGCATCAAGTCATTCTTTTGGGGGGCGTGTAAACCATATACAATCGAAGAATTTAATGATTGGATGCAAAGGATTAACAATTATAATCCTGAATTGTATGCGTACTTGGACAGGGCAGGTCCAGAAAAATGGGCTCGGTCTAGATTTGAAGGCATACGGTATAATATGATGACATCTAACAGCGCGGAGTCCATAAACGCACTATCCTGATACGCCAGAAAGATGCCAGTCTTGATGCTCATTGACTTTTTTCGAACAACAATGCAGCAATGGTATTTTGAACGCCGCAATCGTGCAAGTAAGACTTACATCGTTCATGATACACTAATAACGTTGTCGTATTTACTTTGTATTGAAAATTTTGACCGACTAACTTGAAATATTTATTTAGATGATATAAAAACAACACTTACTCCATGGGCGGAAGCAAAGATTCGTAAAAGAATGACTAAAAGCAGCAACTGGCTAGTCCATCCAATTTCAAGTACAAGATTCCAGGTTGTAGACTTCCTTAGGGATGCGTTTGTCGATTTTGCAGAGGCAACGTGTTCATGTCGAAAGTGGCAACTGTCTGGCATACCTTATGGCCATCTAATAAGAGTTTTAAACAGCTTAAACCATGGAGATTGTACTGGATGGGTGCACAATGCATATATGGTTGTGTTTTATAGAAAGACGTACGAGTCCATTATCAACCCTCTACCCACCCCTTGTGATTGGGAGACACCGGACGATTTGATTTTTGTAAGACCCCCAGTCATGGACAGACGTCTACCTGGAAGACCGAGAAATATGGATCGTATTCCGTCACAAGGTGAGGGTCCAATAATAAAAGAATGTTCTCGTTGCCATCAAAAGGGTCACACAAGAACTACATGTCCTGCGTTAGTTCCAACCCGTAAACCAGAAGGATCAGGCAAACGTCGTGGTTCAGACAATAAAGGGAAAACGAGCATAAGAGGTGACTCTAGTAGCATGCCACAGAGTGAAGTTGTTTATCTTACCGTGGATTTGAGCTAAATGGGGGTTTAATTATTTTTACAATTACGTTATTTTTAGGTTGTAATACCAGTTTCATGGAATCATCTTTGATTTCTATTCTATTGAATGATAACTTTTACTTCCTTTGACGTAATTATTATAACTATATAATTATTAATAGTCATCTGTCACATGACTGCATAAATTACTAGCGATATTAAACAGTTGAAACGACAACTGAAGCTTTAATGCAACACGCTACTCTATGTACAGTATTGAGTTATCAGTAATAGTGACAATCCTATCTAAAAGAAACTGCCAAGAAGGAATAGTTGAAACGACAACTCATCATGACATACAACGTACTCTATAGTGTCCTGTAATAGGGAGCAGTATCTTGTCTTGTCAACGACATTTTCTGCATACGGAAAACGCAGCCCATTTAGAGGAATTCGCAGCCCATCTAGAGGAAAACGCAGCCCATGGGAGCCCGTATAGTGTCCATGCAGTGAAATGTCATGTCCATAGGGTACTCTATTGTGTCCTGTAATAGGGAGCAGTGTATTGTCTTGTCAACATGAGTTTCTGCTACTAACTAATGCAGTGAAAAGTCATGTACTACCCTTTATATACACAAACTTCAAACCGATTTCATTCATTCAGTTACTCATATTGATCAATGGATCACCAAAGGGGTTCCTCAAGCAGAGTTGTAAGCTATCATAATTATTTTCATTTTGTTAATTACTTTAAATTTTATAACATGTGAAAATGGTTTTCACTGAACTGATTTTCTATTTTTATATCAGGATACAACCGTTGATAATGTCTTACATAATGAGTTGACAGATCTCGACGAACGTATAAATAGATTGGTTGACACTCACGTGTTATTGATGACCAGGGCTTTTTGCCATGTCCAAGAACAATTGGAGGAATTTGATTACCAAATAACACGTATGATACCATATGAGCGTATAAAGGTAGCGCATTATAATTTGCAAATGCTTGTGATCCAAATGCCTGTATATATTCAACGTTTTATCTCAACAATGTCTACAATCAATCAATTATCTGGGCAGCAATCTACTTTACAAGAAAGAAGTGAAACTCTCCGTAATGCAGTTTGTCTCATTGAACAGTACACCAGTCTGTTTGAATGTCACAAAGACACTGCCCGCTTACACCTATCTCAAATTCTTCCGTAAAACCTATGTTTATGTTTAAGGTATGGTCGTATTTTATATGTATTTTTAGTTTTTATGAACGTTAGCAAATGACAGATGTCAGCTACTTTCCATGACGTTGTATTGTTTTTTTTGTGTGTAATGAAGTATTCTATCTAAAACGTTTTGTAGATGCAAGTTTTTAGAATCTTATAACGACATAAATACTCAAAATTATAACATTGAAATAAATCCTCTACAATTTATTTTCACATACACCGTCTAATAATAACTTGAACGGGAAGCCCAATAAATACGACCCATACGTTCACGAAACTTCCTAGCTGCGTAATCTGTGGGCGTATAATCTTCGTCCCCCTGTACAGGAACCCGAACCCTAGATATAGCATACTCTAACAATAAACAAGACCAAACAGCACAATCTCCTAATGGCCCGGACTGTTGAGGCACCCATGTTTCCATGATGAACTCCAAATCAACGTCTATTCGAGGGATGCCTCGATTATGCCAATAGTTTATTGAATCCAAAAGGGCAACAACCTGCTTTTTGAAATTCTGGATGTGCCCTTGTTGTACCAGGCGATCGTAGAAATGACCTTGTAGGAAGCTATCGTAAATGTGGATTTTCATGGTGTCCAAACGTAATTCTCCTAACATCCAATGTGCCTCTTTAACGTTTACGTGAAAAAACACCTGAAATAAAATCGATTATTATTAATGACCTTAAACTTATATATATATATATATATATATATATATATATATATATATATATATATATATATATATATATATATATATATATATATATATATATATATATATATACACACACACACACATATATATACAAATATACAAACTTTGAAATATCGTATGCGTACCCGATCCACTATCCACCAAGCCGGACTCATATGGGTTTCAGTACCTTCACCAGATGCCAGTTTCCTCCAAATTCGAGGATTAGCGTTAGGGAAGAAATTTGAAGGCATAATACACCAGTTGTCTCCTTTAACCCACTTCTCCAATAATAGTTGGATCCAAAGAGTTACATGCTGCAAGATAAAACAAATTTTGTCAAATTAATAACATTAATAAACTAACAAATACTAGATATATAGTTTAAGTTAGTACTAACCATGTATTGCAACCATCCATGTTTATCTTGACCCATTAGTTCTCGCCAAAATCCCATATCAAATGGTACGGTAATCAGTCTATGTTTGCCCAACTGTTGTGCTCAAAACTACTAACTTGTAGTTATAATGTTTTTAAAGTCTTAATCCAATTATTTACCTAATTATATGACTATTAGACTTACGAGCAAGTATTACTCGATCATTTAATAGTATAGTTTTGGTAAGTAAAGGTATCAAATTTCCACAGGGAGTTATTAACTAACTTAAAGTTTTCAATTATCAATCAAACAGTTTTAGAGGCGAGTTTTAGTAAAAACTCGTAAAACTAAGTTTTGGATGCTTGTAAAATAGATGAAATAATAAATAACAATTATCGTAACAATACAACAATAAAGAGATAATATGATCAAATTATAACAAGGGAAGCTTTCGCCTAGGATTTGTTGATTCATATAAATCTAGGTTGACTAGTTTTGATTATGTGCAATGAGTTAAAATAGGTAGCATTAAGTGGTAGGATCATATGGTCAAGTCACCAATTCTATAATTTCTAAGTTAATATAGCACAATGGTCATGTAACTAAATAACTTATAATCATGAATAATTAATATAATCTAGCATGCAAACATAGGCCATACCCTAATGGTCATAGTGATATGATCATACAATCAATGGTCATGAGTTGTAACTAAATATGATATAAGTTTTATTTCACTAATCAAGTTTATAGCTAAAATAACTTCCCTAGTTAAATGGTCAATAACTAGTCCAATGATATATAGGTGTCAATTACACATCAAAATGGTTCATATGATCAATACGTTTAAATGGTCAATAAACTTTAATCATATGAAGATGGCTATCAAGATTATAAACTTTAATCACATTCAATATGTATAGCATGCAAATTATATATCCTAACCGATATTTAACTCGAATCAAGAACTAGATCAACACAAATTTATATTAATGAATCAACATCACCTAGGCAAAAGCTACAGGGATCTAGCCTAGCATGGTATCAAATATACAACAACAATATGAAGAATACAAGATAAAAGATACCAACCGGTTAAAATCGATGAATCCTTGCAACAAATGAAGATCCTAGCTCCTTCTTGTAATGTAAATAACTCTCAAATACATTTATCACACATGAAATGTTGAAATACACGAAATATAATAGCTCTAAAATGTCAAATGTCTGATTTCTCTCTTGGATTCTAACAATGGTCCTTCAAATGGTCGTCCATGGCCTTCTATTTATAGCAGTCGAAGTCTCAGGGCGCGGTGCGCCTATATGAGGGCGGGGTGCGCCTTAGTGGATGAGATCTGCCAGCCTTTATCGCTGGAAAGGCCACGTGATAGTTCGCTTTTCAGATCAGATCTGGGGCGCGATGCGCTTAAAGGTGAGGCGTGGTGCGACTATGCACATGTTAGGCAACCCGGTTGAATCATTAGATGAACCCACGCTCCATTATTTTAATCTTAAGTAGGCCAGCATGTCGAAAACTGGCATCTTCATGGGCGCGGTGCGCCTGAGTACTGGGCGGGGTGCGCCTTGGCTGAAATCAGATTAGCACTTTGCTTCTTTTAAAGCTCCAAACTCTTGTAAAATCCGATCTTTTGCTCCAAATGTGTCTTTTAGCTACAAAATGTATTTTTAGCATATTAGGTATCTTTAGTTCATAAAATGTATGAAACTAAACTAAAATGACACTGATATCGCCCGGAAAATATGTATAATTTACGCGATATCAAAATACCCCATACTTGAACTTTGCTTGTCCTCAAGCAATTCTTAGAATAATTTTTAGGTTAAAAATTCAATCCAAATAAACAAATACAGACACCATAGAAAAAGGTCAATGTCAGTCAACATGGTCAGAATCAGTTTTGTAAGGACCCTATATATTGAACAAACGTTACCCACTTTTAGCTTTGTGGACCACTTTCTTTGGCTACTCGAAGGACGAATAGACTCGTCAAGATTTGGTGATTAGGAGTGTGTATCAGACAAATGAAACAGAGGATATACCCAGTGGGGGTACTTTTCATCTACCTTTTATGAGGCTTTTATCCTATTGAAATTGGGATTTTAAATTTCCTCTGGGCAAACACCCGGTTTTGAAAGTTTCACCCTTGTACTGTCCTTTACTGTTTACCGTCTCAAACCTTTCATTTCCTTTTTCTCATCACCAATCATAAAACTTCAATCTTCGATCTCGACAGGCCAATGTATTCTATATCTTCAATTTTTAGCTCGGGTTAAGTCTCTAATTTTTGTAGACTTCTTGATGTTTTCGTCTTTTTTTTTTACATGATTGCATCTGAGGAAATTCCTGGAATGTTGAAACAATCAGTTATTTCTGTGACTTGCTCGATGTGTTCGACTGGATCTTCGTCTTCCGTCCCTTTGAAAGTAATGCCTTTTAGCGCGGAAAGGTAATGGCCTTTAAGCTCAAAATTTGCATTTTCAGGAATTTTTGGGCGTATAAGGCTTGGTCCTGTTCCGTCTCTTGCTCGGTTGTAGTATGCTTTCAAGGTTGGTTCTGGTTCGTTAACTGGGGCTGCCATTTCTTCTATTGGTTCTTCTTTTGGGAATATACTTCTTCTTGTTTTTCTCCTGATGTTAAATTCACGTTCTGGTTCGTTCAATGGAGGTATGATGTTCGATTGTGAACTTCGGGTCATAAACTGCACATTAGAAACTGTTTGCAAGTTGGGTGCGTTTCTCTTTTTTTTTATTAAAATAAAATATATTATTTTTTTTTATATATTATTTTTTTTATACAAATAATTTTTTTTTTATAAAAATAACAAATGGAATAAAAAAAATTTAAAACCTTTAAAACCTTTATGTAATCAATTAGTTATAACAACCGAATATCTTATCAAATCCACTATAATGCGTTGACTATCAAATAAAGAACGGCCAGGCAGGACAGTAGGGAGGCAGGACTCTTTCGGTCAATGACCTTTCGAAAATCCAACAACCAAACCGGATCTTTCTATTCTGACACCGTTCTCGTAAGTAGAATTACTAGCATGATAGTTGGATTGATAATCAATTTAGTTTGAAACAACTAAATAAATTGACAGTGGGTCTTAAAATTATTTAGTAGACAATAATAGAGAAATACATGCAAGTTTTGAAACAAACTAGAAAAATTAACTTCCCACGGTAGAAACCGTAAAAAGGATCTATTGACTAACAATTGTAAACAATAGAATTAATTAAATAACTCCCCGGCAACGGCGCCAAAAACTTGTTGTGCTCAAAACTACTAACTTGTAGTTATAATGTTTTTAAAGTCTTAATCCAATTATTTACCTAATTATATGACTATTAGACTTACGAGCAAGTATTACTCGATCATTTAATAGTATAGTTTTGGTAAGTAAAGGTATCAAATTTCCACAGGGAGTTATTAACTAACTTAAAGTTTTCAATTATCAATCAAACAGTTTTAGAGGCGAGTTTTAGTAAAAACTCGTAAAACTAAGTTTTGGATGCTTGTAAAATAGATGAAATAATAAATAACAATTATCGTAACAATACAACAATAAAGAGATAATATGATCAAATTATAACAAGGGAAGCTTTCGCCTAGGATTTGTTGATTCATATAAATCTAGGTTGACTAGTTTTGATTATGTGCAATGAGTTAAAATAGGTAGCATTAAGTGGTAGGATCATATGGTCAAGTCACCAATTCTATAATTTCTAAGTTAATATAGCACAATGGTCATGTAACTAAATAACTTATAATCATGAATAATTAATATAATCTAGCATGCAAACATAGGCCATACCCTAATGGTCATAGTGATATGATCATACAATCAATGGTCATGAGTTGTAACTAAATATGATATAAGTTTTATTTCACTAATCAAGTTTATAGCTAAAATAACTTCCCTAGTTAAATGGTCAATAACTAGTCCAATGATATATAGGTGTCAATTACACATCAAAATGGTTCATATGATCAATACGTTTAAATGGTAAAATGTATGAAACTAAACTAAAATGACACTGATATCGCCCGGAAAATATGTATAATTTACGCGATATCACCAACAGATCTGGACTTGCAACGACATACTGATACGCAAAATCTTGACCATAAGGTACATATGGCTCAAGTATGAGGCCAGTCCTAGGTTGTTCATGAACCGGCTCCTGAACCGGCTTTCGTCGTCGCTGTTTAACTGTTGAATCGTTCATCTACAAAAGTAAATTGTATATTAAATTCAACATTGTATAGTAAACCGTAAGCATATTGTCTAAAACATAAACAAATACAGTACCTGTGTAAAATGACTCTTAAAGTACTTGGAAGCATTTCTTCGCCTAACTTTGAAACTTGGTGGCGGAACTTCACTCACTGTCACCTCATCATCGTCTTCACCGTCATTCCTGTTTTCATCTTTTTCTTCTTCGTCGTGTCTCGGTGTCGCATCTCCATAAAATGACTGTCATATAAATTTCATTATATATATATATATATATATATATATATATATATATATATATATATATATATATATATATATATATATACACATATATATATATATATATATATATATATATATATACATATATATATATATATATATATATATATATATATATATATATATATATATATATATATATATATATATATATATATATATAAACACAATGGATTTTACCATTCCATCCAAATTTTGGTTGATGGGATCAAAAAATTCGTCATCCATGACCGGTTCATCCACGACCTCTTTATGCTTTCTTATTGTATCTATAAGTTTCTCTTCAAATTGATCAAATCTTTCTTTAACATTTTTCTCAACTTTCTTTAAAAGTTTGCTAATTAACATCGGTATAGCTGGCTCTCTTTTGCGACGACCTGAGCCCAACGGCCCTTCACTCGAGCAAGAGGTGCTCGACGATGACATATCTTTTCGCCTATAGTCATCCCGAAGGTGTGTAGGAATCTGCGGCATAGATGACATAACATATTCCACATATGAGGCATAATATTCTGAATGGCTCTCCTCTCTCGTAAGCCTCATACGCAAATTTGGGGGTGGATTATTTTCCTGCACATATGAACATTCAAATTATATATATATATATATATATATATATATATATATATATATATATATATATATATATATATATATATATATATATTTGAAAAGCAACATATTATAAACAGAGTCTGACTAGCACGAAACTAGACAGACAAACAAAAAACTCCAATTACAAGGGATTGGCGGCTAGACTAGGAGAAATAAACCACAGATTTCTATCTACTTTTACATTTTTAGCCCTAACATCTATCCATAAGAAGGATTCTTTTTGAATTTGGAAAACCAATTCATCGATTCTTCTGACTTTCCTCCTGAAAGTAAAGTCGTTTCTATTCCTCCAAATAAGCAAAAACGTGGCATATCCTACCGTCTCCAAGACCTTTCTCTGAATAGATGTATGACCCGCCTCACAAAGCTTATCAATGACTTCCTCAAGAGAGTTCGACTCCGTCGCCTGAGTACCCCACCACGCTCTTACCTTCTGCCACACCGCAACCGCTACAGGACAGTTAATGAAGACATGGTTAAAAGATTCGTTGTTATGTTTGCAAAGATCGCAGCAATAAGGGGACTGTATGATCCTTTTTGCTTTTAACGTGTCCTTCACGGGAAGCCTCCTTCGAAAGAGTTTCCAAATGAAGATGTTGGTCTTGTTAGGAAGCCATTTCAGCCACCTGTTAGTCCCGATAGCTTGGTTATATGTATGTATATTATATATATATATATATATATATATATATATATATATATATATATATATATACATATATATAAATATATATATATATATATAAATATATATATATATATATATATATATATATATATATATATATATATATATATATATATATATATATATTCCAATATATATATATATATATATATATATATATATATATATATATATATATATATATATATATATTGGAATATGTATATATATATACATATACATATACATATATATATATATATATATATATATATATATATATATATATATATATATATATATATATATATATATATATATATATATTGGAATATGTAAACTAACCATTGTCATTTTGTAAATAGTGTTTACTTGCTCAGCAGCCATCTTCTTTATTTGCTGCCACCTTGCAAATCTGGGAATATTTTCATTTATCCGTCGGCAAAATATACCCTCGAGAGTCGGTATGGTTTCCCATATCCAAATCTATGACAAAATATTAAAATTATATCAAACTTTCATCAAAAATTTGAAATTATAAATGGATATGAATAACCTGAAACAAATTACCTTAAACGGATATGAATCTCGAGAGCCGGTATGGTTTCCCATATCCAAATCTATGACAAAATATTAAAATTATATCAAACTTTCATCAAAAATTTGAAATTATAAATGGATATGAATAACCTGAAACAAATTACCTTAAACGGATATGAATAACCTGAAACAGACATCCTTACTGGTTTTCGGGGAGTCGGCAATTTCTCGTGATTTTCGATCTTGGTGTACATTTTATTTAACTCTCTATATTCATTTTCCCATATCTGAGTCCCCCAAGGATATCTGATAGACATAAAAATGTTATTAAATTTAAGTAATCTATTATATTTCTCTTTTATAAAACAAATTAATTTTTATTTACCTGTTAAAATCGTCAAAGTTTTCCGCCACCGAAAGCCATTCAACGATGACTTTTTCATTTTTCTCTTTTGCAAGGTAACCGACACACAAAATGTATAACAATACACACCTAACGGCGTCTTCGTCAGATAGTTGACGAAAACATGGTTGTAATATCACAGTGTGTAAATCCCCCGTTGCCAAATCCGCAGGTTTCATCCCCTCGCCGAAAACGCGTTCCACAAATGTTGATTGGACCTTCTTCATTAACCGTCTAGATCCCGCAACCCGACCGAATTTTAATCCTGTTATCAAACAGAATTCTTCGGCTCCATACGAGAGGTAGTGGTTTCCCAGTAAAAAATAAAACTGTCCCTTTCGGTCGTTTTCGTTTTGGAGCCGGATCTCGTGCATCATCAGATAACTGCACAGTAACGGGTCCCCTTTCGCAACAGGAGCATCGCCATGAGGCGCGAATACGGTGGTAGCGAATATGGCCCGTTGCGGTGGTGTTAGATGATCTACCACCTCCCGTATCTTATTTCCCGTGCCTTTCAAATTAATATCCGGTGGCGTTGTCTTATCAGCATGCTGTAAATGTCGGTAAAAACAACGTTAGTGTGAATCATTAAGGTTTTCGGAAAAAAAAAACGACCATATAGCAGCTACCGGGCATCATCTGGGTTTTGCTTAGAGGAAAACGCAGCTAAGGGCCTTTTCTGCGTTTTCCTCTGAGCAAAACGCAGATGATGGCCCTTAGCTGCGTTTTCCTCTGAGCAAAACGCAGAGGATTGCGCAGATAAGCCCATTCTCTGCGTTTTCCTCGCCCTGGTCTGCGTTTTCCTCTGCCTTGTCTGCGTTTTCCTCTGGAAAACTCATAAACCCAGTTTTTTGTGCATAGAAAACTTGTACATTATGCATAATATTTTGTACGTTCAAATAATCTAACAACTAAATCGATAACTAATACATAAAAAGAACATGAAATTTGACACGTACCTGTTTCCATGAGGAGAAATTTTGCGAAGCCATTTCAGAGCGTTTGTCGTTTATGGGATCGAAAAATTTGTCGTTTTTTCTTTCGGGATTTATATACCTGGGCTGAGAGGTGGGTAACCAATGAAAACGCAGCCCACTATGCCAAAAACGCAGCCCATAGGAGCAAAACGCAGCCCTTTGGCTGCCCAAAAGAGCAAAACACAGCTAAGAGGACGAAAACGCAGCCGCCCTATGCGAGCTGCGTTTTCGTTGGTTACTTTGGGGCATGGTATGATTTTTTGGCTATTTTGAGGCAAACCCCTAAGAGATTAGGCTATTTTAGTCATTTTCTCTTAAAAATTTGTTTTATTTTTTTAAAGTCGGCAAGCTTTAATTTTAAATCACTATTTATTATTTTTAACTTTGTTTATCACGATCCACTAGTTATTTATTTTGGTGATATTACCATGATTAGATAGGATTTTAAATTTTGCTGTTGTAATGAAAATAATTGAATACATAATCCCAATAAATTTCGATCTTAAATGGTTTTTAAAGAAAAACTATATGTTTTAAAACATTGCTTGAATGAGATGGAAAACAATCACTCAATGTTACTGATTAAATATATATGTATTTACATGTGAAATTGCTCGACATAAGAATGTTCCATCCGTATTGACAAACTTAGATTATTAAAATATGCTACACTCTAATAACATACGAATAAACAGATGGAATAGAAATCGAATGACTGACCTAGAACCAAATGGTTCCAAAATATCAGCCAATTCGTTTCATCGATACCTCCTTTTGTGTCAAAATCTATATAATAAAATAAATACATTTCAAATAACAAAATCTATATAATAAAATAAATACATTTCAAATACAATACCTAATTTAGCTCAATTTTATTCATATATTAGACTTGGATCATTGTAGTCTTATAAGAATTATGGATTCTTATAGCTTTCCTAACTGCATACTTTCAACTTTCTTGTTTATATAACAAGCTATAGATAGGTAAAAACTAGCTTTTAGTCAATAAAAAATGTTTATTTGGGAAAAAACTAGTTGATAAACTTGTTAGTAAAAACTAGGTTAAATGCTAAATTGAATAGTTTTTTTAAAAAGCTAGCTAATAAGCTACTCTTTTGGCTTTGCCAACCATGAGAACCTAGACAATGTCCAAAAATAAGCTCTAACTTATAAACCAGTTGTGTCACACCAAACATAACCTAAATTAATCTTTGTTGACCTAAAAAAAAGAAAAAGATAACATGTTATATGAATATATTAATATTTTTCCGATTAAATTAAGTCGTATGTAATGTTTTCTACTCTTTTGGTTTAATTTTTTTCTAAAACATAAACAAATATGAAAATATTTGTTTTCCGGCCTTTGTTTTTTTTAATTTAATGGGATCAGTTTTAAGTTTGTGTTTTTCGTTTTTTTTTCTTTTTCAGTTTATGAGATTTTCAATTACAGAAATGTTTCCAAGATCGGGATCTTACCTCAGATTGTTTTATGCTTTATAAGATCATAATCGGGGTGATTGGATCGGGATCGAAAGACTCTCAAGGCGTCGACCACACGCCCTAGCATAGCCTTTCCCGCAATCCCAATATGAACTAGTCTGTAGATTTTCTTTTGTAAATGTCTTTGTGATATATCAATTATAACTTGATATTGATTAAGACATCAATGATGAAATCAGTTTTCACTTTTTAAGCAGGAACTAGATGTATATATTATAACATCATCTTTATTAAGACATCAATGATGTAATCAATTTTAACTTTTGAAGAACGAACAACAATCCATGTAACTACAGGCCATAAAATAAAGAAGAAAACACATAAAACGGAATAAGAAACAAGATCATTATGACCATGTACAACTAAATACAAGAGATCACAAATGAAGTAACATGCATGTGGTGATGTTTTGCCTGATTCGAAGTGAATGGATGAAGTTATGATGTTTTATGAGACTAATCTCAACAATAAAAATAGCAAACGGATAAGAGAGTTGTAAAATTCAAAATCTACGAAAATATAAAGAAAATATTTGTTGAATTTCATATAATCGTTTAAAACATTATAAACATATCACATTTAACAACAATACTAATTAGATTGCAACGATAAACTAGAAAGAACTCAAATAGTTAGTCAAGTAAAAACCGATTGTATGCATATTTGTGTTTGGCCATTCCCCCAAATAAAAGGTAGGCATGATTTGCTTTTTGGCTAACCCGAGACCAAGACCAAAAATTCCGATTTTTAGCCCCAAAAAACTATAAAACAATAAGAATAATAATCAAATACACAGACACGTTGAATCAAAATCAATGAAAACATGAAAAAGATATTTATTGCATTCCGCAACATGTAACAGTAAAAAGCACTTTGCAAATTTATATAAAAGCATTTTGCAAATTTATATAAAACAACACAACTAATCCGTTTGCATAGTATACTAGAAAGATTAAATTATCTAATCAAGTAAAGAAATTACGTATGTTATACAAATGTCATAACAAAATAGAGTTGGTTTGGCTTTCAATTATAACAATAACAATAATAATAATAATAATAACCAACCTAACCCAACCCTAAAACTTGATATATTTCTAATAAAGAACCAAAACATTGGGTTTTAAAAACAACTCAATTTTTCTTTTCCTATTTTTTTTACACACCCATAAGAGAAAAAAGCCAAATACAAATATACAACAATTGTATTTTTCACATTCCATGTAGGAATAAAGTGTAACCATAAGAAACACAAAAACTTCTGTGGTCTCTTATGTGAGCTGGGGGGTTGCTAGAAGAATAACCCTTTTACAGAAACATGTGAATTTAACTATCCTTAACAACCTCTAATGTATAATGAATTTGACTTCAACATACATAAAAATAAAAAAAGAAACGGAACCTAATGTTTTTTTATATAAATGTTTTAATTTATCTCGGGATTGCGTTTTTTCTCAACTTTTCTTGATATTTGGCAAGTGAATACCACAAACCACCGAGAGTGTTGATCACTAATCCGCTCACATTCAAAAAGTGTACTTGAACTCCGCCAAGTAAGAAGAACCCGAGAGTCTAAAATCGACCAATCATAAATCAGTTTAATTAAATTCATGAAAAATCAAATCTTTTAATCACGCACTAAATTTCAAGAAATAGCATTGTACTTCCATTTATTTGTCTATAATAGCATCATACTTTAAATTATTAATATTACATCAATTTACTTTCAAGTTTTTTCTCATTAAGGCATTGTTGTACTTTTAAAAAACCTACCAAATTATAACATTGTATTTTTAGTTTTTTTTAAGTATTTAGGACATTGTAGCTTGAAAAATTTACCAACTATAACAATTATTTTCTTATTAGGGTATTGTACTTTGTAAAATCTACACAATTATACCACGGAGAATTGCTTTGTAATTTGTATGACATTGATATAAGAGAAATCTCCATTAAAGTCCCAATATTTTGACTCGGTTTATGAAAAAGTCTCAAATTAATTTTTATTAACAAAAAAGTCCCAAATTAATTTTTATTAACAAAAAGTCCCAAATTAATTTTTATTAACAAAAAAGGACAAAAACTACATGTTTTATCTTCAATAAAGTCCTAATATTTTCACACAGTTTACGGAAAAGTCCCAACATTAGCTGGTTTTCTGTCCTTTTTTGTTAATAAAAATTAATTTAGGACTTTTTCATAAACTGAGCCAAAATATTGGGACTTTATTGGATATTTATAATTGGTTAGATTTTTTAAATACTATGTTGTAATAGAAATAAATGAAAGTATGATGTAATGATAAACAAATAAATGAAAGTAGGTTGTTATTTCTTGCATTAAAATGCTTTAAATGATGGTGAAAAGTATGGGAAGTTACCGTGGATCCAACGCCCTTGAGGACCCCCACAATGGTTGTAGTAAGGGCAGAATTGACAATTGTACATAAAAACATGGTGTAGTTTAATATTATCCCCATCACAAGTGAAAGAACAAACATCACAAAAAAATACAAGGAAGCACTCTGCACAACAAGAAATGGGAAAACTCAAATTAGCATCAAGAAAAAAAATTCATAATTTCTTAAATGTATTAATAAATACAAGGGTATAAATTCTCCATTTTATATCGATAATGCAATTTTTTGCCCTATATTTAGTTAGATGAATTTGTCAAACACTCAAATGTCTAAAATAACTTACTATGGACTAAATATGATACCATCACTACTTTGTAAATAATATAAAGGGGCAAATTAGTAATTTATTTCCTAGAAAGGACATATTGCAGTTAATGTTAAACTTTTTACAAATTTGCCCTTCGTTACCCAAGTGCCCGTCACTTTCTCAAATATTTTTTTAAACATCATTTATCAAGACAACACATAATACAAAAAGAAAAAAAAAACAAACAACGCCTTAGTGATTAACTTTTTTTTGGTTATATATATATATATATATATATATATATATATATATATATATATATATATATATATATATATAATATTTAACGACATCAAATGGTGTTTTAAATAATTTCAAGAATTAAAAAGTTTATGATGGGATTAGATATTACCTTTGCGTATAATAATGAGACTGAATTTGGGAATTCTCCGGTAACAATTATAAGAAAAATCAAGAAAGGCAAGGATAAAAGGCTATTGTAAAACATGATTTCAATTGATGAAAGCCCATCTTCTGCACCCGATCTTTCTACCAAAACAAGGTACATTGTCTGCATATACAAATTAAATGTTATTTTTATATTTTAATATATTTAAATTTAAAAAAATGTATTATGGAAATGAAAAAACCCTAAAGCCTAATGGTTGAATTGTAATTATAGAATCTATTAGTTACAAAACCAACAATCAAAACGTAATAAATGCTCATGAAAACCCAAATAAGATTATAAATTTATAATGAATAAAAAATAATTTAGTTGTTTTAAAAAAGGGTTGTCATTAGTAACTTTATATATAAAAAGGGTTATATTAAAAGTGGTTGGATGGAATGGAAAGAGAAAGGAATGGAATGGAATGGCCAACAGGCCATGGTAACGGAATAACTCGTTACATTCCATGATCATATTATATATAAATACAAGGTGTAGTTTTATCGTTATACTATATATATAACTGAATCAATAATTTTAGAGTTTATTTACAAAACTGAAAAATTATACATATTATAAATGCTCATTAAAACACAAAAAAGAGTATCATAAACATTGAGGTTTTTAATAATTCTTGAAAAAGTAAAATTAAAATTTAATTAAAATCAGGAATTTTCATTCCATCCATGATGAAATGAAAAAAAAAAGAAAAAAAAAAGAAAAAGAACTCGCGCCTTAAGGAATGAAACTTAACAATAGGGAAAAACAATCAGATTCCTTCAAGAATGGTAGGAAAAAGGAGAAACAAACAGCTGTTTGTCATTCCAATGGAATGCACCATTCCATTCCTTCTCCAATTCCATCATGCCTAACACTTAAACATTGAAAAAACTAGAATCTAACCTGGAAGAAAACCGATATAAGAGCCATGATGTATCCAAATAAGTCAAAAGAAAAATCTCCCATTGCAGCAATAATTACCCCTGCAGCAGTTAGTGATACAGAAAGAATCACCTGAAAAAAAAGACTCAAAAAGTTACTTCAAGAAACTATGCAAGAATACAGTTGCCACATCAGCTCAAATGAATAAGAATTAAATGCAATGTACTTTCATTAATTTGTTTATTATAGCATCATACTTCCATTTCTTGCTACTACAACATTGTACTTTAAAAAATCTACAAATTATAGTAATGTCATCCAAATACAAAGTAAATTTCACTGATATAATAAGAAAAAGGGCAAATTTCAAAAAAGACACTAACTTTTAAAAAAAAATCGATTTTGACACTGTTATTTTTTTTTTTTCAATTAAGTCATTAGGTTTTCAATTTTTTTCAATTAAGTCACTATGTTTTCAATTTTGTTTCAATGTTGACCACTTGACCGGTCAACCCGGTTGTCAACTGACGTGGCATGGTGACATGTCATTCTTTGATGATGTGGCGCTGACGTGGCACCTAAGTGTCAAAATTGAAAACGTAGCGCTGACGTGGCATGGTGACGTGTCATTCTTTGATGATGTTTTAAGTGTTTTCACTTCTTATAAATAAGGTTAAATGAGAAATTAGCAATGTATTTCCATTTATTTGTTTATTATAACATCCTATTTTCATTTCTTTCTTTTACAATATTGTATTTTGAAAAATCAACCAATTATAGCAATATCCTCTAAATACAAAGTAATTTTCACTGTTTTAATAATAAAAATTGAAAGCACAATGCTATAATAAATAGATTTTTGAAAATTCAACACCTTAATAAGAAAAAAACTGAAACTACAATGCTGTAATAGAAAGAAACAGAAGTAGAATGCTATAGTACACAAATATATGAAAATAAGTTGCTATTTTTGCATTTTGCTTAACAAATAAAGGCAACAAAAAACAGCTTAATTGAACCAAGAAATATCAATGGAAAATTTGAACTTTTATGGAATGCAATAGAATTACCTGTTTTGAGTGTTTGCCCTTTTTATAAAAAAGTCCAGCAATTAATACAGCAAGAGGTGTAAGTCTTTTTATAGCAATGTACATTGGAATATTGACTCCTTTCAAACTTGCTAAAGCAAAAGCCACATTCCCATTGTAAAATAGTGAAACAAGTACAAGTTTTTTGGCTGTGTCAACATTTAATGCTTTTGCTCTTGTAAATCCCATTATTCTTCCAAAGTGTATAAGTAATGCAGTTGCCATTTGCTAAAAAAACATTCACAACAAAATTTGTAAGTACTTCTAAAAAAGAATGTTGTTTGAAAAGGTTAATGTAGTTTAGATACCTGTAAGGTAAGGAGAGTCATGGAGTATGCATACTCCATGACAACTGCTTTGTTTATGAAAACCATGGCCATTGATGCGATTCCATATGATAATGCAGCAAATAAACTGCATCGTGGATGAGAATGAAGTTATAAGAGGGCTCAATATTGTAAAGAAACAAGCAAGCAGATATATAAAAGAAGTGAAACTCTTTATAGCTTGTATAATTCATCCACAGTAATGGCCTATGCGTTCTTATTCTTCTAAAAATCCTTGTTGGAAACTGGCATCTTAACTTCAAAGATGATTTACTCCATCTAACAGAATGGTTTGCAAGCTCCTTTATCTTACCATTGTTATACCAGGGGTTATATTAGCAGCTCAGCTCATGAATCAATTGAAACAAAGCTCCGATCTTACTTAATCAACTAATAAAGTAGATCTACAAACACTGACAACATACATTCCTAAATGCAACAGTAAATCCGCAGAAATACACATGAACTGTGCTACTACACGGAACAGATCTGATCTGAGAGCATTATTTAATAGAAAACAGAAGACAGAAGATACCGATACATCAAATAAACAATTAAACTTGCAATTGATCGAGAATTTGGAAAGGAACCAACTGACCTGAGATACGGAGGCGTCGTGTCTCTGTCCATGGTGTGAATTTACAGTTACGAAGAAATAATTGATACTATGAGGGAAAATTCACCAAATTTCAATGAAGGGGGAAGGAGGGTGAAACGGGTTAATCATTTAAAGATGCAAAGGGTTTTATTCTATCCAGTAAATTGAGCTTGTTAACAATAATGGCGGCATTGCAGTAGTTGTAGAAAATGGATCTTTGGGTTGGTAGACAGTCAAGTAATTAGGGTTTTCTCCATGATTGAAAACCCACTTTGGGAGGTGGGGTTGACAAGCTTGTTGAGAAGAGAAGGGCGTTTGGGGATTTGGGAGTTGGGAGTGTCTTTGGATCTCTAAATCGACACACACGTCGGTTCAAAGGAAAGACCAAATATTACGTCTTGTTTATGGGTTAAGTACCGACAGTACCGTTATATCGATAAATTTAGTACTATAATCTTGTAAGTTTTTGCATAAAATAATAAAAAATTAATGAAATAACTAAAATAACCAAAAAAATCTTTATAACTTATAGACGTGGCAGCCTGTAGGCCACGACTGAGGTGTCCTATGGTGGACAGCAAAATGATAACTTCAAGTCTGGTGTAATGATAAGGTGAATGTCTTTTTTCCAAGATGTCGTTGGTCCTAGTCTTAGAGGAACCTTTTTGTTATGTCCCTGAAACTCAAAATGATTTTGAAGGAAAAAGAGTATACACTAAGGATCACTAGATACGCAGACATCGTAACTTACCATTACACTAGCTTGAAACTTGTGTCTCTAAATGTCTTCAATTATTTTAAGTTGAAAGAACCAATAATTATTTTTTGGAAATTGCAGCCGAATATATGAAATTGCAGCCCAATAAAGTCAACCTGCGATTTCTTTGGTTATTTTGGTCATTTCGTTAATTTTTGGTTATTTTGTGGCAAAAGCTTATAAGATTATGCTAAATCTGTCGTTTTCTCTATATTCTAATCCAATGCGACTTATAGCGAAGTATTTAAATTATATAAAGAATATATTTAATAATTGGTTTTGTGTAAGAAAAATACTATTGAAATATATATTTTGTATAAAATAATGCCATCTAATTATTATGTACAAAAAATGTCATCTAAAAATATCATTCATCTTTATTACAACTTTGGTTTTTGTGGTTATATTAAATTACAATTTTCATCCTAGTTTTGAAAATATTGCACTATTGGTCCTTACTATTGACAAAATTTATCCGTTTTGGTCATTGATGCATATAAAAAGACCAGTTTTCCCTTTTCAATATAGTTTTATTTATTTTTATCATTTTTCTAAATTTTAATAATAATAAATGAAAATAATCTATCCCACCCCCTCTCCTACACCCACTATCGGTGACCCTTAAAATTTCAACCTCTGCGAGGTTGTGAATTGATTGAGCAAATGAAGTAATGCATGAAGCTTAATAGAAGCTTATAAATGTTCTAAACTTATCGAAAATATATGTTGCTTAGTTAGAACGAGAAAGTTGTGAGTCTTACTAGTTATAAGGAAGGAAGAAAAAGATTGAAACTTTTGAAGATTTTGAGGATTTTGAGGGTGAGGATTTTTTTTTTGAAATACAGATCCAACAACTGACAGTTACTTCAAGACAATTAATTTTGGAAACTGGAGGATGTCCATAACAACGAGGACCACTACCATCGCCAGAATTCGAGGGTGTTTTGGTTGGTATCGTCTTTAGAGTCTTGGGGATCTGAATGTGGAAGTCAGGGTGATAGGGTGATATGTTGGTGTTGGTGCTATTGCTAGGAGGTGATGAATATGGGTTGTTGGTGGGGGCAAGTGGGTGTGCACCGTCGAAGGAAGGAGGAAGGTGATTTGTCGATGAGATGTTGTAGGAGAGGTGAAGGGTTTTCTTTACCATTTGATCTGACAATGAGATTATATATATATATATATATATATATATATATATATATATATATATATATATATATATATATATATATATATATATATATATATATATATATATATATATATATGGGTTAATGCTACAGTAACCCATCATACTTTTCATGTTGCATCTATTTGGTCCCTAAGCTTTTTTCCTTGCTACTTAGGGGCTCAAAATTTGGAAAACTGGGTAAGGAGAGTGTGGAAACCGGTTCCACCCGGTTGCTGTCCAGCTCATCATGTGATCTCCTTCTAAAACAAACAGAGAAATATCTCCTTTCACAATCAATTACCACTCGCCAGCTTCGAAGGCAGTAGATGCAATTTCGACCTCTGTTGCCGACCAAAATTTTGTTGCCGTCATCGGCGACGATGGTGTGCTAATCGCAGAAATATCTCCTTTCATCCTCGCTTACTGTAAAGAAATAGTTGCAATCGTGATTGCTACCTTATCTGTCAGCAATCTTATTGTGTACATCGACTGTGGCAGGCCGCCTGAGGATATAATCAGGATGGTGGAAGCTAGGTTGAAAGAGAGGAATCTGAAGGGAGTGCTCGAGGAGTTTTCGATCCACTCCTCCAGAATTCTATATCGTAACAACTTTTCTTGAGGAATCGCTAACATCTCCGACAACCACGAAGTCCGGGAGCTATAACAGGTCAAGCAGGTACTCCGTCAGGATAATGAGGAAGGCAGAGGCTATCGTCTGCTATCTACAAAGCTCTTAGTAGCGATGGTGATTCTGGCAATCGTACATCGTGTGAGTTATGTGTGGGTGATTAGAGAAGACTGTAGCGTGGTCGGAATAGTGTGGTTTTCCGGTATTTTGGAAGTTTTCCAAAAACATTTATAGAGCATGACCGACTAGCGTTATGAAGAGGGCCAATGTTTAAACAACTTGAAATGTGAAGGGGAAACACGTGGCAAATTTTTTGTTGCTTAGTTTTATATTATCGCCTTACCAGGTGACTCACCACCATGTGACCAAATAAACATTTATTTCCAAACCTGGAGCCACTAAGCAGCAAGGAAAAAAGCTTAGGGACCAAATAGATGCAATATGAAAAGTACGATGGGTTATTGTAACATTAACCATATATATATATATATATATATATATATATATATATATATATATATATATATATATATATATATATATATATATATATATATATATATATGGTGGGGTGTGGGTGTCGGGTGGGGTGGGGTCTTTTCATTTATTATTATTAAAATATAGAAAAATGATAAAAATAAAAAATACATTGAAAATGGTAAACTAGTCTTTTAATATGCATCATGGACAAAAAATCGATAGATTTTGTCAACTATGTAGTGCAAGATTTTCAAAACTAGGACTAAAACTATAATTTAGTGAAAACAACAAGGACCAAAATTGTAATCAAGATGAATGGTACTTTTGTACTTAATAGCTAGATGGTATTTTTGTACAAAAAAATATACTTTGATGGTGTTTATTGTACAAAGCCAATTGTTAGATGATTTTTTTATACTTAATAAAGATTAATGGTATTTTTTGTACAATTTGAAAACTTTGTTACTATTTTAAGTCGTTATCCAGATAAAACATAGATAAATATGTCAACCCAAAAAATAAAATTGACCATACACATTTTCTATAATAATAAAATTTTTCCAAACAATCAAATTTTTAATCAATTGAAAGTTATAAATAACATAAAGTTAAAAATATACGATGTTACCTTGAAAAAATGATTGATATTTAAGATATTAATTATGATTGAAATTAAATAAATGTCTAAATACGTTAATTTTAAATTAATTAATCATAACAATAGTTAAAAAACTATATTAAATAAAAAATTACATTTAACTTAATTTTCATGCAACATGTAGATAGATACAACTGAGATGATATGATCCTACAAGATGTCTATATAATTTGATTAATCATCATAATAGTTAAAAATAACAATAAATAAAAAATTAACTTTATTTTTAATCTCACATGTAACCTACATATAGAAACTATTGAGATGATGTGCTTTTAATGTATATTTATGTTATCATATATAAATAATTACAACGTTTTATAATAACGTAAGAATATTATTTCAATATGACAATGACATAATTATTTTTGATAACATATTTTTCAATATTTTAATTACATTATTGTATTCTGCATAACACAAGAGTTAGGGTTCCAGGTCGGGGACTTTGTTCTCCTTGAGGTGTCATCGTAGAAGAAAGTTATTCGGTTCAGACAACGGGGCAAGTTGGATCCTAGCAGATCAAACTCTATTAGGCCATCCGGTGTGCCCATACACACACTCTCACTTTTTCTCTTCCACATCAGCACCCCTCACTCCTCCCATCACCCTTGGAAATGGAACCTCTCACTTCTCTCACATTTGGTACAAATAGTTATGCATAATGTACAAGCACTTACCTCACCCAATGGAGACGTCGTGCAACGTCTGGACACTGCGCGAGGCCAAAAGTGAGAGCACCTCTCACTAAGGGGGCGTTGTTCCCCTTGAGCTCGCACACCTCGCACCACCCCGACGTCGAGCACACCTGATGGCCTTAGGTTATTGCTCATATGGGAACTAAGGCCTATTGTTTAAAGTTGTCTGAGTAGGTCGGTTAGATCCACAATATTTTCATTGTAAAGTCCCAAAATCCAGAGTAAAATTTTTGTTTTAAATACATATCAAATATATAAAACGGGTCGGAAAATAGGAACCATCTAATTAAAACTCAACATAAAGAACATGTAAAACCGGGTTTACAAAATAGTTACAAACATTATTCAGCGGAAGACTTGAATACCAAAATCCCATATGCGATATAGTCGCGCCGTTGACAACGCCTAGTGATATTACATATTTTAGTCGTTGTTGAGCCCTATTCTTAGTGAAATTATATCATTTGTATCGTGGAATTCTCACTTTTCGTGCCAGTACTTGTTTGGAGGAAAGTAATGTAAACAGGGACCAAAAGCGTACAAATTGGAGAAAGTTTGGAGAAGAAGGAAAAATCAGGAAAATACGTACGCGCGCCGCGGAATCAAGAGGGTGCGACGCGGATACAAGGCGGTGGAACAAAATTCAAAGTCCGATAAAACGGGGATAAGCCAGCATGCGCGCCGCGGTTTACTTAATTGCGCGGCGCGGCTGCGGGAAAATTGCAACTATAAATAGAGCCATTTACAGCCGAAAACCCTAGCAAAGACCCGGTGGAAAAACGACCTGGAAGCTCTTTGACTCCGTGATTAAGCATCAGCAACCTCTCAATTGGTATTTTATGTTTTAGAATTTAATTTCATTTTAGTATTAGTTAGCAATAGTGGCTAGGGTCTTTGGGAGTGACAACCACCGACCTTGAGCACTTTAGTTTACTGTTTTTCAGTATTGGTGACTGTATTGCATCATTGGAATTCGTTTTTGGTTAATGAGAAGCATTTGGTTACAAGTAATCTTTGTTTTTCGGTGTTTTGATGATTGATATCGATTTTGTGTGTTTGGATTGTGCTTGGATGATTGTTTTGACCTTTTTGGACTGTTTTCCCTTGTTGATTGCAGTAGCCAATTAGGTTAGTCCTTTAGGTTTGAACTCTAGCCATCTACTGTTGTCCCATTAGATCTTAGTTCTTGGTTTAGTTTATGCCTTGTTTTGGTTTATATTTGGATTGTTGGATGCCTTTGTTTACTTCTGAATTAGAGATGTACTTCTGATTTCAGAAAGTAACTAGGTTTGGTTTGAAGCTTAGCTTAGTCTATGCTTGTTTTGGGAGTGCTTAGTTTAGGATTTTCGAGTTTTAGTGGCAAAGGTTTGGAAACTAAAGTCCTCCGACTATAGCGTGACACTATAGTTGGTAATCTGTCATCTGGTCTGACCACGTAGCTCCTGCGGATCGACCCTGACTACCACTATGCTAGTGTGTGTGTGTTAGGTTTCTCTTATTTTTGACCGCATGACGACCTAGGCGTGTCAAATTTTGGCGCCGTTGCCGAGGAGCTGTGAGCTTAGATTAGGTGATTAGTAGGAATTTCAGTTTCTTTATTTTCTTTGAGATTCATTTAATTGGTTTTTGATTTTTGATTTTTGCGGGCGTGTTGCATTAGTGCATGCGTACCCGCAGGGGTGAGCAATTATCCCCTTTGCGTTTTGACTCAGAGATTGAGCGAACTGCGTACAAAATCCGTGCACGTAGGCCTTTAAATACAATGAGTTTTAGTAACATCAGTAGTAGTCCAGTAAGTGTTGCCCAAGAACCATCAGGTGAGGCAACGGGGATGTCTTTTATTCCCCCGGTTTCGGAGTTTCAATTCGGGAGCACGAGTGCTTCTGGTGGTGCAGTTTCAGCCCCTGTACCCATACCATCATGCACTCCACCATCGATTCCACCATTTCCACCAGTATCACAACAACAATCCACGAATCCATTCACATCTGCAATGTCTTGGGGAGAGCCGACCCGTGATGGCACCCCAGTCTCTAGACATCAGACACCAATTTCACAACCATTTTCTCAACCATAACCTGTTCTATTTAAACCTCAACCCACATTCCAACCTACACAACCACAACAATACCAGCCACCTCTTCAGCAACAGTACCAATATCCAGAGGAAGAGGAGAGATATGATGAAGAAGATGAAGGATGGGTCCCACCAGCACCACAGCAACCCAGGAACCGAGGTTGAGGACCTCTGAGAAGAGCACCACAGTATCAACCACCACAAGGTCAGCAGGAATATAACGGTCATCACCCTTACGGTAATCCTGCCCAACCTTTATATTTTGCACAACCGAGAAGGCAATCGGTTGCATCACACTTCCAGCTACGGGAGTATGATGACTCGTTGCCAATTTACATTCCTGACAATGTTGAATCTCAAGTAGAAATAAGGCCTCAGTTGTTAGGAATATTACCGGAGTTTAGGAGATACAAGCAGGATGACCCATACAACAATTTGTATGAATTTATAGCGATTGCCAATGCTAACAACCCTAGGAATACTAATAGGAACATCTTCAGGCTTAGGTTATTCCCATTCACTCTTAAAGACAAAGCCAAATACTGGTTTACGTCTTTACCAGCGAACAACATCACCACATGGGACCAGCTCAAGGCCAAGTTCCTACAAGAATTCTATCCGGCGAGCAAAACAACGGAAATCAGGAGGGTCATTCAGGATTTCCAGCAAAAGCCAGGAGAGGCTTTCCACGAAGCATTCGATTGACTGAAGGAGTTACTGCGATCTTGGCCGCACCACGAGATTCCCAAATGGCAGTTGGTCAAGTTATTTTTTGAAGGAGTCAGCGAAACACACCAGGCGATGATAAATGCCTCGTCAAGCGGGACATTTATTTGGCAAGACCCGGAGGAGGCCTGACAATTCTTGGAACAATTGAGCAATGGCTCCAAAGCAAATTTTTCTACGAGAAAGAATGTAGGCACAACAGCAGCAGTGGGAGCTGATGCTGATTGGAAGAAGGAGGTAAAAAAGGAGATACGTGAATTAAATAAGAAGTTTGACAGGCTCATGTCAACGCTGCAGAATGGACCTCAGGGTCAACCACAAGGAGGTCAAGGAGGACCAAAACTCAGGAGGTAAACCAAGTTTATGGCCAGGGTCAAGGTCAGTATAATAATGGACGACCCTACAGACCATATAACCAAGGGCAGCCACAGAACTACAACAACTAGAGGCAAAATAATCACGAAGGTCAATCTTCTAATCAGCCTAGGTCATACCAGCCCGCAAATAATAATGGAAATGCAAACGGGGGTGGTAGCAACAACAATAATAGGGGGCCGACACTGCTGTCAAAAATGCCCCAGGAACTCAAGAAGACCTAGTGGCAAAAATGTATGAAATGTTCAGTGCTACTCAGCAGCAGTCCCAGGCCAATGCAAAAGCTATCGCAAACATGGAAAGGCAAATTGGACAAATGGCCGAAGATCAGCGAAAAAGGGACAATGGAAATTTGCCAAGTGCTACAGAGATTAATCCAACTCATAATCAGCGAGCTGGGAAGGAGCACGTTAATAATGTCGAGGCTGAATGGAGAAATGTCACTTTAAAGGACTTATTGGATTCAGGAAGTGAGGCAGAGCTTAAGGAGGAAGAAAAAGTTTAGGAGAAAGTGGAGGATAAAGGAGAAGGTAAGAAAGGAATAAAGGAAAAGGAAATCCCTGTTGAGGAAGGAACTCAACCAGAGGTGGACAAGGAGGTCCAGGAAGAAAAGCAGTCAGTAATAGCAAGAATCAAGCAAAAAAAGAAAGATAAGAAAGGGAAGAAGAAACAGGAAGCACCCAAGCCAATAGGGCCATTGATAAACCAACCTCTGTGGGATGAACTTAAGGATGCTCCTGAGGATACAAGAATTCTTCAGGAGATGTGTGATAGAAATGGAAAAAGTAAGATTTCCGCACCAGATACCGTTAGATTGACTATCAAGTGAGGCACTTTTGGGAACACTGCCCAAAAAAGAGAAGGATCCTGGATCACCATTGATCACTACTACTGTAGGAGATGTGGTCATTCGGAAAACTTTGCTGGACTTGGGAGCAAGTGTAAATGTGCTACCGGGGGTACTTGTATGACAAGTACAAGAATGAAGAATTAGAGCCAGCAAGGGTTGTACTACAACTGGCTGACCAATCAACAAAAGTATCCCGAGGAAAATTGACTAATGTCATAGTCAAGGTTGGAGATTTCTTCGATCCTGTAGATTTCCTAGTCATGGAGTATGAAAGTGTGGATGACGCGCCTGCGCTTATTCTGGGACGCCCATTTTTGGCTACGGCTGGCGCGGTAATTGACTACAAGACGGGGGATGTGGACATCTCCTTTGGGACACGAAAAAGAAGGCTGAATGTGTTCGGCAATCCTGTATCCCTACCTTCAGAGAACGGTGACAAGCAACTGGACAAAAGTGTGTTAATGGAGCCTGGGATTAGGAACAAAGGAAAAGTATGGACGCGAACAGGGGAAGGAGGAAAGGAAGAGATTTTAATAGGAACAAAGGATCATCCATTGGCCACTATTGATAAGGAGCAGTTGCTGGATATGATGGAGATGCTAGATGCGAGACATCAACAATATGAAAAAGAATCAAAAGAAAGGGAAGCAAAAGTATTCAAGCTTTTGGAATCACAACAACAATGGATTAGTGGAGTAAGCGATAGGATGACCCAACTCACATCCTTAATGTCGATGATGGCCCACAATTTCATACCAGGATTCAAGAAAATGTCATCAGAAGTCCAAGGAGAGGAAGAATAGGAATAGGAGTTTCACGTCTGGCTGAAGACGTTAAACTTAGCGCTTGTTGGGAGGCAACCCATCGTGTCATAGATTAGGTTCCGTATTTCTTAGCAATAATTAGGAAAAATTTTATCATTAATTGCAGGTACCAGTGGTCTAAGGCAAGTGTGGGGTCGTGTGAAGTTTTGGAATTTTTAATGACCGCGCCGTGGTTTGTTCATATGCGCGACGGGAGATCGTAAATCAACCCGATGCGCAGGGGTTGATTTGGTGACACGCGCGCCGCGGGTTGTGCAATTTGCGCGACGCGGGAATCGATCGGTCTGTTTTCTTCCATATTAAGGTAAACCGCGACATTATTCACACACACCACGACTCGGAGCTCTGATCACCAGAAAATTCTCGCAATTTTTCTTGCTCTTTTCATTCCCACTACTACGGTACGTCATTCTAACTAGCTATTACTCGTTTAAACTAGTGATTAGATAGTTAATTTGAGTGATTTGTTCAAAAAGTTCAAAACTTAGAAATCGCCAATGCTGACTCATAGGGTGTTTGTTTTGCCAAATAGATACCCTAGATGAGTTAGTCGGCATCTAGGCTACCTTGTGGTTTGAATCTTAACAGGTTAAAACTCGATTTTGAGTTTGGATTTTGGAAACACCCGCACGGCGCGCCGCACCGCGGTGCGGTGGGGAAGAAAAGGACTTATTTTGCAAAAAAAATTTCGTTTGTGCAGATCATGTTCAGACTAGACCACAACTTCCTTCAGTTTCCAGAGGGGCCAGCGGCCTCTGTTGAGTACCGATCACGGAGAGACACTTTGACGGGTCGTCGGGTTCTAGAGGCGACCATTATTGACAGGGCCATCCTCGGGGAGGCCGGGTTCTCGGGCGAGATAGAGCCATTTCTACACCGTACCTGGACCCATGGGGATGCGTCTTTTACTTGCCGGGGCTGGGACAGGCTCATGGCCACAGACGAGGATGTTGTGTACACGGAGCTCCTCCTGGAGTTCCTTTCGACGATTGAGTACACACCGAGGGCGACAGACCCACGGGCGAGGTTGATTCGATTCAGGCTGGGGGGCATGCATAGGGAGTGCAGCCTTCGGGAGTTTGCGAGGCGCACTGGGATATATGTGGAGGCGGATTTTCAGCACCGCCATTTTCCCCAGTTCTTTGATGCATGTATCCAGGGGCAGCCGGAGAGGCCTGCCAACATGGAGGTTTGGGCACCATTGTCCAACATATTCTACGACGCGGGGACTTCCCGGGAGAGCCACCTTCGAGATCCACTCCACCGCCTCATGCACCGCATCGTCTCCACCTCCATCATGCAGCGGGAGGGGGCGAAAAGGTGTCCGGGGAGGATATGACGTTTTTATGGGTCCTCCTTGACCCCTCCAGGTTCGTTCACCTTCCCTTCGCCTTAGCTGTTGCCTTATCCACCCGCCCGACGGGGGCCTCCGCTAGCAGTTCATTGGGCCGAGGATACTTCATCACCCGCCTGGCCCGATCATACCGGATCCTCACAGCCCGCACTGTCGCCACCTTGACCGCTTTACCTCCATCTCGCACGACGGCGCGAGCATTGGAGAGCATGGGGATAATTCAGCAGCAGCGCCCGGGACAGTTCGTCAGGGCAGAGACCGAGGCACCCCAGGCTCCACAGCCAGCATACGCTCAGCCTGGCAGGAGACGACGGAGGCAGGTAGCACCTGCAGAGCCAGCTCCTCAGCCTCAGCCACCCTAGCAGGAGGACCTGTCGGCCATCCACCGATTAGAGAACAGGGTCACCAGGGTAGAGGATCAGCTGGAGTGGATTGGAGAGGTGCTACTACAGATGGCATCAGCACAGGGCCATCAGACCCGCCCATACCCAGCTCGAGCCCACGACCACGAGGCCGGACCCTCCAGGCCACCAGGTGGTAGTTGATGTATTTTTCTTTTTCTATTATATTTTTGGGATATATGTACTGAATTTATGACACATTCTATCTTTTGCGTATGTATATTTTATTATGTTTGCATTTAATGTTTTGTTGAGTTATCCATGCTATACCAAATTGGGGGAGGAGTTGTCTCAGACAAGTGTGGGGTCACCGTGCCCCCTCCACTTGTCTTGACCACCGACGTGTTCACTATTGCGCCACAACTCCAGATGCGAAAGCAATGACACTTTTTGTTCGAATTTGTGCCTGTGACACTGAGTACCAACCTAGCAGTCTACCGTCAAAAGGGGTAACTCTTTCTCCCTTGTTCTAAAATATTTTTATGTACAACGGGGACGTTGTACGGTTTTAAGTGTGGGGTGTGGACGGTCGAAAGAGAACTTTTTTGAAATTTTTGCAGAAAAGACCAATTCTAAAATTATTTTTTAGCATATTTTTCAAAATTTTACTAAATTGTAATTTTGAAACGAATGGTTTGTGATTGTGATAGCATTAGTATTTTTCAAGAGATACTCTTGAGTTGTGATCATGCTATTAGGTAGTCAAACAAGTTGAGTTTTAGGAGTTAGACGATTGGATTGTTTAGGATTGGAATTTAGGAAGGAAATGTCAATATGTGGCCTTTGTTGTTCGAGCCGGTATGTCCGAAAAGGGTGGCCTCGAAGAGGCACTTATGCACCTTACCACCTAAGATCGTCTGGTTTGGGATGGTATTTCCGAAAGCTCGTTACACGGACAACATCGAAAGTCATGGGCAGTTCCTTAATGGCCTTTAGAATCTGAATGAGTAAGTACACTTCACTGTGGACAGAAAATTTGTAGTCAAGGGTTCTCTAGAAAGCCATGAATTCCAAAGAACATTCTGATTAGGTTCTCGCGAACTATTTCACTCTAACTCTTGAGGCAATAAGCTTTGAAACTAAACACAGTCAAAAAATTGTTTGAGTCTTAGTTAGAATTTATTAAAAACTCTCTTGTTTGGGGACAAGCAAGGCACAAGTGTGGGGTGTTTGACAACGCCTAGTGATATTACATATTTTAGTCGTTGTTGAGCCCTATTCTTAGTGAAATTATATCATTTATATCGTGGTATTCTCACTTTTCGTGCCAGTACTTGTTTGGAGGAAAATAATGTAAACAGGGACCAAAAGCGTACAAATTGGAGAAAGTTTGGAGAAGAAGGAAAAATCAGGAAAATACGTACGTGCGCTGCGGAATCAAGAGGGTGCGACGCGGATACAAGGCGGTGGAACAAAATTCAATGTCCGATAAAACGGGGATAAGCCAGCATGCACGCCGCGGTTTACTTAATTGCGCGGCACGGCTGCGGGAAAATTGCAACTATAAATAGAGCCATTTACAGCCGAAAACCCTAGCAAAGACCCGGTGGAAAAACTGAAAGGTTTTCCGCAACCATGAACTAAATAACCAGAGTTCACATGCAACCTAGAAAAGATCTATGTTTTCTTACTTTGAACATGTAACTAATTCCTAAAGGCCAAACAAAAATTAACTATTAAAAATAAATCAGAAAAACTAACCTTTAGTTTTAATCTTGAAGCTAAGCAGCACAAGTGTCATGCCTCAAATGAGATCACACCCAGGGAGCCAGAGGGTGGACGAAAATTCCAGAGAGAATAATAGAATGAGCACTAATAATGGGGCCTAGGGTTCCCTATTTATAGGGAAACAAGAAACCCTAGCCGTCAGCCATTTTCCGGATTATACGTACGCGCGTCGCGGCCTTTACATTGGCGCGCCGCGCGCCGCAATTCAACTATTGAATTCGTACGAATATGTACGCGCGTCGCGGCCTTTACATTGGCGCGCCGCGCGCCGCAATTCAACTATTGAATTTGTACGACTTTAATCCTTGACTTCCTGATTAATCTAATTAATGCCACAGAAATTAATCTAATTAATTCATGATTAATTATTAATCAATCAATATAGTTTCTAATTAATATATTATCACTTTAATATATTACCAAACCATATCTTTTATTTCTATTGATTTATTAATCCCATAATAAACCAACCTTTCTCTCTACCGAACTTTCTACCAAACCTCCAGCTATGAGGGTAACCCAAATGGACTTTGCTTCTATTAATTAAGTAAATACAAATTATTAGTCATGGCTTAGACACCTAATCCAACAGTCTCCCACTTGGATAAGTCTATGACTATAATTACCAATTTAACCTCTAATTAATCAGCAAACTGTAGCTTCCTAGAAACTGCTGCCGAACTCTGACCTAGTCAGTTCTGTCCATAGATAAGTGATCAAATGATCCTCCGTCCAACAAGATATTTTCAGACATGAGACACGGATTGAGATCAATCTCTGTCTGACAGTGTTTCCCGATTTCCGATTTTGCTTATGACTCTCAGACTTCTAATTGAACGAATCAATTCAGTCCTGGCTGGCCAGCGCTTCAATCAACTTCAAAATCATCGAGTGGCCAACAGATATCTGTTTCCCGTCTGGGTCAAGGGACGAATAAGCTTCGACTAATATGTTATATGTTTTACCCGACAAATCACTCACAACAGCACGTTTTATAACACCGAGTTACCGATGCGTTTTCGTACTATCAATGAACAACCGCCTTGCAAATTATAACTCACATCTCTCCACTTTAAGACCATAAGATATTATCGTCTCAACATTGCTTGTGATATAATCCATGAAGCAATCCATTGAGCGTGGGTTTATCCAATACTCAAATCTCCATTTCCAAGTACTCATGAACGTTGCAGCAATCTTATTGCTATGTCTAACTCCTTAGACAATCTACAAACCAATTCATGACAGTCTTCCTTCATACTTACTCCCTAAGAGTATGAACGACTGTGGATATTTGAATAATCCAATTATTCAGGAAGTAAACATGCAAAAGTGAAAGATAAAATCTGACTAGCAGCTACTCCTGCTTATTACCAAGTCTCCACGAGGTAATCACCAAGTCGGATTTATCATAACTATTATCGGTTTCTTATTCTCTTTTAAGCTTTCAATTCAAGCCTTTTATATCTATGTCTATGACCTTTTCACTCTTTCTATGTATCCAAGTGTCTAACACTTATGCACTTTATTGTAGATGATCCTATCGGATACTCTTCCGATGATATCTCAATTTGTCATTTTGTCATTCTCTCTCACAACTCCATTCCGGTGATGTGTACCGTGACTGCCCATGGTTCTCGGGTCTTAAGTCTACATGACTACACCCTAAGACAATTTCGAGGTGTCATGATGTGCCGGTGAATCACACGCGCTCCATCAGAAACCAACAAAATTCTTTAACCATGAAGTCCTACAGCACCACGTTCTGGTGTAAACAATTACCGATTTGAAAACCCTTTCAAATCAATCACCCTAATCATTTCCCAATGATTTCTCACGTCTGTTCAAAAATCCATTCAGTATTCTCAGCCAGTCAATATCCTAAATCCAACTTACAATGCTTTAAGCATTAAGTCATCAGGATATGTTCATAAGACTTCTGATTTATCCAAGAGGCTCGAGGAACCTGATGTAATCTCATTCCAAGCCCTTTCGGAATCCTAAGATTACCAATAATCCTTGTGTCATGATTTTCGGAAACCATTTCCTTTCAGGGACTCTTTCTTATGCATCTTGAATCCCATCAAGATTATATTCTCAACGACTAATTCAATACTGTCAGTTTCATCTATCTGATAGATGTCTATAAACTACATGAGCATGCTGCACCTTCTTTGTTTCTTTCATGCCAATTCATTACACTTTGCAATGACAGGAAACTCCATTCCTGGGGTTATGCATCTTGAATCTCATCAAGATCATATTGGCAGAATTCTGATCTATCTAATAGATGTTCATAACCACCTGAGTATGTTGTATCTCTTAAAGTCTTTCATAGCGAACCGTTTCTTAACACCAAGTCATTACACTTTGTAATGATAAGAGACGTTTCCTAGAACCAGTATGTAACCCACATACAATGATAGCAGATAACAACGATACTCCCACTGGCTTTGACACCGTTATATGACTCTTTCGGACTATTCACAAAATCCAGAACTTATGGCACATTTTGCGAAACCGAAATCCAAACCTTTCCGACATATTAAAGGAAATCTTTCAGGCTATTCACAAAATCCAAACCTTTTGGCCTATTTTGAGAATCCGAATATCCTTTCTTGCGAGATGCCCATGGGACGAATCCCGGGGCCATGTACCTTTTGTAATGGCATGCTCTATGTGAGTCCCTATTAGTGTGACGGTAAACCACACATGCTCCACTAACGACTCACACTATGCCACGCAGAATCCTCTCGGATTACATCTTCTATTGAGAGTGCTTCTCTCAGAATCAGTTTCTTGACTCCAAGTGATGACTCATTCAACCAGATGTTCTGTAAGTACATTTCTATGTTCCCTTCTTTTGATGATTCAATTACTCCCACTGGTTCCTAGACCAGTTGTAAATATCAATCAAACTGTCACATAGACTGTGTCTCGCGGTAAGGTTCTCTTATTTGGCAGCAACTGGGCTCACCAATGATTCCAGCAGTCGGATTACTTATCCATACCATCTTTAGTGTTTTACCACTACCCGGTATATCACCCAAATCATAACTCTTTATGACAGTGACAATAACTACTGGTCAAGTGAAGAGAGGGTATGTCTGGTTTAACAGGAATCTAATTCCTGGTCAAGGCCCAGTGATGACTAAAGGTTCTTTCACTTGGCTAATCCCTGAACTCATTCAGTATTATTCTTACTCCCACTGTTTCCTTAGAATTTGAGCTCTTTCTAAAAGGACTCTTCTTTCAAAGGATAACCGGAATGGCCAATGAAATGACATTGCTGATCAGTTTCAGGCTTGTCATGAGATTCAGACGAATGCTACATGACCCTGGACTTTCTATGTACTAGTGGGATGATCCCAGCTTTACATTTCAGACAGTGTCAACATAACCTACTTAGTCTAAGATGTGGTCGGAATATGGCTTCTGCGGTCTGACTGGTTGAATATTCAATTCATTGAAATATTAGTCGGAAATGTATCCAGTGTATCTTATACACCGAGGATCAAAACTATTTCGATCAATGCTCCATCATCTTCCCTAAGACATATTATAACCATTAGTGTTCTTGGAAGAGGATAAACTGTGAAACATTTTCTCAGTCTATGTTGTTACTCAGGTTCTGTTGATCTTATGCTTCCTTTGAAATCTTTGAACACTTCAAGGTTCCAATTGATCGCTTATTCCGATAAACGAAGCCATATTTGTCAAACCATTTGGCAAATATCATGAAGCATAACTAATCGTGTTCTGTTCGAAGATTCGAGCAATACACAGTAACTTATGTGTCTGTTGCTCAAAATCTTAATACCTTTACAGTTCCATGTAAATTTATGACTTTGTTAATATTGTTCAAGACATGCAATGATCACCTGACTCCAAGTCAACTGATTCCAAAATCCTATCCATTGGATCTTTGGGTGATTCCTTTCTTACCACGATTAATTTTATTAAGCACTCAATTCATCATGTGACTCTAAGTCAAATGATTCCAAAGTCCTGTCCAACTGGACCTTTGGTTGAAGTGATTCTCATAAAATTCACTTTAACAATCATAAAGAACACAATTTACAAATCCAATCCCATTGGATGTATCAACATTCAAGTTATTACCATTTACGTCATCAACACATTCACACAACATTTCGAGAACAATTAAAACAATCATGTTTCAAAAAAAATATTTCATTAAACCAGAATTATCCTCAGAACAATGTACTATGCGAATCCATGTCGAATGTATCTATAAACCAATAACAAGAACAAATATCCAGCTTAAATCCAAAAATGCACGAGCTCCATATCCAATCTGAATATGCTCCTGTGCGATAACATCCCGCATCCTACAGAGTCCGTGCATACAACGCAAATGTAAACAACCCATCCTGTATCAAGGAAATGAGGATGTATCAAGGAAATGAGGATCAAGTATTCTGAGTTTTATGATATTACTGAGTTTGCCAAACGGTTTGGCTTTAGAGCATTTTTCCAATCTTTCTGTGACTGTGTCCCACCTTATGGATTCCCAGTTTGAAACATCGAACAATCGATCCAGACGATCTGGATCATTTCTTGATGCACCTTAATACTGGACTCAATCCTAAAGCAGCTGAATTAATGGAACTATGCTTCTCCATGAACGATTCATACAGAGTCGACATTGAATGCACTTCCACGATTGTCTTATCCGGTTACCCTTCCTGCTCATCTGGATGAACGGATTAGCGAGTCGAGCTAACGCTTAACTCCTGATCACAAGGGGAAACCAGTTTTATACTGTTCGCCTATGTATCCCTCAAACTTGGGAACATGCAAACTGGTGCTGCTTCATTCTAGCTTGCAACTTCAAGCTCTTTGAAGATCCTAGTTCGTTCCCTTTATTCAACCAGTTCACGGAACCTTTCCTGAACCAGCTGTGCTAACTTATCAGACCCTAGGAATTCTTAATCCCTGCGGAACTCGGGGTCAATGATCAATAGCATAATGCAACGAACTTCCTTGGACTCAATAGTCAAGGAGTCATGCTTATCACAAGCTGCTGTGTGATGTCATGTATGGGAGCGGACACTCAGTCGGATATGGTTTGCCAGCAAAACTAAGAACTATTCTCTAATTGCAAAACCATATCACATAGTTCAGGCCAGTCAGCCTTACCATACTAAACAGGTGCTTTCTGAAGCTCTCAAAAATGGGTGAAGGAGGAGAAGGAGGAGAATGACACTTTCTTCAGACATATATAAAATTTGAATTTGTTCATTTAATTCATCATTTTAAATAATTACCCAATATATATTATTTAAATTTGAATTTGTTCATTTAATTCATCATTTTAAATAATTACCCAATATATATTATTTAACAAGGCTAGGATCCAAAATACCCCAACTATGCTGTGAAGAGGGATGCCGTAGTCACAACACAGTGGTCATTAAGGTAGATAACTTTTATCAATTTCAGTCTAATGAAATTCCTAGATCTGTGAGATTCATTGAACTGTTCAATGGCATGTTTAATCTCGGATATGCCCCACCATTTGTGACTGGGATGCCGAGGATCACAAACCGGGTGTGAATAACCATGCAAATTAGCTTGGTACTCTCGGGGTCCATTATCATCTCAAATTGATGTGCCGGTTAACCACACACGCTCCATCAACAATGATAACACCCGATAAACCCATTGCCATACTTTATGAACCCCCATTGGTGTGCCGGTAACCCACACACGCTCCACCAACGTTTCATAAAGTGCAATGTGCAATTTCATGGGTTAGCATCAAATTCACATATTCCTAAAGTAACTAGATTGGGAATTCTTGTACGGGTTCTAGTACTTTGATCATTATACTTTTAATGATTAAGCGGTCCTATCAAAACTGTTCGGCTAACGACCCTCCACTGATCAGGAGAGCGGTGGGTGAGAGTGAACACCCATTAGACCGCCATTTTATAGGCAGTCTCTTTATACCCACTTTATAGACCAGCTTCGTGAATGAGGCCTACTAATGATTTGACTAACCAATTTATCTTATACATATAGTATTAACTTTTAATAATATATATATAAGATGTATTTTAAACCTTTTAAAATATTCCTGGTTTATCTTTTAATTTCCTGAAATTTAACTATTAAACTTCAAATTAAATTAAACCTTTAATTTTGATTTAATTTATCTTTTAATTAAACTATTAATTAAATTAATTAAATCTAGATATTTTAAACCTTTTAAAATATTTTAGGATTTATCCTTTAATTTTTCTAAATTTAACCATTAAATCAAAATTAAATTAAATCCCTTGAATTATCTTTTAATTAAACAATTAACTAAATTAATTCAAATGTAGATAGGTTTTTCCAAATTAATCAAATCAATTTAAACCTATCTTAAACCCCTAATTATCGAATTCAAACAAACTGGGTTTAAGGTTATCCATTTAATTAACCAATTAAAGTTACCAAAAATAGAAAACCTCCTAAAACCCTAACCAGAAAAATCGAAAAAGAAGGGGGAAGGGGCTAGGGTTTCAAAAACCCCAAACCCCAAAATCGAAATCAGGCCTAAAAGATTTATAAACAATAAACCCTAATTAGGAAAACTACTACAACCATTCAATAAGAAAACAACCAAATGCTCTAATACCACTGAAAGGTTTTCCGCAACCATGAACTAAATAACCTAAGTTCACATGCAACCTAGAAAAGATCTATGTTTTCTTACTTTGAACATGTAACTAATTCCTAAAGGCCAAACAAAAATTAACTATTAAAAATAAATCAGAAAAACTAACCTTTAGTTTTAATCTTGAAGCTAAGCAGCACAAGTGTCCTGCCTCAAATGAGATCACACCCAGGGAGCCAGAGGGTGGACGAAAATTCCAGAGAGAATAATAGAATGAGCACTAATAATGGGGCCTAGGGTTCCCTATTTATAGGGAAACAAGAAACCCTAGCCGTCAGCCATTTTCCGGATTATACGTACGCGCGTCGCGGCCTTTACATTGGCGCGCCGCGCGCCGCAATTCAACTATTGAATTTGTACGACTTTAATCCTTGACTTCCCGATTAATCTAATTAATGCCACAGAAATTAATCTAATTAATTCCTGATTAATTATTAATCAATCAATATAGTTTCTAATTAATATATTATCACTTTAATATATTAACAAACCATATCTTTTATTTCTATTGATTTATTAATCCCATAATAAACCAACCTTTCTCTCTACCGAACTTTCTACCAAACCTCCAGCTATGAGGGCAACCCAAATGGACTTTGCTTCTATTAATTAAGTAAATACAAATTATTAGTCATGGCTTAGACACCTAATCCAACAAAAACGACCTGGAAGCTCTTTGACTCCGTGATTAAGCATCAACAACCTCTCAATTGGTATTTTATGTTTTAGAATTTAATTTCATTTTAGTATTAGTTAGCAATAGTGGCTAGGGTCTTTGGGAGTGACAACCACTGACCTTGAGCACTTTAGTTTACTGTTTTTCAGTATTGGTGACTGTATTGGATCATTGGAATTCGTTTTTGGTTAATGAGAAGCATTTGGTTACACGTAATCTTTGTTTTTCGGTGTTTTGATGATTGATATCGATTGTGTGTGTTTGGATTGTGCTTGGATGATTGTTTTGACCTTGTTGGACTGTTTTCCCTCGCTGATTACAGTAGCCAATTAGGTTAGTCCTTTAGGTTTGAACTCTAGCCATTGACTGTCCCATTGGATCTTAGTTCTTGGTTTAGTTTATGCCTTGTTTTGGTTTATATTTGGATTGTTGGATGCCGTTGTTTACTTCTGAATTAGAGATGTACTTCTGATTTCAGAAAGTAACTAGGTTTGGTTTGAAGCTTAGCTTAGTCTATGCTTGTTTTGGGAGTGCTTAGTTTAGGATTTTCGAGTTTTAGTGGCAAGGGTTTGGAAACTAAAGTCCTCCGACTATAGCGTGACACTATAGTTGGTAATCTGTCATCTGGTCTGACCACGTAGCTCCTGCGGATCGACCCTGACTACCACTGTGCTAGTGTGTGTGTGTTAGGTTTCTCTTATTTTTGACCGCACCACGACCTAGGCGTGTCAGCCGTGCTGAAGCTCAATCTAGTAAATACCTGAAAAACAGTTACGGTAAAAGAGTAAGCACAAAGCTTGGTGAGTTCCCTAAAATACCACACGATCCAGCACATAAGTCACAATCATTCGGGTCATGGTCTCCGGGCTCACCCGAATAACCAGGCTCTCAGGCTCACCCCGATCCGCCCCGACTAGGACTTGCGGGCTCGCCCCGTTCCACCTGTCACGGGCTCAATGTGTGGACTCTCAGGCTCACCTGGATCCGTCCGGCTCTCGGGCTCACCCCGATCTACTATCACATGACAACCCCCTCCTAAAATAGTATCAATACTAAAATACATACCAATCATATGTAACACCCGGTTTCTCATACAAAGTATACCCAAAATGGGCATACTTGTACTCAAACCACGGAAAACAAGATGTTATAATATATTAATTACATAAAAAGGTCCTCACAATATAGACCAGTCATTACAAATAAAATCCAATACTACTAATGGACAGGCTCTAATTTGTCCATATCTCTTTATCAGATGTCTTCCCTATCACTGCTATAGATTAACAACATGCAACTCAAGTGTAAGCTTATAAAAAGCTTAGCGAGAAATCCCCCCCTGCTTGACATTAACACAAGACGTATTAATATATAGATGTATGAAGATATGGTATCAAACACATCTTATAACACACTCCAAAAATGTCTCTACGCATTCTCATCATTTGCTCTTGCTAATCTCATTAGCAAATATGTATATTCCCTTATATCTGAAACCTACAATCACATTAGCTTAACAAAACACCAGCTAAATGTTAACAAACATCAACTCAACAGTAAGTACCACGAATAGTACTGCTCATAACTCAATCCAAAACACTCACATTCACTCCTTCTATATCCAACTATGCTCCATCTTAACAACCCTCATGGTTGTATAATTTGACTCTTAACTCTGTAACACAACCACTCTAGCCTCTACTCGGTTCATACAATCAATATGTATATTTAACTCGATTATTGTCACTCATGGATAACAATTCATTCTACCAAAGGTTACAACAATAACAACGACATAGCACACACTTATATATATATATATATATATATATATATATATATATATATATATATACACACACACACATATACCACATGTATCTTAAATATATATCAAATATAACTCTACTCAAGTACTAGAGAGTACTCACCTAATATCGGCTCAATACATGGAATTCCCCGAACTGCGCGTACCGGGCTCCTGTTCACTACACTTGGTTGTATCATAACAACTCAATCAATACTCGATACCAACACATCTAAAAAGAGAAATCAATCCAAGGTGAAAGGAACTATAACAATATATAGCAACAATATCCAGGTTACAGCTCTCAATTCCACAGAACCTCACTCAATCAACCACAAAACTCAATAGCTACTACACCCATGGCTAGGGCTTGGGATTATGACTCTTAATCTCAAGAACTTCTTACTTCAACCATATAGTTACAGGTGGTTTAGCAACCCAACCTAGAATTTACTCACCTCAAACTACACAATCTTGAATTGAAGCTAGAACAAGGAAATCTTACCTTATAAACGCAAGATGATGATTCCTACACTAAATCTTCAAGTTCTAACCTTCCAATTTGATCCCTAGCACTCCTGCACCTTTTATAGGGTTTATGTTTGTGTTTTCAAAAGGAAATTTATCAAAAACCCGTAATTCTCGCAACTTATAGGATTTAAATCTCAGTCGGCACACGGGTCGTGTGATCTGACACGCCCCGTGTTAGCATGCTGCTTGTTCACTGATTTCTCATTGAAAGCTCTACACGACCCATGTGATCTTACACGACCCGTGTGAGCTCCTTTTGGCATTTTTCAAGCTAAAACTTCTTCCAAAATGGTTTCTAACCACCCAAACTCATATGACAACATAACTAATCTTAATCACACCAAGATTAGTATATAAGAAAGGTTTCAACTTCTTCTTACTCATCAAACAACTCAAAACTCAAAGGCAATGGCGAAAGGTCGCCACACCCCTACTCTAAGCAACTCATATCTAGAACCACACCAACTATAAGGTAATAGCTCTACTTACCTTAATAAGCATCTAAAAAGAAAATGGGTCTCACAAGTTCTCTCCTCCTTCAAAAGATTCTGTCCTCGGAATATCTTGAAATAGGTATGGTTTATATAACCACCTCACCTCCGTAATCACACATCACATATAATAATGATATCATCATCTCATCTTCTCATATGACATGTACACAATATCACATCTCGTTTACTCATAATATAACTATAGAACTCAAGCTTCCTCGATTCACATTACACTTAGAAATTTTCTCACTCAACTTCTCTTTCCGCAAAATCTCAACGCCCGCCATTATTCTCATAAGACGATCTCTATAACCACATTGGTTATCATCCCCATTCATTCCTAGATTCCCGGATTGATACTGTTGTCACGTGGACAACCACTCACTCTTTCCAACACTATTATCATTTACATAGATTCATCCATATGGCTCACATTGAGCCACATTCTCAATGTACCACACACTCTCTCTATTTCAACCCTAGTCCTATATAACATCTGGGACCTAAATACTGTCTCAGGTATAACAACCTTCATTTCAAATATCCTTGAAATGGTTTACTCTAACTCAATAGAAAAACGGTATCACCGATTCTAAACTCATTTTCTCTTAATTCATTTCTCCAATCGCAACACGCCGGTTATTGATTCTTCCTACCAACATACTCTCATCAATCAGGGTAGGAGAAATACTCGTATAACATACAAAATACTGACATCAAAATATCTCACCCACATAAGACAACTTAGTATTACTGAAATAAATCCGAAATACAAATGGAATATTGGAAACTATGTCAAGTTTCACTCGCACCTCCTCTAAATTTGGTATTTAACCCTCAAAACTTTAGTCACACAAGACCCCTTTCAGTTGTCTTATCACCACAACCGATTACAACTTCTCCAAAAGCTTATTAGGTTTTCACCCAATATACAACTAACAATCCTCCACCAAGGATGGCTCCTCTTCATCTTAGTTTAACAGCATACTTCATGTTGTTTCTCTCGATGTACTCACTCATTACATCCTCTCTTATGTTGACTATCCACATCACGCTCTCACTCACTCGATAGTTCTAGCGAACTCAACTATTTATCATCAAATAAATTCTCAACACAATTGCATACATCTTCTTCCTGATACATTAGTAAAAAAATTTCTCTCGCCATTCTCTGTCATTATCGTCTTAATCTCTAATCCATCAGGATGACATAAATTAAGTCATTTATATGGCTCATCATATTGTCTACACACGACTCACAAGAAAAATAATAACATCAAACACCGTAATCTCTACGATGAGATCATATCTCATCGTCCGACTAACTCACTAATCTCAAAGAAAATAACTCAAGATCATTAATAAAATCTACTAGTCATCGTCTCATACGAGTAAATAGTTTTGTCATCTCGACACTCACACATTTATTTCACTGACAGTAATTGGTTTGATTGCTAAGGAACGAATCCTGTCAATCACAATTACAATTACTTCTCTACTCTTTTTAACTCATATCTTCTCATCATCTAGTTATAAAACTCTATCTCGCTCGACACGTAAGAAATTTCACACATTCTCATAACAACTACATGACACACATACCTACTCACAACAACACTTCCCAACAATATTACTCATTGTGTAAGTCCCGAATTCTATCAAAAACGATATCAATCACACAATTTCAATTGGTTCGGAAATCCAATTGAACCACAATCAAGAAAAACAAAGATAAGATGAAACAAATAAGAATCAAATGATCAAAATGCACTCGTTGGAATGATTGAACTGAAAGGTTTTATGCAAATCTATGAACTAAAACCCTAAGTTCACATGCAACCTAGATTGGGTCTATGTTTTCTTACTTTGAATATGTAACTAATTCCTAAAGGCCAAACAAAAATTAACTAAAAGAATAACTCAGAAAAACTAACCTTTAGTTGTTTCTTGCAAGCTAAGCAGTACAAGTGTCCTGCCTCAAATGAGATCACACCCAAGCTAGAGAGGTAGGTCACAAAATTTAGAGAGAAAATAGAGTCAAAAGTCGTGCCAAATGGTGTGCATGGGGCTCCCTATTTATAGGTTCCAACCGATAACCAGATAAGCCTTTAGAGATAAACATTTTTGAATTCAAATAAGACAAGCCTTTATCTTACAATTCAAATCTATTTATCCTAACTTATTATCATCGAAATTATGTATTATCCCATACATAATTTCGTGGTCACTTGGTTTACTATAACTGTCACTTACTCAACTATTGAATAATTACAGTTTCAGTCCCTGCACCTTTAATTAATTAAATTAATCACCAAATTAAATCCAATTAATTCCAGATTAATTTCTAATTAATTAATATAGTTTCTAATTAATATATTATCACTTTAATATATTAACAAACCATATATTTAATTCTTGTTGATTTATTAATCATATAATAAATCAACCTTTCTCTCTATCGAACTTTTTACCAAACCTCCAGCTATGAGGGCAACCCAAATGGACTTTGCTACTATTAATTAGGTAAATACAAATTATTAGTCATGGATTAGACACCTAATCCAACAGTCTCCCACTTGGATAAGTCTATGACTATAATTACCAATTTAACCTCTAATTAATCAGCAAACTGTAGCTTCCTAGAAAATGCTGCCGAACTCTGACCTAGTCAGTTCTGTCCATAGATAAGTGATCAGATGATCTTCCGTCCAACAAGATACTTTCAGACATGAGACATGGATTGAGATCAATCTCTGTCTGACACACTGTTTCCTGATTTCCGATTTTGCATATGACATAAGACTTCTAATTGAACATATCAATTTAGTCCTGGATGGCCAGCACTTTAGTCAACTTCAAAATCATCGAGAGGCCTACAGATATCTGTTTTCCGTTAGGGTCAAGGGACGAATAAGCTTCGACTCATATGCTTATATCTTTTACCAGACAAATCATTCACAACAGCACGTTTTATAACACTTAGTTACCGATGCATTTTCGTACTATCAATGAACAACCGCCTCGTAAATTATAAATCATATCTCTCCACTTCAAGACCATAAGATGTGACAACTAAAATTGCTGTATAAATAAGAATCAAGTGTAAGTAAATTTGATGTTAAGAATAATTGATGTCACATTTATTAAATGTATAATTTGAATGGCAAAATGGTCCGAGAAGGTAAAAGTATGGAAGCTTATGTCTTAAGACCTCTTATTAAGTCATAATGAAGTTGTTTCTTCATTTGAAAATAACATAAGGGAAGAATGTGAATTAAAGGGACTATAAGTGAAAAGTTTATTGTACAAACTTTGGAAATTAATATCTCGAAATGTAAAAGGAATTGAGAAATAGTCATCAAGGTGACTTTGGTCATATTTGAGATAAAAAAAATATAGGAAAAAGATTCGGGTCATTTGGAGTTGTAACGAAGGAGTTATGATGGAATTAAAATGGCCCAAAAGTGACAAAAACGACCAAATGGCTATGTTCAAGGGCCTATAATGGAAATTTTAGAAAGAATTGGCCTACAGTCAGTAACGAGTAATTGTTAAGCTCATTCTCACCCTTCTATAAATATAAAGTTTACGAAAATCAGACATCATATGAAAGAGTTATGTGCATGTAAAGTTGAAGAAAAGTAAGGAGCAAAGAATGATTTTTCTAAGTCTGGGAAAAGGGGTATTTTGTCATTTGACAATTATATACCAGCAACCGGTATTTCTCCCTCCTGTGGGCTTCGCATCTCCCCAAAACACGTAATCCAAGTTCAAGAAAGGGGAAACGGGAAATCAGCAAAAATCAAAAGACGAACTCAACCACACACACTTGTGTGTGCGTGAATCGCAAATCGAGGAGAAGGGAGAAGCAGCGCCAAGCAGCAGATCGAGCACGAGGGTTGAGAGGGAAGGCTGCCATGTTGCAGCAGACAGACAACCATGTGACAGAGGACGAAGAAGACAGCGTCGCCGACGCTGTTTACCGGCGATTCCGGTGCTCTTGATGGCCGGCGGTGGTAGGGTTATACAATGGTCGCCCGATTTTTGTCTTTGGATCAATTCACTAGCTTCAATTTCTCTTTAAAACAGAAAAATTGAAGGTATGTTCTGATTTGCTTGAAACCCTAGGTAAATTGATGTATTTCAGAAACATAAAACTACTTGGGATTGTTCTTGCAAGTATGATGACTATTTGATTACATGAGCTTTACTTGAATGATTATTTGGATTGTGATGAGATTTTGGAACACATCAAGTGACGACTAGAAGCTTGGAATGAATGTGGTAATTGAAAAATTAAAACTTGCAACTTGTGTTAGTTTTACTGTTTTAATCAAAGTATACCAAGAAGAGAATACATCTAGTTTATGATGTTCAAATCATGTTGATACACATATGTATGAAAGGAAGTTGAAAGTTTGATGTTGGAATATATTAATAATCCTTGACTAGAAGTATGTATTATGCAATAAGTTGGAATTGGAATTACACATTCCGTTCTAAGGGACAAACTTTGGTAAATTGCTAGAATGGTAGTAAAGTTTTGAAATAAGGATTTAAAATTCACTCATGGGAAGGATAAAGTGTTGTATTAGAATGACGAATTTTTCTAATGATGATATGATGGGACGGAATTGGTGATTCCATCCTTAAAAAGGGAAAAGAATAGAAATTTGTAATTTTATGCTAAAAGCTAGTTAAAGAATGATTTGTGGGATATGGTTACGCTACAAAATGGTAACCTTGAATTGGAATGCAAGTACCTGATTGAACATCGGTAAAACACCATTTTGTTATAAAAAGACTATAATTAGACTATTTTTGGTTAAATTGTCGTTTTAAGACTAATAAACGAAAGTTTGAGACAATGAGCCAAGACTTCAACAAAATGATTCATTTTCATGTTATTATACTATATTAAAAGAGAGTTGAAGGTTTGGGCCAAGAAAAGTTAAGTTTTGGTTAAGCCTAAAAATGACTTAATCGGGAACGGCCGAACTAGAAAGTTACTGTTTAAACAAATACGAGCTCATGAGGGCATGGAATGAATTTATATCAACAGTTATGTGTTGTTGGGTGGTTTTGACAACAAAATATGTAAAAAGTGTGATGTTTAAAAATAATTTTTTTATTTTATAATTATTTGCGGCAAATTTGCCAAAAATGTAATAAAAGAGCGAAACGAAAGATGTTTTGACATGTAGACATTGATATTGTTTTACAAACATGTTATGATCATAAAGTAACTAAAATTTCATAGTAAAACCCGAGAAAACACATTTAGACAAAGTAGGATGCCTAAATGAGAAAACGCTCAAAAAGTGCCGAAATGAAGAATGGATTAAAAGGTTCCATGAAGCTTTATACATGTTCTAAACATTATTGGTACATTGTTGGGTTATATAACAATGTCTTAAACAAGAGTTTACTCGAATTTTGGACTAAGTTGTCAAAATGGGACAAAAAGGATAAAATTGTCCAAAAGGGTTCTTATGCTTTAAGAGTCATATTTAACCACTAGAATAGAACTAGATAATGGCTAGCAGTAATCAAGAATGATTAGACACATGATATATGTTTAGTTGTCTAATATGTTCAAATATCCTATTAGGTTAATAGAGATTGAAGGACGCTTGGAAGCAGTAAATGACTAGAGTTATGTGGATTAGTGTAGTTAGACGTACCTTGCTACTAAGGTGAGTACATGTGGCTTTTTCCCACTATAGGGTACATGGCAAAATGTTTATATAGTTTTTTTATGTGACTTTCAAATATGAAATGATATGCAATTTTATCTATCTATGACATGATTACGAAAGTCTTTTACTATGTTTTGAAAGTATGATTCGGCATTAAGCCACTATGTTTTGAAAGTATGATTTGGAATTAAGCCATTATGTTTTGAAAGTACGATTTGGCATTAAGCCACTATGTTTTGAAAGTACGATTTGGCATTAAGCCACTACGTTTTGAAAGTATGTTTGGCATCAAGCCATAATGATTTGAAAGAATGTTTTGACATCACGTCATAAAGTTATGATCGGAAGTTTTGGCATCTAGACTTAATGTATTTGCAAAAGAATGTTTTGATGACTAGTAATGATATATTTTTGAATGACTGGTAATTGACGCACGCAAAGAAATGTTACAGATGAATAGTACTTAATTGTACAACGATTTGAACAAGAACACAGTTTCTTGTGCCCGGGCCATGATGTTCCCGTAACGGAACATAGAGGAATCTACTGGGGTGGTACCGACCCCTTCGCGAAGTAGATGTCCTAAACTAATGATGTCAGGATAGACTGATCAAGTTCTTTCCATTCTGGTATACACTTGGGGTATCACCAAGAGTGATTAACGCCCTAAGTATAAAAATCAAGCATGTTATGATACCAGTCAAAGCATGTGATAAGATGCTGAGGTGGTTTGATTATGTTCTTACCATCTCAGTATAGACTTGGGGTATCACCAAGAGTGATTAAGGCCCTAAGTATAAAAATCCAAATGTGCTTGATAACCAGTCAAGTTTAAGTAATGAAAGTTTTATGATGATAAACTTATTATGAAAGGCTTTAAAAGCAAAATGATGATGTGTTTCGGTTATTATGTTTTTAACAGCAAGTCTTTTGACATGATTTGATTACGAAGGTTTTGCAAATGACAAACTTCTTATGAAAGGTTTTAAAAGCAAAATGATGATGTGTTTCGGTTATTATGTTTTTAACAGCAAGTCTTTTGACATGATTTGATTACGAAGGTTTTGCAAATGACAAACTTCATATGAAAGGTTTTAGAAGCAAAACGATGATGCGTTTAAGTTATAATGATTTTAAAAGCCATGTTATGAAATGATTTGATTACAATGGTTTTGAAAATGATATATGTTATGTTTATAAATGTTTTGTGTCCAAACCCATGTAGCTCACGAGACATTTTTGTCTTACGTATTTGATTTTATGCCATGTATCCCAGGTTCTAGACATGAGAGATAGAAGCAAGTAGATGACCCGAAGAGATTGGGATCTTAGATGGTGTGAACATTGGCCGATGCATTGGTTTGTAATCCGAACTTGCTTTCTATGGTCTTGTATGATATGAAGTTGTAACCCCCGAAGTTGTATAACCATTTTACAACTAAATGGTTTTTGTTGGGACCAAAATTTTAAGACATGAGACGAGGTTATGAGAAAAGTTTTTTTTAAGCTTGACAATCTGTTATATAAAGAAACATGAGTTTTGAAATATGAGATTTTTCAGTAACGAGTTTTATAAAATATCACACTAGCTATTGTGCTTTTGACGAAATGCGCTTTTGGCGTAATGCGCTTTTGGCAAAATGCGCTTTTGAGCGTGGGTTTATCCAATACTCAAATCTCTATTTCCAAGTACTCATGAACGTTGCGACAATCTTATTGCTATGTCTAACTCGTTAGACAATATACAAACCAATTCATGACAGTATTCCTTCATACTTATTCCCTAAAAGTATAAGCGACTGTGGATATTTTAATAATCCAATTATTCAAGAAGTAAAACATGCGAAAGCAAAACATAAAATCTGATTGGCAGCTACTCCTGCTTATTACCAAGTCTCCACGAGGTAATCAGCAAGTCGGATTTATCATAACTATTATCGGTTTCTTATTCTCTTTTATACTTTCAATTCAAGCCTTTTATATCTATGTCTATATTAACTCAATGACCTTTTGACTCTTTCTATGTATCCAAGTGTCTAACACTTATACACTTTATTGCAGATAATCCAATCAGATACTCTTCCAATAATATCTTAATTTGTCATTCCGTCTTTCTCTCTCATAACTCCATTCCGGTGACGTGTACCGTGACTGCCCATGGTTCTCGGGGTCTTTAGTTTACATGACTACACCCTAAGACTATTTCGAGGCATCATGATGTGCTGGTGAACCACACGCGCTCCATCAGAAACCAACGAACTCTTTAACCATGAAATCCTACATCACCACGTCCTGGTGTAAACAATTACTGATTTGAAACTCCTTTCAAATCATTCACCCTAATCATTTCTCAATGATTTCTCACGTGTGTTCAAAATCCATTTAATATTCTCAGCCAGGTCATGTCCGGAATCCAACTTACTATGCTCTAAGTATCAAGCCATCAAGATATGTTCATAACACTTCTGATCGGTCCTAGAGGCTCATGGAACCTGATGTAATCTCATTCCAAACCCTTTCGGAATCCGAAGATTACTAATAATCCTTGTGTCATGACTTCCGAAAACCATTTCTTTTCGGAGACTCTTTCTTATGCATCTTGAATCTCATCAAGATCATATTCTCAATGGCTAGGTCTATACTGTTAGTTTCATCTATCCGATAGATGTGTGTAAACCACGTGAGTATGTTGCACCTTCTTTATTTCTTTCATGCGAAGTCATCACACTTTGTAATGATAGGAAACTTTTTTCTTGGGTTTATGCATCTTGAATCTTATCAAGATCATATTGGCAGAATTTCAATCTATCTAATAGATGTTCACGACCACCTAAGTATGTTGTATATCTTAAAGTCTTTCATAGTGAACCGTTTCTTAACACCAAGTCATTACACTTTGTAATGATAAGATACGTTTCCTAGAACCAGTATGTAACCCACATACATGTGATAGCAGATAACAACGATACTCCCGCTGGCTTTGATACGGTTATATAACTTTTTCGGACTATTCAAAAAATCCAGCACTTTTGGCACATTTCGCGAAACTCAAATCCAAACCTTTCCGACATATTAAAGGAAATCTTCCAGGCTATTCACAAAATCCAAACCTTTTGGCCTATTTTGAGAATTTGAATATCCTTTCTTACGAGATGCCCATGGGACGAATCCCGGGGCCATGTACCTTTTGTAATGGCATGCTCTATGTGAGTCCCTATTAGTGTGACGGTAAACCACACATGCTCCACTAACGACTCACACTATGCCACGCAGAATCCTCTCAGATTACATCTTCTATTGAGAGTGCTTCTCTCAGAATCAGTTTCTTGACTCCAAGTGATGACTCATTCAACCAGATGTTCTGTAAGTACATTTCTATGTTCCCTTCTTTTGATGATTCAATTACTCCCACTGGTTCCTAGACCAGTTGTAAAATCAATCAAACTGTCACATAGACTGTGTCTCGTGCTAAGGTTCTCTTATTTGGCAGCAACCGGGCTCACCAATGCTTCCTAGTAGTCGGATTACTTATCCGTACCATCTTTAGTGTTTTACCACTAATCGGTATGTCACCCAGATCATAACTCCTTATGACGGTGACCAAAACTACAGGTCAAGCGAAGAGAGGGTATGTTAGGTTTAACAGGAATCCGATTCCTGGTCAAGGCCCAATGGTGACTAAAGGTTATTTCACTTGGCTAATCCTTGAACTCCTTTAGGATTATTCTTACTCCCACTGTTTCCTTAGAACATGAGCTCTTTCTAAAAGGACTCTTCTTTCAAAGGATAACTGGGATAGCCAATGAAACGACATCGCTGATCAATTTCAGGCTTGTCATGAGATTTAGACAAATGCAACATGACCCTGGACTTTCTATGTACTAGTGGGACGATCCCAGCTTTACATTTCAGACAGTGTCGACATAACCTACTTAGTCTAAGATATGGTCAGAATATGGTTTCTGCGGTCTAACTGGTTGAATATTTAATTCATTGAAATACTAATAGGAAATGTATCTTATACATCGAGGATCAAAACTATTTCGATCAATGCTCCATCGTCTTCCCTAAGACACATTATAACCATTAATGTTCTTGGAAGAGGATAAACTGTGAAACATTTTCTCAGTCTTTGTTGTCACTCAGGTTCTGTTGATTTTATACTTCCTTTGAAATCCTTGAACACTTCAAGGTTCTAATCAATCGCTTATTCCGATAAGCGAAGCCATATTTGTCAAACTATTTGGCAATTATCATGAAGTATGACTAATCGTGTTCTGTTCAAATATTTGAGCAATACATAGTAACTTATGTGTCTGTTGCTCAAAATATTAAGGTCTTTTACATCTCTCTGTAAATTTATGACTTTGTTAATATTGTTCAAGACATGCAATCATCACCTGACTCCAAGTCAATTGATTCCAAATTCCTATCCATTGGATCTTTGGGTGATGCATTTCTTGCAACAACTGATTTTATTAAGAACTCAATTCATCATGTGACTCTAAGTCAAATGATTCTAAAGTCCTGTCCAACTGGACCTTTGGTTGAAGTGATTCTCATAAAATTCACTTTAACAATCATAAGGAACACAATTCATAAATCCAATCCCATTGGATGTATCAACATTCAAGTTATTACCATTTACGTCATCAACACATTCACACAACATTTCGAGGACAATTAAAACAATCATGTTTTAAAAGAAAAATATTTTATTAAACCAGAATTATCCTCAGAACAATGTACTATGCGAATCCATGTCATATGTATCTATAAACTAATAACAAGAACAAATATCTAGCCTAACTCCAAAAATGCACGAGCTCCAGATCCAATCCGAATATGCTCCTGTGCGACAACATCCCGCATCCTACAGAGTCCGTGCATACAAAGAAAATGTGAGAAACACATCATGTATCAAGGAAATGAGGATCAGGTATTCTGAGTTTTAAGATATTACTGAGTTTGCCAAACGGTTTGGTTTTGGAGCATTTTCCAATCTTTCTGTGACTGTGTCCCACCTTATGGATTCCCAGTTTGAAACATCGAACAATTGGTCCATCTGGATCATTTCTTGATGTACCTTAATACTGGACTCAACCCTGAAGCAGCTGAATCAATGGAACTATGCTTATCCATGAACGACTCATTTAGGGTCGGCATTGAATGCATTTCCACGATTGTCTTATCCGGTTACCCTTTCTGTTCATCTGGATGAACAGATTAGCGAGTCGAGCTAATGCTTAACTCCCGATCACAAAGGGAAACCAGTTTTATACTGTTCGCCTGTGTATCCCTCAATCTCGGGAACACGCAAATTGGTGCTACTTCCTTCTAGCTTGCAACTTCAAGCTTTTTGAAGATCCTAGTTCGTTCCCTTTATTCAACCAGTTCTCGGAACCTTTCCTCAACCAGCTGCGCTAACTTATCTGACCCCAGGAATTCTAAATCCCTGCGGAACTCGGGGTCAATGATCAATAGCATAAGGCAACGAACTTCCTTAGACTCAATAGTCAAGGAGTCATGCTCATCACAAGCTACTGTGTGATGCCATGTTAGGGAGCGGACACTCAGTCGGATATGGATTGCCAGCAAAACTAAGTACTATTCTCTAATTGCAAAACCATATCACATAGTCAAGGCCAGTCAGCCTTACCATATTTAACAGGTGCTTTCTAAAGCTCTCAGAAATGGGTGAAGGAGGGGAAGGAGGAGAATGTCACTTTCTTCAGACATATATAAAATCTGAATTTATTAGTTTAATTAATCCTTTTAAATAATTACCCAATTTATTATTTAACAAGGCTAGGATCCAAAATACCCCAACTATGCTGTGAAGAGGGATGCCGTAATCATAACACAGTGGTCATTAAGGTAGATAACATTTATCAATTTCAGTCTTATGAAATTCCTAGATCTGTGAGATTCATTGAACTGATTAATGACATGTTTAATCTCGGATATGCCCCACTTTTTGTGACTGGGATGCCGAGGATCACAAACCGGGTGTGAATAACCATGCAAATTAGCTTGGTACTCTCGGGGTCAATTACCATCTCAAATTGATGTGCCGGTTAACCACACACGCTCCATCAACAATGATAACACCTGAGAAACCCATTGCCACTATTTGTGAACCCCTATTGGTGTGCCGGTAAACCACACACGCTCCACCAACGTTTCATAAAGTGCAATGTGCAATTTCATGGATTAGCATCAAATTCACATTTTTCCTAAAGTAACTAGATTGGGAATTTTTGTAAAGTGTTCTAGTACTTTGATCATTATACTTTTAATGATTAAGCGGTCCTATCAAACCCGTTCGGCTAACGACCCTCCACTGATAAGGCGAGCGGTGGGTGAGAGTGTACACCCATTAGACTGCCATTTTATAGGCAGTCTCCTTATACCCACTTTATAGATCAGATTTGTGAATGAGGCCTACTAATGATTTGACTAACCAATTTATCTTATACATAAAGTATTAACTTTTAATAATATATATATATATATATATAAGATGTATTTTAAACCTTTTAAAATATTCCAGGTTTATCTTTTAATTTTTCCAAATTTAACTATTAAATTTAAAATTAAATTAAACCTTTTAAAATCGATTTAATTATCGTTTAATTAACAATTAATTAAATTAATTAAATCTAGATATTTTAAACCTTTTTATATTTTAGGATTTATCCTTTAATTTTTTTTCGAAATTTAACCATTAAATTAAAATTAAATTAAATCCCTTGAATTATCTTTTAATTAAACAATTAATTAAATTAATTCAAATGTAGATAGGTTTCACAAATTAATCAAATAACTTTAAACCTATCTTAAACCCCTAATTTCGAATTTAAACAAATGGGTTTAAGGTTATCCATTTAATTAAACAATCAAAGTTACCAAAAATAGAAAACCTCCTAAAACCCTAACCAAGAAAATCGAAAAAAGAGGGGGGAGGGGCTAGGGTTTCAAAAACCCTAAACCCCAAAACCGAAATTAGGCCAATTAGGGTTTATAAGCTTTAAACCCTAATTTTAGGAAAACTATTACAGCCATTCAACAAGAAAACAAACAAAGCTCTGATACCACTGAAAGGTTTTATGCAAATCTATGAACTAAAACCCTAAGTTCACATGCAACCTAGATTGGGTCTATATTTTCTTACTTTGAACATGTAACTAATTCCTAAAGGCCAAACAAAAATTAACTAAAAGAATAACTCAGAAAAACTAACCTTTAGTTGTTTCTTGCAAGCTAAGCAGCACAAGTGTCCTGCCTCAAATGAGATCACACCCAAGCTAGAGAGGTAGGTCACGAAATTTAGAGAGAAAATAAAGTCAAAAGTCGTGCCAAATGGTGTGCATGGGGCTCCCTATTTATAGGTTCCAACCGATAACCAGATAAGCCTTTAGAGATAAACCTTTTTGAATTCAAATAACTGTCACTTACTCAACTATTGAATAATTACTGTTTCAGTCCCTACACCTTTAATTAATTAAATTAATCACCAAATTAAATCCAATTAATTCCAGATTAATTTCTAATTAATTAATATAGTTTCTAATTAATATATTATCACTTTAATATATTAACAAACCATATATTTAATTCCTGTTGATTTATTAATCACATAATAAATCAACCTTTCTCTCTACCGAACTTTCTACCAAACGTCCAGCTATGAGGGCAACCCAAATGGACTTTGCTACTATTAATTAGGTAAATATAAATTATTAGTCATGGCTTAGACACCTAATCCAACATGAACGACTAGTACAATTGATCTACTATATCACGAATTCACTTTGCACCCTCACTCATGATTTCAGCTAGCTAACCCCACAAACACGCCTCACACATCTATTAATACTAACCACATTAATCTAGCGCATTACATAGAAAGCCCAACTACACAACTTGCCCAAAAACCCAAACTAACTCTAAAACCTACAAGTAAAGCATAAACCATCAAAATAGGGCCAAACAATCTCCCCTTGGTTTATTGCTTTCTTGATTTTATGAGAGATCGAGGTCTAGAAGATGAATATCAGCATTTCCTAAACGCTCCAGCCCAATAGCCCTTTTCAACAATCCTGGCGGCAGTTCCAGTGAATGGTTTAGCTACAACTTCGAACAAGGAATTTTCACACACAATCTGTGTACTTGCAAGCTTCTTGATATCTCGTTCACGGAACTTCAACAAGTCTCTATGATCACACAGACGAAACTGATTGTCTTTAAGCTTGATTACCGCAGTATGAGACGAGGGATCATAAGCCCAAAACTCCATGTCGTTAAGAATGCCTTCAGGGAGAGGTTTAGCAATGGGAATGGTCTTGAGCTTATCAGTAGCAGGCCAGTAGATGTACTTCAAACGCTTGCTTGTATGCCCATCTCTAACCCCTCTGACTTTCTTGGTGAAAGACTTTGTAATTTTCATTGTCGTGAAGCCGCACTTGACCTGTTCTTCCACAAATCTCTTGAACCTCCAGACATTGGGTTCACCAGAAGGATTGTGAAATGGACCTTGAGATAGTTCTGATAGATCAACTCTCGTCCAGGATGTGAACTGAATGAGTTTATCGTAGTATTCCATGCGGTCACTTTTCCTCTTCACATACCACATCTTTTTCTCGGCATCATAACCCCACACTTTAATGCCTAAGCGATCCCCATATTTGTCAGAGAACCGTTTCTGCACATCTGACATATACACCTCCGGTTTATTCATTGAAAAGCATGTTGATCGGTGTTTATTCTGATGAGTGTGTCGCCCCTCTTAGGATTCTGGAGGTCCCTCTTTCTCTGAATTTCTCTTCTCTCTTCAGCAGTTAGAGGGTCAGAAGACATGTACTGGACTAGGGTTTAGTCAAGAGCAGGAGTAACAGTAGCCCTTGAACCAGAAGTAGCAGCATTTATGTTTTCTTCAGCATCATGGGCGAAGAAATCATCACCAAACTTCTGAGTCAAACGCTGCTTCAAGTAAAAAAATAATGCTAAAATTACTCCCAGATTTGCCTCAAGCCGAGAAATCTTTTTGTCTTTAGCATCATTTTATTTTTGTAGCTCTCCGACTCTAACATCAAGATTGCCAATCAACAAGTCTTTCTCATTGGAGTTTTGTTCCAGCTCACAAACACGATTTTGAAGCAGCACCACATCAACAAAGTCAGAGTCAGGCATTTTGCCTTTGCCTTTGGAGATATCAGCTTGATGTGGGATGGAAGAGCTTCATCCAGCTTGAAACTCAGTGGTTGGCACCACTTCTTCTTCAACAGGCCTTTCGCTTTCAAAAATAGGACTTTAAGTGTCAAAGTCCATGGGGTTGGATACAAAAACTGGGCTGTGCACCTCTTGGATAACCGAGCTTGGATCAACTTGGACTATAGGGATTTGTTCAGCTTCTGTTGGTGTAGGAGTGATAGTAGGTGTGGGTGTTGGAATAGGAGTATCTTTGGACGTTCCAGGGCAGTATAGTCCTGGTCGTGGATCAAGTTTTCTTCTTTTCCTTTGAATAAGGGTGGGAGCGGGGTCTTCTTGTTCACTTTCAGTAGCAGCAGGCTCAGCAATAGCAACAACGGGTTGAGGAGGAATCAACACAGTTGGCTGAGGAATCTCAGTTTCAGTTTCAATAATATCATCCCAATTGTCGGGCATGCTATCGAAGATGTCTTCAAGCTCTTTTTCGGTGAGCTCGGTCTCTTCTTCTTCTTGATTCTCTTCAGTTGCCTCATCATCGTCATCAACAATATCTATTGTCTATTCAAAAGCAAACAAAAGCTTGGCTTTGGCCCTCTGTACTTCTATATCCGGCACATAGACTTCTGGGGTCTCTTCCTTGTCTGCAAATCTTCCAAACTTTACCTGCTTCTTCAGACCTTGGTATCCAACTTTGTTTTTCCTAACTTGCTTCATAAGGCTGAAAGTATTGGGACCTAGGGTTTTGAGATCAAGGGTGTTCGCTGTCTTTTGAATCTGGGGATACTGGTCGTTGAGGATCATTTGCAGAAAGCACGAATACATAAGAAACAAATCTTTCTTCTTTTGTTGAAGATTGCTCTACATCTCCTCAAATACATACTTGGAGTAGTTGTACTCCCAGTATAGTGCCAATGAAACAATGGCAGAGGCGGTGACATGGATGATTTCATCAGACCCTCCCTTCCTATCAGACACACAGCTCACAAACGTGTGAGCAAGATATCTCCAGAATGGTGGAAGCATCTTTTTCAGAGTTGGAGGGTAATTTCCTTCTTAGTACATGTCAGCAAGCCAACCTTCACCTTTTCAGCAGGGTATTCAGTAGGGAACCCAGGTGAATCACCAAACTCCAATACCTCCCGCATGACTTGTTCAAAGATAATAACTTTCACACCACGTGCTTCTGATTCAGTGGTGACGACATCTTCTCCCTCTTTGTGAACAACCGCGCCTTTCCAGAATTCATTAATAAGATCCAGATAGATGACTGGACTGACGCGTAATGCATGAGAGATGCGGCAGGAGTTGAGTCCGTTGATCATGGATTGGAAGTCTTTTTGCGTGGCAGGTGGATTGAACAAATAGCCTAGGATGTTGTGGGAATCCACGTGCTTCAGGTAGTTCGTTTCAGCAGCCATTGACCTGCACCAAACTTGCCAAGTGAGAAAATATTTCCTATAAAATTAAAATAATTCACATTTTCGTTTAATTGATTTTCCCGCTTTATTTTAAACGTCATTTAATCCAAGGAATTTCTCAAAATTTTAAACTTAATTTTCGAATTTAATTTGAAAATATTCCTTGGAAAACATTTTTAGCCCAAAAATAATTGATTTTGGTCTATTTAGCTCGATTTCAGTCCATAATGAGTGAGAAATCGGTCCAATGGGCTGATTTCGGCCCAAAATGGATGATTTCGGTCCATATGGTGGATTTCGGTCCAATAAGATCGATTTCGGTCCAAGCGGGTCGTGTTGCCATCGTTTTCGGTACAAGTGGGTTGGATCTAGTTGTTTTCGGTTGAAATGGATCGGATCAATGGCGATTTCGGTCCGACCCGGATCCGACCAACAACCCATTAGATCTTGATGACGTCATCAGGCGAAATCCTTGCGATTTCGGTACCGAAACCTCCAAATCGACCCCGAAAACCTGCAAATTTTCACAAATCGAACCACACATTCGAGGAATCAATTAAACATGAAATTTAACCTTTTTGACGGTTGAAATCGAGAAAACGAGAGAGAAAGAGGTGGAGTTTGCGAGAAAGTTCGAGAGAGGGAGAGAGAGTGATTGCGGCTGCTAGGGTTTACGAAAAGGAAGAAGGAGGCGGAGGTGGGAACAAATACCACCGAGAACCCCAGGTGGGCCTCATCGGTTTTCGGCCCAAGGTCCACCGAGAACACTCCCAGCCCAACACTATTTCGGTCCATGTGCATAAAGAAAACATTTTTTAATTGTTTATTTCGTGACAAATAATAATAAAAGAATAAAAAATCACACGAGAATTATGAAAGTTTAAAATTAAAAATTTAAATACACACTAAAATTAAAATTTTTATTAGAAAATTGAATTTTTTATGTTTTCGCATTTTTAATTTTTATATATTTTTGTGATTATTTCTCCCCTTAAATCAAGGATTTTACATAATTTTTTTTTGATTTTCAGAATATTAAAATTAAAATGAAGTAAATTAAGTAACAAATGTACAAGCCACAGTCCAGTTCATCCTACCAAATTTCCAGTTCGTCCCACGTTTGGTTGATATTTTCAGGATAGACTTACGTTTTTCATTGCAAGCAAGACCCACATCGTTGCATTACAAAACAAATTTTCTTAAAATAGCACATATACAGTTTAGAATTTATAGAAAGATATAAACATTTATTGTGTCGAGAGAATCGCCAACCCGGATAATTCTCTTAAAAACTGTTTCATTTCGAAACGTCTTTTCCAATTTCTTCACTTTGAATGAAAAGCTTTATCTCGAGAATCTATCTCTCAACAAAATTTCCATGACATACACAGGTTATCTCCCCTTTCCAATCGAGAAACTCTTTGGTTAACTAACACTTATCCCTAAGTCTATGTTCCTTTTTAGTCCACACTCTTACATGTTTTCCTTGCTCTTCTGCCTTGTGCAACTTTGGCATCTTTTAAGGAGTTTTAAACACAATTTCTATTGTGGCTCCTTTTGTGCATCATTGGCATCTTTTGAGGAGTTCTTATACAATTTGCATTGCTGCTCTGTAGGCTTTGAACATGTGAGCGCATTGGCCTCTTTTAAGGTCTCTAATTTAGGCTAATTTTGTGCCTCTTTTCATTTAAACCTAATGACCTTTTTGACATGTGTGCTCATTGGCCTCTTTTAGCCTAAACCACACACTCTTTTAGTGTGGGTTGTGACAATTGGACACACTCAGCATACCAAGATAGTATACTAAAAGTTTCTCTCAGACACAAACCTTTGGAAAAGCCAAGTTTGATAAACCATGTATGTAGAGGAAATTGGGTAGACACTGATTCTCAGATAAAATCATTTTCACAACAACTTGAAGTATAGTGAACTTTTAAGCTCATGGTAATTGTACACAAACTAGATAGGCGACCATAATAACCATTCATATCCTTAAACAAACACTAGACCTTCTATATATCATTTCAATTCCAATCATTTCATTTTGCAACATATATGAATAACATCAAACATGCAAGACATTTTTTTTTGTGAATTTTTTGAATTTTATAATTTTTTATTTTGCTTTTTGAAAATTTCTAATTTTGTTTGATTTTCAATAAATTTAACTCTCCCCCTAAAATTGTGCATAGAGGAGATGGAATGAAAATATAAGGGAAAATAAAATTAGTCATGAAATAAAAGATCATGAAAAATTCTACCAGCATATTAGAACAATACCAAATAGAAGAGATTAGAGAGACCAAACCGTATTTCTGCAGTTGAAGAACCTCGTAAAATTTTGCCATTTGAGTGAACACCATTTCTTTTCCTTTCCCGTAGATGACACATACTCTCTATAAAAATTTGAGTAATGTACAGTAGAGATATGTCTCCCATCATGTGCAAGGAGCAACCATTACCAACAAACCGAGGTCTGATGATATTCCTCCATGGCCACTCCTACACACAATGCAGGATTAGTTCCTTTTTGAAACCCAGTCCATTTTGTAACTGGGTTTACCACTGCTGTCTGTGGATTTTACTTGCTCCCACGCCATGTCCTATTTATCAAGGAAAGAATTTGAAGAATTAATAAGATAATTATAAGATTTTGAACTACTTCCCTTGGGCACCCATTGATAATTTGGTCTTGATTTCTTTTTGGCTAATCGAATGGGTACTTCAGTGCTTGATTTGGAAGTAGAGTTGCCCTTTGATTTTGGCCTGTACTGCCAGTGGGAGCTGGATGACGATCCTTGAGATGACATTGATTTCACTGATTGATTTTGCATAACAATATCTTGGATGAATCCTTCTGTCCTTTAGTGCCTGTTTCTTTGCTTTAGCAACATTCCAGTCACCATCCCTTGAGCGAGATCTTGACATATTTCTTTTAATGGATCTCCCTCTTGGCATATTTTTCCAGCTTTGAGCACGATTAGGAGTATATGTGTGGTATGGACAGTTTCTGGCTATGTGACCAGGAGTTCCACAATTGTAGCACGTCTGTCTTTTTAGAACAGCATGACTGGAACTGGATCCTGGTCCAGAAGTGTTTGACTTCTGAGAATGTCCACAGTTGCACATACAAGTATCTGCTTGTTGTACAGATTTCCTTGGCTTGAATTTTTCAGAGGCTCGTTCATCTAAGCTTGTGGCAGCATCATCACTTTTCTTTGAGCAGGCAGTAGCTTCAGTGCCTTGGCCTACACAAACATCAGAGGTTTCTGCAGATGAGATGTTAGAAGAACTCTTTTCAGAATCAGACTTGTCATCATCTACTTTGTTTTCATCTACACACTAAGCAGAAACATCAATATTGTTTATCTCAACCTTCTCAGCCTGGCTGGATTTTTCAGGTACAAATATTTCGTTTAAATCGAGGGGTGGGGTAAAATTGTTATTGAAAGGAGGTGGCACACTTTTATACCCAGGCCGTTGTTGTCATCCCATTTAACCTGATGTTCGATCATCGATTCGACTATCGCACTTGACCCTTCGAATTTTTTAAAAATAAAGTCAATATTTTGAAGTTTAGCCTTCAAAGAATCAAGCTCGGTAGTCAGTTTGACAATATCCTAATTAGCGAATCTAAGATGACAACTCTTTATGCTGTATTCTTCTTGTAATTTATTAAAATCGCTCTTTTTAGCTTCTAATGCTTATTGTAGAGGTTTTACTTTCTTTTTAGTGTTATATACAAGATTTTCAAGATCGAACATTTCTTTGACAAGTTTATCATTTAATTCACGATATTTATTTATTTTAGTTTCACAGTGTGAATAGCATGAATTTTCACACGGGTCCTTTGTCACAGAGGCCATTTAAAATGATTAATTTAAAACAAACCGATGTGCTTTTGAAAGTCAACAAAGTCAACAGCTAATTGACCGAAAACCCAAGTTTGACCAGAAATCTTGACCGAACACTCCAACTGCTGACCAAATTCAGACCGAAAACCCAAGGTTGACTGAAAACCTCGTCTGTTGACCAATGGTTTGACCGAAAACCACACCTTGACCTTTATGTTGACTGAAAACCTTGACTTTGACCGGATGTTAACTGAAATCCCTTCCGTGTTGACCTAATGTTGACCGAAAAGGCCTTTCTGCCGCCGAGAACACCCTTAAAACCACCGAAAACGACCAAAATTTGTGGTAATTTCCTTGATTATCGTGATATTTTGAGATTTGATTGTTAGTTTCCAAATTTTGAAGGTCGATAAACACGATGAAGATGTGAAGCTTCGATGAACAGCAAACACATGAACACCACACCAAAACAATCAAACAAAACTTGATATGTTCTTGAAAAAAATGATTGATACCAAAACAATAAAATTGTTTTCAAGCTCTGATACCAATTGTAAGTCCCAAATTCTATAAAAAACGATACCAATCACACAAGTTCAATTGGTGCGAAAATCCAATTGAACCACAATCAAGAAAAACAAAGATAAGATGAAACAAATAAGAATCAAATGATCAAAATTCACTCGTTGGATTGTTTGAACGACTAGTACAATTGATCTAGCATCACACGAATTCACCTTGCACCCTCACTCACGATTTCAGCTAGCTAACCCTACAAACACGCCTCACACATCTATTTATACTAACCACACTAATCTAGCCCATTACATAGAAATCCCAACTACACAACTAGCCCAAAAACCCAAACTAACTCTAAGACCTACAAGTAAAGCATAAACCATCAAAATAGGGCCCAACACATTGTACTATCTCGCAGTACCCCCATAGTGTTACTCGGTCTCTGATGCGTCCTCTCCTCGACCCACAAAGTCTCGTGCCACACAAGCACATCGTCGTCCCCATGCATATCCATACACAAGAATAGTATAGTATCATTGCTCCGTATCACCATTCCATGTACGCACGTCTACACACAAGCATAATACTACAACACTACTCCACCTCAGCTCATGATACCCCGTACCTTCCTCTCGTCTCATCACTCAACGCTATCTCACAGTACCTCATACCGTCATCAGATCTCATTGCTCAACACTTTCTCTCATGGTACCTCATACCGTCTTCGGCTTTCATCACTCAATACTCTACAACATCATGTAATAAAACTCATCACCACACTCGATTATGTAACAACTACCAGCCACTAAGGCCGTCTCAACTCTTATAAGTTACAAGGACTCGAAAACATCAGCATTAAAGACTCATACAATTCTCAAACCACAAAACTCAACACTCAACATATCGCCTCATAATCAACGATAGTGTGCAATCAACTACACATTTACAACCTCTCTCAGCTCATAATCTTTTCCAAATCATATAAATTCATACTCAACTCATACTCGACTCGTACTCGTACACTTCGACTATTTCAGTCAATTAGTGTACTTAATCACATTCTCAACTCAATTACCAACAATGATCCTCAATCTCGTTAACCGATGCTCTTTGGCTATCCCACCCAATTATAATTACTTACAACTCATTTGTATCATAATTCGTAACATTAGTAATGCAATAAGGTTCCTCACAAATAACACAATCTGGCACTAGGGTATACACATAAGACACACTTGTTACATGATACCTTTGTTACATTATTCACAAATACACAAAATATAATATACACGATTATATAAAAATAACATATTCATCCATCATTCCTAAAAAGGGACAAAATTACTTGCATACTTCGGCTCTCAACTCTTGAGTGTAATCGGCTACACTTACATATCTCAACTCTTAGCTCATGCTCGGCTTATGCTCATACTCTTTCTCATCATTAGTTGGAATTTCGCCTCAACCGGGATCTCATCTCATCATCAGCTGGAATCTTGCGATCAGCTGGGATCTCATCTCATCATCAGCTGGAATCTCGCCATCAGCTGGGATCTCATCTCATCATCAGCTGGAATCTAATCATCAACTGTGATATCATCTTAATAAGTATCTCATCTCATATTCAGTTGACATCTCATTATCAACTGAAATTCTTGTCTCCTCATTAGTTGATATCTCATATCAACCAAAATCTCGTCTCATCATCCACTGTTGGTCCAACCGGCTGTGACCAATTCTTCAACTCATCCTTCATCTGACTCCATATCTACATTCACACGTAGAATATAACAAATAACAAATATAACATAAAAGTTATACTCAACTCATACACTAACATTTGCAGCAGTATCTTTTCCAAGCATGTGATAGGGGCTCTCTTTTTCCTCGGTTCAAGTCTAGGACTCTACACTCAAGACCTAGTTCACTTAAACCACAACACCCGATTTCTCATACAAAGTATACCCAAAATGGGCAAACTTTTACTCAAACCATGGAAAACAAGATGTTATCATATATTAATTACATAAAAAGGTCCTTACAATACAGACCAGGCATTACAAATAAAATCTAATACTACTAAAGGACAGGCTCTAATTTGTCCATATCTCTTTATCACATGTCTTCCCTATCACTGCTATAGATACCTACAAAAAACATGCAACTCAAGTGTAAGCTTATAAAAATCTTAGCGAGAAAGCCCCCTGCTCGATATTAACACAAGACGTATTAATATATAGATGTATGAAGATATGGTATCAAACACATCTTACAATACACTCCAACAATTTATCTACGCATTCTCATCATTTTCTCTTGCTAATCTCATTAGCAAATATGTATATTCCCTTATCTCTAAAACCTGCAATCACATTAGCTTAACAAAATACTAGCTAAATATTAACAAACATCAACTTAACAGTAAGTACCACGAATATTACTGCTCATAACTCAATCCAAAACACTCAGATTCACTCCTTCTATATCCAACTATGATCCATCTTAACAACCCTCATGGTTATATAATTTGACTCATAACTCTGTACCACAACCACTCTAGCCTCTACTCGGTTCATACAATCAATATGTATATTTAACTCGATTATTGTCACTCATAGATAACAATTCATTCTACCAAAGGTTACAACAATAACAAAAACATAGCACACACTTATATATATATATATATATATATATATATATATATATATATATATATATATATATATATATATATATATATATACATACATACATACATATACATATACATATACCACATATAACTCAAATATATATCAAATATAACTCTACTCAAGTACTAGAGAGTACTCACCTGATATCGGCTCAATACATGGAATTCCCCGAACTGCGCGTACCGGGCTCCTGTTCACTACACTTGGTTGTATCATAACAGCTCAATCAATACTCGATACCAACACATCTGAAAAGAGAAATCAATCCAAGGTGAAAGGAACTATAACAATAGATGGCAACAATATCCAGGTTACAACTCTTAATTTTGCAGAACCTCACTCAATCAACCATAAAACTCGATAGCTTCTACACCCATGGCTAGGGCTTGGGATTATGACTCTTAATATCAAGAACTCCTCACTTCAACCATATAGTTACAAGTGGTTTAGCAACCCAACCTAGAATTTACTCACCTCAAACCACACAAGTCTTGAATTGAAGCTAGAATAAGGAAATCTTACCTTATAAACGCAAGATAAATGATTCCAACACTAAATCTTCAAGTTCTAACCTTCCAATTTGATCCCTAGCACTGCTGCACCTTGATAGGTTTTATGCAAATCAACTAAATTTAAACCCTAAGTTCACATGCAACCTAATTGGATCTATGTTTTCACTTTTGAACATATAATAAACACCTAGGGCCAAATCGAAAATAACTTAAAAGAATCAAAAGAAAATACTAACCTTTTGTTGAATCTTTTGTAAGCGAGCACCACAAGCGTCGTGCCTCTAATAGTTCACACCCAAAGCAAGCAACAAGAAAAACCAGAGAGAGGGAGAAAAACCCTTAAAATTTCGTGGCACTTAGGGTACTGGGGCTCCCTATTTATAGCCTCAAGGGTTTAGCAGATAAGCCTTACATATAAGCCTTATTCGAATTCAAACCGGATAAACCTTTTATCTTTAAATTCAAACCCTTATTTATCTATATATATAATTCGAAAATTATGGATATAATTAATATCCTAATTTCGTTCACCATATATATATATATATATATATATATATATATATATATATATATATATATATATATATATATATATATATATATATATATATATATATATATATATATATATATATATATATATATATATATATATATATATATATATATATATATATATATATATATATATATATACTATAATTATATATTGCTCAATTATTTAACAATTACAATTCAGCCTCTGCACTTTTAATTAATTCAATTAATCCCAAAATTAATTTCAATTAATTTCTGATTAATTATTAATTAAATAATACTATTTCTAATTAATATATTATTCTCATAATATATTAACAAATTATTTATATTGATTTATTAATCAGAATAAATCAATCTCTCTCTCTAAAAGTTATTCTGTCAAATTGCCAGCTATGAGGGCAAACCAAAAGGACTGTGCTGCTATCAATTCAAGTATATACCTAAATTATAGTCATGGCTTAGACACCTAATCCAACAGTCTCCCACTTGGATAAGTCTATGACTATAATTCAATACAAATTCAATATAGCTTCTAAATTGACCAGCAAATTGTAGCTTCTAAAAGCCGCTGCCGAACTCTGACCCAGTCAGTTCTGTCCTAAGATAAGTGATCATATGATCCTCCGTTTGGCAAGATATCAATCAGACTAGAGACATGGATTAGATTTAATCTCAGTCCGATACTATGTTTCCTGGTACCTGATTTGTGATGATATATGACTTCTAATTGAACACATCAATTGAATCGTTGCTAGGCCTAGTATTATAAATCAATCACGAAATCACCGAGAGTCCCACAGATATCACTTTTCCCGTTAGGGAAAAAGAAACGAATAAACTTTGACTCATATGCTTGTGTCTTTTACTCATCAAATCGCGCACAACAATACGTTTTATAACATCGAGTTACCGATGCGTTTACGCATTATCAATGCATAACCGACTTTCAAATTTCAACTCATATGTCTTCGGTTCAAGACCATGAGATATTATCGTCTTATAATTACTTGTAATGAGATCCATGAAGTAGTTATTGAGCCTAGGTTTATCCAATACTCAAATCTATATTTCTAAATACTCATGAATGTTGTAGCAATGCTATTGCTATGTCTAACTGCTTAGACAGTCTACAATCCAATTCATGACAGTCTTAATCCATTACTTACTTTCGAAAGTATGAGCGACTGTGGACTTTTGAATAATCATATTATTCAGGAACTAAAACATGCAAAAGTGAAACATAAAGATCGGACTGGCAGCTACTCCTGCATATTACAGAGTCTCCATGAGGTAATCACCAAGCCCGAGTTGTCATAATCTATGTAGTTAATCGCGCCGGTATAGCGCCGGTATAGCGGTTCGTGGTGGTCAGCATAATCGCGGTTCAGTTTAGCGGTACCGGTATAGCGCCGGTATACCGCTGCGATTTACCGCGACCTTTCACTCTTTCTATGTATCCAAAAATTGATACACTTTATTGCAGACAATCCAATCGGATACTCTTCCGATTATATCTCAATTTATCATTCTGTATTTCTCTCTCCCAACTCCATTCTGGAACCAGTGATGTGTACTACGACTTCCCATGGTTCTCGGGGTCTTTAGTCTACATGACTGCACCCTAAGACTATTTCTAGGTGTCATGATGTGCAGGTGAACCACATCACTCCATCAGAATACCAATGAAATTTTTTTAACCACGAAGTCCTTTAACACCACGTCCTGATGTTAGTAATTACAAATTTGAAACTCCTTTCAAATTATTACTATCACATTCACCCCAATCATTCCCCAGTGATTTCTCACGTGTGTTCAAGTAAAACATCCAGTATTCTCAGCTAGATTGTATCCTGAATCAAACTTACTATGCTCTAAGCATCAAGTGATCAATTCACCAGGATAAGTTCATGAAACTTGTGATCGATCCAAGAAGCTCGTGGGATCTGATCTATTCTATTCCAAACCCTTTTTGAATTTGAAGATTACTTAAAATCTCTGTGTCATGACTTTTGGAAACTATTTTCTTTTAAGGACATGAATCTTGAATCTTATCAAGATCATACAAATACTGGCAGGGTCAATACTGGTGTTTTCATCTATCTGATGGATGCTTGCAACTACGTGAATATTTTCTATCTCTTTTAGATCATGCCTGGTCATTACACTTTGTAATGTCGAGAAACCCCTTTCTTGAAGTCATGCATCTTGAATCTTATCAAGATCATACTTACATTGGCAGGATCTACACCGATGATGTCATATATCTGATAGATGCTTGTGACCACCTTAGTATGTTGTATCTGTTCTAAACTTTTCACAGCGAATCATCTCATCTCTTAATGCTAACTCATCACGCTTTGCAATGATAAGAGACGTTTCCTAGAATGGTATGTATCTGATATACATTAATAGACAGATCACAACGACACTCCCACTGGCTTTGACACGGTAATAGGGCTCTTTAGACTATCATAAAATCCAAACCCTTTGGCATATTTTGAGATTCCAAGCCGTCTTACATAATCACAGGATTCTTTCAGGCTATTCACAAAATCCAAAACATTTGGCATATTTTGAGAATCCAAATATCCTTCCTTGCGAGGTCCCCGTAAGATGAATCTCGGGGCCATGTACCTTGTTTGTATATACTGGCATGCTTCTTATGAGTCCCTATTAGTGTGCCGGTAAACCACACACACTCCACTAACGACTCACAAGGTGTAGCTACACCAAAAAGTATCCTTTCAGATTTCATCTTCTGTAGGAAGCGTTTCTCTCGGAATCAATTACTCGACTCTGAGTATCGCCTCATTCAACTAGATGTGCTCTAAGCTTAAGTACATTTCTATCTATGTCGCTTTCTTTTGATGATTCAATTACTCTCACTGGTTCTTAGACCAGGTGTAAAATCAGCCAAATTGTCACATAGACTGTGTCTCGCCCTAATGTTCTCTATTTGGTAGCAACCGGGCTCACCAATGCTTCCAAGTAGTAGGATTACTTATCCATGCTAACTTAGTGTTTTTCCAATAATCGGTACGTCACCCAAATCATAACACCTTATGACGGTGACCAATACTACTGATCAAGTGAAGAGAAGAGTATGTCAGGTTTAATAAGAATCTGATTCCTGGTCAAGGCCTATTGATGACTGGAGGTTCTTTCACTTGGCTAATCCCTAAACTCCTTCAAGATCATTTTTACTCCCACTGTATTCTTAAAATGTGAGTCCTTTCTAAAAGGGCTCTTCTTTCACAGGTACAGGCGGAATGGCCAATGAAACGACAATGCTGATCAGTAACAGGCATGTTATGAGGTTCGGACGAATGCTTCATGACCCTGGACTTTCCATGTACAAGTAGGGGTGAACCCTGCTTTACATTTTAGACGGTGTCTGTGCAACCTACTTAGTCTAAGATGTAGTCTGCATATGATTTCATGGTCTGACTGGTTTAATATCCAATTTATCAAAAAACTAATTGAAAATGTATCTTATACACGGAGGATCGAACAATTTCGGCCAATGCTCGATCATCTTCCCTAAGACACATTATAACCATTAATGTTATTGGAAGAGGATGAACTGTGAAATATTTTCTTAGTTATGTTATCACTCAGGTTCTGTTGATCTTATACTTCCTTTGAAGTTCTTGAACAGTTAAAGGTTTCAATCAATCGCTTATTCTGATAAGCGAGGCCATATTTGTCAGACTAATTGGCAAATATTTTGAAGTATAACTAATTGTGTTTTGTTTGAAGATTCAAGCAATTCACAGTGACTAATGTGCCCGTTGCTCATAATCTTAATGTCTTTTACATCTCCATGTAAATTGAATGACTTTGTTAATTTGTTCAATATATGCATTCATCACCTGACTCTAAGTCAACTGATTTCAAAATCCTATCCATTGGATCTTTGGGTGATTCATTTCTTGCAACAATTAATTTTATTAAGAACTCAATTCATCATGTGACTCCAAGTCAAATGATTCCAAAGTCCTGTCCAACCAGACCTTTGGTTGAAGTGATTCTTATTAAATTTACTTTAACAATCATAGAAGACACAATTCATGAATCCAACACACTTTGGATGTATCAACATTCAAGTTATTACCATTTACGCTATCAACACATTCACACAACATTTTCAAGGATAATTAAAACAACTATGTTTTAAAATAAAATATTTTATTAAACCAAAATTATCCTCAGAACAATGTACTATGCGAAACAATGTCATGTGCATCTATAAACTAATAACTTAATCAATTATCTAGCTAAACCCTAAAACTACATGAGCCCTAGATCCAATCTGAATACGCTCCTATGCAACAATATCCTGCATCCTCCTACTGAGTCCCTGCATACAGTGCAAATGTGAGAAATCACATCCTGTATCACGGAAATGAGGATCAGGAGTTCCGAGTTTTAAGATATGCCTGAGTCGCCAAACTGTTCGGCTTCGGAGCATATTTCCAATTTTTCTGTGACTGTGTCCCACCCTATGGATTCCTAGTTTGAGACATCGAAGAGCCGGTCCAGACGATCTGGATCATTTCTTGATGCGCTTTATCACTGGACTAAATCCCGAAGCAGCTGAATTAGTGGAACTATGCTTCTCCATGAATGACTCAGATAGAGTCAACATTGAACGCATTCCCATGATAGTCTTATCTGGTTACCCTTCCTGTACATCTAGATGAACATATCAGTGAGTCGAGTTAATGCTCAGCTCCCGATTAAAAAGGATGACATATCTCATACAGTTCGCCTATGTGTCTCTCAATCTTGAGAACATGCGAACCGGTGCTACTTCCTTCTAGTTTGCACACTTCAAGCTCTTTGAAGATCCTAGCTTGTCCCTTTTCAACCGGTTCTCGGAACCTTTCCTCAACCAGCTGTGCTTACTCATATGACCCAGGAATTCAAAATCCCTACGGAACTCGGGGTCAATGGTCAATAGCATGAGGCAACAAACTTCCTCGTTTTTTCATCAAAAAGGAGTCATGCTCATCACAAACTACTGTGTGATGCCATGCTTTGGTAGAACAAAGAGCGTACACTCAATCAGATATGGTCTGCCAGCAAAACTAAGAACCATTCTCAATTTTCAAAGCCATACAACATAGTTTAGGCCAGTCAGCCTTTCTATAGACTTTCCATTCTTAACTGGTACTTTCTGAAGCTCTCAGAAATGGGTGATGGAGGAGAAAGAGGAGAATCGATACAAGATTTAGACATCTATAAAATCAGAATTTATTAGTTTAATTAATCCTTTTAAATAATTACCCAATTTATTATCTAACAAGGCTAGGATCCAAAATCTCCCAACTATGCTGTGAAGAGGCATGCCGTAACCACACCATAATGGTCATTAAGGAGGATAAACATTTATCAGTTTCAGTCTTATGAAATTCCTAGATCTGTGAGATTCATTAAACTGTTCAATGGCATGTTTAATCTCGGACTATGCTCTTCCATTTGTGACTGGGATGCCGAGGATCACAAACAAGATGTGAATAACCATGCAAATGTGCTTGGTAACCTCAATGTCATTTATCATCTCAAATTGATGTGCCGGTTAACCACACACGATCCATCAACAATGATAATTTATGAGAAACCATTACCACTCTTTATGACCCCCTATTTGTGTGCCGGTTAACCATACATGCTCCACTAATGTCTCATAAAGTGTAATGTGCAATTTCATGGATTAGCATATCTTTCACATTTAACCTAAAGTAACTAGATTTGGGAATTTTATAAAACAGGTTCTAGTACTTTGATTAATAACATTATACTTTTAATGAGATTAAGTTCGTCTTATCAAATCCATTCTGCTAACGACCCTCCACTAATCAAGGGAGCGGTGCGTGAGAGTGAACACCCATTCAACCGCCATTTTATAGGCAGTTTCCTTATACCCCCCCTTATAGATCAACTTCGTGAATGAGGCATACTAGCGATTTGACTGACTGGTTCTTATACATATAAATATTAACTTTTAATAATAATATATATAAGATGTATTTTAAACCTTTTAAAAATATTTTGGTTTATCTATTTAAATTTTTCGAAATTAAAATTAAAATTAAAATTTAAATTTAAACGTTAATTGATTTAATATTTATCTTTAATTAACAATTAATTAAATAAATTAAATCAGATAGGGATTAACAAATTATTCAAATTAATTTTAATCCTATCCTTTAACCCACTAAAATCGAAAATCACATAAGGGTTTAAGGTTATCCATTTATTAATTAATCACATTTACCAAAAATAGAAAACCTTCTAAAACCCTAGCATAGAGTTCGCAAATATGGTGGGGAGGGGATAGGGTTTCGAAAACCCTAATCCCAAAATCGATTTAGGCCTGTTTAGGGTTTAGTTTCTATAGACCCTAAAATCAAGGTATAACTATTATATCAATTCAAACAGAAAACAAACCAAATGCTCTGATACCATTGATAGGTTTTATGCAAATCAACTAAACTTATACCCTAAGTTCACATGCAACCTAATTGGATCTATGTTTTCACTATTTGAACATATAATAAACACCTAGGGCCAAATCGAAAATAACTTAAAAGAATCAAAAGAAAATACTAACCTTTTGGAAGTGAGCACCAAAGCGTCGTGCCTCTAATGGTTCACACCCAACGCAAGCAACAAGAAAAACCAGAGAGAGGGAGAAAAACCCTTAATATTTGGTGGCTCTTAGGGTACTGGGGCTCCCTATTTATAGACTCAAGAGTTTAGCAGATAAGCCTTACAGATAAGCCTTATTCGAATTCAAACCGGATAAACCTTTTATCTTTAAATTCAAACCCTTATTTATCTATATATATAATTCGAAAATTATGGATATAAATATCCTAATTTTCGTTCACCCTTTATATATATATATATATATATATATATATATATATATATATATATATATATATATATATATATATATATATATATATATATATATATATATATATATATATATATATATATATATATATATATATATATATCACTGTTGAAAAAGTCGGCCTAGGCGGCGCCTAGGCGCTAGGCGGATGGGTTCCGCCTACGATTAGTGGTAGGCGGTCAAGTTTGGCGGATTTGGTCAATGGCGGTCAAAATCGGGTTTAGGCGGGCCTAGGCGGGTCTGGGCGGGTCTAAGCGGCAAAATTTTCAAATTTTAAACTTCCAAAATTTCAAAATTTCAAAAATTTTCAAATTTTCAAAAAAAATCAAAATTTTAGATTTTAAAATTTAAATTTACAAAATTTCAAAATTTCAAAATAATAATATATATTATATATTTTATTATATTAATAATATATATTTTATTTTATTAGTAATTTCAATTTTTTATTATTTATATAAATTATGATAATCGGTGGCTAAGATACGATTATTGATAAATAAAATTTTCAAAAATGTCATTAATTTGATGACTTACATATTTAAACACTTAGATTTGTCAAAATTTTATGCTTATTTATTCATTTGTAGGGATATATGTAATATCTAAATTTAAAAAAAAAATTTACTATTAATACTCCCCACCTAGGCGCCCGACTAGTCCTCGCCTAGACCGACTAGTCCTAGGCCCCAATCGACCGCCCGCCTACCGCCTAGCGACTTCTACAACCTTGATATATATATATATATATATATATATATATATATATATATATATATATATATATATATATATATATATATATATATATATATATATATATATATATATATATATATATATATATATATATATATATATTGCTCAATTATGAACCATTACAATTTAGCCCTATACTTTTAATTAATCCAATTAATCCCAAAATTAATTCTAACTAATTTATGATTAATTATTAATTAAATAATACTATTTCTATTTAATATATTATCCTCATAATATATTAACAAATTATTTATATTGGTTTATTAATCAGATAGTAAATCAATCTCTCTCTCTAAAAGTTATTCTGTCAAATTGCCGGCTATGAGGGCAACCCAAAAGGACTGTGCTGCTATCAATTCAAGTATATTCCTAAAATATAGTCATGGCTTAGACACCTAATTCAACACACCTTTTATAAGGTTTGTGTTTGTGTTTTCAAAAGGAAATTTCTCAAAAACCGGTAATTCTCGGAACTTATAGGATTTAAATCTCAGTCGGCACACGGGTCGTGTGATCTGGCAAGCCCCGTGTTAACATGCTGCTTGTTCACTGATTTGTCATTGAAAGCTCTACACGACCCGTGTGATCTTACACGACCCATGTGAGCTCCTTTTGGCATTTTTCAAGCTAAAACTTCTTCCAAAATGGTTTCTAACCACCCAAACTCATATGACAACCTAACTAATCTTAATCACACCAAGATTAGTACATAAGAAAGGCTTCAACCTCTTCTTACTCATCAAACAACTCAAAACTCAAAGGAAATCGCGAAAGATCGCCACACCCCTACTTTAAGCAACTCATAGCTATAACCACACCAACTATAAGGTAATAACTCTACTTACCTTAATAAGCATCTCAAAAGAAAATGGGTCTCACATCACAAAAGCTTAAGGATTCAGATTGACCTAGCGGGTCCTTACTCAGTCACACAAGCACATAGATAGGGCACGAACACCCTAGCATTTAACATTGGACATCGTGAAGTAAAGCTACAACACATGTAACATCACCCATAATATAGTGAGAAAACTCACCTGATCCGCCAAGCTAGACAGCACTCCCTGCGTGTGTCCTCAGATCCGACAATACAAACTTCCTAACAAGGATAAACTTCACTTTGACTGGTACCCCAAACCCTTAAGTTTGACCAAAAATGAAACTGGTCAAAAAGTCAACGGTTCAAGGTCAAAGTCAAAGTCAACGGTCATCAGCCAGTTAGCGTCGCTATCTTCCCTAGATAGCATCGCTAACTATGAACAGTCCCAATTCCTCACCGTGAACAAAGGCTGAGTTAGCATCGCTAACTATAGATTTATGGCCGCTACCTTCTCTGTTCAGCCAAAATCCTCCAAAAGCTCTTAATTCATTAAGCTAAGGTCTTAAACCTTCCACGACCTTTCCAAACAACCCCTAGGTCTATAAGAATCCTAACTTTATCGTTCAATCATAGTCATGCAAGCTTATGAACAAGATCCATGTCTAAAATGGTCCAAAACTCGACAAAACGCCTAAAGAGAGCTTGACTTACTCTCAAAACCAAATTAATGGCTCCAAATGAGGACTCAAGGCATAAATTTCTAAACTTTATCCTTCCCAACCATGTAGAACATCATAAAGGGACCATCATTCCATTTTTCCATAATAATAAGCACAAGATCAACCATTTAAACACAAAAAGGAGTATGCTTGAACTTACAAAGATCCAAAAGTGCAAATCTAGATGATTCACCCTTGAAGGATAGCTTTTAGCACCACCACACCACTTCTTCTACTCCAAAAATCCTTCTAAACTAATCAAATGAACCAAAAATCATTCATGGGGGCTAGAGAGGTTGGGAATGACCTTGGGAGCTGAAAAGTGGTAAATGGCGGTTGCCCTAGGGTTTGGCACCCTTATAAATGGCCCACAGCTCAAAATATAGGGTTTTGGCCCAAAAACACCAGATAGCGTTGCTAACCTTAAGTTAGCGTCGCTAACCTTAAGTTAGCATTGCTAACTAAAGATCGTGCAAACCCACCACCTGACCAGGGCAATAGTGTCGCTAATCCTCCACAGAACGTCGCTAATATATGATAGTGGCGGTATGCTCCCCCATAGCGTCGCTATCAACCATTTCCCATCATTTTCTCAAAACTTAATCCTCTTTAATTCCAAACTTGATTCTTTTAAGCATTGAACTTATACTTTCCGGGATTAGGGTCTTACAACTCTCCCCCACTTAACGGGATTTCGTCCCCAAAATCCTTTCCTGATGGTCTAGCAACACAGGTGCATATCCTCCCTCATTGAGGTTGAGGGTTTAATCCCCACTTGGGGAATAAGTGGTCCATGAGTGTACTTTAGGTACAGTTGTTAGGTTTTCCACTCAAAAATAAGTTAGGATATGAGAGAGGGTATTATGATTTGTCTACATAACGATTGCAAAGATTGTGAGTACAATAGAAAGATCGAAAGGTTCTATAGATCATAATGTAGATAACATAAACAAGAATCAAAGATCAAAATGGTACCGAATGATTGTATTCAAATACTCTAGAACAATTCTATGAGAACTATTCTATAAGAGTAAACTAGGGCGTACACGAGAGCCGTGAAAACGTTAACCCTAAAATTATATATATATATATATATATATCTATACTATACTATAAACCATATATAATTTACAACCTTCTAAAGCACAAGAGTCTTAATTTTTAAGACTGTACAACCTACATAAGCTTATACATTTTTAGCGGCTAAAAGTTTTGAAATGCGATTTTTTTCATGTACGCTTAAAAATTTGAAATCGGGCGCTGCTCCCCATGAATATCTAAAGACAGATGAAAGTGGGTGGGTCTAGAGAGAAAAGTGTGATGACTGAGAGTGGGCGGAGAGAAAACACATTTGGTTTGGATTGCCAGCTTGGTGACTATGGATCGCCAACCTGTTATGTTTTCAACCGTAGGATTATTTCATCACTCACAAATTCATCAAAACCTTCCGTTTTCTCCCTCACCAACATCTCTTAATAAACCCATCATCAGTTACATTCTCTATCCCAATCCCACCACAGATCTCCACCTTCGTCTCTCTCTAAAGTCTGATCGTTGCTGCTACAACCCGCCACCAGCACTATTGCTGCTATGTCTCACCACCGGAAGGGAAACCTAGATCTGCGCTTAACAACCTCTATTGCAATATCAACCCACCAATTTCGTTCTCCAACAGCTGCTATTGCCTCTCTCTCTTTCTCTCTCCTTTCATTGCTCCCTTTCTGTCTCTCTCAAAGAAACCCTAGATCTAACGTTGATGTCATCACTACCGCCTTCCACCACCGTTTATTGCTTCCGTTATCACGACCCACCACAACCATCATTTACATACACACAATATACAGGTTCACACGTCACGATTTCTAAATTCTTTATCTTTTTCTCTTTAGATCGTACCATAGCAAGTGAGAACCCTCATATTCTCCTGTCATATTTGTGGTTTCCCTGCTGCCTTTTGTTTCGGCCGGCCTCCACCCCTTACATGGGTTTGTAAATGATCCTCTATTTTGGGTTTTGGGTTTTTGAAACAGAGATGGTAATGGCATATATAACCATCCACCACCGTGAGTGTAACCATCAGAAATGAGTGTGTTGCTGCCTTTTCTCTACTATACGAAACTTTTACGAGGCAATGTTTATACTAATGTTCAAGAAGTTTTCGTTAATCACCTAATAATACATTTGTATGTTTGATTCATGCTAACACATCGTATGTTCTTTCCTAAGATGCTAAATGCTCAACATTGATGTTTATAACTCGATCGCAAAACAAAGGTATATATAGTTCCAGAATACCTTTTGGTAATAAAGTCTGGAAATATAATAGTGGTTATATTAAGCTATTTCAACTTTGATTTTGACTTTTATCGTGAGGTTGTGATTATTACGGTGTGAATGTCCATGGAGTTAGGTTAATCTCTGCCAGCAAAGACCAAGATGCCTATAGAAGGAGCCTTTTAAAGATTTGTGATGGTTTAGAGGGTATTTGGTGCTTCTTCACTGTAGTATGGCAGAAAGACTGACCCTTCTTATGTTGTGTTTGGAATTTGGAATGGATTCGTTTTCATTTTTTGAGTTAGTTTCAAATAGGGATATCTTTTAGTTTTATTTATTTAAATAAATTAATCTTAGAATATTAGTTTGGCAATGATTTTCTGTCATCATGATTATGTTTGAGATGTAATCTCGATTTTTATGTTTTCATTTATAGTTTTATAGATTGTTACTTTTAGGTACTCAATCTTATGTATTTTGGTTGAGTTGGCTCATTAGTCCATTGTTCTTGACCAAATTGTTTGTCCTAATATTATATTTCAGGATAAATGATGAAACAATGGATATCAAGCACTGTACAAGAGAATCTGATACAAAGTATGAAAAAGTCGTTGAGAGTAGAGACCAATTGTATTTAAAAGAATAGTAGTATACATGGCTATGTAAGTTTGTGAGTTAAACAATTTTTATAGTTGAATGTTTTTAGTAATATTTTTAAAACTTAGGGTGATTTTAGTAACATTTTTTTGTCCATGGTCCAAAAAATCTACTTTGTATTTAGATAACTCTTCAATAAAAATCATTTCTTCACGCTAACTACGTGTAAAGTTTTTGAATCTTCTGCAACTGATGTAGACTAGCAACATAAGGTAGTATTCAGAATATCTACTTCCTAATTATAACAGGTGAACAAAAGTAATTTGCTACTCATTTCATACTATTGTAGGATGGACGAATTGTTTTGCTTGCTGGTATAGGACTGAAGGGTGCTGTTATTGGCATTTTTTAGGGGGAATGCCTTTTGTTTGCTGAATTGCTCTAAAAGCGTGGTTATAGAGTTCGATGTTATGTTTGTTGGAAAATCTTTCATGGTTGTACTCTTTCTTTGTGTAACTACTAAACGTTGGCTATGAAAGACTAAATGTGTCATCGGCCAATTGGCTGCACATTGAGAATTAAAGAAAATATGTAAACACCATCCGACCCCAAAACATCAAATTAATCTCAATTATGCATACAAAATAACCATGAAATTTAACATGGTAAAAATAATATTAAAAACACATACTCCCCTCCCCAGATACAAATCTGGAAAAAAAACTGAAAGATCATTCTAAAATTCAAGGATTAAACATAACCGTTACCAAATTTAATTTCCGAACAAACAGTTATTTTATTTAACGCTACTTTTTGATAGAAAGAGTAATTATAAGACAGCTATAGATTAATGTTCGAGACGCAATAAAAAATAAAAATAACTCATATAGCATTTAACTCATAAAGCATTGATTTCGTCAATTTTTAACATAAACAAAATAATGCGTTCCAACTTTTTCGGTTTTTCGTGTTTTACACATAAAACGTGAGTCGTAAACGACTCATTGATTTAATTAAGCAATCTCAATAAAATTAAATTGACAAGATTGATAACCTGAAAATCAATGCCAAGCGAAGCCATACACAAAATTTGGAAGCGAGTCATGAAGTGAAGCGAAGCCAATCAGCAAATCTAGATTAGAGGTGCAATGGAAAAAACAAAAACTATTTTATATAGCATTAATTTTCGTCATTTTTAACATCCAAAAATATGTTTTGCCTTTTTGGATAATAATGCTTTAGAAGACATGTGATTCGTAACGACCTATTGGTTTAGTTAAACAATCATTATAAAATCAACAGGAGATGTTTGGTAGGCTTAAAATCGGTGCAAAGTAAAAATCACAAAATTTGGAAGCGAGTCTCGAAGTGAAGTGAGTTAGTCGCGAAGCGAAACCAGACTGGTGCAAAGCAAAGCCAATCACAGAATTTGGATTAAATGTACATGGAAAAATAAAGGTAATTTATATTGCACCCACTTTCAACTAACCCATAAATATCTAAACTCTAAACCTAAATTGTCAAAAGAAAACTATTAGTCAAATGGAAACCGTTTGTCAAAGCGTATCGAAGCAAAACTAATCCTCGAAATGAAAATATTCAATGCCCGCCAAAACAACCACATATTGTTAACCCAAAATAACATTGTAATTTTATTTTAGCAAAAAAACAACGTTCTAACTTAAAACAATAACATATTTTATTTTGAAAAAAAAAACTACACATATTTACTTTTAGCGATAACACCAACGTATTTTTTAACCTAAAATATCCGTCGAAAAAAATTAATCGTAAAAACGAAACTATTCGTTGGCCGCCGCATCGCGCGGGTACGCAGCTAGTATATATATATATATATATATATATATATATATATATATATATATATATATATATATATATATATATATATATATATATATATATATATATATATATATATATATATATATATATGCTAAACCTAATGAGACAAAATTATGGATGGATAGGCCCATCCGAATTAATAAGGCTAACCCAATTATAAAAAGTGACATAATACAATATTATCCCAACAATCTCCCCTTTGTGTCAATTGCGAAAGGAGACTTCATTCCTCTCTTTTCTGAACTTTGAACAACTTGGACATCAAATTTAGAAGCGTGTTTTGGAATACTAGATACCATTTGATCATATCCGAGAAGCACTTCTTGTCCACATCGGAGTTGGCCTTGCAAGCTTTTGTTAGAGTGAGGATTGTCTCCAAGGCGTTGGAGTTGTACAAGTGTTTGTGTCTGAGAAAGAACATACTCTTCTTGATCACATTCTAGTGCCTGTTTCCGATCTTGCCCAACTTGAATTTGTTAAGATCCGAAGATTCAGGTTCAGGACTCACAGTAGGTCGCTTCTTCAGAACCGAAGCTATCTCCACATCCATGTGAGAAACCTCATGGATATAGCATATCATCATTCTTTTGAGGTGTGCAACAATGGGTTCGTACTTTTGTTCATCCCTAGACAAAAATCAGGATCAGGGAAATCCAATCGTATGGGTTCATCAAAGCCAGATCAGCCAATGTGAACTCATCCGGTTTCTTTTCAGCACCCCTAAATCCTTTAAACCGAATGTTCAATAAGTATTCAGTTTGAACGGGGATTTTGACCTTCAGCCCAATTATCTTCTTTAAACTCTAGGTTTCGTACTGGGGCTTGGCGTACTTGAGATAGAAAGGGAAAAGTTTCTGATTTACTCTGGAATCAGAAATGGGAGCTTTCTCTATAGTTTCAAAGCATCGGAACAGAAACGACCTCGGAGTGATGGAGAAATCCAGCTGTGAATCCACATCCTTGCTTAAATTAAAGGAGACGGCGGGCTTAAGCAAGTAGACTTTTGGCTCATCGATAGCTTCGTTCTGAATCCTCTTCATCGTCCATGGAGAAAGAGTAGCTTTCGAGTCTCCAAGGTGATTTGAGCATTCCTCGCTTTTGCTTCTTTAGGCTCTAATTTTCTGCGAAGCTCATGGAGATCATCAAGCTCTTTATCCTTCTTTTTACAAATGAGCTTCTCTGCCTCAGTAGGCTCTTCCTCCTCCTCGTAATCAGCATCTATCACCCTGCCTTTACCTTTGTTAGATCCAGAAGCTTCACTAATATTCGGAATTCTGGTGAACTTGGTGAAATTTGGCTTCTGGCCTTTATCTTCAGCAGATGGTTCTTTGGCTTAGGCTCCTCTGGAATTTTTGTTTCACTTGTCTCTCCCCTTGTTTCGGAAGAGCCCCGCTCTTGAAAACACCCACGATTTGATTGAGCATCGCGAAGACATGATGGAGCCTGTCGGTAAGATGATGTCGGATGGAGGCGGTGAGAAGCAAATCACGTGTCTCCACCGATCTCTGTAAATAAGAATTGACATCTGAGACGCAGCTTTTGATGACTGCGTTCTCATTTGTCAAGTTTTCAACCTGCTCCGAGACTTGCTTGAGTTTAACAGAGAGAACCTTGACCTTCTAAGTTTTCTCAGCAAGTTCGTCCATTACCTTGTTTTCCATTGCCAGATCCTGCTGTAGCTTTTCAACCTTTGCCTCAAGAGAAGAAGTAAGATATGCATTCTCCTTCTTGATATCAGCACGAAGGACAGAGAGATCATCCTTCTCTGCCTTAAGTGAATCTCGAAACCCCGCAATCACGTTATTCACTACTTCAGTATTTTTGTCAAAAGAGGTTCGGAAGTCTTTCATGAAGGTGACGACCTCCTGTTATAGTTTTTTGACTTTTGCGGTCGTTTCAGTCATAAGTTTCTCCCAAGCTTCAATTTCCTTGGCTGAGTCCTCAAGGACTTTACTATTTTCTTTTGTGAATCCCACCACTGTTGCCTTGTGAGTTTCGAACATGGATTGCTAGTCGGTGGATGAAGAAGTCTTGGAGGATTCCAGCAGAGAATCCAACTTCTCACTCAGTTCTTTGAATTGCTCCTTCGTCATGGGAGCACCATCGTCGTCACTGTTTGGATCAACAGTGAAGGGTGTATGGACGAAAGCGGTTAAGCCTTCCTGATCATCTCCGAACATGATCTCTTCATCGTCGCTAGAGGGAGGGTTGTAAGGTTTAGGAGAAGAGACATGTGGATTTTGATCATGGGTTCCAAAAGGTGGATTCATGAATGTTGCAGTATCCTCCTCTTCATTGCGAATAGGTTCTTTATTCCAAATCTCAGGCTGAGTTCGGTCTTCTGATTCATCCTCTTCTTTAAGAATCAGAGTAGGAGAACGTGGCTTCTTTTTCTTCTTTCGTGGTTTAGGGGCTTTTTCCGGATTGGAAGATGAAGCCTTGGTTTTTCGTTTTCCTCCTCACTTCTGCTTATCTCTTGCGTCAAATATGGCTTGAAGGTCTACTGGAATCGGTCTTTCCCCAGATTCAGGCATTTGCCTGTAGTCACTGATTATCTTATTGCCAAGCAGAACGCGCTCCATTTATTCTGGGATGGATCGCACAAAATCAAAGTTCTTCTGATCTGTCATGACAAATGTTGATGTTGCTAGAAAAGGAATTGTCGCCATTACCGAATCCTTCATCAGGGGCACAGGAAGTGATTAAGAGCACGTTGAACAATCACTGACCGGAATCTTGTACAAGAAATTTCCGAATGGCGAGATGAAGAAGCCAAGCCCTGAACTAATTGATTCCATAGAATAGAACTGTAGTCAAGAGGAATGACGTGATAGAGGCCGTAAATGATCGTGTAGCACAACCTGCTAGCGCCGTCAGATCCAGCGACTCGCTCAGAAAAACTCTTAAACAACAGAGTGAAGAGGCCGTTCCAGTAAGGAGGAAGATGCGATTTCTTGAACTTCAATAGAAGGGATATGTCCCCAGAATATCCCATTTGAAAGAACATCTTGATAAGCTATGTAGAGGAAATCGAGTATGGATCGACGAGGTTGTCAGACGAAGTAAACCCTAACAACCTGCTAAAGCGGTTCTTGGAGATCGAAGTCTTGTGTGATGCCACTTTGAAATAAATCGTTTCCTCAGCCTTGTTGAAAACAGCAAAGCAGTAGGCTGAAGACAGATGAACAATGGGAATAGATTCCGCCATTGTTAGAGCTTGAGATACCGGAGAAAACTTCAAGCACTCGATCATCAGCCTTAGAATGGCGTTGTATCGTGAGGAATCAAGATCGATGATCATGTTCTGGTTCGGCTTGACAGACAGCACGATGACGATGTCTGATTGATCGTTGAAAAAGGACGATGAACCTGCCATTGCTGTTGTTGAAGATGATGAATAGTATAGAGAGAAAAGGGGTTTTTGCTTTTCAGAGTTATGAGAACAGTAGACAGAAGTGAACCTTCAAAAACTCTTTATATTTTTGTGATGAGTGGAGAGAGAAAATCGGTCCGTTATCCCACAAAAATCACCGTATGACGTTACAGTTTCCCCCAAAAGTAGCCTCGATTAACGCGTGCCATCAGAAAGGTGTTAGATGACGTTGTAACTGACGCGCGTGATGTCAGGAAATTTCACATCTTCGTGCCTGATGGAAACCTTATCTCCAAGTAACCGTCATTTTGAATTTATCATCATTAAGACTTTTTTTGTGACATACACAGCTTTTGAGAATTAGAACCAGAGTTAGAAATATCTTAAAGATTTTTGTGCAAGAGTGTGCCAAAGAAAAAGAAATAAATCAAATTAAATTTGAGGGATTCTGTGATGTCAAATAATTGACATGAAAATCAGATGGATCCCGGGCAACGATCTCTTCCTTCTAAATCAAGAGAGATTCCGAAGTGCTTGTGTGGTTTCCCGTTGAATTACGATCAATTGTTTGATGAGAAACAGTGAAAGGTTTCATTTACATGTAGGCTTCAAGGGTGGTTTAATCTTCCAACAGATTCCGAAACTTAACATAAGTTCAAAAGCGGAAAGAAGTACTTGTTTGACCAGTGTAGCCATAAAACAAGTAAGTTTGGATTTTCTTTAAGTGGTTGGATATAACGGAAATCTCTAGAAAAATTAACAACTGGATCTGATTGGGAAGAAATGCCTTAGGTCTAGAACATTTCATTAAGATCACTCAAAAACAAAAATCGGGATTTCATGCATTTAACCGTCAATTCAGAAAGGGATTTAGGATTTTTGGGTTTCACTCGTACTTGTGGTGACAAAAATTTAGAGATCATGAACACAGATGTTGCGTAACCATCAACCTCAGTGATAATGCCGAGAATCTTCATAAGAGTTACGTTAACGAATGCAAATATGATGGAGAATAATAGATTGGCGTAAAATGGTTGGGAGTTTCACGAAAATCATGGTGGTAATGATTTTACGATCATCAAATAGAATGTTTGTAGCCCTATACCGAAACTAGTTTTGTTCCGATAGTCTAAGATCTACATGGAATTCGAGATAATATGTGGTTGAAAGAAATAATAGAGTCGGCCGTCAATTCTTTGTTTCAGACTTAAATTCACGAATGAATTTACCATTAATTCCTTCAGAGAAAATATTTTTGGATTTTCTGAATGTGGAACAAATAACGTATTTTTGGATTTTCTGAAAAAGATTAAAAACAGAAAATGTTTTTCGATTTTCGATATATAAAACAAATAAAATATTTTCGGATTTCAATTTTCTGAAAAAGATTAAAAAAAAAAGATAGAAAATATTTTTTGTGAAAAAACAATAAACCAAATTAATATACAAAGGATAGAGAGATTTTCCGAGATCACAATGAAATTCCGATTCCGAGACGTTCTGAAGCTTGGAATCAATCAGAACGTGAACATTTACTTCCGATTACGAGGAAGATTTCGGAACGAAGTCAACTTCGATCATTCCCAACCCTTGAAAGATTCGATTGAACATGGGTTCAGGTAAGGCCTTTGTGAAGATGTTAGCTAACTGATCTGAGGATTGTATGAAATGAACTTCTGCATTGCCATCCTCTACGTGATCTTTTATGAAGTGATATAGGAGCGCAATATGCTTTGTCTTTGAGTGTTGTACTGGATTATGGCAGATTCGGATTGCGCTTTCGGAATCACAGTACAAAGGAATCTTTTTCATGTTGATCCCATAGTCTCTCAACTGATTCTGAATCCAAATAATCTGAGAGGTGCATGATGCTGCTGCAATGTATTCCGCTTCAGCTGTTGATAATGCTGCAATGTATTCCGCTTTAGCTGTGGATAATGCTGCAATGTATCCCCCTGATGTGCTTTTCCGATCAAGTCTACATCCTCCTAAGTCAGCGTCGGAGTAGGCTTGCACAAAGAATCCAGAGTTTGAAGGATACCATAATCCAAGAGAAGTTGTTCGCTTCAGATACCGAAAGATGTTCTTTACAGCTACCATGTGAGGGTCTCTCAGATTTGCTTGAAACCTGGCACAAATAACAAACATAAAACATAATATCGGGACGGCTGGATGTTAGGTAAAGCAATGAACCAATCATCTGACGATATAGTGTGATATCTGTAGCAGGTTTGTCTAGCGAAGATGTAAGTTTTGTTCCGAACGCCATTGGAACATTGACTTTAGAATCACCCACCATTCCGAACTTCGCAAGTAAGGTCTTTGTAAAAGCTTCTTGATTTATGAAGATCCCTTCTGAATTCTGTCTTATGTTCAAACCAAGGAAGAAGTTGATTTTACCCATAAAACTCATTTCAAACTTAGTTTCCATTAATTTTCGGAATTCAGCGGTTAAGCTTGGATGTGTAGATCCAAAAATAATGTCATCAACGTAAATCTGAACAATCATGAGATGGTTACCCTCCTTCTTCCGAAAGAAAGTAGGATCAACCGAACCTAGTTTGAATTTGGATTTCTTAAGAAATTGAGTCAGAGTCTCGTACCATGCTCTGGGAGCTTGTTTCAGACCATACACTGCTTTGTCCAAAACGTAGCAGTGATTTGGAAGGTTCTCATTTACGAAGCCTAGACGTTGTTCAACATAGATATTTTCTTCTAGTTCTCCGTTTAGGAATACACATTTCACATCCATTTGATATATATCAAAGTTTTTGTGAGCTGCATAAGCGAGAAAGATCCGAACGGATTCTAGTCTAGCTACTGGTGCGAATGTCTCTTCGTAATCAATACCTTCTTCTTGACAGTAGCCTTTAACAACCAGTCGTGCCTTATTGCGAATCACGTTTCCTTCTTTGTCCATCTTATTTCGGAAGACCCATTTCATTCCAAGAACTAAAGCATCATTTGGAGCAGGAACCAATCTCCATACCTTGTTGAGTTCAAACTCGTTCAGTTCATCCTGCACAGCTTGAACCCAATCTGCATGATCAAGAGCAACTTTAACCGTTTTAGGTTCAATTTTGGATATAAACGAATTGCACATGCAAAATTCTACTTTGGAAAATAATGTTGTCTGTTTCGCTTTTTGTTGTGCTCTTGTCAGAACTCCTGATGAAGATTCTCCGATTATTTGTGATCGTGGATGATCTCGGGTCCATATTGTTATCGGATGGTAGTTTTGATCATATGCTGGAACAATTTCAGCTACCACATCTTCAAATTCAGATTGAACATCTGAGTCATTATTTTCATTCTCCCACTGGAAGTTTGCATGTGACCCATCGTTCTGAATTGGACTCTCCCCTAGACTTGAGTATCGGAGGTGAAAATGGGAGTAGAATTCTCCCCTGGAATGGAACATCAGAAGTGTCTGTTTGCCGTTCAGTCGGAATTGGATGCTCATTCGGAGTTGATTGTTCTACATGCCTGACTGCTTCATCGACTATCTTGATTAATTCATCCTCTTGATTATATTTTGCATTGGATTCAGAGAGTTTTGTTGTTTTAGGCTCATCGAACAAATTCATAAATTCCTCATATAAGTTCATGAGAGGAATTGTGGTTGAATTTGTTGATGGAAAGATCTTCGCTGATTGACTCTCCTTGTTCTGAATTCTCATCATGTATTTATCATCAAAAGTGACATAATACGTTTCTTCAATTCTGCGAGTCCTTTTGTTGAGAATACGGTAAGCCTCGAAAGTTAAAGAGTACCCCAGAAAGATTCCTTCGTCACCTTTCTCATCAAACTTGATCCGATTTTCCTAGAATTTAGCAAGAAGCACCTGGAACTAAAGACATGAAAGAACTTTACGTTAGGTTATCGATTATTCAGAATCTCATAGGGAGTAATCAGAAATCACTTATTGATGTATGATATGTTCTGAGTAAAACAAGCAGTGGCAATGACGTCTGCCTAGAAGTATAAAGGTAGTTTTGCGAATGAAAGCATAGTTCTTGCTGCTTCACATAGGGAACGATTTCGTCTTTCCACTACCCTGTTTTGTTGTGGAGTGTAAGGAGAAGAAAAATTGTGCAAGATCCCTTTATTGATCAGGAATTCTTCAAATGCATGGTTTTTGAATTCCGAACCATTGTCACTCCTTATTTTCCGAACAGGCTTTTGGAGTAAAAGCTCAATCTACTTGATAAAGTTTATCATATTTTGCATTGCCTTAGATTTCTGTTTAAGAAAGAACACCCATGTAAATCTAGAAAAATCATCAACCATAACTAGAATATACTTGTTACCAGCAACACTTTCAATTGTAGAAGGACCACAGAGATCAATGTGCAAATGTTCAAGCGGTTCGATGATCTTTGTGTTGATGATTGTGGAGTGACTCTTCCGGCTTTGTTTTCCAAGTTCGTAGGCAGCACACAGATGTTCATTGTCGAATTTTAGAAGCGGAAAACCCCGAACCAAATCACCAAGAACAAGCTTGTTTATCTCTTTGAAGTTGAAGTGGGAAAGTCGCCTATGACAAAGCCAACTGTCATCATTGGATGCTCTTGTGAGTAAGCAAATTGATAGCTTTCCTCTGATCGGTTTCATATTCAATGGATACATCTCTCCTTTCCTTTTAGACTTTAGAACTATGGTCTTTGTTTTCTTCTGTATAATTTCCGAACCCTCTTCATCAAAGGACACTTTCAGTCGAGAGCCTACGACTAATTGCAAAACGCTGATGAGATTGTGTTGTAGAACTTCCACATAAGCTACTTTCCCAATCGAAAATTCTCCGCTTGTTATCATTCCGTAGCCTCTTATTTCTCTTGTGGCATTGTTTCCATATCTCACTCTGCCACCATTTTTCAATGATCTATATTCTCACAATTCTTCCTTCCTTCCTGTCATGTGAAGTGAACAGCCGCTGTCGATGTACCATTCGAAATCATACTGTTCGTCACGCATAACCTGCAAGAATTAAAGAGATTTAGGAACCCAAACCATCGTGGGTCCTTGTGAGAAAGAACATGAAAGATTTTAGTTTTATCAACCTAGAAAGATTTTCTTTTCAAGACTTGATTTTTTCCCTTTTTCAATCCGAAACACTTCCATCTTTTTAGTGCAACGATTAACGAAATTAGATTTCTGTTGGATAAACTCTTTGAGTTTCAGAGCTATTTTTGTTGAAAAATATTTTTCTTCCTTTTTCACCTTTGCTTCATATATTTTGAAAGTGATTTTTGGCTCTGATGCAACTTTATTTTTGCTCTTCGAATCATTGGATTTGTTGACAAGTATTGAAGCCTGTGTTTTTGGAGGACACATTGATTTCGCTTTTTCAGAAGATTTTGAAACCCGTAACTTTGAAAAAATTTGCTTTGGTTTTGGAATCGGAGAAGAACTAGCTTTTTGATTTAAATTTGATTCGGAGTTCACAAAACATTTATTTGAATTCGTGTTTTTCCAAAAACGCTTTCTTTCTTGCAACGTCTTTTTATATCTAGCATTCATCTGTAAACTTTTAGCAATAAATTCTTTAGCAGACTTATGAATGTTAGATATAGGTTTTGTGTTTCTGACTGACATTTTGTTTTGATCAGAGGGGGCTTCATTTTGAACTCCTTTTGTGCCACTTGGTCATGGCTGATCGTAACGAAAGTTTACACAATTCAGAGGTTCTGAAACGTATTTCCCTTTTGATTTCCATGAGATCATTTCTGAAAGACCTTTTGTTTCAGCTGCATTATCAATTGGCTCTGACCAAAAGAATTCATCACGGCCTTCGGCGTTATCATTGTTAACCAGGGACGTTAGTTCTGATGTGTCTTTTTCGTCCGGTCCTGTTTTTACAAAAACGTGATTCGGAACAATTTTCACTTTCAGAAAAACTGTTGCTTTTTCTTTTAAAACATTTGAACCTTTATTTTCTACAATCCGAATAAATTCGATTGAGTTCTCTGAAATCAACTTTTTCTTTGGTTCCTCATTTTCTTGTGTAAAAACAGAGCAATCAATTTAATCTTATACCGAAATCTCACTCATTTCGCTTTCATCAAATTTAGAAATGTTCTCAGTATCAAGAGAATGTTCTGAATTTATCTTTTTGCATAACAAGTGATACTTCTGAATAGAAGCTGATTTGATTTCATCATTATCTTTTTCAGTTAAAATTTCTTTCAACATATTTTTGTGTTCTTTGGACTGAATATAGTTTTCAATTTTCTACAGTCCAACACGATACGAATCTGATACATCATCAGAGGAAACAATGGATTCACACATGTAACAATCAGCATCGATTTCATCCTCTTTCAATTCAAGAAAAGGCAAAATAATTTATATGTCACAATCCAAATACAATTGAGTGATATTAAAATATAAGTGTTTTGCAATCAAACAAAAAATGTTTCGCTGTTTTAAAAGTGCTAAACTATCTCTCTTAAGATAAATGACGTCGTCACGTTATCTAGACAGCTCTAATTCCAACGCCTCTATTCTTATCCTCCTCTCTTCACTTTTAAAAGAAGCCCTGTTAAGTTGATCAGTTAGATTAGAATTACTTAGACGAGTTCTTTTTAAGCTATCACTGAAGTTTGAAATAGTATATCTTAAGTCATCTAATTCAGAATCATATCTAGATGAGGGAATATTGAGAGTTTTGAGAATTGAATGTACCTTATCCACCACTTTGTTGCACTCTTTCACCTATTCCGAAACTGTCTTTGCAGTGAAGCATCTTTCAGAAGTGTGACATCTGTTTGTTGCATATCCCCTCTGTTCCGAAACCTCGTTCTGAACCATCAAGCACCTACCATGTGTTGGTTTCCTCACCTCGTCGTCTTCTGAATCCGTTGACCATAGTTCAACTGTACCATCTTCATCGTCCTCCTGCACAACAAACGCCGGTTTTGCAGCAGATGTGTCTTTCTTCCGAAGCTCCTCTATCTTCTGAACATATTAAGCTTCATCTTTCTCTTTTTCTTTCATCTCGTTTTCCTTTCTAAGTATGCATTCTTTGGCAAAATGATTTTTGCCATGACAATAGTGACACTCATAACCAGAGTTACCTATTAACTTCTTTTCCTCATCAGGCTGAGTTTTCTTGTAACCTTCTTCTTTTGACTTCTCGGAACTAGAGTTTCCCCTGCTTGGCCCTGTTTCTGAACTGAGAAAAGTTCTTTTTAAAGAAATTCTTTGGATTGGACACCATTAGAACCTTGTCCTCTCTAGAAAGCTCACTATCTGAAATATCAGATTCGAAATCTTCCTCCACAGTTTTCTTTGCCTTCGCAACCAACGCTAGGGAACCCATACTAGACATAAGGTTTACTTCTTTTGGGACCTCTTCTTCGTGAGATCGCAGAATTCCGACGAGTTTAGCCAAGGAGTAACTCTTAAATTGTTTGTATGCCTGCACAGTGGACACTATCGCTTTCTATTCCGTTCTCAGACCATTCAGAAACGTGACCTTCTGTTCAGTGTTGCTATGCTCAAGCTTGTATTTGAGCATTCTGCTTAACACGTGGTTGTAACGATTGAAAGTTTGATCCAACTTCTCTTCGGATTTCTGAGCAAAAAGATCTGAATTCCGATAAGAGAGTTGTTTAACATAACATTCAAGGTCAGCATCTCCAGAGTATAATTCTTTCAGCCTATCCCAGATACCTTTGGCTATATCACATGCACTTACGAGACAAAACATATCCGGAGGAAGTGCGAATCTGATGATTCTCATTGCCTTGATATTACGCATCAGCTTGTTCTTTTTGTCTAGTGGTATATCAGCATAATCAGCAAGAAGGGCATTGTAATAACCCAATGTCTTTATTTTCCTTCTTGTACCGGTATGTTCGTACGTCTCTTCTTTCATTGCATGGCATATTGTGGCTCCATGTTCTTCAATGCCAAGAAAGTAATCTTCAAAATACAACGCCCAAACTTCGTAGTCGTATGGGAAGAGAATTGGAATCCTTGTTGTAGATCCAATGCTGCTCGATAGATTGAAGGACAAGGAATGAGGATCATCGTGTGGTATTTAACCTAGAATTCACACTATAGAAATATAGAATCAGATGTGTAAAATATAAATCGAGTTATAGAGAAAAACTTGAGATCCAGATTTGAAGTCTACTATCGATTGAGAGGATAATTACTACTAGAATATATCTACGTTAAACCCTAATTTAAACTCGATAGAAGAATAGCGAATTGATTACACTATCTCCTGCTCTGATACCAATTGTGAGTACAATAGAAAGATCAAAAGGTTCTATATATCAGAATGTAGATAACATAAACAAGAATCAAAGATCAAAATGGTTCCGAATGATTGTATTCAAATACTCTAGAACAATTCGATGATAACTATTCTGTAAGAGTAAACTAGGGCTTACACGAGAGCCGTGAAAACATTAACCCTAAAATTACATGCATGGCTTATATATAGGCTAAACCTAATGAGACAAAATTACGGAATGCACACATGCCCATCCAAATTAATATGGCTAAACTAATTACAAAAATTGATACAATACAATATTATCCCAACAAAGATCAGTATCATAATTCCTATCATAATTTTTCTAGGCTCTACTCACAAACTTTTATAGCTTTACTATAATTTTGGAAAATGAAAACTATAATATATAGCAACAATTTCATTTAGATACATACAATCTTATAGAAGAGAAAAACCTTCTTACAAGCCAAAAATCAAAAGACTAACTTTCATAACCATGGGTAGAGGTAACATAACCCAACTAGCCCTTGGTTTTTCCTAAATCATAAAGAAATAATACATAATAATAATTAACAAGAAACTGAAGAATACCTTCCAAGTCACTAATTCTAATCTTCTTCAGATAACGAAGTGAAAGATCTAGACCAACAAAACAAATAACAAAAACAAGGGACCATGAAATAAAATGAATTGTTCTCCCATAACAATTGGCATTAAATAATAGACCTAATAATTAATGTTACTTTAAGAAACCTAAACACCATACACCTAAAAGAAACCAACAATCAAGAAATCAAAATTAAAATTTCTTAACTTGGTATGGAATGAACACTATTTCAGTTTTGTCATTACTTTCGTTTCCATCCTCCTCAGTTCGAAATTTGAACACTGTGCTATAAAGGTAAATTCAAGAAACACTGATGCCCTGGGTCATCGCCCAGCCTTAGGTCGACCCTGACAACGATGAAACCTTCAATGACAGACAATTTAAGCAACCACCACAAAAGGTTCAACTATAAAACCTATATTGACGATAGTGGTAATTTAAGCAAAGACTATTGTGGCTGTAGTAGGGTTAATTTGTTATGGTGTGAATTTGATAAGAACAATTTATCTTAAAAAGAAATGGTAGAGATATACAGGATGTGTTTGACAAAACTAGCTGGAAGCTGGAAGCTGGAAGTTGAAACTCTTATTTATACATAAATGTTCAACAAAATTAGTTGTTAGCTTTTAAATGTGTTAATTACATAAAACCTAAATGTTAAAAGCTATGAAAATCTAATTAAAAGCTACTTATAGTAGCTTTTAGATTATAATATTTTTATTTAAAATAAAATATATGAAAATCTAATTAAAAGCTACTTATATAGTAGCTTTTTAGTTTATGACATTTTTGTTTAAAATAAAACAGAAAAGCATGTACCATCGAACAAAGTTTTTTTTTTTTTTTTTAATTCGAGTTTATCTTAAAAACTAAAATTTAAAAGGCCTCGAAATCTTGCTGTCGAACACGTTCACCGTTACAAAGGTTTATTCAAATAATCATGTCGCATACATATACTCGGATCTGAATCCCAACTAATATAGATGGGAATATATTATTTTGAGCAACAGGTGAATTACAAAATATTCATACTTCGCGCGAAAACCTTTGTCCTTACTCTAGATTGATATCGACATAATCACATAACGATGTGTGATTATTTTCATATTTTGTTTGGGTGACACAGTTGAATCACGAGGCTTGTCATCTTCAGTGAAGTCTATATATGTAGGCAATAGTTCTTTTATTTTGCTTGCTGATCGTTGACCAATATGCGATAATGTGATTAATAACAAAGCCAAGTTTTTGGCCACATTACGACTCTTTCAATCCCCTCTTACGGACTTGTGTGATTTTTTATTATTATCACACAAACCAATAATGCATATTTTCTATCAAACAAATGACAGGGACCAAATATTTAATGACCATTGACGTTGCCTGCAGATCTAAAAGATGCTGACGTAGACAACTCGACTAAAGAAAATTAAATCAAGCCCGCCACGCTTGAAACAAGAACAGCATTTAGCCATTTACACTACATCGGCTTTAAGATTAGGCTATGTACCTGAAACTTTCGATGGAGGTTTATGGTCTTTTGGTATTACCTTTCTTTTATTTACTGATATCTAATGGAGCCGAGGTTGTGGCCTTCAAGAACCATGAATTGCTATCGGAAGTTTCACAGCCTTACAGGACAGCATATCATTTCCAGCCTTTGAAAAACTGGATGAACGGTACACTTCCTTTTCTTGGTCAAAACTCAAAACTCAAAAATCAGTTTTCGTACTAGTAATCGGTCGTTATCATCTTCTCGATTAATGTTGGGTTTTGTATTGCCTTTTCGTACATGGTGTGCATGCTCGATGGATTGTCGATGGAATTTGCAGACCCTAATGGTAAAACACAATCATATATGTCGTTAAACTTAGTTTCATAAATGTCAATTAACTTATATATAATTTGGTGCACTTTAATTCAGGACCAATGTATTACAAGGGGGTTTACCATTTCTTCTATCAATACAATCCATATGGTGCATTATGGGGTAACATTTCATGGGGTCATTCCATTTCATATGATCTCATCAATTGGTTACTTCTTGATATTGCTCTCATCCCAGACCAGCCTTACGATATCAATGGATGTTGGTCTGGTTCCGCCACAATCTCTCCAAATGGTGAACCCATGATCTTATACACAGGCAGTGACACCAACAAACACCAAGTGCAAAACTTGGCATTTCCTAAAAACATCTCCGACCCACTGTTAACTGAATGGGTAAAATCATCACATAACCCTTTACTAAGTCCTCCTAAGGGAATCGACACATCATCATATAGAGATCCATCAACGGCTTGGATGGGTACAGATGGAGAATGGAGGGTTGTGATCGGAAGTGAGATCGACCATCATGGATTTGCGATTCTTTATAAAAGTAAGGATTTTATTGAATGGAGTAGGTCTTCGAAGCCGTTACACTTTTCAAACAAAACAATGATGTGGGAATGTCCTGATTTTTATCCTGTTAGTGTTCATGGGAAAAATGGACTCGATACATCGGTCCAAGGGAAGAACATCAAGCATGTTCTAAAAGCAAGCTTTCTTGGAAGTGACTATTATATAGTGGGAATTTATGATCCCAAAACTGATCAGTTTGACGTTGATATTGACTTTATGGATAGTAAGACATCGTTACGGTATGATTACGGGAAGTTTTATGCTTCAAAATCATTTTATGATGGTGAGAAGAAGAGAAGGATATTATGGTCATGGATTAGTGAAGGTGATGGTGAAACAGATGATATCAAGAAAGGGTGGTCTGGTCTTCAAGTAAATTTTCACTTTTTTCTTCATCATGTTTTATTTAGGTAAAACTTGAAATTACAAGCCCCGTATGTATTTAACTAACAATTAGCTTTCAGTCGATTCCTAGGAGCATCTGGCTTAGTGAAAATGGAGATCAGTTGGTGCAGTGGCCTGTGAAGGAACTCGAAAAACTGCGTACACAAAAAGTGCAATACGAGAATATAGAACTCAAGGGTGGATCAGTGTTCGAAATTTCAGGCATCACAGCTTCACAGGTGACAAAATCTAATCCTTGCATTAAGCCAAAAAATAACGATGGTTGGTCCTAAAAAAATGACAAAAAATGGGTGCTCATATGGCCGTTTGACCAACTTTTATAAGGTTATCAAAGAATTGCCATCTATTTTGTTGGAATCAATTCACTTGATTCTTAAAGAATGGCAAAAATATGTGGTATAGAAACAGGGGATGACAAAACAGAGGAGAAGATGCAAAATCTGGAACTCTTAAAACTTGCATTAACGTCAAAAATAGAACTCCTATTTATAAGCAAAAAGAAACTAGATAATTACTAAACTATTGTTATCTTAAACCAGCTTGGAGATAAACTTAATGAAATAAGGAAACTATTAAAATAATATTTAAACTTGTTTTTTTTTTCTGGATTATGCTATCATTCTCCCTCGTAATCCAAAACTTGTAACCTGCTTCACTCTTAGCAAGTTCCTCATTTCTTCAAATTTGACCTCGCCATTGACTTTGTAAGTATATCAACTCTCTGTTCATTAGTTCCCACATGCTTTACTACAACATCTCTTATCTCTACACGTTCAAAAATGAAGTGGAAACGTATATCAATATGCTTCCTTCTCCCGTGAAATACCGGGTTCTTCATTAACTCCACAGCTGATTTGTTGTCCACATATAACACTATAGGACCAACGTTTCTTCGGGTTAACTCTCTCCAAGTAGTCTTTGGATCCAAATCGCTTCACATGTGGCAATTGTAGCTACCATGAACTCCGCTTCGCACGACGAGAGCGCTACACTCTTCTGCTTCTGTGAGGCCGATGTAACAAGGTTTTCACCAAGATAAAATGTCATTCCTGTTGTGCTTCTTCTATCGTTCACGCTTCTAGCTAGATCACTATCCGTGTAACCAACGACACTATTCTCTCCGTTACTTATGAATAGTTATGATATACACTAGTCCATAGTCGGTTGTCCCTTTTACATATCTCAGGATATGTTTCGGAGCTTGAAAGTGTTGTGAAGTTGGCTTTTCCATAAAATGACTCACCATTCCAACCGAGTATGAAATATATGGTTGTGTGTATGTCAGATACCTTAACTCACCAATGATACTCTTAACCCACCATGATACTCATGTATAAAATTGGATCAACAGGTTTTTGTTGCTCGTCTTTGGTGAGTTCTAGCCTCAGTTCCATTGGAAATTTACATGGGTTACAATTGCCCATTCCCGCCTTTTTAAGTATGGCTTTTGCATAAGCTGATTGCCCACTCCCTCCTTTTGTTGGCATACCTCAATACCAAGGTATTAAGCTAGTAGTCCAAGGTCACTCATCTCGAATTCATTACCTATTTGTTCCTTGAAGGACTTCACATCCTCGCTATGGTTTCCGGTAACAATTTGATCATGAACGTATACACCCACTATCAAGAGATTATCGTTATTCTTTCTCATATAGACCACATATTCTTGTGGGCACATCGTACAACCCAAACCTTTCAAAAATTTGTTGAGTTGTAAGTTCCAAGCTCTAGGTGCTTGACGTAACCCATACAACGCCTTTGATAACCTGTACACCTTTTGGGGCTGTTTTTGATTTGTAAAACCTTTCGGCTGAGTTACGTAGACTTCCTCCTCTAAGTCACTGTTAAGGAACGCTGACGTTGCATCAAAGGGGTGTACAATCCAATCATTAGTTGTTGCAAGAGAGAGTAGAATTCTTATGGTTTCAATGTGAGCGACCGGTGCAAACACTTCATCGGAATTAATTCCATGTTTTTGTACGTAACCGTTCGCGACTAGTTCTGCTTTATGCTTCAAGATCTTACCGAACGACTATCTTTTTATCTTGAAAACCCAATTCATCTCAATAGGTTTTCTTCCCGGTGGTAACTCAAGTAAACTCCAGGTGTTGTTTTTCTCAATTGCATTTAGCTCACTCTTCATTCCGTTTATCCACTCTTTATTTGCACGTGCCGTGGAATAGGATGTAGGTTCTTCACTATCATGCAGAAACAAAATATCATTACAATCTTTAAAAATATCAGTGAGTCCTGAGTGGAGTCTCACTTCTGGTGAGCTTAACATACCACTTGTATGAGACGTTTGAGAAGATGTTGGAGTCATTGGGTCACTTTGAGGGTATTTTCTTGAGATCTAGGAGTAGGTGAGACGGACATGCTTTGAACATCATCATAGTGCTCCAGTGTGGCAGCGGGTGTCACATAATTTTCAAAAACTTTTTATGGTACGATAAATATCAAAAGTGAATGGTGTACCTGGTGTGGTTTTGATCTTCGTAGACTGTCCCATTCCCAGCTTTTACTATGCGAGACTATTACATCACTACTTATACAAATTGACCCTTTGCTTGGATTCAGCAACCTATACCCTTTCGTCCCTCTTTCTACTCAAAGATGCACCAAACTTGCACTTTTATGCACCAAACTTGCACTTCTGTTATCAAGTTTCTTTAGATGTCTTCCTGCTACCATCATGTGGGCAACATACCTAAACACGTGTAACTGCTCAATATTAGGCTTCCTTCCTATCCACATTTTATACAGTGTGCTATTCTTGAGAGCCTTTGTCGACAGTCTGTTGACTAATCACCTCACCCCATAACACATTATGTACTCCTAGCTTTTAAGCATGCTTATCGCCATCTCTACCATATTTCGGTTACGTCTCTCAACAACTTCGTTCTGCTATAGGGAGTAGGGTGTCGTGTATTGGCAATTTAGTCCCGTCTCTTTGATGGGTTTTGATAAACAAAAACGATCATTTTGCGTAAAACAATTTTAAGAGACAAACGGAAGCGGTTTTAAAATAACAATTATTTAAGATCATTTTAACAAAAACACCAAGATGATCCAATTACATAATATAAAAAGATTAGTTGACAACTATATGATGTAAAGAAAACAACATTTGAAGACTTTGATCCCACTTGGTTTTGAGGAGTTGATGAAGATGGAAAGAGAACTCAAAGTAGAGTTCCTCTATAATGTATCTGCCAACAAGATTGAGGCACTAGGAATTCTAGTTCCCTTTTGTATTAGTGAATTCTTAAACCTTTAAGTGCTTAACACAATTAAACACTAAAGGAGAAGCACTTAGAACAACCAAACTTGCAACTAGCTTCAAAAGATAAAGCAAGAGAGGGGAGGAAATGAAGTGAACAATTTTCATCAAGGAATGAGAGAAATACTAGTTAATTTTTTTGTCTTCCACTCTATTATATACCCATATATAATATCTAAGACCCATACCTCTAATAAATGTTAAGTGATGGCATGTAAGAAACATGAGTTATGTAAGAGGGTTGCAAGCAAGCTCCCCATCCCTTTGACTAATTGGCCAAGAAGAGAGAGAAATAAAATCTAGTTTCCCAAACTATATGTATTCATGTAACTAGAAAGTTGTGTGGAAACCAAAGTGTCCAAAAACTTGTACATGACTTATTAAATCATACTATATAATATAGTAAGTAGTTTTTACTCTATTTATTTATTATTTTCATAAAATAATAATTATCTCCTAATTAAATACAAGAGTTGATTATTTGTTAATAATATTATTAATAATAAATATTCAATATGTGCCAACTTGCTTAAGGTGTGACCCTATAGGATCATATGATATTGTTAAACGTCATTATAAAATGGTTCTCTAGTATATAGATCCAACATTCTTTGTAACGCCCCAATTTCAAAAATTTTAAAAATCATTTATTACCAAGGTTCCAATAAAACATTTATTCAAAAACATAAAACTGTTCAACATAATACTTAAATTAACAGCAGAAACATTTGAAAATACTAATATAGTTCATTGACATTAATCTCTTGAATGCGACGCGCTGCCGTCAAGCCTTGCCCTTCCCTTTGTCCTTCGAATTACCTGAAATGTTATAAAATCAACAGGTAAGCTTAAAGCTTAGTGAGTCCACAAGTTACCATACATGCCCACACATTAAACAACCCGTCCTCGAGAACGACCCGACTCTACCCGCCATACAACAGCTGAGGGCGTCCATCATACAACAGCTATGGACACGGGAAGGTTCTACCCATCATACAACAGCTATGGGTTCTCGGTTATGCCCAGCCCATCATACAACAGTTATGGGACAAGGCAATAGTGCAACTCGCCATACAACAGCTACGAGGGGACACGCATCAGTACTGAGCCCAACAACAATTAACCACAGATATAGAGCAAATCATATAACTGTAAATAACACACAAGATGCCTAACATGCAACATCATATAGTAAGGTGAGGATACTCACCTGATTCGTAACCGCACAGATATACTTTAATATCTCCACTAGCTCGTCCACACACCTATATCCCACATATACAACATGTCAAGCACTGACTAAGCTTCTATAGACTTGTCTAAAGGTCAGACCCACGTTTACCACCAAAACAGGGTCAAAACCATACCTTAGGGTCAAACAGACGCTCGCCGCGGCGTGGCTTCTCGCCCTACGCGCCGCGGCTACCATTGCACCATTACGGGGGTTCAGCTGAGTCCGCGCCGCTGACATAGCTAGTCCGCGTCGCGGCTCGTAACTTTCAAAAATGTTTTTTAGCGTTTAACAGTGCATCAATCGGCTAGGCTTTCACTCCAAACCCTTCCTAAGATCCGAAACTACCCTAAGATTACTTCCTTAGGGACATGCAAGTCTATTCATGTCCTTAGTCTAACCCTAAGGGTTAGAAGTCATCTAAGACTACCACTTAAGGAATAACACCATAAAAACGGGATAAACTGAAATATCAGAAGGTAGATCCTCATACCTTGCTTCTGGAAAACAGAGAGATGCACCCGATCGACTACCACCTTCCCTCACGTTGTATCTTTTCCTTCAAACCTCCAAAGCCTTGGAACCAAAGAGTCTCTACTGAAACCAGACGCCTCTGCTCTAGAAAACTCCCAAAAACACGAACCCTAGGGCTGGGTTCCTTTATATAGGCGTTTAAATCCAAATTAGGGTTTTTCACTTTAGAGGCGCACCGTGTCGCGGGATCTTTAGATCCGCGCCGTGCGTACAAATTCTTCGCGATTCTAGATTCTTCCTAAAGCGGCGCCGCGGATTCCTTCAGGCCGCGACTCGGCGGAACGTGTCTTACACTCTTTGCAATAATTAGTGAATTGAGTCGAGAGGAATTCTCCTCCGCGACCAGTCTGCAGAGTCTGAGCTTATCGTCGGTCTGAAGTACGACCCGAGTTGTAAATTCTTTAAACACCCTCAATGATTCATCCTTCGTTTTTAATAAGTATGCCTACATTATTCTGGTATAATCATTGACAAGTAGCATAAAATAATTATTACCAACAGATGTGGGTGGCGAGATAGGACCACATAGGTCCCCGTGTAAAAGCTCGAGCCTCCACTCCGCTCTATACCACATAGGTCACCGTTTCTTATCCAGACATAAGTTTTAGAGCTTTGAAATTAACATGTCCCATTCGACCATGCCACAGCCATGCTGGTTTGATTGTTTCACCAAACAAACATCGAGTTTCAAAATCTTCGAGGAATATTTTATACAAATGGTTTTTTGATTGTTTTACCTTCATGAGTAGTCTTCTACTTGAATCATGAATCCATAGAAACGCTCCATGCATTACAGTTCGATCACCGTTCTCCGCTAATTGTCCCAAACTAATAATATTACTACATAGTCTGGTATGTAATACACTTCTTTGAGTACATGCCACTATCCGTTCTTGCATTTGAACACAAGTGAACCTCTTCCTTCAATTCTTACTCTGGACCCATCATCAAATCTAACATAGCCTTTGACTATAGTATTCAGATCATATACTTTATCCTTTTCGACAGTCATGTGGTTTCTTACACCATTGTCAAGATACCACAATTGTGACGTATTCAATTGACTCCTGCTGGTCTTAATCTTGGGTCCACCTTTTCTTCATTTAGCAAAACTTATTCACCCGTGTATTTATCGAGAAGAGTTTCTAATAACAAGGGTGGTTCGGCATCATTGTGATCTTGAACCAAGTTCGGCTCTTAATTTCTCTCACGGAGTGTGTTTTTGCATTCACAAACATAATGCTCGTAGTCTTGGGAATTGTAGCATTTTATTTTACTTTTATAATGATTTTGAGTTATTCCACGATTTCTTATATTGTGGTGATTTGCACCACCTCTTCCACGGTTGAAATTGTTCCAGTTTCCCCTTCCATGGCCTGTTCCTCGTCCCCTAGCGGTTGCTAGAATTCTTCCTTTGTTTTGATTTAGACTCTTGTCGATCAGCTTCTTTCTTACTTCGTTCTGTCCATTCTTCATGTATTAAGAGCAACTTTTTCTCATCCACTTCTTGATGCAACTGAATTCACACTTCATGCGCTTTTAGGGTTTGTACAAATCTTGAGGGTACAACTCCAATTTGCTCAACGGTAGAAGTGATTTAAACAAATCTTGAGGGTACAACTTGTAATATCCTCTTGGCTACATAAGCTTCATCGATAGACTCACCTAAAGTTCGAAGGTTACTTACGATGTTGCTGATTTTTGTAGAGAAATCATCCACCGTTTCAGAATCCTTTATGCTTTATATTTCAAATTCAGCCTTTAGGGTTTGTACCTTCCTTGTCCTTACGCAATCCGCACTCATATACATCGTCTTGAGTGTATCCCAAACCTCCTTAGCTGTTTACTTCTCTGCTATCGACAACAAGACTTATTCGGGAATTGCTTGATAGATGGCAGCCATTGTCAACTTATCTTTCTTGACTCTAACAGGATTCTGTGGATTTTTGGGCTCAATTGCTTCGTACACTTCTTGAGCTTACATGTATATCTTCATCTTGATGGCCCATGCCAACATAATTCGACCATGACAACATCGAATATTGTAAAGTGATTTGCCCTCCTTTGTTTGACATCACTTATACCAGATTTGCTTTAATACCAAATGTTGGAATCAATAACAAATGCAGTAATCAATTCACTTGATTTTTGAAGAATGGCAAAAATATGCGAGATAAAAACAGGAATCATGTGAAAACAAAAATAGAAGAGAAGACGTAAAACCTGGAACTCTCAAAACTTGCATTAATGTCAAAAATAAAACTCTTATTTATAAGCAAAAAGAAACTAGATACTTACTAAAATATTGTTATTAGGGATGATCATGGGTCGGTTTAGTTCGCTTTTGACCACAAACGAACGCAAACCGAAATCATCGGTTTTTCAAGAATCCACAACCGAACCGAAACCCAAACCCGTCGGTTCGGCTATCGGTTTTTCGGGTTTCATCGGTTCGGTTTAAACCCGAATCCAAACCCAAACCTTAGTTCCATTGTTTGCTATAGAGTAATCACTATATATAGCGAATGAGGAATGCCAAAGATTCTTACAACAGTCGATGTGGGACACTCAAGTGTCAAATGTAAAAGGAAATATGTTGTTGGAGGTATGTGTCTTGGATAAGAGTCGAACAGGAGACCTTCGGTACAAAGGCATAGCTAAATAACCACCTAGGCTAGCCGCCATGCAAAATTTAAATATATTATATACCTAAGGCATATATTTTTACATATTTAATAGAAATCGGTTGAGTTTGGTTTTTTTCGGTTTCCTCATTCTATAAACCGAAACCGAACCGAAATTTTCGGTTTTGGAAAAAATAGAAACCAAACCATCGGTTTCAAGCTCGGTTTCGGTTTTTCGGTCTCAGTTTTTTTCGGTTTACAGTTCGGTTTTTGATCATTTGTTATCTTAGGCATTGAAGATAAACTTAATGAAATAAAGAAACTAAATATTTCAACTTGTTTTTTTTTTTTTTTTTTTTTGATTACGCTATCATATTTCACCGATGGTTTTCGCGAATTACTCTTTTTTGGAGATTTGTTTTTTCATGCTCTCGACAATAACTTTCGGGAAAAAACCAACTTTTTTTTTTTGCGAAATAAAATTATTTCATTGCGAAAATGATATCAGTTTCGGGAAATCATAAAGTTTGGGAATGAAAGTATTTTTGTTGTAAAGGTTGAATAGTTAGGTAAAATATTTTCCCGTGGAATAATTAATCAACTCTTACAAGTTAAAATAATTGTGGATTTAGTTACTTAATATATCGAATTTATTGTCGTTTTAGCAACTTTAATTTATCATGCAATTATAGTTAATAACACAGAAGCTAAAATCATTAACTCTTTTGATTTTGAAGATGAAAAGTAATTTCTTTGACTAAGATAGTTTACCTCCTGTTGTAGGCTGACATTGAAATTACGTTTAGCTTGTTGAATCTTGACAAGGCTGAGCTGTTGACAGCAGAAGCAGTCGATCCACAACTTCTGTGTACACAAAAGAATGTTTCGGTGAGTGGGAGTTTAGGGCCTTTCGGCTTGCTAATTTTGGCTTCAAAGGACCTGACTGAACACACTGCTGTCTTCTTTCGTGTTTTTAGAGGCACAAACAAATTTCGGCTTCTCATGTGTGCTGATCAAAGCAGGTTCTATTTGATTTCTCTCTCATATAATCAACTATTTTCCAGAACATCATTAAGCTCATATACTCACGGCATGTTAATAGATCCATGCGGTTAAAGACCTAATTTCAATCAAGTAAATAGTTACTTGCAAAAAAGCAAGGAAAACACTGTATATCATGAACCCAAGGACCCATGCATTCTGATTATGTTTTCTTTCATAATGGTTTTCCTTAAAACAGGTCTTCCTTGAGATCAGAGGTTGAAAAACCGACCTATGGAGTTCTTCTTGATATAGATCCTCATCAAGAAAAAATTTCATTGAGAAGCTTGGTACTTCTTTTACCTGTCTTCAAAGTATTTGTATGATCGTCAAACTTTTTCCGCTTTGGCGTATTCAATGGGAGGGTTTTGATCATATTGCTGTTTTACAGATAGATCATTCCATCATTGAAAGTTTTGGTGGAGATGGGTTGGCTTGTATTACATCTAGAGTGTATCCAAAGCTGGCTATTGATGAACAAGCACGGCTTTATGCATTCAACAATGGGACTCGAAGTTTGAGTATTTTAAATTTAAGTGCCTGGAGCATGAAAAAAGCTCAAATTGTGCCCATCGGGAAAAGAAGAAAGCCTATCAAATAATGTATCATAAAGATTGTAGTTTCGACCTTCTTTTTGTCCAGGTGCACCAGAATACGAGATTCATGCAAGGGGTCGATGTGAAAAATCTTAAATCTTCAAATTGTGTATGTGACTCCTAAATAACTGATAGTACCTAGTAGGTTTTCATAGTGCACGAAGTGTAGGTTTAAGTAAATTATGATGAGAGACGAACAAAATGAGATTGTTTTATAATTTGTTCTTGTGCATTAAGTAAAATACTTGTTCTTTTGTAGATTTATAATTGGACTGCCCCTTTGTTGATGACTTGTGGTTTCGTTTAAGATCAGGGGGGTGGAGACATAGTTCTTATGCGGACCAATCTACAACACCTTGCAGACCAATCCATCGGCTTGCATCACATCATAGAATGACGTAGATCATTTCGGACCTATCAGTCCTCCAAACAGACATATCCGTCCTCTTTGCAGACTGACCCCGTCTTGTCTTACTAACCAATCTTGTACTAAAAATTAAACTAAATGCATACAATCTATAGTTTTAGACATTAAAAAGTCTTGGCACATAGTGAGATCATATATTACATCCTGTCAAGGTCCTTCGTCTATCCACAAAGCTCATACACTTCTTGTATGCTTTACCAACATAACTCTTAAGGCCGTGAAATTCGTACAAATTAACACTCTTCATTAGAAATAGAACAATAGGTTTGGTAGAGCGTGGACGTTAAGTTCGTAAGTTCACACACATGCTTGGTAGAGTCTATCCACTTCGACTGCAAGTGTTAGGATTAAGCACTTTGAAAAATGCACACTAACACACTTATCTAGGAAAGAAGAGTTGCAAAGACAAATAACAAGACAAGGACATAAAGTGGATCACCGATATGAGTAATCAGGTATATATACCGTAGAACTAGAGAGAGTTTATTGATAAACTTCAATGTATAACTTTTGACACCTCTTAAGGCACGTTTGGTACGGAGAAATAGAATTGCAACAGAGAACGAAAATGCAGTGAAAGAGAATTAACATCGAGAAACAGAATTGATTCCACTATTTGATAGAACATAGAATTAATGAGACTAATATACCTAAGAATAATTCTCTTGTTTGGTTGTGTTAAGCAATGAAATGCAAATAATTTTTTTTTATCATCTTCATCTTTTTCAAATAACATTTTTGGTAATAATATCGTTATAAGTTACATATTTATTTATCACATTGTATATTTTTATATTTATAATTATTTATGTTCTCAATTACTTTTTACCAATATATTTTTATAACTATCCATTAACATTTTATATATTTTTTAAAATTTTATGTCGTGCAATTTTTATAACCACTACCAAGAATTGAAAAGCTTAGACAGTACTCAGCCCTCGCTGCAAGATTATAACCACTGCATCATTCTTGATATTGCAGCCACTAGGATCATCAAATGCCCCCAAATCTGTGTCGTGTCGTCGTGTGCTCAATCGATTGTATTAAAGGATTCCCTGCTCTCCCTTCTCAACTACAAATCCGTGTCGTGTGCTCAATCGATTGTATTAAAGGATTCCCTACTCTCCCTCCTCAACTACAAATTCGTGTCGTGTCGTCGTGTTTTTTATGGATGACATTATGGAAACGGTTTATTTTGTTAACATTTGTCGTGTTGTCGTGTTTTTCGTGTTTTTTTTTATTTTTTGGTGTTCGTGTTAACGAAAATTAACATGACATTGTGTCGTGTTGTGTTCAGGTTGAATAAAACTAATTCGTGTCGTGTCGTGTTAGATCTGATCCTACCCATCTACACAAGATAGATTTATTACTTTAAAAGGTGAAGTTCTTACCTCAAATCACTTGGTAATCTCCAATTCTAAGTTGTTTATTCCAAATTGCTTCACTTTCTTGAGAATTCTTAAGAAATCGGGTGAAGTTTCTTCACCTAGAGGAATTTACATGTTCTAAATGGAGAGGAATGGAAGATTCCTCTTATTTATACCATCATACTATGCTCAAATGACCATTTAAGGTTTAATATCTCACCATCTTACCCCATGAACATAATTTTTTTATATAAAAGTCACTCGTAAGGCTAAAAGACCAAAATGCCCTTTACACAACTGTGACAACCGAAACTTTTGACATAGATAATATAAGGATTTTGTACGAAGAAGTTATGCCCCTGCAATGTCGAAAAAAATAAATAAATAAAGAGAAAAGCTGGAAATTTCTAGACTAAGAGGACTCGTCTTAGTCTTATAAAATCAAGTAAAACTTAGACTAAGAGGATTCGTCTTAGTCTTAAGTCTGGAATAAGGTGCAAATATGGAAATGGATGGGTTAAGACATTTTATTTAGTCAATATGAGATATTAGTTTGATTAGAATTTTAATTTTAAAGACAGAAGGGCAAAGTTTGAAATAAAGGACTAAAGGTGAAAAGTTTATTGTGCAAACTTTGGAAATTAATATCTCAAAATCTATAAAGAATTGGGAAAACGTCATCAAGATGACTTAGGTAATATTTGAGATAACAAAAATATAGGAAAAGGATTCGAGTTATTTGGAGTTATAACGAATACGTTACGACGGGTCAAAGATGACCAAAAAGTGATAAAAATGACCAGCAGGCCATGTTTGAGGGTTTATAACGTAAACTCCTTTTAGAATTAGACTTAAGTCAGTAAGAAGAAATTGTAAAGCTCATTCCTACCTTTCTAAAGGTATAAAGTTTGTGATTTTTGGATGTTGTATGAAAACGTTATGCAAGTGTAAAGTTTGGGAAAAATATAGTGTGTATGTTGAAATTTTTCTAAGGCAAAACACTTCAGGGGCATTTTTGGAAACTTTTCGTTGACAAGTCAAAATCAGGAAATCAGAACCTGGTTTTGTGCGTATCTCGCTTCTTTGGATGCATGAATTAGAAAGGGAAAAAGAAAAGAGAGAAATCGAGAATGAAATCCACCACACAACCCGACGGGGTGTGTGTGTGTTCAGTAGTACCAGCAAGGAAGCAAAATCGAGAGACGAAGACAACGATTAAGGCTGATTTCAGTTGTGAGGATTCCGATTCTTAGCAAATAGAGGCGGATGGGAAGTAACAACAGTAAGAACCTGCTGTGGGAAGGGTCGCGGCGACCTCTAGTCACCGGAAATTGAGTTGTCGATGACGGTAAGTGGTGGGGTGTGATGTGGAGCAACCGTGGGTGGTGAAGGAGTGCAGTAAAGGTCCGATTTGGACAGAAAAATTACTCATCAGCTCTTGATTTCAGGATTTTGAGCAAGAACTCAAAGTTAAATGCTTGAATATTTGGAACCCTAGTTATGCATGTGGAAAATTAGTGCTGATTTGTGGTTTTTAAACATAGATTGAAAGGGGATTCGTGAATAAATGCAAGAATACCCATGATTCAGATCTTGGACATCAATTAAAAGGTAATCTTGGAACCTCAAGTAACTCCTATTGGGAAACATGAAGTTTGTTGGATTATATACAATTGATGATTGAAATTTAGTTTGAATTCTTAAAAGATTGATTGATTTGTGATGAATTTGAAATATAGAAGTATGTCAAATGCATGTTGGAAACTAGTTAGCAATAATGAAACATCCTTTGTGTCAAATAAGGACCATGAGAGAATCAAAGGCTTAATACTTGATAACGGAAAATTTTGACAGCTTTGACTTTCTGTAAAAGTCAAACTTCTAGTGTAAAAATGGAATTACTTGGGATATCCTTAATATATGTTGAAATTGATCTTGTAGCTATGAAATATCATTGCTAGTGAGTTAGAAACACCAAAGAATCATATAATTGGGATTACTTAGCTTAGTTATAACCAATTGGCAAAAGAGGGGCAAAATTGACTTTTGATAAAAGTCTAAATGGGACAAGAATTGGTGTTGATGTTTGTGACCAAGAAGCTAGTAAAATATGATTTTTGGAACATGCTTACACCACAATGTGGTAACATTGAATTGGAAATACAAGTACTTGATTAAACATCTGGTAAAACGTCGCTTCTGTTATGAAAAAACTAAAATTAGACTATTTTTGGTTAAATTGTCGTTTTAAGACTAATAAACGAAAATTTTGAGAAAAGGACCCAAGACTTAAACATAATGATTCATTTTCATGTTATTATACTATATTAAAAGAGAGTTGAAGGTTTGGGTCAAGAAAAGTTAAGTTTTTGGTTAAGCCTAAAAAATGACTTAATCGGAAACGGTTAGACTAAAAAGTTACCGTTTAAGCAAATACGAGCTCGTGAGGGCATGGAATGAATTTATATCAACATTTATGTGTTGTTGGGTGATTTTGGCAACAAAATATGTAGAAAGTGTGATGTTTAAAAATAATTTTTATTTTTATAATCTTTAGTGGCAAAATTGCCAAAAATAGAATAAAAGAGTGAAATGTGAGATGTTTTGACATCTAAGCATTTAGATTGCTTAATAAACATGTTAAGATCAGAAAGTTACAAAAATTACATGTTAAAACCTAAGAAAACACATTTAGGCAAAGTAGGATGCCTAAATGAGGAAACGGTAAAAAAATGGTCGAAATGATAAATGGCTAAAAAGGTTCCATGAAGCTTTATACATGTTTTAAAGACAATTGGTACATTGTTGGGTTATATAACAATGACTTAAACAAGAGTTTACATGAATTTTGGACTAAGTTATCAAAATGGGACAAAAAGGGTAAAATTGTCCAAAATGGTTATTATGCTTTAAAAATCATACTTAACCATTAGATAAAGACTAGTAGTAGTCAAGAATGATTAGACACATGATATACGTTTAGTTGTCTAATATGTTCTAATCTCCTATTAGATTAATAGAGATTGAAGGACGTTTGGAAGCAGCAAATGACTAGAGTTATGTGGATTAGTGTAGCTAGACGTACCTAGCTACTAAGGTGAGTACATGTGGCTTTTTCCCTCTTTGGGGTACATGGCAAAATGTTTAAATAGCTTTATGTGATTTCCTAATATGAAATGATATGCAAGTTTACTTATCTATGTCATGATTATGAAAGTCTTATATAATGAATTGAAATGCATGTTTTGGTATAAAGCCATAATAATTTTGAAAGCACGTTTTGGCATCAAGCCATAAAGATTTGAAAGTTATGTTTTGGTGTTTAGCCTATAAAGTTATGAAAGAAAGTTTTGGCATATAGCCTTACGAATGTTTATGAAAGAAAGTTTTGGCACTAAGCCTATAATGATTTGAAAGTATGTTTTGGCTTCAAGCCATAAAGATTTGAAAGCATGTTTTGGCATCTAGCCTCAATGTATTTATAAATGACCGGTATTAAGATATGGAATGCTCAGCAATGTGAAGTAATAGAAAGTTTTTGTACCCGGGGGATGACGTTCCCGCAAGGGAATCTAGAGGAGTCTACTGGGGTGGTACCAACCCCTTCGCGAAGTAGATTTCCTAAAAGCATAAGACGCTAGGGTGGACTGATTATGTTCTTTCCATCCTAGTCCAAACTTGCGGTTAATGCCCTAAGTATAAAAAGCACGCATGTTGAGATACCAGTCAAAGCATGTGATATGACGCTGAGATGGTTTGATTATGTTCTCACTATCTCAGTCCAGACTTGGGGTATCACCAAGAGTGATTAAGGCCCTAAGTATAAAAATACTATCATGTTCAAATGCCAGTCAAACTAAAAGAAAGAAAAAGAATAGCATTGCTTTACAAACTTTATTACTTGATGGTTCAAAAGACTTTGAAAGCAAAATATTTTTGTATATGATGTGCGAAAGGTTTTGACATCTTGTGTCATCATATGAAAACTGTTCATAATGGTTTGAACACTAGTCAAGTTTAAGTAATGAAAGTTTTATAATGACAAACTTCTTATGAAAGTTTTTAAAAGCAAAACGATGATACGTTACAATTATAATGATTTTAAAAGCAAGTGTTATGAAATGATTTGATTACACTGGTTTTGAAAATGATATATGTTATGTTTATAAATGTTTTGTGTCCAAACCCATGTAGCTCACGAGACATTTTTGTCTTACGTATTTTATTTTATGCCATGTATCCCAGGTGCTAGACACGAGAGATAGAAGCATTTAGATGACTCGAGGATATTAAGATTTAGATGGAGCGAATTCTGGTTCATGTAACGGTTTGTAATCCTAACTTGCTTTCTATGGTTATGTATGATATGAAGTTGTAACCCATGAAGTTGTATAAACATTTTTACAACTAAATGTTTTATGTTGGGACCAAAATTTTAAGACATGACACGGTTTTCGAAATATGAGATTTTTCAATACCGGGTTTTATAAAATAATACACCAGTTATTGCGCTTTTGGCGTTAATGCGCTTTTGGCGTTAATGCGCTTTTGGTGTAAATGCGCTTTTTTTTTAAAAAAAAGGCCAAATTTTGGGGCGTTACAAGTTGGTATCAGAGCCATAGTTTAAGCGAATTAGGTGTCGAGACTCGAACCTAGGCTTAAACTGTGTGAGGCTTAAGTGAGAATATGGACTTGAGATAAGACCATAAGCAAGAAAGTTAATGCTATGATAAGATACAACGTAAGATAGGTTGGTGAACTTAAGAACCTAAGATAGGTTGCAGACTTATAGGACGGTTAGACTATTGAGTCTAAGATAAGGTTACTGTTAGGGAATTATGTGTTTAATTTCCATAATTACTTATAGTTATGCAAGTATTTGCTTATGAGCAAGAAGATTCACTGATATATGTTAACAGTACATATATCGTAATGTATCAAGCTAACTTGAACTAGTGAACCAGGAGACCTAGTGGTGATGCCAAAATCAAGTATGTATAGGTGGTTATGATAATATAGGCCCATATTATCATAATCACAGGATATGTATATGAGATTGGTGGAATCACGAAGGGATCTTGGAAATCTGGTAAGGGTTATATGTAGAAAGCTTGAATGTCATAGGAATGTTATACCTATGTAATAAGATCAAATTTACATAAGTTATTAAAGATAATATAATGGGTATGTTCCATATAGTTGGAAACCCGAAATGGAAAAGTATGGCATCTACTCTGCATTATGTAGGTTAATTAGCACTATAAGTATGCTTATGAGAATAATATGAAGTATGAATGAGAACATTTAAAGAAGTATAATGAATATGTGCCACCCAAATGGGAATTATGAAGCTGTTAGCCTGAAATGTAGATAAAGAGTTGGGTTTTGTCATCGGGAGACAAACCCTATAGTTATATGAAACAAGTAAAGAAGAAAGACCAAAGGTAACAACCTGGAGTGCCACTCAGGGACTACCATGGGGCCTAAGCATAACTATTAAAGGTTATGACTAAGTATGTTGGTTAGAAAAGGATGGTAGAATGCCTAATCAAGGCAAAGAACTAAGATGATAGTAAAGAATAAAGATAAGGAAGAGCAACTTAGTTAAGAAACGAAAGCTATGGCTTCCAGACCTGAAGAAGTAGGTCGAGTAAAAGCATCTGAAAGCTGGGAAAAAGATTAAGTCATAAGTATGATGACTTAACAGATAAGATGACAAGTGAAGTGCTCAAAGGGGGAAAGAAATGAAAATGGAAGAGTAACAAAGGTACGAAATTTTAAGTACTATGCTATATTATAGCTTTGTTCTCTATATGAGCCTAAGCTATGTGTAAAGGTATTGAAGGTTTCACACATCGAATGACTAAGTATGACATGACTCATGTTTAAAGCACATTGTCAAAGCTTGGCACCTTAAGTATCGCAGTTGAGAAGTTAGAAGGTTTAAGCAAGACAAGGATTTTATGCCTTGTTCTACATGACGCAATCATATGGGGATCACTACGGGATGGTAAGTTGACTGCCATAGTAGTGTACGAAATTGAAGGCATATTTCCCAAGCTACTGCGCAGTGGAATTGCTAGGAAAATGAGTTTGTGAGTATCACGACACGCCTATGTGGAAGTCACGATGCTATGAATGAGTGTAAGTCGATGTTCAGGAGGATTCGCTACGAACAAGATGCTAAAACGAAGAAAGGGCTCGATGCTTAAGTGGACGCGATGTGACTTCGGAAGATAGTGACACTTTAGCTATACCGAGTTATAGCTGTGTGTGATGATTCCTGAAGCTTATTGATTGTTCCTAAGGGACTCTTCATTGCCAGAAGCTAGATTCAAGATGAAGTCGATGCATTAATAAGTCTAGATATGGATGGTGAGACATGTCTGCCTAGTGGTAAATAACAATAGTTTGAGATGTAAGTTGTTAATTCACAACTTAAAGAAGAACATTGTGATTATATTTGGATAAGTAAGATCATTATGATAGTTGCGCTAAATTTAGAACATGAATGATGATATTTACGAGAGTGAATCGAGGACTGTAGTGAGGCTAGTATTTCCTCTCTATAAGATGGTTATCACAAAGGTGATATTTTGACTGAAAAGTTAATCGATTCAAAAGACATGGTAGTTTCATGTCATCACGTATAGAGTTAGTTAATAACGAATGTAAATGGTTAAGAATGAAGGTTATCATGCGATTTTGAAAAGTAAGAATTGAGAAAAGGAAATAGAGTATTAATATGTAAGAATCATGTAGAGAATTGGACCTTAAACGAAAATGCCCTTCATTTTCGTTTAAGGGGTAAATGAGAAGACCTAGGATGGTTAGTTTTATGAATGATCATGTGATGGATTAGTGCAAGTGCAAGCCCAAAGACTTGATGAATGGAATGCAGTAGGAGAGTAGGAGATGTCGAAAGTCATGACATGATACATTAAGGTACACACTTATCAGCGGGGTGATGATGCAAAGGATTGTATCCTAACATTGAAACAGATTGTTGTGTGAGCCACGATAGTAGTAAACGTTTAGGGGTCGACCCGATCGTAATCGTTGACTAAGAATTGATTGTCAACCGTTGTTGACTTTTGATGCTCGAAATGTCCAGGCAAGATTCTCGATCATCACAGATGCATCTAGAAGATGAAAGCTTACTAGTGAATGTTACTAGTCAAGTGGCTACAAATCCCTCAATTATGAAGGACGATTTAGAATTTTAGAGGCAAGGATTTATGCAAGGATCATGGGTAGTGACTGAACTACTAATGCCCATGAAATAAAAGGAAACAGATGATTTCTAATCATCTACAGTAACATTACTACTGTAATGCAAGAAACATGATGACCAATTAGAATGGTCAAAGAAGATTTGGAACTTAGTAAAGTTTAAGGATTAAAGGGGTGATTGACGAAAGCATGTAAGTGGCAAGCATCAGGATGAATTGCTATCATGGTATGGCTAATCTATTAGTCAAAGTCACTTAAGGTAAAATGATTTGAAGGAAAGAAAGACTTGCGGATATAAAAGCCTTATGATTGACGGCCAAGTAGGAATGACAAAGTAGAATGCTACTTTAGGTGCAAGTGACAATAAGGAAATGAATGGAGTAGAAGCTGACTTTTAGAAGGGTCAACCTCACTATGATAGCTCATGTAGGGAGTTGGCAAGGTCCTGATGGAAGTAAGTCATAGCGCTAATAAGCTATGCGAATGAAACATAAGAAATGAAATTAGCTAACATCATAGGGATGACTAATTAAGTTACTTCAGAAGAGTAATGAGGTGTGGAAGCAAGATCTCTATTAAAGACTTAGTAATAAGTCATAACTTGCGTGAGGTGATGTAGTTGTAAGCTAAGTCCTCTTCCATATTAGTGATTCCGAGGACGGAATCTGTTTAAGGGGTAGATAATTGTGACAACCGAAATTTTTGACATAGATAATATAAGGATTTTGTACGAAAAAGCTATGCCCCTGTAAATTCGAAAAAAATAAATAAATAAAGAGAAAAACTGGAAATTTCTAGACTAAGAGAACTCGTCTTAGTCTTATAAAATCAAGTAAAACTTAGACTAAGAGGACTAGTCTTAGTCTTAAGTCTGGAATAAGGTGCAAATATGGAAATGGATGGGTTAAGACATTTTATTTAGTCAATATGAGATATTAGTTTGATTAGAATTTTAATTTTAAAGACATAAGGGCAAAGTTTGAAATAAAGGACTAAAGGTGAAAAGTTTATTGTGCAAACTTTGGAAATTAATATCTCAAAATCTATAAAGAATTGGGAACAAGTCATCAATATGACTTAGGTAATATTTGAGATAACAAAAATATTGGAAAATGATTCGAGTTATTTGGAGTTATAACGAATAAGTTACGACGGGTCAAAGATGACCAAAAAGTGATAAAAATGACCAGCGGGCCATGTTTGAGGGTTTATAATGTAAAATCCTTTTAGAATTAGACTTAAGTCATTAAGAAGAAATTGTAAAGCTCATTCCCACCTTTCTAAAGGTATAAAGTTTGTGATTTTTGGATGTTGTATGAAAAAGTTATGCAAGTGTACAGTTTGGGAAAAATATAGTGTGTATGTTGAAATTTTTCTAAGGCAAAACACTTCAGGGGCATTTTTGGAAACTTTTCGTTGACAAGTCAAAATCAGGAAATCAGAACCTGGTTTTGTGCGTATCTCGCTTCTTTGGATGCATGAATTAGAAAGGGAAAAAGAAAAGAGAGAAATCGAGAATGAAATCCACCACACAACTCGACGGTGTGTGTGTGTGTGTTCGGTAGTACCAGCAAGGAAGCAAAATCGAGAGACGAAGACAGCGATTAGGGCTGATTTCAGTTGTGAGGATTCTGATTCTTAGCAAATAGAGGCGGATGGGAAGTAACAACAGTAAGAACCTGCTGTGGGAAGGGTCGATGGCAACCTCTAGTCGCCGGAAAATGAGTTGTCGACGGCGGTAAGTGGTGGTGTGTGATGTGGAGCAACCGTGGGTGGTGAAGGATTGCAGTAAAGGTCCGATTTGGACAGAAAAATTACTCATCAGCTATTGATTTTAGGTTTTTGAGCAAGAACTCAAAGGTACATGCTTGAATCTTTGGAACCCTAGTTATGCATGTTGAAAATTAGTGCTGATTTGTGGTTTTTAAACATAGATTGAAAGGGGATTCGTGAATAAATGCAAGAACACCCATGATTGAGATTTTGGACATCAATTAAAAGGTAATCTTGGAACCTCAAGTAACTCCTATTGGAAAACATGAAGTTTGTTGGATTATATACAATTGATGATTGAAATTTAGTTTGTATTCTTAAAAGATTGATTGATTTGTGATGAATTTGAAATATAGAAGTATGTCAAATGCATGTTGGAAACTAGTTAGCAATAATGAAACATCCTTTGTGTCAAATATGAACCATGAGAGAATCGAAGGCTTAATACTTGATAACGGAAAACTTCTAGTGTAAAAATGGAATTACTTGGGATATCCTTAATATATGTTGAAATTGATCTTGTAGCTATGAAATATCATTTCTAGTGAGTTAGAAACACCAAAGAATCAATTAATTGGGATTACTTAGCTTAGTTATAACCAATTGGCAAAAGAGGGGCAAAATTGACTATTGATAAAAGTCTAAATGGGACAAGAATTGGTGTTGATGTTTGTGACCAATAAGCTAGTAAAATATGATTTTTGGAACATGCTTACACCACAATGTGGTAACATTGAATTGGAAATACAAGTACTTGATTAAACACCGGGTAAAACGTCGCTTTTGTTATGAAATGACTAAAATTAGACTATTTTTGGTTAAATTGTCGTTTTAAGACTAATAAACGAAAAGTTTGAGAGAAGGACCCAAGACTTAAACATAATGATTCATTTTCATGTTATTATACTATATTAAAAGAGAGTTGAAGGTTTGGGTCAAGAAAAGTTAAGTTTTTGGTTAAGCCTAAAAAATGACTTAATCGGAAACGGTTAGACTAAAAAGTTACCGTTTAAGCAAATACGAGCTGGTGAGGGCATGGAATGAATTTATATCAACATTTATGTGTTGTTGGGTGATTTTGGCAACAAAATATGTAGAAAGTGTGATGTTTATTTATAATCTTTAGTGGCAAAATTGCCAAAAATAGAATAAAAGAGTGAAATGTGAGATGTTTTGAAATCTAAGCATTTAGATTGCTTAATAAACATGTTAAGATCAGAAAGTTACAAAAATTACATGTTAAAACCCAAGAAAACACATTTAGGCAAAGTAGGATGCCTAAATGAGGAAATGGTAAAAAATGGTCGAAATGATAAATGGCTAAAAAGGTTCCATTAAGCTTTATACATGTTTTAAAGACAATTGGTACATTGTTGGGTTATATAACAATGACTTAAACAAGAGTTTACATAAATTTTGGACTAAGTTGTCAAAATGGGACAAAAAGGGTAAAATTGTCCAAAATGGTTATTATGCTTTAAAAATCATACTTAACCATTAGATAATGACTAGTAGTAGTCAAGAATGACTAGACACATGATATACGTTTAGTTGTCTAATATGTTCTAATCTCCTATTAGATTAATAGAGATTGAAGGACGTTTGGAAGCAGCAAATGACTAGAGTTATGTGGATTAGTGTAGCTAGACGTACCTAGCTACTAAGGTGAGTACATGTGGCTTTTTCCCTCTTTGGGGTACATGGCAAAATGTTTAAATAGCTTTATGTGATTTCCTAATATGAAATGATATGAAAGTTTACTTATCTATGTCATGATTATGAAAGTCTTATATAATGAATTGAAAAGTATGTTTTGGTATAAAGCCATAACAATTTTGAAAGCACGTTTTGGCATCAAGCCATAAAGATTTGAAAGTTATGTTTTGGCGTTTAGCCTATAAAGTTATGAAAGAAAGTTTTGGCATCTAGCCTTACGAATGTTTATGAAAGAAAGTTTTGGCACTAAGCCTATAATGATTTGAAAGTATGTTTTGGCTTCAAGCCATAAAGATTTGAAAGCATGTTTTGGCATCTAGCCTCAATGTATTTATAAATGACTGGTATTAAGATATGGAATGTTCAGCAATGTGAAGTAATAGAAACGTTTTGTACCTGGGGGATGACGTTCCCGCAAGGGAATCCAGAGGAGTCTACTGGGGTGGTACCAACCCCTTCGCGAAGTAGATTTCCTAAAAGCATAAGACGCTAGGGTGGACTGATTATGTTCTTTCCATCCTAGTCCAGACTTGGGGTTAATGCCCTAAGTATAAAAAGCATGCATGTTGAGATACCAGTCAAAGCATGTGATATGACGCTGAGATGGTTTGATTATGTTCTCACTATCTCAGTCCAGACTTGGGGAATCACCAAGAGTGATTAAGGCCCTAAGTATAAAAATACTATCATGTTCAAATGCCAGTCAAACTAAAAGAAAGAAAAAGAAAAGCATTGCTTTACAAGCTTTATTACTTGATGGTTAAAAAGACTTTGAAAGCAAAATATTTTTATATATGACGTATGAAAGGTTTTGACATCTAGTGTCATTATATGAAAACTGTTCATAATGGTTTGAACACTAGTCAAGTTTAAGTAATGAAAGTTTTATAATGACAAACTTCTTATGAAAGGTTTTTAAAGCAAAACGATGATACGTTACAGTTATAATGATTTTAAAAGCAAGTGTTATGAAATGATTTGATTACACTGGTTTTGAAAATGATATATGTTATGTTTATAAATGTTTTGTGTCCAAACCCATGTAGCTCACGAGAAATTTTTGTCTTACGTATTTTATTTTATGCCATGTATCCCAGATGCAAGACACGAGAGATAGAAGCATGTAGATTACTCGAGGATATTAAGATTTAGATGGAGCGAATTCTGGCTCATGTAACGGTTTGTAATCCTAACTTGCTTTCTATGGTTTTGTATGATATGAAGTTGTAACCCCCGAAGTTGTATAAACATTTTTACAACTAAATGTTTTATGTTGGGACCAAAATTTTAAGACATGACACGATTTTTGAAATATGAGATTTTTCAATACCAGGTTTTATAAAATACTACACCAGTTATTGCGCTTTTGGCGTTAATGCGCTTTTGGTGTAAATGCGTTTTTTTTTTTTAAAAAGGCCAAATTTTGGGGCGTTACAACAACTTTCTACTATAAAAATTAATATATAACAACTAAGTATTACTTAGATTATAATACAACTCACTTGTTAAAAATCTTTCGGGTTCTCACATTCACCCCTCCTTAAGAGGATTCCGTCCTCAGAATCTTTCCGTATTTTACAAAATTCGGATAGCTATTCTTCATTTCATCTAAAGTTTCCCAGGTTAAATCTGATTCTAGTGAATGTTTCCACTTAACCAACACAAGGTCAATTTCTTTATTTCTTAATTTCTTGGTTTTTATTTCTAGCATGGCTTCGGGTTCTTCCCCTAGCTTGTTGGGGTTTTCTACTCTCACATATTTTAAAGGTATGATCACTTCTTCTTTTCCGAAATATTTCTTCAAGTAACATACATGAAACGTATCATGTACTCCACTAAGCTCTTGTGGTAGTTCTAACTTGAACGCTTGCAAACCAATTTTCTTCAGAATTCTGAAAGGTTCGATATACCTTGGATTCAATTTTCCTCTTTTTCCAATTCTTATCACCCCTTTCCAAGGTGATACTTTTATCATTACAAGATCACCCTCTTGTCTGTCTTGTGTTGCTTTCATGTTTGTTTGAATTACATCAATCTTCTCATTGGTTATATTTACAACTTCCGGTCCCGTGAGTTTTGTTTCACACGCTTCAAGCCAACATAGAGGTGTTCTGCACTTTCTACCATATAATGCCTCAAAAGGTGGCATTCTAATGCCAGAGTGATAACTGTTATTATAAGCAAATTCTACAAGGGGTAATTGCTTATCCCAATTTCCCCTAAAATCTATAACACACGACCTCAACATATCTTCCACCGTCTGTATAGTCCTTTCGCTTTGACCATCTGTTTATGGATGATACGTCGTACTCATATGAATTTTTGTTCCCAATTTTTCTTGTAGAGCATCCCAAAACTTAAAAGTAAATCTTGGATCTCTGTCGAACACTGTTGATAAGGGCGCACCATGAAGTCTCAACACTTCATCTACATAAATTTGAGCTAACTTTTCAAGTTGAGTAGTTTCTTTTATTGCCAAGAATAATGCACCCTTTGTCAATCTATCGACAATGATCGAGATACAGTCATGTCCTCTTCTTGTTCTTGGCAACCCAACTATGAAATCTATAGTTATGTCTTCCCACTTTCCTGCTGGGATTTGCAATGATTGAGCACTTCCGTATGGAACTTGATGTTCTGCCTTCACTTGTGCGTATCTTCTACACTTAGAGATGTACTTGGCCACTCTTCTCTTCATTCCTGGCCAACAATACTGCCTTTTTAGATATTGGTACGTTTTTGTACTTCTCGGATGAATAGAATACTTAGACTTATGGGATTCTTCTAAAATCAACTTTCTTAATCCACCGGTTTTTGGTACCCAAATCCGGTTCTTGTAAGTCTTTAAGCCTTGAGTATTTTCTTCAAATACTAGATTCTTTCCTAACTTCTCATTATTTCCATCATCATTAGCTATCACCTTTCGTTGAACATTCTTGATTTTTTCTATAATGCTAGACACTAGTTTAATTTGCATCGATCTTGCTCTAATCCTTTTCTCATGAGCTTTTCTACTCAATGCATCAACTACAACATTTGCCTTTCTAGGATGATATATGATTTCACAATCATAATCACTAATGAGTTCAAGCCATCTGCTTTGCCTCATATTCAGTTCTTTTTGCAAAAACACATACTGGAGACTTTTATGATCTGTATAAAGCTTACACTTTGTTCCATATAATAATGTCTCCAAATCTTTAGTACGAAAACAATTGCTGCAAGCTCTAGATCGTGAGTGGTATATCGTGTCTCTGGGTCCTTCAACTGTCTGGAAGCATAGGCTATTACATTTCCTCATTGCACCAATACGCAGCCAAGCCCTCGGTTGGAAGCATCATTGTAAACTATAAAGTCTTCTGTTCCTTCTGGTAAATTGAGAAAAGGTGCATCACATAACTTCTCTTTGAGTGTAGCAATCTCCTTCTCTTATTCTTCCTTCCAACAAAACGTCACATCATTTCGGGTTAATCGAGTGAGGGGTACAACTATTCGAGAAAAATCTTGAATAAAACTTCGGTAGTACCAGCAAGACCAAGAAAACTTCTAACTTCCGCTGGTATCTTGGGAGGTTCCCATTTCATTACTGCTTCAATCTTTAAAGGGTCTACTTTTATGACTTGGATTTTAACCACATGACCAAGAAATTGTACTTCTCACAACCAAAACTCACACTTGGAAAATTTGGCATATAGTCGCTCTTTCTTTATCACTTCGAGTATCGCCCACAAATGACGTTCGTCATCTTCTTTATTCTTCAACAACTTCAAAATCCAAGAAAACATCAAAAACTGATAATTCAAAAACTTCAAAACAAATTTAGATTCCAAAGGTTTCGAACAAAACAAATTCCACTTCTTCAAATTCCTCAATAATAACCAAAAGTTCATCAACTTCGTTTTCTGAATCAACTTGTTCTTCAAATGAAACTTTTGAAAACATGATAACCTTTTCAACAAATGAAATATCCGAAGAAGCAATTGAAAATGGATCGAAGAGTCATTCACTTACCTCGAGAACCCATTATTGATTGGGTACCAACTTCTAATTGATTAATTGCAGGTTATGTCAAATGAGTAGTATGATTCGGAATGGTATATGGATAGTGGCTGCTCAAGACATATGACTGGGAAAAGGGAGTATTTGAGAGACTACCGAACTTTAGATGATGCTAGGAATGTTCGCTTCGGAAACAATGAAACTTGTCCAATCAAAGGCTATGGAAAGGTCACGAATGGGTAGTTTACGATTAACCGAGTTGCATATGTGGAAGGATTAAAACACAATTTGGTGAGTATTTCTTAACTGGTTGTTGGAACTGGCAATGATGTTACATTCAACAATCATGAGAGCATAATCACAAAGGAAGAAACAAAGGAAGTACTGCTCAAATCAAAAAGGAAGGGAACAATGTTTCCCTTAGATCTAAAGCCAATAACTGGTAGACCTTCTTTTTGCTTTTTATCCAAAGCTAATTTGGAATTTAGTTGGCTATGGCACCGAAGGTCGGCACACCTGAATTTCAAAGCAATTAACAAGTTAGTGGTTATGGATCTGGTTCGTGGAATGCCAGCACTCAAATTTGATAATGATACTCTTTGTTTCGCCTGTGTACATGGCAAACAAACGAAGCAAAAGCATCCAACAGTGATTGATCCAAAGATCACCGAACCCCTTTCGCTTCTCTATATGGATATTTGTGGTCCATCCATAGTAGAGTCACAAGGGAAGAACGAATACATTATGGTAATCGTTGATGACTTCTCTCGCTTCACTTGGGTGATATTTCTATGAAATAAATCTGATGCTGCAAGTGAGATCATAAACTTTATAAAAAACATGGAAGTCATTCTGCAAAAGACCATCAGAATGGTTCATAGTGATAATAGGACTGAGTTCAAAAAACGGACCTTGGATGGTTTTCTGAAGGATAAGGGACACACAACTTCTCTGCACCATACACTCTACAACAAAATGGTGTAGTTGAATGATGTAATGACTCCTTGTGGGAAACAGCTAGAATAATGTTGAACTTCGCCAACTTACCAATGTATTTCTGGGCCGAAGCTATTTCAACAGCATGTTTCACTCAAAATCAATCCTACATCCATAAGCGATTCAACATCACACCATATGAAGTGCTCAACCAAAGAAAACCTGTAAGATCAAAACAAGAATAAAGCAAATAACTATGAACAATAAGTTTAAATATTCAACTAGTCGAATGATTGTATTCACTGTAAAAGGATAGTGCTCCAAATCAAAAGATGAGCAACTATGAAGATCGTTACAATGAATCTACGCAACTGTTCTATCGACAGTGATTACTATCTAGGGTTACACATGTTTAAATACTAACAAATAATGGACTAAATGTACAAAGCCCACTAATTACACATAAGTATAGAAACTCTAGACATTATTGCTAACTTTTAAAGATAAGTACAAAATATGACAGCTAGCAATCTTCATACCAAAACACCATCTTCTGATCAGTCGATACCTTCGGACAGGAACTTATTGACTTCAGATATAGAATCTCAACACAATCAATTTCCTAACAATCTCCCCCTTTGTGGTGAAGATGTCAGGTATCCGAAGTTATAACATATGAAAAGCTCTGATCAGTTCCTTCCTCACTTCTATCCACCACATGAGATGCTGACAAAACTCTTTCTTCGCATCCTCAGAGTTTTCATTATTCACTGTCACCTTGGTCACCATCCTTTCCAAAAACGTTGTAGGGAACTCTATTAAAGACTTCAACATTTGTAAAAACCAAGGACATTAAGGTTTCGTATGTCCAGATCTTGTTGACTGGACCCATTTCTTCTTTCTTTCCCATACGACTTGTGGAAAAGGCATAAAGATGCCTCAATTGTTCATATTCTTCTGTCTTCTGTTGTTTTTGCTCAGATTTGGAAAGTTCATGAGCAATCGTTTTGCCTTTGTCAACAAATGGACCAGACTCTGGTGGAATTTGAGAAGAAGTTGTCTTCGTCGATGTATAAGTAGGGGCAGAACTTACTTGAAATTTGATTCCACTAGAAAATCTTTTTATTATGCTCGAAGTGGACTCAGTTGTAATTGGGGTAGAAGATGAGCGTCCCCAAGAGATAGGATTTGCATTGACCGGTGTGGTAGTGGAAATTGTTGTTGAAGATGGAGCAGAAGTAAAACCAAAGAACGGTTTTTTTGTTTTTGGACAGGTGGTGGTGGTTCTTTGAGTGACTGGAGTGAAGGTTGTTATAGATGTGATTGTTGCCATTGGTATGAAGGTGGTGGTTAACCTTTCAGTTGTTCGACTCAAATCTCCCCCTTGTGACGAAGGCTGGTAGGTCTTTGGAGCACCAGGAATATGACTAACCAGAGCAAGTAAAGGAGCAATGTCCTTTCTGATCTAATCAGTCGTCTGAGAGATGAGGATATTCATCTGTTGATCGGAGATCTTTTATGCCTCCTGGTAGGCATGAAATTGATGCACCTTCGGTTCATATTCTGCAATCGTTTTCTTTGCAGAGTCTAGGTCAGAGCGTAGACTAGTGAGCTGAACATCAAATTCCTCAGCGCTTCCCTTGGAAATATTTTCAACAGAGGTGGTCAGAGAAGTAAGCTTAGCTTGAACTTCGGAGTGGGTAGTATTGAGCTTGGTGATGACCTCTGTGATCTGTGTGTTGTGCTGATCAATGAGCAGCTGAGATTTTTCTTCGATTAGCTTTTCCCCAGCTTTGCATCGCAAATCCACCTTTTCTTAGACGTTTCGGGTGATTGTCTTGACATCGTCTCCAATTAACTTCACAGCCCCATCAACACGTGAAGCAACACTATTCTTGATGGACTCCTCAAAGGACTTGATGGATTTGGAGAGAACTTCACTTGTAACATCAGATGAGGTTTCTGAAGAGAATGTCGTTTCAGCCTGAATCAGAAGGTTGAGCTTCTGATTTAATTGATGGAACTGCTTCATAGAAACCAAGCTGGTTTCTGGTTCATCATCATCATCTTGTATTTGGACAGGGGCTGTTTCAAAGTTGTCTTCTTCATCTCCCTCAGACCCATGTTGAGATGGTGAGTCTGCCAAATCATCAGTAAAGAAAGCGTACTTGGGAGGAACTTCGGTTGTTGTTGTGTCAAGAGGCGTAGTATTCTTTAGCGGTGATGGTGGTGGAGCGGTTGTCGTTTGGTCATCCAGTGTGAGACGTGTGTCCACATCAGATGTGTGCACAGGGGTCTCAATGTGACTTGTCTCCACATTACATGTTTCGACAAGGGTCATATGTGCGGACACCACTGGAGTATTAATCAGTGATGAAATTGGATCAGAAGGCGGTACCGTAGTTGCTGTAGCTTCGGTTGGGGAAGGTGGAATTACTGTTTCATCTTCCTGGGAAGTTTCCTCTTTGGATCGGGGTGTGGATGGACGTGAAGACATAGTGGAAACCTTCTTCTTACATTTACTGGGCTGACCATGTATTTTGCTCTTTGGCTTCTTAGCTGGTGGATCGGATGGTTCAGCAACACCTTTTCGTTTGCCACCCTTCGGTTTTGGGACTTCAGACTCAACAACCCGTGTGAAGACTCGGATTGGATGAGGAAGTGTCATCGTCTTGCGATAGGCGATGAGGGTTAGATTGTCATCCGGTACACGACATAACATTGCTTCTGGTATTTGAGCTACGAAGTCCATGTGGTCATCCGAAGAGGAAGAGGAGGGAACTTGTACGACTCCAAAATTGTAGCATGGAAGGTCCGAAGGCACTGTGACCTTAAGGTCACAGGAGCATATGCAGCTTGGGCGATAAGAGCCCAGAATGGTGCTGAAGCTATGGCAGTTGCCCTCTTCGCATGATTGAGGTAAGCAAGAAAATCTGTCCAAAGGATGTTAGGATAATCGACTGGGCAATTGTAAAAAATACCCTAGTGCAGTTGAAGGAAGGAGTGTGCAGCTGAGTCCAATCCAGAGGTCCTGCTAGAGAGGCTCCTCATGATGACAATGAAGAAATTACCCCAGACCGAAGCTAGATTCTTCTTGTTGAATTCACTCATGGATCGAGTGATTGGAGTGTGACCCATTTCATTAAGCATGTTCAAAGCTTCAGACTGTGAGGCCATCTAAACCGTTCCAGACGTCGGCAACTTTAAAACCTTTGCAAACTGAGATCTACCGACGGTGATTGTCTTCTTGGCGTTATCGGCGGTGATGATGTCAAAAGTCACCGATTGAGCATCTGCAGTCAATCGCGCAGTGTGGTGTGCTCTGTTGACCCAGAGTTATTCGACTCGAGGGTTTGTAGTCATGGCGAAATGTAGAGGAGAGTATCGCAAACAGACAACTAGCATTGCCATTGTTGATGAGTAAGCTTCAGTATCAAGGTTGGGGATATGATTTGCAGACATCAGGTTTAGTTCCGACACTGAGTCAGCCTCATCCGGAGAAAAGGAGATAGCATCGGCAGACATGGTGAATGAAGGAGTTGCAGGTTCAGAGAATTTGGAAACGGAAGGGGTGAATGAAGGGTTCGTGTTGTTTGTATAATGAGGTGATAAGTGTAGAGAGAAAGGATGCATTTAATGTGTTTTTGAATGGTCAAATGGGGTAAGGCCACATCATCCGTAAGATGAGGGGACATTCCCTTTTTGGTTGCGTGAAAGCTGCGTCACTAATAAGTAACCATTATCCCTCTTCCTGATTGGTCCGTGCATTTTCCAATACAAATTAGGATCAATTAGAATCCCTAGAATCTCGTCTAATCCCAACTGATTAGGTAACCATTCGACAAACCACAAAAATAAACAAATAATAATAAGAGAAAAAAAAAACAAAAAAACAAAGAAACAAAGAGACAAAAAATCTTTTTGGTATTTTTGAATTTAGATGGTACATCTGAGGTTTGCTCATAAGACGGCAGGGTTCCTCATCCGAAGCTTGAAAAGAATCGTATTAAATCTTTGTAAAAGCTGATTTGGTGGTTGGATTTTGGGGATGAGAGCTGATGATTCTAGGATGTCCCGATTACACAATCATACTTGAGCATGACCAAGTGGACCTATCAATCATATGATACCTGAACCCTGTGTTTGTAATCCACCTTCACATACATAAAAGCATTCTTGATTAAGTTATGATCTCAAATGGTTACTCAATACATACTTAGATGACAACTCCCAATTCGAAGAGTATTACCCATTACACTACAGTGATTCAACATTAGGAATTTTCGATTGGAGTGTTAATAATGAAAACCAAAAAATATCTATATTCACCAGATGGAGTATTTAGACACTTTTCTCGGATGACAAGCCTTTGAGAATCATGCACTACTCCACCCTTGTCACTGACACGCCTAGGTCGTCGTGCGGTCAAAAATAAGAAAAACCTAACACACACACTAGCACAGTGGTAGTCAGGGTCGATCCGCAGGAGCTACGTGGCCAGACCAGATGACAGATTACCCACTATAGTGTCACGCTATAGTCAGAGGACTTTAGTTTCTAAAACCTTGCTACTAAAACTCAGAAAACCTAAACTGAACAATCTCAAAATAAGCATAGAAGCTTCAAACCAAACCTAGTTACTTTCTGAAATCAGAAGTGCATCTCTAATTCAGAAGTAAACAAAGGCATCCAACAATCCAAACATAAACCAAAACAAGGCATAAACTAAACCAATAACTAAGATCCAACGGGACAGTCACTGGCTAAAGTTCAAACCTAAAAGGCTAACCTAATTGGCCACTGAAATCAGCAAAGGAAAACAGTCCAACAAGGTCAAAACAAACATCCAATCACAATCCAAACAATCAAAACCAATAACAATCATCAAAACACCGAAAAACCAAGATTACTTGTAACCAAATGATTTTCATTAACCAAAACGAATTCCACAGGTACAAACAGTAACCAAATGATCCAAACATAAACCAAAGCCTAATATCAGTGGTTATCACTCCCAAAGATACTAGCTAACAATTACTAACTATCTAGCTAAATGAAAATAAATTCTAAAACTAAGAAATACCAAATAAGAGGTTGCTGATGCTTAATCACGGAGTCAAAGAGCCTTCAGGTCGTTTTTCCACCGGGTCTTTGCTAGGGTTTTCGGCTGTAAATGGCTCTATTTAGAGTTGCAATTTTCCCGCAGCCGCGCCGCGCATTTAAGTTTCCCGCGGCGCGCGTACTAATCTTCTCCCGTTTTCTCGGCATTTGAATTTGTTACACCACCTCAAATCTGCGTCGCGCCTTCTTGATATCCGTGGCGTGCATACGTATTTTCCTAATTTTATCTTCTTTTCCAAACTTTCTCCAATTTACACGCTTTTGGTCCCGTTTTCATTATTTTCTTCCAAACAAGTACTGGCACGAAAAGTGAGAATACCATGATATATATGATATAATTTCACTAAGAATAGGGCTCAACAACGACTAAAATATGCAATATCACTAGGCGTTGTCAAACACCCCAGACTTGTGCCTTGCTTGTACCCAAGCAAGAGAGTTTTTAATAAATTCTAACTAAGACTCAAACAATTTTTGAGTGTGTTTAGTTTCAAAGCTTATTGCCCTATGAGTTAGAGTGAAATAGTTTGCGAGAACCTAATTAGAATGTTCTTTGGAATTCATGGCTTTCTAGAGAACCCTTGATTACAAACTTTCTGTCCACAATGAAGTGTACTTACTCATTCAGATTCTAAAGGCCATTAAGGAATTGTCCATGACTTTTGATGTTGTCCGGGTAACGAGCCTTCGAAAATACCATCCCAGACTAGACGATCTTAGGAGGTAAGGTGCATAAATGCCTCTTCAAGGCAACCCTTTTCGGACCTACCAGCTCGAACAACAAAGGCCACAGATTGACATTTCCTTCCTAAATTCCAATCCTAAAACAATCCAATCGTCTAACTCCTAAAACTCAACTTGTTTGACTAACTAATAGCATTATCACGACTAAATAGTATCTCTTGAAAAATACCACTGCTATCACAATCACAAACCATTCGTTTGAAAATTACAATTTAGTAAAAATTTTGAAAAAGTTGCTAAAAAATTGAAAATTTGGTCTTTTCCCGCAAAAATTTCAAAAATAAACTCTTTTGACCGTCCACACCCCACACTTAAAACCGTACAACATCCCCGTTGTACAAAAAAAAAATTTAGAACAAGGGAGAAAGAGTTACCCCTTTGGACGGTAGACTGCTTGGTACTCAGTATCACAGGTACAATTTCGAACAAAAAGTCCTTGATTTCGCATTCTGGAGTTGTGGCGCAACAGTGAACACGCCGGTGGTCAAGACAAGTGGAGGGGGCATGGTGACCCCACACTTGTCTGAGACAACTCCTCCCTAATTTGGTATAACATGCATAACTCAACAAAACATTAAACGCAAACATATAAATGAAATGTAAACAAACAAAAGATAAAGATGTGTCATAGATTCACTACATATATCCCAAAAAATGAAAAAAGAAAATACATCAACTGCCACCTGGTGGCCTGGAAGGTCCAGCCTCATGTTCATGGGCTCTGGCTGGGAATGGTCGGGGGCGCTGACCCTGCTGGGTAGCTAGATCCAGAAGTACCTCCCCGATCCACTCTAGCTGGTCCTCCATCCTGGCAACCCTGGCTGCCAGTCGGTGGATGGCCGCTGGGTCCTCCTGCTGCTGTGGCTGTGGAGCTGGCTCTGTTGGTGGAGGCTGCCTCCTGTGTCTCCTGCCAGGCTGGGCGTACGCTGGCTGGAGAGCCTGGGGTGCCTCGGTCTCTGCCCTCACGAATTGTCCCGGGCGCTGCTGCTGGATCAGCCCCATGCTCTCCAATGCTTGCGCCGTAGTGCGAGATGGAAGTAAAGCGGTCAAGGTGGCGACAGTGCGGGCGGTGAGGATCCGGGATGATCGGCCCAGGCGGGTGATGAAGTATCCCAGGCCCAGAGGACTGCTGGCGGAGGCACCCGTCGATCGGGTGGATAAAGCAACGGCTAAGGCAAAAGGGAGGTGAAGGAACCTGGAGGGGTCGAGGAGAACCCAGAAGAATGTCATGTCCTCGTCAGACACCTTCTCGCCCCCCTCCCGCTGTATGATGGAGGTGGAGACGATGCGGTGCATGAGTCGGTGGAGTGGGTCACGGAGGTGGCTCTCTCGAGAGGTCCCCCCTCGTAGAAAATGTTGGACAATGATGCCCAAATCTCCGCATTGGCAGCCCGCTCAGGCTGCCCCTGGATGCACGCCTCCATGAACTGTGCAAAGTGGCGGTGCTGAAGATCCGCCTCTGTGTAAATACCGGTGCGCCTCCCAAACTCCCGAAGGCTGCACTCCCTTTGTACATCCCCCAACCTGAACCATATCAACCTCGCCCGCGGGTCTGTCGCCCTCGGTGCGTACTCAATCGTGGAAAGGAACTCCAGTAGAAGCTCCGTGTAGACAACGTCATCCTTGGTAGCCATGAGCCTATCCCAGCCCCGGCAGGTGAATGAAGCGTCCCCATGGGTCCAGGTGCGGTGTAGAAACTGCTCTATCTCGCCCCAGAGCCCGGCACTCCTGAGAATGTCCCGATCGATAATCGTCGCCTCAAGAACCCGGCGACCGACCAATGCGTCTCTGCTCGATCGGTACTCAACGGAGCTCGCAGGCCCCTCTGGAAACTGGAGAAAATCGTGGTCTAGTCTGAACATGATCTGCACAAACGAAATTTTTTTGAAAAATAAGTTCTTTTCTTCCCCACCGCACCGCGGCACGGCCCAAGAGCAAGGGCGCGGCGCGGCGAGCGGCTGTTTCCAAAATCCAAACTCAAATCGAGTTTTAACCTGTTTAAACTCAATCCAAATACACCACATGGTAGTCTAAGTGCCGACTAACTCATCTAGGGTATCTATTTGGCAAAATAAACACCCTATTAGTCAGCATTGGCGATTTCTAAGTTTTGAACTTTTTAAACAAATCACTCAAATTAACTACCTAATCACTAGTTTAAACAAGTAATAGCTAGTTAGAATGAAGTACCGTAGTAGTGGGAATGAAATGAGCAAGAAAAAACATGAGAAATTTTTGTTGACCAGAGCTCCGAGTCGTGGTGTGTATGAATAGTGTCGCGGCTTACCTTAATATAGAAGAACACCGACCGATCGATTCCCGCGTCGCGCAAATGCAAAACCCGCGGCGCGCGTGTTACCAAATCAACCCCTGCGCATCGGGTTGGTTTACGAACCCACATCGCGCAATTGAGAAAACCGTGGCGCGGTCATTAAAATTCCAAAACTTTTCACACGACCCCACACTTGCCTTGAACCAGTACTTGCAATTGACAATGATATATTTTTCTCTAATTATTCCTAAAAAGATACAGAACCTAACCTATGACACAATGGGTTGCCTCCCAACAAGCGCTAAGTTTAACGTCTTCAGCCAGACGTGGCACTCCTAATCTTATTCTTCCTCTTCCTGAACTTCTGATGGCAATTGCTTGAATCCTGGTATGAAATTATGGGCCATCATCGACATTAAGGATGTAAGTTGGGTCATCCTATCGCTCACTCCACTAATCCATTGCTGTTGTGATTCCAGAAGCTTGAAGACTTTTGCTTCCCTTTCTTTTGATTCTTTCTCATATTGCTGGTGTCTTGTTTCTAGCATCTTCATCATATCCAGCAACTGCTCCTTATCAATAGTGGCTAACGGGTGATTTTTTGTTTCCTTTAAAATCTCCTCCTTGCCTCATTCCCCCGTTCGTGTCCATATTTTTTCTTTGGTCCTAATCCCAGGCTTCATAACACACTTTTGTCCAGTTGCTTGTCATCATCACCCGAAGGTAAGGATACAGGGTTTCCGAACACATTCAGCCTTCTTTTCCGCATCCCAAAGGAGATGTCCACATCCCCCGTCTTGCAGTCAATCACCGCGCCAGCCGTAGCTAAAAATGGGCGTCCTAAAATGAGCACAGGTGCGTCGTCCAAACTTTCATACTCCAGGACTAGGAAATCTACAGGATAGAAGAAGTCTCCAACGTTGACTATGACATTGGTCAATTTTCCCCGGGATACCTTTGTTGACTGGTCAGCCAGCTGCAATACAACTTTTGCTGGCTCTAGTTCTTCATTCTTGTACTTATCATATAAGTACCCCGGTAGCACATTTACACTTGCTCCCAAGTCTAGCAAAGTGTTCCGAATGACCACATCTCCTACAGTAGTAGTGATCAATGGTGATCCCGGATCCTTCTCCTTTTTGGGCAGTGTTCCCAACAGTGCCTCACTCGCCTTAATCGTCAATCTCACAGTGTCCGGTGTGGGAATCTTACTTTTTCCATTTCTATCACACATCTCCTGAAGAATTCTTGTGTCTTCAGGAGCGTCCTTAAGTTCATCCCACAGAGGCTGGTTTATCAATGGCCCTATTGGTTTAGGCGCTTCCTGTTCTTTTTCCCTTTCTTATCTTTCTTTTTCTGCTTAATTCCTGCTATCACCGACTGCTTTTCTTCCTGGACCTCCGTGTCCATATTTGGCTGAGTTCCCTCCTCAACAGGAATCTCACCTTCTCCTTTATCCTCCACTTTCTCCTGGACTTTTTATTCTTTCTCAAGCTCTGCCTCACTTCCTGAATCTAATAAGTCCTTTAAAGTAACCTTTCTCCATTCATCCTCGACATTATTAACGTGTTCTTTCCCGGCTCGCTGGTTATGGGTTTGGTTAACTTCCGTAGCACTTGGCAACTTTCCATTGTCCCTTTTTCGCTGATCTTTGACCATTTGTCCAATTTGCCTTTCCATGTTCTCGATTACTTTTGCATTGGTTTGGGACTGCTGCTGAGTAGCGCTGAACATTTCATACATTTTTGCTACCAAATCTTCTTGAGTTCCTGGGGCATTGTTGAGAGCAGTGTTGGGCCCCCTATTACTGTTGTTGCTACCACTCCCGCTCGCATTTCCATTATTGCCTGCGGGCTGGTATGACCTAGGCTGATTAGACGATTGACCTTGGTGATTATTTTGCCTCTGGTTGTTGAAGTTCTACTGCTGCCCTTGGTTATATGGTCTGTAGGGTCGTCCATTGTTGTACTGACCTTGACCCTGGCCATAAACTTGGTTTGCTTCCTGAACCTTCGGTCCTCCTTGACCTCCTTGTGATTGACCCTGCGGTCCATTTTGCCGTGTTGACATGATCCTGTCAAACTTCTTATTTAATTCACTTATTTCCTTTTTCACTTCCTTCTTCCAGTCAGCATCAGCTCCCACTGCTGCTGCTGTGCCTACAGTCTTTCTCGTATAAAAATTTGCTTTGGAGCCATTTCTTAATTGCTCCAAGAACTGCCAAGCTTCTTCTGTGTCTTGCCACATAAATGTCCCGCTTGACGAGGCATTTATCATGGCATGATGTGTTTCACTGGCTCCTTCAAAGAACAACTTCACTAACTGCCATTTGGGAACCTCATGATGCGGGCAGGATCTCAATAACTCCTTCAACCGATCAAATGCTTCGTGGAAAGCTTCTCCTGGTTTTTGTTAGAAGTCCTGAATGACCCTCATGATCTTCGTTATCTTGCTTGCCGGATAGAATTCTTGTAAGAACTTGGCCTTGAGCTGATCCCACGTGGTAATGTTGTTTGATGGTAGAGACGTAAACCAATATTTGGATTTGTCTTTAAGAGTGAATGGGAATAACCTAAGCCTAAAGATGTTCCTATTAGTATTTCTAGGGGTATTAGCATTGGCAATCGCTATAAATTCATATAAGTGATTGTACGGGTCATCCTGCTTGTACCCCCTAAACTCCGGTAATATCCTTAACAACTGAGGGCTTATTTCTACTTGAGATTCAATATTGTCAGGAATATAAATTGGCGACGAGTCATCATATTCCCGTGGCTGGAAATGTGATGCAACCGATTGCCTTCTCGGTTGTGCGAAATGTAAAGGTTGAGCAGGATTATCGTAGAAGTGTTGATCGTTATACCCCTGCTGACCTGGTGGTTGTTGATACTGTTGTGTTCTTCTGGGAGGTCCCCGACCTCGGTTCCACGGTTGCTGAGGTGCTGGTGGAACGCATCCTTCATCTTCCTCATCATATCTCTCCTCTTCTTCTGGATACTGGTACTGTTGCTGAGGAGGTGGCTGGTATTGTTGTGGTTGTGTAGGTTGAGGTTTGAAAAATACTGGATGTGGTTGAGAAAATGGTTGAGAAATTGGTGTCTGTTGTCTAGAAACTGGGGTGCCATCACGGGGCGGCTCTCCCCAAGACATTGCAGAGGTGAATGGATTGGTGGATTGTGGTTGTGATACTGGTGGAAATGGTGGAATCGATGGCGGAGTGCATGATGGTATGGGTGTAGGGGCTGAAACTGCACCACCAGGAGCACTCGTGCTCCCGAATTGAAACTCCAAAATTAGGGGAATAAAAGACATCCCTGTTGCCTCACCTGATGGTTCCTGGGCAACACTTATTGTACTACTACTGACATGACTAAAACTCATTGTATTTAAATGTCTACGTGCACGAATCTTGCGCTCAGTACGCTCAATCTCTGAGTCAAAATGGAAAGGGGATAATTGCTCACCCCTGCGGGTACGCATGCACTAATACAACACGCCTGCAAAATCAAAAACCAAAAACTAACCAAATGAAACTCAAAGAAAATCAAGAAACAAAAGTTCCTACTAATCACCTAATCTAAGCTCACAGCTCCCCGGCAACGGCACCAAAATTTGACACGCCTAGGTCGTCGTGCGGTCAAAAATAAGAAAAACCTAACACACACACACACACACTAGCACGGTGGTAGTCAGGGTCGATCCGCAGGAGCTACGTGGTCAGACCAGATGACAGATCACCTCACCGTACAAGAAAGCAGTCTTAACGTCCATTTGGTATAAAGTAAAGTTCATGTAGGAGGCATAAGCGAGGAAAATCCGAATCGCTTCTAATCGTGCAACTGGGGCATACACTTCTGTAAAATCAAGACCTTTAATCTAAAGGAAACCGCGTACAACTAGGCGTGCCTTGTTTCGCACAATAACTACTGAATCATCTTTCTTGTTTCGAAAAACCCATCTCGTGTCAAGAGACTTTTTGCCCTCGGGTAGTTCCACCAACTGCCAAACACTCAGCTTCTTGAACTGGTTGAGCTCTTCATGCATTACGTCCACCCGGCTTGGTTCATTAAGTGGCATCTCCACATTCTTCGGCTCAATTTGTGAGATAAAGCATGAATAAAGGCACTCGTTGACATGACCGCTCTGGCTTTTGGTTTGAATCCCATCGTTAAGAGAGCCAATGACATTATCAATCGGGTGATCGTGTTGTACTCTTGAAGAAATGGCATGCTCGAGCAAACAGAAGAAACTGGAAGGTTTGTTATGTTTTCAATTCTGCCTGAGCCTGAAGTACTTCTGTCGGAGTCTCTAAAATCGTGGGAGGTACTGGCTACATACTCATCGGAAAATTCTCTCGGGAAAGAGGGAGTCCATGAGTGTAGAGTTGAAAAGATCAGCAGGTTCATAATTGATATCGCCTTCAGGAGTGGCAGATGCTTCAGCAACTGGTGGTTCGCCAACAATCTGGGATGAGTCAGCAGGAGCTTCAGTTGAAACCAAAGTGGAAACAGGATATGCACCATCATTAAGAATAGGATCTTCAAAAATCAAGGACGGTATGATGGGATCAACAATGATTTCCTCATCTTCATCTGTGTTGACTCCACTTGGACCTGGCTGTGTGCCTGAGATAACATCAAAAAACATATTAAAAGACTTAAACAATTCGACATAGTTGAATATCCAGTCGGGGCTAACTCGAGCATCCGTTTGATTCTCCTCTAGCCACCGTACATCAAACGATTCCACGATCTGTTTGGTAACCTTGTTATACACCCAATAGGCAGTTTTACCTGCATATCTAACAAAGTAACAGTCATCTGCTTTAGAGTTGAACTTTGGTGTAGCTTCAAGATGAAGAAGGGTGCAAGGACAACCAAAAGAACAGAAATGTGTAACAAATGGTTTATGACCATAGAGGATCTCGTACGGAGTCTTCATTTGGCGCTTGTTGATGATGACCCAGTTCTGAACATAACAAGCCGTGTTGATTGCTTCAGCCCAAAAGAACACCGGTAATTTAGAATCGTACAGCATGGTGCGTGCAGCTTCAATTAAAGTTATGTTTCGATGCTCAGCAACACCATTCTGTTGAGGTGTACAAACATCATTGTACTGACGCTGCACTCCTTTATCTGCACAAAATTTATCCAGTACCGCATTCTTGAATTCAGTCCCATTGTAGCACCGAATTGCCTTCACTTTCTGATTCGTTTGATTCTCGTTTAAGGTGATGAATCTCTTGACCAGCTCAATAATTTCACTCTTTTGCTTCAAAAAGAAAACCCAAGTAAAACGTGAGTAATCATCAGTTATTACTAAACAATAAGAGCTTTTATTAATACTGAGAACATTGACAGGACCGAAGAGATCCATGTGAATCAGTTGAAGAAGCGAATCAATCGAGTTGACCAAGTTGGGCTGATGTGGCTTTCGATGATGTTTGCCTTGAGCACAGGCAACACATTTTTCGAATGTGATGAAGTCTTTGATGGGAATCCCCCGGACAAGTTCATTTTTCGCAAGACGATTCAAATTCTTCGTGTTGGCATGACCAAGAAGTCGATGCCATAGCATGGCACTATGTTCAGAAGCTTTAGAGATTAAGCAAGTGACGTTTTCAGGAGTGTTGTGATTCATGTCGATGATATAGGCATTGCTCTTTTGTTCGGATCTGACAAGAATCCACTCCTCTGGAATGACAACACGAGGTTTCAATATCAGACATTCCTTCTTCGTGAAGTGGGTTGAAAAACCTCTGTCACAGATTTGAGAAACGCTCAACATATTGTGCTTGAGCTCAGTAACAAAGTTTACGTTCTCAAATTTCAACACGCCATTTGAAACAATCCATTTCTGTGTGATCTTTCCCTTTTCACCACCCGCAAAGCAAACATATCCACCATTAAAATTTTCAACGTCGTGTAACTGGGACATGTCGCCTGTCATGTGCCTGGAAAAACCACTATCAACATACCAGGGTCTGCTGATATTCCTCCACAGCTGTTCCTGCACAAGTTTCGGGATTAATTAGATTTAGGAACACAGTCCATTCGGAAACTGGGTTGACACAAACTATCGATATATTTTACAGATTCTAAACTCATATCACGATTGTCAGATAATGGGGAATTCACAGTAGATTTTGGAATGCTGCCTTTAGGAACTCATCTATAATTTGATTTAAATCTCTTATCCTTGGACCAGATGGGAACTTTAGCATCTGATTTGGAATCAGAACTGCTATTTGAAGTTGATTCTTGAGATGACATTGAGGTTACAAAGTTTGGTAAGGCACAATCATTTCTTGAAACAGTCTTTTTGTTTTGAGCAGTTTGATTATTGTCTTTCACATCATTCCAATTCTTATTCTGAGAACATGACCTCGAGGGTTTTCTTTTATAAGATCTCCCCCTTGGCACGTTCTGCTAAAACTGTTCATGTTGATGTGCATACAAATATCGGGGACAATTTCTGGCAATGTGACCAGCGATTCCACAGTTCAAACAAGTTTGTCTTTTAACAGAAGCAGTGGATGTTTGTCCAGGTCCAGATATATTCAAAGCATTTCCACACACACACAAGCATGCAACAGAACATTTATCAGGCAAAGCAGAAAAAGCACTGTATTGTAGAAACACCTAGGTTAGCAGATTGATAAGAATTGATGTGGTTTATCTCTCGTTGTTTGTCATCCATATCACATGAGTTGATGACCGCCAAAGTTTCAGAGAGGGACAAACTATTCAGATCCTTCATCTTCTTGATCACGGCCACATGCATATCCCAATTTCTTGGAAGGGAGTTCAGCAACTTCTTGTTGATTTCAGATTTGATAGCACTATTACAGCAGTACTCAACTTAGTGTTGAGAGTAATAAAGCGTTGCAACTAAATTTCAAGTGTCTCCTCGAGAACATGATTAAACATATTAAATCTTTGTCTTAGTAGATCCTGTCTGCTTTGTCTCATGTCCTCGTTGCCTTCATAAATCTTAATCAGTGCTTCCCATAAAGCCTTGGTAGATTTGTATTCCTTGAATCCTTGAGCGATGTCAGGAGGAGACAGAGCCATCATGAGAGTAGCGAGGGCACGATCATCAATTTCAGTTAATTCGAAATCTTCATCCGAGTATTCTTCCTGAGACATTATAATCACCGTACCATCCTCAAGTGTATTTGTTATTATAATCGGACCTCTCACAATGCTTCTCCATATGTTGTTGTCCTTCATTTTTACATATTTCTCAAATCTAAATTTCCATTCATCAAAGCCTTCTGCATTTAACAGTCTGGGAATGTGGGTAACAGTACCCATCACGGTATTGAGATCGGAATGCAAATTGGTAGTAGTCAAATCCATTGGAAATGAACTGAAAAACACCAAAAGTCAATCACAAAAATTGTTTGCGACTAGACCGAAAAACCTTGGATCACACCGAAAAACCTACACCGAAAAACTGACAGAACCGAAAACTCAAACGAAAACCTGGGACGAAAAACCTTCTGACCGAAAAACCTCTACCAACCGAAAAGCAGGTACACCGAAAACCTGGGCGAAATCCTCTGACCGAACAATAGAACCGAAATCCTGTCAGACCGAAAATCAGCACCAAAAAGCCTAATTCAGTCGAAATCCAACAGAAATCCCAGAAACCTTAGAAGGATATTGAAAAACTAATTGGGCTCATCGAAAAGCTGAAAACTAGCAAAACCATAACCGAAAAGCTGACTGATTTCCGCCGCCACCGAAAAGGTATGGAGCGTGACAGAAAAACCTTTTCAGATCTAGATAATGCACAAACAAGTGTTAAAACATCGTTTTGGATCAAAAACAGTGTTTTTGATGATTTTTTTCTTGAAGATTGTCAAGAACACGAAGAACACCAAGAACAAAAACACCCAAAAAGTCTAAACCAGATCAAAACACCCAAAATCTTCAAAAATCTCCAAGATCCAAGCAAAGGAAATGATGAGATTGATATCAAAAACTCAAAAACACTAAGTTTTCAAGCTCTGATACCAATTGTAGGTCCAAGATCCTCACACGGTATCAATCACAAACACGTTTGGTGCAGAATCCTAAACGCGTAATCAATCAAAGACAAGAAACAAAAGATATTATGAACCTTCAATGGACACTATATTGAATATAGTCTAGTACATAAGGTTCTTGATTGCTTGAATGCAAGAACTTTCTCTCTCTAGCTTAGCACACACTTCAAGGCAACCAACATAACTAATGACGGCTACATTGCCTTATATAGTCAACGAAAACCCTAGCTAAAACCCTAAGCCCATTCCATAAAAGCCCACCGAAAAACCATGATAGCCCAACCGAAATCCACAAGGATTTCACATGATCAACGAAAATCAAGGGGATTTCGGCCCCAACCGAAATCCTCATTCAGGCCCATAAAATCTTCATTTTAGCCCATAAACACTTGGATTTTGGTCCGATTAAATGCAAAGCTTAAACCAACAATAAATATGGCCCAACACTCCCTGTCATGTGTCTTGAGCAGCCACTATCAATGTACCATTCTTTATCGTACTGCTTATCCCTTTACACCTACAAATCAGAGAGAAAGTTCAGGTACCTAACATGGTTTGGGTCCTCGAGGGTAAGTATTCAGATCATGAATCCATGATTCAGCCAAATCATCCTTTTTGGTTCCTGATGTAGAATCAATTTGAGAAATAAGAGATGATTTAGATGTGTGCTTTAGAATGACTTTTGGTATCCATTTCAAAACTTTCTTCGGTTTTTGTTCTTTGGGTTTAACCTGTGGTGAATTTGTTTGTTTGACGGGAACCCACTTTTTCTCTGAAGTGGAAGTGTTTTCAGACGAATAGCTACATTGAGTAGATTCACATAGAAATTCTTCGTAGGACAATTTGAAATCATGTATGGTTAAGTTTCTATGTTTGAAAATATCCATGTTTTTTTCTAACCATACATGAAACGTGTCTATCAGGTTGCTTCCCTTCGTGAAATTTTTCTTTGAAAACTTTTCAAATTTATGCTTAGAATATAAAGGTTTGTTTGGTTCGAAAAAAACCTTTTCTTTTATATCCGATGATTTCTTGACATTGGAAGCTTTTTGTTGATTTCGAAATTCCTTCTGTTAATTTGAGAATCACGATAATTCCTTCTTCGTCTATTATCATAAAATCGTTTATGTTTTACAAAAGAAGGTGTTTCACCAGATTCTCTTCTGACATTTGAAAAGTTTTGAGTATTACGTCCGAAGGAGTTCTTCAACTGATACATTTCTTGTTTTCGAATATTTATTTTGACGTCCATATTTTCATTTAAATTGTTATGAAGCATTTTATTAGTTGAGAAGAACCCTTTGGGTATAACAGTCTCATTGAATTGTTTCATTATTGAGAGCAACTCGCTTCTCTCCTCAAGTTTTACCCATTGTTTAATAAAAGCCATGTTGTTAAAGTTAGCAACCTTAGGATACGTGCATGTAAGTTCGACAAATGTTTTGGTTTTATAAATTGTGAATTTTGTAAAATCAACCGAAGTATCAAGAACATGGATGGACCTAGATTCATCATCCAAAGAATCCTTTGTAACCTCAGAAGATCAGCTTTGAAAATTGTTTGAAGTATCTTTGCTCTCTTTGGCTGCACAATATTTATTTTTAGTTGAGGAACAGACTGAAGAGGATTTTTGTTGGGATAAATCAATGCAGTCTATTTTCTCAATATCATAATCATAATCATAGGAGTCATTTTGACAAATGTTATCATCCGAAGCTTGTTCATTCATATTAACATTCACAGAAGCAGATTTATTAACTAAAGGAATGGTGGGCATAAGTTTTAGAAGATCATTAGAGCTAAAGAATTTTTCAAAAAGGAACAATTCCATGAGCATAAGTTTTGTTTGGTATATCAGCAGATGACACAATAGACTCACATTCGTATAAAATAGAATCTAGATCTTGTAAATTAAACTCAATAAATGGTAAAAGCTTTTTATTATGATCTAAAGAAATATAAGAAGAATGGTAAATACGAGTAATATGAGAATATAATCTTTTAGCAGTTTCAAAAAAAACATTTCTTTGTTTCAATAAAATCTCATTATTTTCTCTTAATTGTTCTCTACTTTCTTCTAAAATCTCTATTCGTAATAGACTCTTCTCTAAAGCACCACGCACTCCTTCTAGTTTTCCCTTAAGCAAAGTTACTTCATCCCTTGCCTGACACGCATCACTATTTGCTGAATCAAGTAGTTGATTCATATGCAGACATTCAGAAGTAATTTCGTTAAGATCTTTTATAATATATTCTTCTGGAACATAAAGTTTTGAAGTAAGAGCGATACCTATTCTGGGATGGTAAGACGAGAGTTTAATGGTGAGGTAGATCCTTGTGCCATGAGACAGAGACCAGCAACGTTTCTTTCTTCTTCATTGTCTGACTCATCATCTTCAGACCATATGCAGCAAACATTGCACCATGTGTCGGTCTTCGGATTTCATCATCATCTGAACCAGATGACCAGATCTGATATGATAGGTACCATCTCCTCCTTTAGGAGCCACAAGAGACAAATTCTACGTCTTCACATGAACTTCTTCCATTTTCTTCACATAATTAGCCTCATCCTTGACTCTTTATTTCTTGCCGTTCGCCTTTTTCAACATGCAATCCTCGGATCAGGTTGAAGGCGACAGGAGGTAGACCACTCTTTAGTTCGCGCATACATCGCTTGTCATTCTCTATCAACTTCTTATTGGCAGCAATGGTGGCTTCAGTCTCAACTGGAGGTGTAGTGGCTTCACCAGATTTGGTGGCAAATCTAGTCGGGACATTGGCATTGAAAGGGCCATCTTTAATCGATCGTATGAGGTCTTCATCAATTCCAGAAAGATGGTCTTCCATACGATCAGCCCACTGATCGTAAAATTCAGGAATTAACATCAGAGCTTTGTTTCTTGAACGGAGCAAAGCCGCGTAGTTCATCATTGCGTTGTTCGCGTTATGAGCCATTAAAGATAGTGGATCGTTGTAGAAAATTAACCAAGATCTGGTCTTTGAAACACGGAAGAATGGATCCAAGAACAATTTGGAACCATGAATCAAAGAATGTAATCAGAACTCGGTAAAAGATCGGCAAAACGACCTGCTCTGATACCACTTGTAAGATCAAAACACGAATAAAACAAATAAATGTGAACAATAAGTTTAAATATTCAACTGGTCGAATGATTGTATTCACTGTAAAAGGATAGTGCCCCAAATCAAAAGATAAGCAACTAAGAAGAGCATTACAATGAATCTACGCAAGTGTTTTATCGACCGTAATTACTATCTAGGGTTACACACGTTTAAATACTAACACATAATGGACTAAACATACAAAGCCTACTATTTACAGATAAGTATAGAAACCCAAGACATTATCGCTAACTTCTAAAGATAAGTACAAAATATGACAGCTAGCAATCTTCATACCAAAACACCATGTTCGGATCAGTCGATACCTTCGGACAGGAAATTATTGACTTCGGATATAGAATCTCAACACAATCAATTTCCTAACAAAACCCAATGTCAAATTTCTTCACATCTTCGGTTGTAGGTGCTTTATTTTAAATAAAAATCACTTGTCAAAATTCAATGACAAGACAGACGAAGGCATATTTCTGGGATATTCTTCAGACTCGAAAGCCTATTGGGTCATGAATAAAAGAACAAGGAAAATTGAAGAAACTTTCAATCTTTCATTTGATGACTATTACATAAAGAAGTCTCAATCTGCCTTTACAATGTCCACAACTTTCCTAAATCATCTTCGGATGCATTACCACTCCTGTCCTTCGATGCTGATTTTCATATTCTCTTTGATTCTCCTATAAGAGTTGTGGATGCCGAAATGAATTTAACTGACAATCAAGTGTTAGAACTACACAAGCTCTTAGATGGTCCAGAAGTCACTCCATCAAGCAGTATTAATAAACCATCTTCGGTTGAGGGGGAGTCTTCCAAAGAATCAGCAGCTGGTTTTGGTTTCGAGGGGGAGCTTCACAACTCCAACATCAGCACACCTTCGCATGAGATCTCACACATCATGTCCCTGTATCTAACAGTTCAGGGGGAGCCAAAAGCTTTAACTCCAAATTCATCTCTGTAAGACCCATTCCGCCGAGTCGCGGCCTGAAGGAATCCGCGGCGCGGCTGTAGGAAGAATCTAGAATCACGAAGGATTTGTACGCGCGGCGCGGATCTAAAGATCCCGCGACGCGGTGCGCCTCTAAAGTGAAAAACCTTAATTCGGATTTAAACGCCTATATAAAGGAACCCAGCCCTAGGGTTCGTGTTTTTGGGAGTTTTCTAGAGTAGAGGCGTCTGGTTTCAGCAGAGACTCTTTGGTTCCAAGGCTTTGGAGGTTTGAAGGAAAAGATACAACGTGAGGGAAGGTGGTAGTCGATCGGGTTCATCTCTCTGTTTTCCAGAAGCAAGGTATGAGGATCTACCTTCTGATATTTCAGTTTATCCCGTTTTTATGGTGTTATTCCTTAAGTGGTAGTCTTAGATGACTTGTAACCCTTAGGGTTAGAATAAGGACATGAATAGACTTGCATGTCCCTAAGGATGTAATCTTAGGGTAGTTTCGGATCTTAGGAAGGGTTTGGAGTGAAAGCCTAGCCGATTGATGCACTGTTAAACGCTAAAAAACATTTTTGAAAGTTACGAGCCGCGACGCGGACTAGCTATGTCAGCGGCGCGGACTCAGCTGAACCCCCGTAATGGTGCAATGGTAGCCGCGGCACGTAGGGAAAGTAGCCACGCCGCGGCGAGCGTCTGTTTGACCCTAAGGTATGGTTTTGACCCTGGTTCGGTGGTAAACGTGGGTCTGACCTTTAGAAAAGTCTATAGAAGCTTAGTCAGTGCTTGACATGTTGTATATGTGGGATATAGGTGTGTGGACGAGCTAGTGGAGATATTAAAGTATATATGTGCGGTTACGAATCAGGTGAGTATCCTCACCTTACTATATGATGTTGCATGTTAGGCATCTTGTGTGTTATTTACAGTTATATGATTTGCTCTATATCTGTGGTTAATTGTTGTTGGGCTCAGTACTGATGCGTGTCCCCTCGTAGCTGTTGTATGGCGAGTTAGACTATTACCTTGTCCCATAGCTGTTGTATGATGGGCTGGGCCATAAACGGGAACCCATAGCTGTTGTATGATGGGTAGAACCTTCCCGTGTCCATAGCTGTTGTATGATGGACGCCCGTAGCTGTTGTATGGCGGGTAGGGTCGGGTCGTTCTCGAGGATGGGTTGTTTAATGTGTGTGCATGTATGGTAACTTGTGGACTCACTAAGCTTTAAGCTTACCCGTTGATTTTATAACATTTCAGGTAATTCGAAGGACAAAGGGAAGGGCAAGGCTTGACGGCAGCGCATCGCATTCAAGAGATTAATGTCAATGAACTATATTAATATTTTCAAATGTTTCCGCTGTTAATTTAAGTATTATGTTGAACAGTCTTATGTTTTGGAATAAATGTTTTATTGGAACCTTGGTAATAAATGATTTTTAAATTTTTTCAAATTTGGGGCGTTACAAATTGGTATCAGAGCCTTGGTTTGAGGGATTTGGATGAACTATATTGGGAATCCAAACTCAAACTTAGGACTGAGTGATTTTGTTAAGAAAATGTTTTTGGAAGGTTAAATTAAAGTAAAAGAAGATGCGATGCGAACCGTCAGCCAAGCTCAAGTAAGTTTTGTGATTCCCAGTTACCCATGCCAAGTTTGTGTTATATGATAAAATTTATTGTGCTAGAATGTAAAGTTACCTGGATAATATACTCTGTGGACTATTATGTGCCATAGGTGCTGCCTTGGAATTATATGCTACTGTCGTTAGGGATTGCTTAGTGAATGCTGGTAGGTTATATGCAATTAGGGGAAGATAGCCTGAAAATTTTTGGTCTGGCCTTACTGGCTGTTCCTTGTTTGGTTGTGACTCTAGGGTAGGATCAGTTATTCAAACGCCTATCTTATTCCCGATTGTATACGGATGTGCGTCCGTGAGGTGACTCGACGACTTTAGCAGTAGTTCTCTTTGGCACGAGTGAGATGGAGAGTTAGATCAAAAGATTAGGCACCACGGTGCCTGACCGCAGGAGTCATAGAAAATGGTTTAGTATGTGTGTGACATTTTAGGAGGATGATTGACGAACTTGGAACAAGGGCGAATAGGTGTGGAAGGTTGTACCAGGCCAGTATTACCAAAAGCACAGGATTCACGCTTGAGTCAAGAGTAGTCAACCGAAATCCTAGAAAGTCAAGTAGTTGGGTAGATAGGAGTGACCCGAGTATTGATATTAGAACTGTTGCGCATTTCAGAATGGCAGTCACTCGAAGCAACGGTGGACCAGATGCGGGTACCTCGAGTGGGGGAGGACCGACTGATGAAAATCTCCATAACCTGATAGCGGAGGAGGTTTCGCGAGAAGTGTTGGCTGCGATACCTCAGTTCTTTGGTACGATTAAGGCTGAGCTATGGGCAACGCTCGAGGAACGACTGGCTACTCAGGGCACATCACGTGCTAGGGATGCAAGTTATAAGGACTTTTCGGCTTGTTTGCCTCCGATGTTCGATGGGGGCAGGGATCCGATTGTTAGCATGCGGTGGATTTCCGCGGTGGAGGGTGCTTTCCGCACATGTTCCTGTCCTGAGAACTCCAAGGTAACGTTTGCGGCGAATCTTTTAAGGGAGGGTGCGAAGGATTGGTGGGAGATACAAACGAAAGATCTCACTCCTGCTCAGTTGGATGCCATTACATGGCCGCGGTTTAAGGAACAGTTCAAACTGGAGTATGTTCCACAGGTGGAAATGGAACGCTTGGTGCAGGAATACCTAAATCTGACCCAGACTACTGAGACGGTGACGGAGATCACCAAAAAGTTTAATGAGCGAGCACTCTTCTGTCCAGAGTTTGCAGCAACCGAGCGCATGAGGATGACACGATACTTGGCGATGCTTCGCACAGACATTCAGGAATTTTTGTCTGCTGCTAGGCACCAAACTCTTACTGATATGATAGTGGCCGCTCGGGCCCGAGAGTTGGAACTAGAAACCCAACAAAAGCAGAAGCGTCCGGCGCCTACTCAAACTTAGCAGGTGTCGAAGAAATTTCGAGGGTCGGATCAGGGAAAGCAAGGGCAAAGGAGCCAGGGTAAGTGTGGAAAATGTGGAAGGAATCATGAAGGGCGTTGCTGGGTGTTAATATGCCATAAGTATGGAAAGGAGGGCCACTATGCTAAAGATTGTTGGCAAGAGGTCAAGATTTTGTTTTAATTGTAATCAGGTAGGCCACTTCAAGGCCCAATGTCCCCGTCTGACTCAGGGAGTGGTTCAGAATCCGGCACCCACTACACTCCGGATTACCGATGGTAGGCAGGGGAAAGGGGAAGCCCCTAAGACCAAGGGTCGAGCATTCGTCATGACCGCCGAGGAGGCACAGGATGCGCCCGACGTCGTCACGGGTACTCTTTCTTTACGTGCCTGGTGTTGTGGTGTGTGTAATTAATATGTCTATTATGCTTTGATTAGGAACATTCTTAGTCAACTCTACGCCTACCTTTGCACTATTTGATTCGGGTGCTAGTAATTCTTTTGTGTCTGCCACGTTGGGGAAGAGTTTCGGAATTGCTTTAGGAACTCTTCATCGGCCGTTAGAAGTAGAAATTGCGGATGATAAAACCGTGCAAGCGACTAGTGTTTATCGGGGATGCGAAGTAGTGATTCAAGGAATAAAGTTTCCGATCGATCTCATCCCTATACCGTTGAGTGACTCTCGAGTCATCATCGGTATGGATTGGATGGGTCAGCATGAATCATGGATCGATTGTAAGAATAAGCGAGTGTGGATTCAAACCCCAAGTGGGGGAGAGCTGGTTGTGCAGGGCGAGAGAAAGAATCGAGGTGCAGTTTTCTGTTCAGCTGCTAGGGCACGCAGACATTTTCAGCATGGGGGTTCGGGATTTGTGGCTTATGTTGTAGACACACGAGAAAGGAAGTCACAGCAGAAAGCAGGTGATATACCAGTGGTTCGGGATTTTCCTGATGTTTTTCCCGAGGATCTGCCTGGCGTGCCGCCAGAGAGACAGGTGGAATTTAAGATCGACTTAACTCCCGGTGCAGCTCCGATAGCTAAAGCACCGTATCGTCTTGCGCCTCCGGAGATGATAGAGTTGTCTATTCAACTTCGGGAATTATTAGATAAGGGATTTATTCGACCCAGTTGCTCGCTGTGGGGAGCGCCTATTTTGTTTGTTAAGAAGAAGGATGGATCCCATAGGATGTGCATAGATTATCGGGAGCTGAATAAGCTTACGGTGAAGAATCGATATCCATTGCCTCGTATCGATGACTTGTTTGACCAACTGTAGGGCGCTTCGTGGTTCTCGAAAATTGATTTGCGGTCAGGATATCATCAAATGCGTGTTCGGGAGGAAGACATCCCAAAAACGGCTTTTAGGACGAGGTACGGCCACTTCGAGTTTGTAGTGATGCCGTTTGGACTGACCAATGCCCCTGCAGCTTTTATGGATTTAATGAATCGGGTGTGTCGACCGATGTTGGATCGGTCGGTTATAGTTTTCATTGACGATATCTTAGTCTACTCTCGGAGCAGGGAGCAACATGAACAACACTTAAAGGAAGTATTAGAGACCTTAAGGAAGGAGAAGCTTTATGCAAAATTATCCAAGTGTGACTTTTGGCTACGGGAGGTTCAGTTTTTGGGTCACATTGTAAATGAGTAAGGAATTATGGTTGACCTGGCTAAGGTGGAGGCCGTGATGCGGTAGGAGGTACCGAGGACTCCCTCTGAAATTAGAAGTTTCTTGGGTCTGGCTGGTTATTATCGCCGTTTCATCCAAGACTTCTCAAAGGTTGCGGTACCTTTGACTAAGCTAACTAAGAAAAACGCTGCTTTTTGGTGGGGTGAGAAGCAGCAGCAGGCTTTTGAGACTTTGCGGCGGAAATTGTGTGAAGCTCCGGTTTTGACGTTGCCTGAAGGCATGGAGGACATGGTAGTTTATTGCGATGCATCTATCACGGGATTGGGGGCAGTCTTGATGCAACGAGGCAAGGTGATTGCATACGCCTCGCGACAGTTGAAGCCCCATGAGGCTAACTATCCTACTCATGATTTGGAATTGGGAGCGGTCGTTTTCGCTCTCAAGATCTGGAGACACTATTTGTATGGAGTGAAGTGCACCATCTTCACGGACCACAAAAGTTTGAAGTACCTAATGGACCAGGCAAACCTTAATATGAGGCAGAGAAGATGGTTGGATGTATTGAAATACTATGATTGTGAGATACACTATCATCCTGGAAAGGCCAATGTGGTGGCTGATGCGTTAAGTCGTAAGGCTTCGGGTGCACCCCTTCGGGGCATTTGTCTAAGGATGACAATTGTGACACCGCTGATTGAGCTGATTAGGAAAGCCTAGGTGGAAGAAAGCAAGAGCGAGAATCAGAAAGGTGAGAGAATTGTGGGCCAGTTCGCAGCTATGGTCAAAGATAGTAGGGATTTGTTAGCTTGTCATGAGAGGATTTGGGTACCGAAGCTGGGCGGGGTTCGTCAAACCCTATTGGAGGGGGCGCATAAATCCAGGTTCTCTACGACTAAAATGTATAGGGATCTGCGTGAATATTATTGGTGGCTAGGCATGAAGAGGGAAGTAGCTGGGTTTGTCGAAAGATGCATGACCTGTCGTAGGGTCAAGGCCGAGCACCAACGGCCTCATGGTAGATTGCAGCCTCTTGAGATTCCAGAATGGAAATGGGAGCATATGACAATGGATTTCATCACGAAGTTGCCAAGAACCCCTCGACATATGGACACTATTTGGGTTATCGTGGATAGGTTGACTAAAAGTGCTCATTTCCTCCCCATCCAAGAGACTTACTCTGTAAAGGAATTGGCTAAGGTCTTCACAGATGAGATTATCTCTCGGCATGGTATACCGGTCTCGGTGATATCCGACTGGGATGTCCGATTTACGTCTAGGTTTTGGAAGAAGTTTCATGAGGAACTAGGCACTCGCCTTCATTTCAGCACAGCATATCATCCTCAGACGGATGGGCAGAGTGAAAGGACGATTCAAACGCTGGAAGATATGCTTAGGGCATGCGTCATCGATTTTGGCGGGAGTTGGGATTCCCATCTCCCTTTAGCTGAGTTTTCTTACAATAACAGTTATCACGCGAGCATTGGCAGGGCTCCTTTTGAAATGTTGTATGGAAGGAAATGTCGGACACCTATTTGCTGGGGCGAGATTGGCCAGCAGGTATTGGGTAGTACTGTGGTGGTGCTCAAGACAACCGAGTTAATTCAGAAGGTTCGGGAGAGATTGTTAACCGCTCAAAGTCGACAGAAAAGTTATGAGGATAGGCGACGGTCCGATCTCGAGTTTCAAATTGGGGATTATGTTCTTCTTAAGGTGTCACCTTGGAAGGGAGTTATTCGATTTAGGAAGCGAGGAAAGCTTGGCCCTAGGTACATTGGACCATATCGAATTGTCGCCCGTGTAGGTAAGGTAGCTTACCGGTTGGAGCTGCCTGAGCAGCTTAGTCAGATTCACGACACGTTCCACGTTTCGCAGCTCAGAAATTGCATTACTGAGGAATCCACTATAGTGCCGTTGGAGGATATCCAATTAGATGAACGCCTAAATTATGTGGAGCGACCAATTGCCATCATTGAAAGGAAGATAAAGGCTCTATGAAATAAAACAATAGGATTAGTTAAGGTTCAGTGGCAGCATCGAAAAGGGTCCGAATGGACTTGGGAACCGGAGGAGGAAATGCGGAGGCATTATCCAGAATTATTTACCGACCCGGATTTTGGGGACGAAATCCAGTTAAGTGGGGGAGAATTGTAAGACCCATTCCGCCGAGTCGCGGCCTGAAGGAATCCGCGGCGCGACTTTAGGAAGAATCTAGAATCGTGAAGGATTTGTACGCGCGGCGCGGATCTAAAGATCCCGCGACGCGGTGCGCCTCTAAAGTGAAAAACCCTAATTCGGATTTAAACGCCTATATAAAGGAACCCAGCCCTAGGGTTCGTTTTTTTAGGAGTTTTCTAGAGCAGAGGCGTCTAGTTTCAGCAGAGACTCTTTGGTTCCAAGGCTTTGGAGGTTTGAAGGAAAAGATACAACGTAAGGGAAGGTGGTAGTCGATCGGGTGCATCTCTCTGTTTTCCAGAAGCAAGGTATGAGGATCTACGTTCTGATATTTCAGTTTATCCCGTTTTTATGGTGTTATTCCTTAAGTGGTAGTCTTAGATGACTTGTAACCCTTAAGGTTAGACTAAGGACATAAATAGACTTGCATGTGCCTAAGGAAGTAATCTTAGGGTAGTTTCGGATCTTAGGAAGGGTTTGGAGTGAAAGCCTAGCCGATTGATGCACTGTTAAACGCTAAAAAACATTTTTGAAAGTTACGAGCCGCGACGCGGACTAGCTATGTCAGCGGCGCGGACTCAGCTGAACCCCCGTAATGGTGCAATGGTAGCCGCGGCGCGTAGGGCGAGAAGCCACGCCGCGGCGAGCGTCTGTTTGACCCTAAGGTATGGTTTTGACCCTGGTTTGGTGGTAAACGTGGGTCTGACCTTTAGACAAGTCTATAGAGGCTTAGTCAGTGCTTGACATGTTGTATATGTGGGATATAGGTGTGTGGACGAGCTAGTGGAGATATTAAAGTATATCTGTGCGGTTACGAATCAGGTGAGTATCCTCACCTTACTATATGATGTTGCATGTTAGGCATCTTGTGTGTTATTTACAGTTATATGATTTGCTCTATATCTGTGGTTAATTGTTGTTGGGCTCAGTACTGATGCGTGTCCCCTCATAGCTGTTGTATGGCGAGTTGGACTATTTCCTTGTCCCATAGCTGTTGTATGATGGGTTGGGCCATAACCGGGAACCCATAGCTGTTGTATGATGGGTAGAACCTTCCCGTGTCCATAGCTGTTGTATGATGGACGCCCGTAGCTGTTGTAAGGCGGGTAGGGTCGGGTCGTTCTCGAGGACGGGTTGTTTAATGTGTGGGCATGTATGGTAACTTGTGGACTCACTAAGCTTTAAGCTTACCCGTTGATTTTATAACATTTCAGGTAATTCGAAGGACAAAGGGAAGGGCAAGGCTTGACGGCAGCGCGTCGCATTCAAGAGATTAATGTCAATGAACTATATTAGTATTTTCAAATGTTTCCACTGTTAATTTAAGTATTATGTTGAACAGTTTTATGTTTTGGAATAAATGTTTTATTGGAACCTTGGTAATAAATGATTTTTAAAATTTTTGAAATTTGGGGCGTTACAATCTCACCAAGGAAGAATTGATTCACCAGTTGCTATGATTGGGGGGGGGGGGGGGGCAACTTCTTAACTCAACTCCTAATTCTACACACGTAAATACACCTGTCACAAATGCAAGAAACTTAATAAATGATGATTCTCCTTTCACTATGGGTTATCCTTCGAACACTGAGGATGTCTATGCCGAAGGACCACCTTAGTTCGATCCAAACATTCCTCCATTGGAAAAATGGACGAAGAATCATCCACAATCACACGTCATTAGAAACATTCATGATCGGGTTATGACACCATAACTTCATCAAAAACAACAAAATTTAAACAAAAAACTCTGAGTTGTATATGTTTAATGTTTTTATTTCAAAAAATTGAACCCAAGAACGTTAAAGATGCTTTTGATCATCCAGACTGGATCGAAGCAATGCAAATCGAATTGGAAGAGTTTGAAAGAAACAAAGTTTGGTGACTCATTCCAAAACCAGCAAATGCTTCAATCGTAGGTCTAAAATTAGTATATCGCAATAAACTTGACACCGAAGGTAACGTGGTCCAAAACAAAGCAAGGTTGGTTGTTAAAGGCTATTGTCAACAGGAAGGAATTGATTATGAAGAAGCATTCGCTCCTGTACTCGACTATGTTATAGGAGCTCCTTGTATTATCATTCAAGAAAGAGAAGTATGCCTTTGAGTGCGAATTTATCTTTGTTTTTGCACTCCTTCGTATAAGCTTTTTGCTTGTTCTGTTGTCTTTGTTTCTTTTGACATTTTGATTTTGCTATTTTCTTTTGAATTTCTCAATTTTCATTGTTGAAACATATTTTTCAAATTTGGAGTTTCATATCCGAAGTGTTGAAAATATCACCAAATTATGCCTTTTGATGGTGCTTTAAAAATATTGTACAATCCTTTTTGAAAAGCTTCGTATAGTTCAATTTTGAAACAAGAGTAAAGGAAGTTTTAATTTTGCTTATCAGTTAATGCCGGTATCACTTATGAAGAAAACTTGGAACATGTGATTTATCCTAAGTAGTATATGAACTACTTGATTAATTTGACATTGAAGCGAGTTAAGTTCAACAGGGAGCTTCGAGATAAACATGATGTTAAGGATATTTAAATCACACAAGACTTCGTATTGTAAAATAGCCTTAACCTCACTCTGAAGTTTGTTTTCTTACCGCTGTTTCAATTCGATTCCCAAATACCTTTTAGTGCAATAAGGAATGATTATCAGAATCTAAAATCAAAGTTTTGTCCTTTTATCAGATTTTTCATGAAAGAAGGTCAAATTTTGTCATTTGTACATGAGAATTGAACTTTTGAAACTTTGCAAATGATATTTGTTTGTTTTGTATTCATCTTTTCAGCTAAGCAAATTTCTAAAAAAAAATTTATATCTTTGTGGTACGAAGACAATTATTATTTCTTTGAGTTTTGACATTTATGAGTTTTTATGGAATGTAATGACTGTTCCAATGGACTCCGAAGGTTCGGAAGGCTTCGGGACATCATTACTTTTTATTTTTGTAATTGAAAAGAGTAAGGTAAGAAAAAGCAAATATGGTGTTTATGTCAGAGTGGATCCATCAATCATGCCAAGGCCATGAACAATTATTGTGAATGATTCTTCATTTAAAGCTTTTGTAAAGATATCTGTCAGCTGTTCTATTGTGTGAACAAAATGCACTTCAATATTCCCCTCCTCAACATGACTCTTCATGAAGTGATAGCGAAGAGCTATATGCTTCGTCTTGGAATGTTGAACAGGATTATGACATATCCGAATAGCACTTTGGGAATCACAGAACAATGGGATTTTTCTCATGTTAATGGCATAATATCTGAGTTGTCTTTGAATCCAAATGATATGCGAAGTGCAAGCAGCAGCTGCTACATATTCAGCTTCGGCTGTGGATATTGATACGCAGGTTTGCTTCTTTGACTGCCAGCTGATGAGCTTTCCATCAAGAAATTGGCAACCCCCAGAAGTACTTTTGCGATCAATTGAGCATCCACCCAAGTCTGAATCTGAATAAGGTTGTATGTAGAACCCTGAGTTTGTAGGATACCAAAGACCATACACAAGTGTGTTATGAAGATAACGAAAGATTGTTTTAACCGCAGCCAAATGTGGTTCGCGTGGATCAACGTGATATCGTGCACAGTTGCACACTGCGAACATTATGTCAGGACGACTGGCTGTGAGGTAAAGCAACGATCTAATCATGCTTCCGTAGGTTTGAAGATCTACCTTCGGTTTCTCTAACGAAGGATTCAACCGGGTACATACGGGTAATGGAACCTTCGCATTGGAACAGTTAGTCATTCCGAAGCGTTCGAGTAAACTTTTGGTGTATTTTTGTTGATTAATGAAAATCCCATTGTTTGAATGTTTGATCTGTAATCCAAGGAAGAAATTGATCTTCCCCATCATACTTATTTGGAATTTTCTTTTCATTAACTTTTCAAAAACTTGTGTGAGTTTTGGATCAGTGGATCCGAAGATTATGTAATTCACATAAATTTGGACTAACATCAAGTGTGAACCCTCTTACTTTCGAAAAAGTGTTGGATCCACTGAGCCTTGTTTGAAATTTGATTCTTTCAAAAATTTAGTCAAGGTTTCATACCAAGCTCTAGGAGCTTGTTTTAAACCATAGACTGCTTTATCCAACACATAACAATGGTTAGGATTTTATTTGTTAACAAAGCCAGGTGGTTGTTCAACATAGACAGTTTCCTCGAGATCTCCGTTCAAGAAGGCACATTTGACATCCATTTGATAGAAATCAAAGTTTTTATATGCAGCATAAGCTACAAAGATCAGAACGGATTCGAGTCTGGCAACAGGAGCGAAGGTTTCTTCGTAGTCAATCCCCTCTTATTGACAGTATCCTTTAACAACCAACCTTGCCTTGTTTCTAACCACACTGCTTTCGGTGTCAAGTTTTTTTCTATAAACCCATTTTAGACCAACGATTAAAGCATTTTTAGTTTTTGGAATCAGTCTCCAAACCTTATTTCTTTCAAATTCTTCTAATTCCAACTGCATTGCTTCAATCCAGTCTGGATGATCAAATGCATCTTTAACATTTTTCGGTTCAATTTAAAGATAAAAACATTGAACATGCACAACTCCGAAGTTTTGTTTAATTATTGTTGTTTCTGATGAAGTTATGCACATGTCAAGACCTTATCATGAACGTTACCGATGACAAGTGATTGTGGATGATTTTTCGTCCACTTTTCCAAAGGTGGAAAATTTGAATCAAATTCAGGTGGTCCTTCGGCATTGATTTCCTCAGTATCTGAAGGATATCCTGAAGTGGATGGAAAGTCACCAGTTATTAAATGATTTTCATTATTTGAGTTTGTGACCTTTGTTTTAGGAGAGTTGTTGTTTGAGAAGTGGAGGAAGAGTTAAGAAATTGCTCTCCCGCTACAGTAGCTGTTGGAGAGTTTGTTCTTCCATGATCCGAAGAGATTTGAGTTGAAGCTTCTGGCTCCCCCTGGACAGAAGGATATAGGGACATGATATGAGAAATTTCATGTGAAGGGTTGTTGAGACTTCGATTGTTGTGTTCCCCTTCGAAACCAGATTTACCTTCAGATCTATTGGAAGCCCCCCCCCCCCCCCCTCAACCGAAGAGGGTCTTTGAATACTGCATGAAGGAGTGTCTTCGGGGCCACCTGTGAGCTTGGAAAGTTCAAACACATTGTTGTCTGCTGCTTTGGCTTCAGAGTCCACAGCTCTCACAGGAGGATCAAAAAGAAGTTTGAAGTCTTCATCAAAGGTTAGTATCGGTAGAGCATCCATAGCTGGTTTCGCAAACATAGATGACAGTGGAAAGGGATGTTGAGATTTCTTGATATAGTATTCATCGAAAGAAAGGTTAAAGGTTTCTTCAATCTTGTGTGTCCTTTTATTCATGATCCTGTAAGCTTTTGAATTTTGTGAATATCCAAGAAATATCCCCTCAGCTGATTTGTCATTGAACTTTGTCAAGTGATCCTTCATGTTTAGTATAAAACACCTACAACCGAAGATGTGAAGAAATTTGACATTTGGTTTTCTTTGGTTGAGTACTTCGTAAGGTGAGATATGAAACCTCTTGTGGATATATGATCTATTCTGAGTGAAGCATGCAGTAGAAATGGCTTCGGCCCAGAAGTACATGGGCAAGTTTGCAAAGTTAAGCATCATTCTAACTGCTTCACATAATGAGCGATTACGTCTTTCAACAACACCATTTTGTTGAGGAGTATAAGGTGCTGAGAAGTTGTGACTAATCCCCTTTTTCTTCAGAAACCCATCAAGAGTTTGGTTTTTGAACTCCAAACCATTGTCACTGTGCACAATTCGGACTGTTTTGTTAAGCATTACTTCCATGTTCTTGATGAAGTTGATGATTTCCTTAGCTGCATCGGATTTGTTCCTTAAGAATAAGACCCATGTAAACCTAGAGTAGTCATCCACAATCACCAGAATGTACTTCTTTTTCCAATTGATTCCACTACGGATGGACCACACAAATCCATATAAAGAAGAGAAAGAGGTTCGGTAATTTTTAAATTAATCACAGTTGGATGCCTTTGTTTTGTTTGCTTGCCATGTTCACAAGCAGAACAAAGTGAGTCATTATCAAACTAAAGAGCAGGCGTACCACAAACTAAATCTATTGCCACTAACTAATTTATATCTTTGAAGTTCAAGTGGGCAAGCCTTCGGTGCCATAACCAACTAACATCTGGGTTTGCCTTGGATAAGAGACACAACGAAGGCCCACCAGTTACTGGCTTTAGATTTAAGGGAAACATTGCTCCCTTTCTTTTTGATTTTAGCAGTACTTCCTTCGCAGCTTCCTTCGTAATGAGACTTCCTTGATTGTTGAATGTTACAGCATTGCTAGTTCCAACAACCAATTGGAAAATACTCACTAGGTTATGCTTTAATCCCTCAACAAATGGCACTTTGTTTATTTTGAATTGCCCATTCGTAGTTTTTCCATATCCACGAATCGGACAAGTGTCATTATTATCGAAACGAACATTTTGTTGAGAACATTTGTGATGAAGTGCTGATATCCGAAGTCCCGCCCATGAAGTCCATTATATAAGAAAACCCCGAAGTGAATAAACAAGAGAAGACACCGAAGTCTAAAGACTCCGAAGTGCTATGCATAGAGGATCCGAAGACTTCACAGTCTGTCATCTTGTCTTTTGTGTGCACGCGTATAGTACAATACGTGTTGCATGAATCTTCTATCCTATTGGCTAGTACACTGATAGGATATTCTCTGTAAAAGTTGTACTATTGGTATCACTGATTCAGTATAAATATCAGTGATACCATACCGTGTCTAGTGCGAGACTACAAGTTTAGATTACAAGAATTGTATGTCTGCAAAATAGAAAACCCAATTGTAAAACCAAAGTTCTAATCAAGCATTCGGCACAAGTTATTCAAATCACATTGTTCAGTTAGCCTTGTTGCATTATCATTGTGTGATTGATTGTGTTATTGATTCAATATCTATCTTAGTTCATCTATTCTCTTATTTCAACACCCAACAAGTGGTATCAGAGCAAGTCAGCTCAAAAACATGTTGATAGAGTTCGAATTCGTTTGCGTCAGCTCTAAATCTGAATCGATTCTCAGATTTAGTCTTCCGCAACTGTTGCAAATCTCTACCACCCGTTTTTAATGAAAAGATCCAGTTGAAATACATCAAGATGACTGATTCCACAGCAACTTATGCCAATATTCTTAACTATGCAAACCTTATCGGTTCTGCAACAAAGGCCCCTGTTCTAGTAACTTCTTACTATGATTATTGGGCTGGTCGAATGAAGGATTACCTTATAGGACTGGACAAAGATCTATGGAGGTCTGTGACTAAAGGTCCACTCACAGACATTGCTGGTCGATTCGTTGTTCTTGACGGAGAAGAAGCCGTTGTTCTTAATGCTGCGGACATGAAGAAGCTTGAAAACGATGAAAGGGCCATGCGTGAGCTGAGAAGTGGCTTGGGTCCTGATGTCAGCCACCACATTGCTGATGCCAAATTTGCAAAGGAGATGTGGGACAATCTTGAACTCCGCTTCGGAGGAGATAAAATCCTCCATACTAGCAAAGTTCAAGAAATCATTGCAGACTTCTGGAACTTTAAGCAAGAAGAAAATGAGTCCTTAGAAGCCTGTTATGAACGTTTGAGCAACATGATTTACACACTTGATAAGTATGGGGAAACAAGAAGCCAACAAGAGATAAATATCAAATTTCTCTACAGTCTTCGCAAGGAGCGGAGGCCAATCATGCTCATGGTCAAATCCTATGAGAATATTGAGAAATACAAGCTGGCTGCCCTATACAATCTATTAATATCACATGAACCCGATGTGGTAGGTCGAAGAAGTGAAATGGCTAGTTCTGGACCACTAGCTCTCGTGTCAAAAGAAGATGAAGAATCAAGTGATGAATACATTGCTGCCTACATGGTAGATGATAATGGAGATACTGTTGCTTTCTATGCCGCCAACAATCGAAGATTCAAGAAACCTTTCTTCAAAAACAACTCTGGAAAGCCATTTGTGAAAAACTTTAACAAATCAAACTTCAACTCCAAGCCTAAACCTGAAATATTCACTTCAAAGGAGGAGAACTTAAAATTGTCTACCCGGAAACCATCTGAAAAACCGGCTTCGGAGTCATCCAAAGAAAAGTCCGAAGAGAATAAGATTTCAGGTGATTCCGGTTATGATTGCAATTATTGTCATGGCAAGAATCATTTTGCAAAAGACTTCATTCTTTGGAAGCAAAACGAAAAGAAACCACAAGTGAATGATGAAGCATATTACGCAAGAAAAATGGAGGAAGTTAGAGTAAGGACCAAAGACCTAGCCTTAATGGCTGCTGATGATCGTCATGGATCATATCAACTTTGGTCTTCGGACTCAGATGATAACGAAGTGAGAAAGCCATCTCATAGTTCTTTCATGGCCTATGATGTCGATTAGAGCTTTCTAAAAGACACTTCGGAGAAATTGAATGACGAAGAAATGATGAAGGTTCAAGCAACTGCGGGTCTTGGGTTTGTGACTTCGGAGGGATTGGAAATGACTGCTGATGATACTCCGAAGACTTGGTTTGAAGACTCTTCTGATGATGATGAGGAAGTGTGCTTGATGGCAAATGACACCCGTTTGACAATCCCAGAACAGGTATCAAAACTTCTTTCATCTTTTAAAATTCCTATTTCTCATTATGTTCCAATTATAAATGAAATAACTCGTGACTGCTCTGTTATGTATAAATTACTCATTGATGCTAAAAATAGGGAAGTACTTGTTGGAAAATGTTTTTGTATGTGACCATCATTGAAATAAGACGGACTATTTTTATATTATCTAACAAATATTAATCAGTTCATTTCAGGTTGCGTGGATTCAAAATGAAAAACGAGAAAAATAAGAAAAGGAGTTTTAAAAGCCAAAACAAAGGAAAATATAAAAGAAAATTAAATTAAATTTATTTAAAATATATTTTTGGAAATATATTTTCTAAATAATTTATTTTATTAGATTTAATTAATTTTATAAATTAAAAATGAATTTTTATAATTTATTTTGATTTATTTCGGATTTTAAAATGATTTAAATTAATTAAAAATGAACTTGGACCAACTATTCAGCAGCCCAGCTCCACCAGCCCAAATGGCGTCCGGCCCACATCCGCATCAGCCCAGCTCCGTGTCCGGATACCCAGCGCCTGCTCCGGAACCCGGCTCCGCCCCGCCTCCAGATCTATTTCTCCTCACATAGGGTCCGCGCATAAACCCGGAACGCGACCCACCGTCCGACCCGGTGACCCGCGCGTCAACCCGGTCACCTCACAATTCTCGCGGACCAGCCTGCCCCATACCCGACCCATTTCCGATCCAATTCTACTCACATATAACCCGCGTGTTCGACCCGTTTCCGGCCCGATCCGACCCATCCGACAGAACCGCGTGTTTCAGCTCCAAAGTTTACAGTTTTGGTCCCTAAACTTCCGAAAACTTATCAAAACTCACCCAAAACCCTTACAACTCCATATATAAACCATTTTACACCATTTTTCATATATAACACAAATTATAAACCAAAAACTCTCTCAAAAACCTCTCCAACTTCCACCATCTTATTTCCAACCTTCCAAACACTCTCCAAAAACACCAAGATCAACACCAAGAACACCAAGAAAAACACCAAGAACACCAAGAAAAACACCAAGAACACCAAGATCAACACCAAGAACACCAAGATCATCAAACAAGAACACCAAGATCACCAAGATCATCAAACAAGAACAAATAGAGACACAGTCTATTAGAAATCCAGTCCAACCCTAAGCCAGTTCAGTCAATTTATTTGACAAACCTACTTGATAAACCAGTCGTTCCACAGTCCTGTTGTAAACCAGTTCAGTCAATCTATTGACGAACCTACTTGATATATATATATATATATATATATATATATATATATATATATATATATATATATATATATATATATATATATATATATATAATTATAGTCATTTACATTATTTATCGTTTTATGTCTTTTAATTATAGTTATTTATATTATTTATCGCTTTAAGTCATTTAATTACTGCAATTTATATTATTTATATATCTTTCACACAGTAAACGGTGCAAACCTTTATTTGTGGCGATCAGATTATATATTTTTATTCTGCAACTCTTATTATTTATTCCGCATTTATCTTTAATATATATATATTTGTCACACAATAAACGGTGCAAACCTTTATTTGTGGTGATCATATTTTATATTTTCAACAATTGGTATCAGAGCTTGTGTGATTTATATTGAAATTTTCGTTGAAAAACTTTTGGTTAGCGTTTATATAAACCTTCCATAAGCATTTCTTTGAATATTTCATTTTAATATCACTTGTTAAAAATCCTTTTTTTTAAATTAAAATTAAAAATCTTAAAAACATGTCTTCTGCTAATTACTCAAACATGAATTCAGTTTCTATTGCCGACAGCTTAGGATCTGGTTCACGGGCACCCATACTTATACCTGAAGAGTATAATTCGTGGGTTGGCCGAATGAATCTACATCTTAACACAATAAATGAAGATGTTTGGAAATGTGATGAAGGCACGTATACTGCTCCAGAAAATATGACTACTCTTGCTACAAATCAAGTCGCTCAAGCTGAAAACAGAAGAAAATTGGAACTACAAGCAAAAAAGGAACTCGTGTCTGGCATACCTCACAGTATTTTAAGTCAAATGGATGACATAATACTGTTGACTGCGAATCAAATTTGGGAAAACTTAAAAAACCGTTTTTGTGGAAATCAAAGAATTATTGGAAATAAAAGAACATCCGTTTTAAATGAATTCGATAATTTTAAGATGCTTTCATCAGAAACCATCTATGATGCACATGATAGGTTCAATTTTATCATGGTAAAATTGAATAACTTGGGCATCAAAAAGACACAGCACGAGATCAATCTTAAATTTCTAAACAATCTTTACGAAAGCTGGAAGATGGTTAAACTCATCATTCAGGGAAATCCTGCCATTCATACGGAAACTCTATACAATTTGTACGGAGAACTTCAATCGTATGAATCCTCGATTGACCCACCAACCTCTACAGCTTTTGGAGGACCACTTGCTCTCGTTTCCACATCAAACCAAAACCAAACACTTTTTCATGAACAAAACTCCAATCATTTTAATCAAACATGTTTTCAAAATCAACCATTTTTGAACAATTCTTTTGATCAAACTGATTTAAATGATGAAGCAGACTACCAACAATTGTGTGCTTTGGTTGCAAATACAAATCTCCAAAGATTTATTCAAAATCTCGGTCAATCGAATTTTAAACCAAATTTTCAAAACCGACCACAATTTGGACAAAATAATTCTGACCAAGACCACAATTTGGTCAAAACAACCAAGGTTTTCAACCAAGACCTTATTTTAGACAAAATTCGCAAAGACCCTCTTTCCAAAATAACTCAAACCAGGGATTTCAAAACAATCCCAACTCAAATCATCAAAACAATAACCAAAACAACGGTCTTCAAAACCAAAACCGGGGATTCCAAAATCAAGGATACAATAATCAAAATAATGGTTTTTCAAACAACCAAAATTCTGGATTCCAACAAAACTCCTCTCAATCTTCCCAACAAATCCAAACTCAAGCACCAGAACGACTTCCAATCAAAAGTCAAAAGGAAGAAAGTGATGAAGAAGTGATTATCTGTCACAATTGCAAAGGAACTAATCACTGTGCAAGAGAGTGCCGAGCCAAAAACAAGACAAAAATAAAAGACTCGGCATACTACGCTCAAAAAGCCGATGAGTTAAAGAAAAAGGAAAACCAAGAAAACCAAAGAGCTTTGATGGCAATCCAAGAACCAAATGTGGAATACTGGCCAACCTCTGAAGAAGAAGCCGACAATGAACCGACACAATCCAACTTCTGCTTCGTAGTTGGTACAACTTCAAGAGCTCCAAATGTCATAGAACAGGTATGGTCTATGATCTCTGAACTCGGTTTTTCTAAAATACTTTTTGAGTCCCATATATCCAAAATTGAGAAAAGTTTAGAAGCTGATCTCAAGAAATACCATGACACAGTGGTTAATTCTGAAATCTTCAAATGTGAGTTACAAACCCTACAACTCAAATTTGCAGAATTAACCAGAACAAGGACCAAATTGGAAAGAGACGTTGAAAGAAAATCAGAAGATTACAATCACGTCTTTGAACAATTAAATCAATCTCTAATTCAGAAAAAGGAATTGGAATTAAAAAGTCAATCAGTCATTTCTTCTGAAACAAAAGATGTTTTAGAAATGGAAATCATTCAGTTAACACAAAACTTTCAAGAGTCAACTGAAAAACACAAAATCTTAAATGAAAAACTGACTGATTCTTTAAACCAAATCACTTTTCTTGAATCTGAAAACAAAAGATTGATATGGAATATTGAATCTATCAAAATTGCCAGAAAACTCAGTGATGATATTTTCACCAAGGCAAACACCTTGGGTACTGGAAAATTTGATACGAGTTACAGACCAGGAATTGGTAGAGAAACCTTTGAAAAAGAACTAGAAAATCAAGAAAACATGATAATTTGTGAAAACTCTGAATCAACTCTACCAGATCTTTTCACATCTGTTAATGAGGAAGATTCAGATGACGAAACAGTTATCAACTGTAGCCCAGATGATACTGCTTTCTCTGTTTCCAAAAAGATTTTCAAAAGAGTCTTAAATTCTGAAACAGACTCAGCTAGTTCTTTAACTCACAAAATCAAACATACCAACGAAACCACCAAATCTAAAAACTTTTTGAATGGAGAAAATTCCTTTTACGAGGTTGGTAGTACTTCTGTACCAACTGCTTTTCCTACAATGAGTTCATCAATTGTTGTAAAAACTAGTCCGGGACAAAAATACTCCAAGAAACAACAAATAAGCAAAAAACCCATTCAAGTCATCAAAAACCCACTTGTCAAGCCAAAAGTTTTTGAAAACCAACCAAAGAAACCAGTTAAACCCTACGTCATACCTCATAAACAGGTTTCCAAACAAAAACCAAAACCTCTTCAAAAACCTTTTCATAGCCGTTCATCATACCCCAGATATGAAGAAAACTTTTCAAATCAATTTTCACATCTAGGATATCGTTCACCAAATCACAGATCTTATCAACTCACAGGTTATCAAAAACAAATAATATTTTGGGAAAACTTGATAAATCAAATCAAACCTCAACCATTCTATCCCAATAAACCAAAGTCATTGAACAACAAACCCAAAATCGCAAAAGCTAACAAATCAGGACCCATTCTGATCTGGGTACCTAAAATTTCTGTCTAATTGCAGGGATCTAATGCTGGAGAACCCAAGGATGATACATGGTACATTGATAGTGGCTGCTCCAAGCATATGACAGGAAACAGAAACTACCTTCGTGACTTCAGACCCACCCAAACCAATCAAGACGTTACCTTTGGCAAGAACATGACGGCAAAAATCAAAGGTTATGGAAACATAACTAATGGTAACTTCACCATAAAGAAAGTTGCTTATGTTGATGACCTGAAACACAACCTCATCAGTGTTGCTCAACTCTACGATAACGATCTTGAAGTCCTATTTACCAAACAAAGAAGCTTGATCATGGACGCCAACTCCAAAGAAATCATTATTGATTCACACCGTGCCGGAAATATGTATCCACTAGACATGGATCTTATTTATGGTAAACCCGATATTTGTCTGCTATCCAAAGCCCCAGCAGATATTAGTTGGTTATGGCACCGCCGCCTTTCCCATCTAAATTCCGGGTACATCAACAAATTGATCGGCGATGATCTAGTTCGAGGACTGCCACTTCTGAAGCTCGACAATGAAACTCTTTGTGCCGCTTGTGAAAAGGGAAAACTTTCCAAATCGTCTCACAAAAGCATTACAGAATCTAGTGTATCCGAACCACTAGAATTGCTGCACATAGACCTCTGTGGCCCCGCCAAAATCCAAACAATACAAAGGAAGAAGTATGTCCTTGTCATAGTTGATGGCTTCTCTCGATTTACATGGGTCTTTTTCTTAAGACTAAAATCAGAAGCACCAGAAGAGATGATCAACTTTATAAAACAGATCGAACTAAAGCTTAAACGACCAGTTCGAAGAATCCGAAGTGATAATGGTTTAGAGTTCAAAAACATAACTCTAGACTCATTTCTCAAAAACAAAGGCATCGAACACAACTTCTCAGCCCCTTACACTCCTTAACAAAACGGCGTTGTTGAAAGAAGGAACCGAACTCTGTGCGAAGCTGCAAGATCAATGCTCATCTTTGCTGATCTGCCACAATACTTCTGGGCAGAAGCAATTGCCACAGCTTGCTACACACAAAATCGCTCCTTAATTCACAAAAATCTTCATAAAACACCATATGAAGTCATTAACAACCGAAAACCAAATATCAAATTTTTTCATATTTTTGGTTGTCGATGCTTCATAAAGAATAATAAAGACCACCTTTCAAAATTTGAATCAAGGTCAGACGAAGGAATTTTCCTTGGTTACTCATTTTCTTCAGCTGCTTATCGAGTACTGAACAAACGTACAAGAGTAATTGAAGAAAGTACCGATGTCCACTTCGATGAATTTTATGTCAGAAAATTGGATCGTGAACATTTTGGTTCACAAATGATAGATAATATTTTTCAAAATCCAATTCCACAAACACCATCTCCTGACATAGACATTGAAGTTGATATTGATTTACTTTTTGAACAACCTAAAACTGCTTATAATTCTGAAATTATAACTACTCAAATTGATCCTACAGGAACACCCACTGAAGGAACTCCACAAATAAACAGAAATGTTGCAAATCAAGTTGAGGGGGAACCACAAACACATACTTCCTCATTAGAACAAACACCAAATCCTCCTTTAACCACTCCAAATTTAACCACCCCATATTTTACCAATCCATCCCCAAATATCCAAAACAATCCCGATGCAACATTTATGGGGGAACCTTCAAACCTCTTCCAAGAAGAAACTACTGGAGAAGAACAATGGGATACTGAAAATCCTATTATTACAACGGAAGAAAATCGTTTAATAAAATGGACCAGAAACCATCCCACTGACCTAATCATCGGAGATCCCAATTCAGGCATCCAAACTAGAGCCGCAACTGCAAATGAATGTTTATTTGGAGCCTTCCTATCCATGACTGAACCCAAAACCATACATACTGCTCTCAAAGACCCAGACTGGGTAAAAGCTATGCAAGAAGAGCTAGCTGAATTCGAAAGAAATGACGTATGGAATCTTGTTCCTACACCACCAGATGTTACTATCATAGGTTCAAGATGGGTATTCAGAAACAAGACTGACGATCAAGGAGTAGTGTGTCGAAACAAGGCACGTCTCGTAGTCAAAGGCTATTCACAACAAGAAGGAATAGACTACGATGAAACATATGCTCCAGTCGCCAGAATAGAAGCTATCCGCATCTTTCTCGCATATGCTGCACATAAGAATTTTAAAGTTTTTCAAATGGACGTTAAATGTGCATTCCTACATGGAGAGTTAGATCGAGATGTTTATATCCAACAACCACCAGGCTTTGAAGATCCCAAATTTCCTCATCACAGCTTCAAATTGCAGAAAGCTGTCTATGGCTTAAAACAAGCACCCCGTGCCTGGTATGCCACCTTGTCAACATTCCTCGAAGAATTAGGTTTCAAAAGGGGTTCAATCGATCAAACCCTTTTTCGTAAAATCTTTAATAAACATCTGTTAATCGTACAAATATATGTTGATGACATTATTTTCGGTTCTACTGATGAATCTTTGAGTGTTAAGTTTGCAGATTTAATGAAAAGCAAATTTGAAATGAGCATGATTGGGGAGATGACTACTTTTCTCGGACTTCAAATCAAACAGTCAACTGATGGAATTTTCATCAACCAAGAGAATTATGTCAAAAACCTACTCACTCGCTTTTCAATGGACAAATCCAATACTGCCAAAACCCAATGGCCTTTGGATACAAAATCGATGCAGACTTAGATGACAAACCCGTTGATCAGAAAAGATATCGTGGAATGATCGGATCACTCTTATACCTCACTGCCAGCAGACCTGACATTATGTTTTCTACTTGTGTCTGTGCCAGATACCAAGCAAATCCAATGGAATCCTATGTCATTGCTGTGAAACGCATCTTCAAATACCTTAAAGGCACACCCAAACTTGGCCTTTGGTATCCAGCTAAATCCGATTTTCAGCTGAACGCTTTCACCGACTCAGACTATGGAGGATGCAAGCTAGATAGGAAAAGTACATCTGGTAGCTGTCAATTCCTAGGAGGTAGACTAGTGAGTTGGTCTTCAAAGAAACAGAGTTGTGTATCCACATCAACAGCAGAAGCTGAATACGTCGCTGCCGCCAGCTGTTGTTCACAAGTCATATGGATGCAAACTCAACTGCGTGACTATGGCTTCAGAGTTTCACAAATTCCCATATTTTGTGACTCAACCAGTGCAATAGCCATTTCTCACAATCCCGTTCACCATTCCATGACAAAGCACATCGATATTCGATATCACTTCATTAAAGACAACATTCAAAAGGGTCATATCAAATTACACTTCATAAACACCGAAGATCAAATTGCCGATGTCTTCACTAAGGCTCTCGATGAAACAAAGTTTCTATACTTCCTAGGCCGTCTAGGAATGTTAAATCCAGATATCATCCATCCTTAAACTTTTACTTTTTGTTTGTACAAAATTGTGTTTACTTTTATTCAAAAAGAAAATTCAAAAAAAAAATACAAAACTTCAAAAGACAAAAAGATTTTAGATTTTTATAATTTTCATATCTTTCCTTTAAAAAAAAAAACCAAAAACATTCAAATAACCAAATTTCAAAAAAAAAACATTCAGAAAAACAAATTTTCAAAAATACAATAAAAGACTTGCCATAATAAGTTTTTATAGAACCTTGTGATTAATCGTCTCTTGACTTAATTTTTCAGATGCTTATGCTCGATGAAGATTTTAAGTCATATTGATTCTCAATTGGAGTGAAGGTTCAAATCTCCTACTTTTCATAATGTATATAACTTTATTTCCTTCGATTTTATTTCATTATTGACGATTTTAAACAATCAAGGGACATAAGGTTAGGAGGTTCACATGAAAACAAAAACCCATGTGAGAATTTGTGCCTCGTCGATCTAAATAATTGTGGAATTCAATTCTTGTGAGCTTAGGTGTGTCACTATTGCTAATAAGGTATACCCGATTATACCTTGTCACGGTCTCATTTTTGCTTAGATATCAAAATGACCAGGGACGATACTTTCATTTCTTACATACTAGACAAATTGTCTTTTATGCCACCTATCCCTACCTAGATAAAAACAAACCAAAAATGAAGACAGCCGCAAAAATGGAAAGACTCCAAACAACGACATATTCTTACAAGAAAACCAAAGGAGAAACAAAGATCTATCAACATCTAATCCTCAAAGACGAATCAACAAGAAATCAAAATCACTCACCAAAGAAATACCAAGTTAAAAAAAATTTCAACCAAATGGTTATTTCAAAACAAACATCATCAAATCCCGCAATTTGTGTTTAACCATTTTTCAGAAAAGCAAACATCTCAATCACTCAAGACAGACACTCTTTCAAATCAAAAACAAAAACAAAAAAATTTATTCTCAATTGTAGCAACTTCTCAATGATAAAACAAAATATCTTTTTACAATAAATCGATATTGATCAACAAACAGGATACCATCAAAGAAGAAGCTGCAACAATAATCGATTTCCCGGGATACTGTGGCCTTCATCACTGAAGATTCTTAGTTGCAAACTGCACTATGAAAATTGCTAAACCTCTCTACATGTATTTCCCGACGGAGAGAGAGTGTACATTAATGGCATGAATGAAGAAACCCGCTGAGTAATGCCGAAACCAGTCTTATGTGATTGATTATCTAATAATGAGACTAAGTGACTTTACAGGAAAAGCATAGATGAACACCTTCAATATGAGTGTGAGTCGCAGAGAGAGATATCACTCATTTTTAGTGATCATTAACTTGTTCTGCTGCCAGAACAACCAAACACCCAAGTGAAGTGTGAGCTATATCTATGAGCGTTCATCTGAATCGACCTGTTAGACCACTTGTCGTCATTGATAATGCTATAAAATCTTAAGAGATTTCTTTAGATACATATATGGCTACCCTTTGATAACCGAACCCGAGACTTTGATTCGGAAACAAACATTCTTCAAAATCTTTTTCAAAACATAAGATATGTAAAACCAATCGCAAACTTTCAAAATGATTACAATGGTTTTATAAATATCTTATCATTGACAAAACTTTTATCCCAAATCTTGAATGTTAAAATTGTTAATGTGATTATATCTGTCCTTATTTCATCAATGATCACATAGGGGGGAATTGTTGGAAAATGTTTTTGTATGTGACCATCATTGAAATAAGACGGACTATTTTTATATTATCTAACAAATATTAATCAGTTCATTTCAGGTTGCGTGGATTCAAAATGAAAAACGAGAAAAATAAGAAAAGGAGTTTTAAAAGCCAAAACAAAGGAAAATATAAAAGAAAATTAAATTAAATTTATTTAAAATAAATTTTTGGAAATATATTTTCTAAATAATTTATTTTATTATATTTAATTAATTTTATAAATTAAAAATGAATTTTTATAATTTATTTTGATTTATTTCGGATTTTAAAATGATTTAAATTAATTAAAAATGAACTTGGACCAACTATTCAGCAGCCCAGCTCCACCAGCCCAAATGGCGTCCGGCCCACATCCGCATCAGCCCAGCTCCGCGTCCGGATACCCAGCGCCTGCTCCGGAACCCGGCTCCGCCCCGCCTCCAGATCCATTTCTCCTCACATAGGGTCCGCGCATAAACCCGGAACGCGACCCACCGTCCAACCCGGTGACCCGCGCATCAACCCGGTCACCTCACAATTCTCGCGGACCAGCCTGCCCCATACCCGACCCATTTCCGATCCATTTCTACTCACATATAACCCGCATGTTCGACCCGTTTCTGACCCGATCCGACCCATCCGACAGAACCGCGTGTTTCAGCTCCAAAGTTTACAGTTTTGGTCCCTAAACTTCCGAAAACTTATCAAAACTCACCCAAAACCCTTACAACTCCATATATAAACCATTTTACACCATTTTTTCATATATAACACAAATTATAAACCAAAAACTCTCTCAAAAACCTCTCCAACTTCCACCATCTTATTTCCAACCTTCCAAACACTCTCCAAAAACACCAAGATCAACACCAAGAACACCAAGAAAAACACCAAGAACACCAAGAAAAACACCAAGAACACCAAGATCAACACCAAGAACACCAAGATCATCAAACAAGAACACCAAGATCACCAAGATCATCAAACAAGAACAAATAGAGAAACAGTCTATTAGAAATCCAGTCCAACCCTAAGCCAGTTCAGTCAATTTATTTGACGAACCTACTTGATAAACCAGTCGTTCCACAGTCCTGTTGTAAACCAGTTCAGTCAATCTATTGACGAACCTACTTGATATATATATATATATATATATATATATATATATATATATATATATATATATATATATATATATATATATATATATATATATATAATTATAGTCATTTACATTATTTATCGTTTTATGTCTTTTAATTATAGTCATTTATATTATTTATCGCTTTAAGTCATTTAATTACTGCAATTTATATTATTTATATATCTTTCACACAGTAAACGGTGCAAACCTTTATTTGTGGCGATCAGATTATATATTTTTATTCTGCAACTCTTATTATTTATTCCGCATTTATCTTTAATATATATATATTTGTCACACAATAAACGGTGCAAACCTTTATTTGTGGTGATCATATTTTATATTTTCAACAGTACTCACTGAGCAGGAGCTTCTAAGCTTGAGGGGGAGAGTAGAAAGCCTGAAGCTAGCATTAGAAAAATCCAATCTTAGAATCTTAAAACAGCGAAACATATTTTGTGAAACTGCCAAACGATTATATGCGCATATTACTAGAATTTATCATTCAGCTGATGTTTGCAATGTCCAATATAGACAACTACTACCCTTCATTGAGTTCAAATTAAAGGAAGTCGATAGTATATCTTATGAATGTGAATCCATAGTATCAGGCTCTGAAGTTACAAATCCATCATATAAACATGGCTTGATATCTGTAGAAAAACATCTAACTGCTGATAAATTGTTGACAATATTGCCTCAAGAAATTCCCATCCTGAAAAAGGTTTTACCTCAAATTGAAACAAAGGAAAAAGAACTTGTCAATAACATGTCTGAAAAGGATTCTGAAAGTGATTCGGACATGGAGGAGATTGATTGTTCCTCTTTGATTTTGTTAAAGTCATCCTCTATATCCGAATCAACCTCCGAAGACATCTCACAAATGTCTTCGGTGGACAAAGGAAAAACAAAAATGGATTGTGAATCAAAAATTTTTGAAACCAAAGGGACTTCAAATTTTAAACTTCAAATCACAGATGAATCCGACTCTTATGATCAATATCTCAAGGATGATTCAAAAAGGCTAGTCAAAGTGGCATGTATCTATCCTAAGATTTCTTACTTCAAAAACACAATTTTTGTTAAACCCGGTGGATTACCCTCAATTGATAATGAATTGCAAAAACTTCTTGAAAAGGATAACTCCACAGTTACAAATGAAGGGTTTTTCTCATCATCCAAAATTATCGAAAATGAAATGAATGAGAAAATGGAAGTAAAAATAAATATAAGGAAACAAGAATTATACGGTCACAATGTGTATAATCGTCTTTGTTTTGAAAAAGAGAAAATACCCAAAAACATGTCACACTTACTAAATCTCAAGAACAATGATCACATTTACATTAATCAAAACTACAAACAAATTCAAGTTGTGGAAAAACCCACAGTTCCGAAGATGGATGTATTGGAATTAATGGAATCTTGTGAATGTGTACCTTTTTCACACAAACCTGAAAATGAAGTTTCAAAATCAAAAGTTTTAACCAACAAAACCTCGATACAAAAACCCCAAATTTTGAAAAGACCACAAATTCTACAAAAACCAAAATCAGCAGTGGTGATCTCTAAACCAACTCAAAAACCCACTACAGAAAATTCAAAAACCAAGCAAACCCTAAATCTTGTGAAAATAAAAACTCCTATTAGAGATTTGAAACAAAATGAAGCAATTGCTTCCACTTCTGGTACAAAATCTGTTTGTTCAAAAATCTCAGAAGTTAAAAATCGAAATGAAAAACTAACTTTTACACCAACGAAACCTAACTTTCCAAATCCAAAATTTCAAAAATCGACGAAGAAAACATTTTCAAAAGGAAACAATCTGATAGATACATTCCACAAATGGCTGGACAACAATTTGGATATGTTCAAGGATAAGGATCTCTCATTAAATGACTTTAAAATGGCATACGAAGAGTATCTTTGTACCTCTACGTTATGCAGCTCAATTTCAACGAAGTCAAAAACTGAAAAACCAAAACAAAACTGGAAAAGAAATGACTTGAAAGAAAACTTAACTGTAAAAACAAAAACTTCAAATTCTTCAAAATCCTCAAAATCAATATATTCTATTCAAAAATGGGTTCCGAAGTCTGCCAGTTTGTCAGTCACTTCGGACTCATCATTTTTAACTACAAACTCTTCTGAATCTTGCTCAAACACTTCGGAATCATGCTCATCTCATGAGGCTTCAGAGAATTTGATTAATTTAAATGCAAATGAAATTTCTGAAGAGGCCGTAGAAAAATGGATTCAAGAATCCTTTGCTTACCCTGAGGACCCAAGATTGATTGGGTACCAACTCCTTCTTGATTAATTGCAGGTTATGTCCGATGAGCGGTATGATTCAAAATGCTATATGGATAGTGGCTGCTTAAGACATATGATTGGGAGGAAGGAATATCTCAGGGATTACAGAAATTTGGATGATGCTGGAAATGTACGCTTTGGCAATAATGAAACATGTCCAATTCGGGGATATAGAAAAATAACAAATGGCCAATTCACTATCAACCGAGTGGCATTTGTTGAAGGATTAAAACATAATCTTGTGAGTATATCTCAATTGGTGGTTGGAACGGGAAAAACTATTACTTTCAACAACCAAGGGAGTGTAATCACCAAAGAAGCAACAAACGAAGTCTTACTGAAATCAGAAAGGAAGGGATCTATGTTTCCCTTAAATCTAAAGCCAGTGACCGGTGGGCAATCTCTATGTCTTCTCTCCAAAGCCAACTCCGATGTCAGCTGGTTATGGCACCGAAGACTTGCCCATCTAAACTTCAAAGATATGAACAAATTGGTGGCCATGGATTTGGTTCGAGGTATGCCAGCTCTCAAATTTGACAATGATTCCCTTTGCTCTGCTTGTGAACATGGCAAGTAGCCAAAACAAAGGCATCCTACAGTGATCAACCCCAAAATCACCGAACCCCTTTCTGTTCTATACATAGATTTGTGTGGACCATCTGCAATAGAATCAATAGGAAAGAAGAAGTACATTCTGGTTATCGTTGATGACTATTCAAGGTTTACTTGGGTGTTGTTCCTACGAAACAAATCCGATGCAGCTGAAGAAATCATCAACTTTATAAAGAAAATGGAATTGATGCTCAACAAGAAAGTCTGAACTGTGCACAGTGACAACGGTTCGGAGTTCAAAAATCAGACCTTGGATAGATTCTTGAAGACAAAAGGAATTAGTCATAACTTCTCTGCACCCTATACTCCTCAACAAAATGGGGTTGTGGAAAGAAGAAATCGCTCTTTGTGTCAAGCAGCCAGAACAATGCTAAATTTCACAAACTTGCCCATGTACTTCTGGGCAGAAGCTATCTCTACTGCATGCTTTACTCAAAACAGATCCTACATTCACAAAAGATTTCATATTACACCTTATGAAGTACTCAACCGAATAAAACCAAATGTCAAATTTCTTCACATCTTTGGTTGTAGGTGTTTTATCTTAAACATGAAGGATCACTTGACCAAGTTCGATGACAAATCAGAAGAAGGCATCTTCCTTGGTTACTCACAAGACTCAAAAGCCTACAGAGTCATGAACAAGAGAACACGCAAAATCGAAGAAACCTTTAATCTAAGGTTTGATGACTACTACATCAAGAAGTCTGTGCATCCATTTCCTATGTCTTCAATCTTTCCAAAGCCTGCTGTAGATGCTGTTCCAATCACAACATTTGACACAGACTTCTGACTTTTATTTGATCAACCTGTGAGAGCTGTGGACTCCGAAGCCAGAGCACCAGATAACCATGAGTCCGAACTCTCCAAGCTCACAGATGGACCCCATGACTCCTCTACAAGCAGCATACAAAGACCATCTTCTGTTGAGGAAGAGTCATCTAACCAAAGTATGGAAAATGCAAGTGTTAAGGGGGAGCCATCAAACCGATGTGCTGGCACTTCAAGTACTGATGGGGAATCAAACAGTCCAGGAGGAACCAACACTCTTATCTCTACTCCCCAGTCAATCTCAAATATCATATCCATGTATCCAACAATCCAAGGGGAGCCAGAGATTGCCACTCCGAATTCAGCCACAACAATCGCTTCGGATAAAGCTACCACTTCCTCAACACCAACAAATGTCCAGGGGGAGCACATATCAAACTATACCTCACAAATACACACACCACAAACCAACACAAATTCGAATAATCACTTGCTAATGGGTGATTTTCCTTCCACTTCGGGATATCCCTCAGGCATTGAGGACATCGATGCTGAAGGACCTCCTGATTTTGATCCAAACTATCCTCCTTTGGACAAATGGACGAGAAATCATCCTCCATCACTTGTCATCGGTGATGTTCGAGATAAAGTACTGACTCGTGCACAACTTCACCAAAGACAATTAGATCTTAACAAAACTTCTGAGTTCAGCATGTTCAATGTCTTTATTTCTAAGGTAGAACCTAAGAACGTCAAAGATGCATTTGATCACTCAGACTGGATTGAAGCAATGCAGTTGGAACTAGAAGAATTTGAATGAAACAAAGCCTGGAGGCTAATTCCAAAACCTGCAAATGCCTCAATTGTCGGTCTCAAATGGGTGTACCGTAACAAACTAGACACCGAAGGCAATGTAGTTTGGAACAAGGCTAGGTTGGTTGTCAAGGGTTACTGTCAACAGGAGGGGATCGATTATGAAGAAACTTTTGCTCCTGTTGCCAGACTCGAATCAGTTCGGATATTTTTAGCTTATGTTGCACACAAAAATTTTGATGTCTATCAAATGGATGTTAAATGTGCTTTTCTGAATGGTGATCTCGAGGAAACCGTTTTTGTTGAACAACCACCTGGCTTTGAAAGTAAAACTCATCTGAATTATTGTTATGTGCTAGACAAAGCAGTCTATGGTTTAAAACAAGCTCCAAGAGCTTGGTATGAGACATTGACCAAATTTTTAAAAGAATCAAACTTTAAACAGGGATCAGTGGACCCAACACTTTTTAGAAAGAAAGTTGGATCTCACTTGATGTTAGTCCAAATTTATGTGGATGACATAATCTTTGGATCTACTGACCCCAATTTGACAAAAGACTTTGAAAAACTGATGAAAAGAAATTTCAAATGAGTATGATGGGAAAAATAAACTTCTTTCTTGGTTTACAAATCAAACAATCTAAGGAGGGGATATTCATCAATCAACAAAAGTATACGAAGAGTCTGCTTGAACGCTTCAGAATGACTAACTGCTCCAAAGCAAAAGTTCCTTTGCCTGCAGGTACAAGGTTAAAACCATCATTGGACAAACCAAAGACAGACATACAGCAATACCGAAGCATGATTAGATCATTGCTCTATCTTACAGCCAGTCGTCCTGACATCATGTTTGCAGTTTGCAATTGTGTGAGATATCAGGCTGACCCAAGGGAACCTCACTTGGCTGCTGTTAAGACAATATTCCGATATCTTCATGGAACTACTGCTTATGGTATGTGGTATCCAGCAAACTCTGGTTTCTACATTCAAGCATACTCAGACTCCGATCTTGGTGGATGCTCTATTGATCGCAAAAGCACTTCGGGGGGTTGTCAATTCTTAGATGGAAAACTTATCAACTGGCAATCCAAGAAAAAAACTTGTGTCTCTATCTCCACCGCAGAGGCTGAATATGTAGCAGCTGCAGCGTGCACTTCACAGATCATTTAGATTCAAAGTCAATTGAAAGACTATGCCATTAATATGAGAAAAATTTCTTTGTTCTGTGACTCTCAAAGTGTAATTCGTATATGCCACAATCCAGTTCAACATTCCAAGACGAAGCATATAGCTCTTCGCTTCCACTTCATCAAAATTCATGTTGAGGATGGGAATATTGAGGTGCACTTTGTTCACGCTACAGAACAATTGGCAGATATCTTCACAAAGGCTCTAAATGAAGAAGCATTCACAAAAATCGTTCGTGGACTTGGAATGATAGATGGATCAACTCTTCAATAGATTCCAGATTTGTTCACTCTTACTCTGTTCTGAAAATTTCCAAAAATAATAAACTCCGCAGACCCCCGAAGTCAATTTTGGCTTCGGATCTCATCGGAGAACTTGCTACCTTGAAAATTTACAAAAATAATAAACTCCGCAGACCCCCGAAGTCAATTTTGACTTCGGAGCTCATCGGAGAAAAATTAGCAGAAACACCTGTTGCTTCACGGCAGTATTCCGAAGTAAAATATCACTTCGGAAGTCTGCGGATTAAACTTCTCTCCACAATAAACTCTTCAAATTTGAAAATTACTTAAACATTGGTTGACTTCATGTTTCAAGGATAAAAATAAAGAGTTGTTTAAGTCAAAGGAAATTCAAAAACAAGTAAATTCATACCAAACAAAAAGAAAATTCTGATGCACAATGACAAAGTTTAACTTTTCTCTCATGAATTAACCAAGTAAAGGACAAAACTTTGATTTTAGATTCTGAAAATCATACCTTATTGTACTAAAAGGTATTTGGGAATCGACTTGAAACATTGGTAAGAAAACAGATTTCGAAGTGAGGTTAAGGGTATTTTAGAATTTGAAACCTTGTTTCATTCAAATAACCTTAACATAATGTCTATTTCTAACTACCCTTCGAAACTTGACTCGCTTCAACTTCAAACTAACTATGTAGCCTCAAGACTACACAGGATAATTCAAGTGCTCCTAAGTTTTTCATCAAAAATAGAACCAACATTGTTTGATAAGCAAATTTACATCTCTTTTCATTAAATGGTACAAAATTGAACTATATGAAGATTTTCACTCACAAGGATTGTTTAATACAAAAACAAAAAGAACTAACGAAAGAAACCAAATGGTGATGTTCTATGTCTTCGGATAAGAAAAATCAAAATAGAAAACAAGAAAGAAAAATAGAAAAAAATTGTCAAAAGAAACAAAGACAAACAAAAAAAATCAAAAGATAACCAAAGGAATGCAAAAGAAAAATCAGCATTCAAAGGCTTATTCTTTTTCTTTAAATAACGATACAAGGAGCTCCTATAACATAGTCGAGTACCTTGAAGAAGAATATGAACATTTCAAGTAGTCTATCTTAAATGATAAAGTGGGAGTGGTGTACGAAGCTCAAAGGCTTGTCATCAGAGCTTGGTATCCAAACACTTCAACTGATGAAAAGGAATAAAATTTTCAAATGAATCTTCAAAACAATCCAATTCAAATTTCTGAAACACTTCTGATGCTCAATTCATGAATGAAAACTTCTTTAAATTTCAAATGCAAAGAATGTTATCTCTATTATATTTGAAAATTTTGAAGCACATAAGAACAATTCAAAACATGTTTCCTAATGTGAAATCAAGTTAATGATGAGGTGATTAGACTTATACATTCATGACTGATATTGATTCAAACAAACTTCAAAATGAAAAATGGACTTCCAACATGATTCGAATGATTCTGAACATTAACTTGTTAAATCATCTTTTCATAATATTTATGAAAGTTATGGTTAAACGACATATTGCATCAGTCTAAAGTAAAGTTAAAAACTCATAGAAAAACAAAGAGAAAAACATATTGACTTCGGTACATTGATGAAAACTGTTCAATCACATGTCAATCACCGAAGTGAAAGAACACTCTTCGGAGTCAAACATAACTTCATGCTCTGAAGCATACCCTCAACGGTCATAATTTTTCATAACTGCGAAGTCAATTAAATGTTCAAATGATTTCCGCATTAATGATAAATCACAGAGACAAACATTCCTTGAATTATAACCGTTTGCTTACAGCTGTCAATGAGAATTAAATGGAAAACATTAACCATAATGACTTCTAAAAAGGTAACAGTTCAAATTTTGAATCATTGCAACTGACAGCCGTATATTTCTCCTTTTTGAAGAGATAGTGGGACGAGCATATGCTGAGGTGTCCTCTTTCTACCGGACCATTTCAATCGTGCATTAAATAGCCTAGGGACCACAAATGCTATATAAACTTCTCACCTCTTCCATTGCACTCTTTACGTGAACACAACTCTCATTTCTCTCTGCAAACTTACTCTCAAAGAAATCCACAAACTCTTCATCTTCTTCATCTTCCTCATCTAACCATCAATGGCGGCTGAAGCATCATCGCAAACCGCTGAAGCCATGTCTATACCAAATCTCAAGAGTCAATCATCAAACCTGGTGCTACGAAACGATCTATCTCTTTACCCTAAACCAATCGATGCATTGGTGGAATGCATGAAAAGATCTGTACTAGGTTACGCCTTAACATGTACTCCTTCAGTCCCTGCGACTCTGGTTCACAGGGCTCACTACACATCCAATGCCCTGTTTGATTCCAACAACCAAGTCAAATCCGTGTTCTATGAGGCTGTTGATGCCAAGGGCAAAACAAAGAAAGTACAATTAACCAAGGAAAAGTTTGCTGAAGCTCTCCGGCTACCAATCTACAACTCAAACGAAATGGTGGTCCCATCTGCTGACTAACTGGTCAATATGTTCAACGAAATGGGGTATGATCCCCCACTTGAAAGAATTAGCACCTTCAAGAAAAACCAACTCCCTGACCTCTGGAGATACTTCTTCAGTATCTTCCTGAGATGTCTTTCTGGTAGAACCTCAGGCCTTGATTCAGCAAGTGTTACATTCCAAGGTCTCCTCTACGGAATTGACTACGATGTCAAGGTGGACTTCGCAACAATTCTGTGGACCGATTTCTGCTCCCACATCAATCACAGTATGAAGGGGACAGAAATTGCAAATGCAAGATTCTGGGCAATCATCGTTCATGCCCACTACCAGCAGATAGGGTATGTCCCTGATCCTTCTCTTGGAGAAATGAAGTTCACTCCCGTTGCGATTCCTATACTAGACGACAAACCTGCTGACTTCTGTGCTCAAATTCCAAATATCATGCTCTCCAAAGTTCCCCTGGAATGCAATGAGGTAAACTCCTATCGCAACACCTTAATAATTCCTTACCCAACTCGCAATATAAGTCAGGTTGCACCTGTAAAAGAGCTTCCAAAAGGAAAAGGGAAGAGGAAAATGGCTGGTGGACCCAGTGGTCCTAACAAAGAAGAGAAGAAAAGAAAGACTTCGGTGAAAACAACACCAAAGAGGAAACAGCCAAAGAGGCAAAGGAAAATCATGGTTGTGGATGAGTCTTCGGACTCAGAAAGGACTCCATCCACAGTCCATGAAGAAGAACAGGAAGAAGAACTATTTGCTGATCAACCTCCTTCACCTACATCAATAACCAGACCAACCTCTCCATTACAAACTACCGTTCCTCCATCTCCACCTAAAACAACCAGACCACCCACACCTACACATACTATACCTCCTCCTCCACCACCTCCTACAACAGCTCAACAAACTACCACTATTCACACTACTACATCGGAAATACCACCACCACCACCAACAACTACTCCTCCAACCTTTGAAGTACCTATCTCTGGTATTGATTTTTCATTACCAGAGTTTGACTTACCCACATCACCCTCAAGATAAAACCCCACTTCGGCTGCCTTCTTTGAAGCCTTTCATATGGCTCTTTGAACGTTGAAGGAGTGTCGGATGAAGATTTGCCAGATGAAGGATTTGTACTAATGAAACAGTACAAAGTCCTCAACTCCAAGCTTGACACTCTCATTCAAGCTCAAACTGGCTTTGATCCCACCAAACCCACCTTGGGTGACATCACCGAAGAGATTGAATCTCTGGAGTTCTCCTTATCCAAAGAATTCATAGATTCCATACAAAAGCTTGAACAAAAGATCATGGATGAACAAAATAAGATCCAATCTTCCTTCGAAAAGAAGTTGGAATCCGCTGTCACCTCCATCAACAAGAAAGTTGATGCCCTTGCTGAGAAGACTGATAAAAGAAACACCGAAGTCATGAAAGCCTTGCAAGAACTTCGGAGTGAATCCCAGCAAAGTACCAAGCTTGAAAAACAGCTTGATGAGGCTAGAGCAAAAATCGAAGAGCTTACAGCCGCCCAAACCACTTCGGATATCACTAAATTCACAGAGGAACTGCAACGAACGAATGCAGCTCTCACACAATACTTGATTGCAAAGTTAAGAGTTGCACTTCAACCTCCGATAAATTTTTCTGACAGGTTGCCTAGGCCACAGGGCAGGCTTAGACAGATCCCTGCAGCCACAACAGGTCCTTCAACCTCGACCATTACAACCACTACCATGGGTGGTAGTGGATCGGCTGGAGTTGGAAGCTCAACAGACCGATCGCTAGAAAACATAATTGCCCCACACATGGAGGAAATATACAATGCCAGGCGAGCAGATTACAATTTGATGATCAAAATAAACTAATTTGCTCGAGATAATGGTGAATGGACTGTTGAGGCAATCAAGCAATTTGGATTCCAAAATCCAAATGTACTTAACAGACTTCCTCTTCGGAGTTTTGCAACTGTTGACTCCGAAGACACCCAGCTTGACATTCCCTTCAATCCGAAGACTTTCGCTTTCCTTCAATTCATCTCTTCGGTACCCGAGGATCAGAAAGCAAGTTTTTAGACCAACAAAATAAATTTTCATGCCAAATACATTCAACGGCAGAGTTATGTTTGGAGCTTGAACAAGATAAAGAAAATTCTTTCAATTAAAGAAGCTGAAGTCTACTTGGGCTTCAGAAATTATGAATTTCTTGTTCTTAGGGGGGCAGATGAAGTTGAATCTAGGTTCTCAATTACAGACTTCCCAATCATGAATCCTATGGACTTCATCCAGATTCTTGATCTTTTGCGAAGCGGCGAGGCTGCTCATGCTGCAATGTCTGCCCTTGCCATAAAAAACCACATACTGGGCTTTCTTAACAATTATCTTCTCCGGTTTGTAAAACAAGACCTGGAGCTATGTTCCTACTACAGACAACCTTTGAACACTCCTCCTATTGTAGTTCGAAACATAGCCAGATTCAAGAATGGAGAGCTCTTAGACAAACCATATGGCGTAGTTTTCAAAGGACTTTGAAATGAAACCGAAGTCACAATCAAGTTCTTTGAAATAGACTACATAGGCCTCCATCCCTCCTCCTTTATCTCAGGGGTGATTTCTCATGTGAATGCCTGTCATGCAAATTCTACCGAGAAAAAGAAGAAGTTCATAGATCATATGAACTGGTATCTTGCAGTAAGAAAAACCTTGAAGAGGGCATACAAGAGAAACTTTCGTGTATAGGCTTCGGATGCACTTCACACAAAGGGGGAGATTGTTGAGAACATTTGTGATAAAGTGCTGATATCCGAAGTCCCGCCCATGAAGTCCATTATATAAGAAAACCCCAAAGCGAATAAACAAGAGAAGACACTGAAGTCTAAAGACTCCGAAGTGCTATGCATAGAGGATCCGAAGACTTCACAGTCTGTCATCTTGTCTTTTGTGTGCACGCGTATAGTACAATACGTGTTGCATGAATCTTCTATCCTATTGGCTAGTACACTGATAGGATATTCTCTGTAAAAGTTATACTATTGGTATCACTGATTCAGTATAAATATCAGCGATACCATACCGTGTCTAGTGCGAGACTAAAAGTTTAGATTACAAGAATTGTATGTCTTCAAAATAGAAAACCCAATTGTAATACCAAAGTTCTAATCAATCATTCGGCACAAGTTATTCAAATCACATTGTTCAGTTAGCCTTGTTGCATTATCATTGTGTGATTGATTGTGTTATTGATTCAATATCTATCTTAGATCATCTATTCTCTTATTTCAACACCCAACACATTTCCTGCATCATCCAAAGTTCTATAATCCCTTAGATACTCCTTTCTTCCAGTCATGTGTCTTGAGCAGCCACTATCCATGTACCATTTAGAATCATACTGCTCATTTGACGTGATCTGCAATCAATCAATAAGAAGTTGGTACCCAATCAATCTTGGGTCCTCAGGGTAAGCGAAGGATTATTGAATCCATTTTTCAATAGCCTCTTCTGTTATTTCATTAGCTGTGAGGTTTATCATGTTCTCAGAAGTTTCATGTGAAGAGCAAGATGAACCAGAAAATGAATCCGAAGAGCTTTTTGTAAGAATTGATGAGTCCGAAGAAGTTGAAATGTTGGAAACCTTCGGAACCCAAATTTGTTTGGACAATTTTGATTTTGAAGTTTTTGACTTTTTCATGGTTTTGGATGTTTTTGAAGAACTTAATGACTTTGAAGATTTTGATTTTGCAGTTAAATTATCTTTCAAGTCATTCCTTCTCCAATTTGGTTTCGATTTTTCAATTATTGATTTTCTTGACAATGAGCTACATAATGTGGAAGTACACAAGTACTCTTCGTATGCAAGCTTGAAATCATTTAATGATAGATTCTTATCTTTGAACAAATTGAAATTTTTGTCTAGCCAAACGTGAAAAGTTTCTATCAAATTATTTCCTTTTGAAAACGTTTTCTTTGAAGGTTTTTGATACTTGGGATTTGGGAAGTTTGGTTTAGATGATATGAAGGAAGGTTTGGAAAATTAATTTATTTTAGCATTTAAATCCTTCGTATCAATGGGTTTTGTTCTGGAGGTGGAAGCCTTCGTATCAGCAAGTTTTGTTGGTATGAAGGGTGTTGTTCTTTTCACAAGATTTGGTGTTTGTTTTGCTTTTAAATTCTTAGCCATTTGTTTTTGAATTGGTTTTAAAATTACAACAGCCGGTTTCGTTTTGGAAGTTGATGCGAGGTTTTGAAATTGTGGATTTTTCAGAATTCTGGGATTTTGTACCGTATGTTTGGAAATGGTTATCTTAGGTTTTGCAACTTCATTTTCAAAAGATTGTGCATGAGGTACACTTTCATTTGACTCCATTAACTGAAAAACATCCATATTCGGAGTTACAAATTTATCCATAACTTGAATTTGTTTGTAATTTATGTTAGTGTAAATATGATATTTGTTTTTATCGTTGAGAAGATGAGTCAAATTCTTTGGAATTTTGTCTTGTTCATAACAAAGACGATTGTAAATGTTATGACCATACAAATCTTGTTTTCGCACATTGATTTTCACTTCCATGTTTTCATTCATTTTGTTTTCAATCATTTTTTAGGATGAGAAGAATCCTTCCTTGGTGACTGTGGAATTATCCTCCTCAACAAGTTTTACCAAATCATTGTCAATCAATAGTAGACCTCCAGGTTTCACAAAAATAGAGTTTTTGAAATACGAAATCTTCGAATAGACATATGCAACATTGACTAATCTTTTTGAATTGTCTTTGAGATATTGTTCATAGGAGACACATTCATCAGAAATTTGCATTTTTGTTTTAACAATTTCCTTGTTTTCATTCGAAATTTTAGATGTTGCAATTTCACAATCTAATTTTGTTTTGCCTTTGTCAACCGAAGATAATTGTGAAATATCTTCGGAGGGTGAGGCGGATGCGGAGGAAGATTTCAATATAGATAAGGAAGAACAATCAACTTCCTCCATATCCGAATCACTTTCAGCAGTCAAGTGTTTTTCCACAGAAATCAAGCCATCCATATACGAAGTATTAGGAGCTTCGGAACCAGATATGATAGACTCACATTCATAGGAAATATTGTCCACATTTTTCAACTTAAATTCTAAGAAAGGCAATAATTGTCTATGTTAAACATTGCATATGTCAGCTGAATGATAGATACGAGTTATATGAGAATACAGACGTTTTGCAGTTTCTCAAAAGATATTTCGTTGTTTCAAAATTACATCGTTGTTATTCAAATGTTTCTCTCTATTCTCCTCTAACACCGAGATTCTTAAGTTGGCTTTTTCTAGGGACAGCTTCATACTTTCTACTCTCCCCCTCAACTGTAGAATCTCCTATTCACTGACTTTTGCCCTATTTTTGGCATCAATTAGCATTTTCTTCATCACAGAGCAATCACGTGTTATTTCATTAATATCAGCAGAATAATTTTGATGCATGAGTTTTAAAAGATAAGAGAAGTTTTGTTACATGTTCGGAAATGGTCGAACGAGACTCCTTCGCCATCAATCAAACTTCCTCATCATCATCTGAAGAATCATCAGTCCAGACCTTCGGAAACCCTGCACCCATCGCATCCTTTAACTCTGAATCTTCATATCCCAGATCTCCGAACCCTTCATAACCTATTTCTCCGTCAACTTCTTTCTCCTCGGAGTCATCTTTCAAGAAGCTCTTACCAGCATCATAGGCTATGAAAGCACTATGACTCTATGAGTTGGCTTCCTTACTTCGTCGTCTTTGGAGTCAAAAGACCACACTTGGTATGTTCCCATGTTATCTTCTGAAGCCATCAGGGCAAGGTCTTTCGTTTTCTCTCTTGCCTCTTCTAATTTTCTCACATAGTAGGCCTCATCTTTAACTTGGGTCTGCTTTTCATTCCTTTTGCGAAGCATGCAATCCTTTTCAAAATGATTTTTACCATGACAATAATTGCAGTCATACCCAGAGTCACCAGCAATCTTCTTCTCTTCAGATCGTTCCATGGGGCGTCCGAAGTCTTCGTTTCAGAGGGCTTCAGAGTTGAAGATTTGGTGTTTTCATCCTTTGGTGTGTAGACTTATGGTTTGGGTTTTGGAGTGTAAGAAGTTTTGTGGAAAGGTTTCACAAATGGTTTTCCTGAGCTTGATTTGTTCACAAATGGTTTCTTAAACCTTCGGTTGTTTGCAGCATACAAGGCAACCGTTTCTCCATTATCATCCACCATATAGCCATCAGTGTGACATCCGCCTAAAATGGATTCGGGTCAACCCAACCTAATTGGAAATTTAATAAACCCTACTCGAGATTTCTTGACGCTAATAGGATCAAAACCCTTACACTACGATATAAATTGACGTTAATAGCAATATATCATAGTATAACGTTATAACTATAATCAAATTAAATTATGATACCATATTAAAATAACATCAAAGTATGATGCTCTAATTAAATTAAAAAAATCAAACTTGAATGCTATAATTAAACTTCAAATCAAAGTAGATTGTTATAATCAAATAATAACCTATTTTTTTATAAAACTCTATTTTTATAAACACTACATTAAATTTTATAAAACTCTTAAGATGCTTGTGTTAGTGGGAATTATGAAGACCACAAAAAGTAAAAGTTTATTCCCATTGTCTCCCACTCACACCTCCCGTCATCTTTCCTTTCATTTTTCTCCCAACACATTATTCTCATCACCACTCAAACCCTCTCTATTCTTTCTCTCACTCTCAATCTCGAAATTCTTCCAAGAAATATCAATTTTCCAGCCAAGAACAATCTATCATACTCAAATCTCCATCTCTCTTGAAGCATTCATTAAGGTATGTTGTTAAAAGTCTCAAATTCATGAATGAAACAAATTAAATCCACCAAACTATCTAAAACTCATTTTATGCATAAACCTGATTTTTTTCAGGATACCATCAATAAAATAAGAAGTTCTGGAAATTTTCAGAAAATAACTTATTTTTATTGAGCTAGTATAATTATTGCAATAAAATAGGGCAATAATTCACATAAAATACGTTTTCCTGTCAATAAATTCTGGGAACATTTTCGAACAACACATATATTGAGTAAAGTGGATTTATAAAGTTTCATGCATTTATATTACTGTTTGATGCTAATTTTGTATTTTATTTTGTTATAGATAAATAAATTGCAAAATATAGTTATGTATGTTAAAACCTAGATTTTATATTTTTCGAACCTTATTAACATTTTAAAGACTCTATGACAAAATTTACAGATTTTTGTAAGAATGTTTGCTTATTGTTCCTGATTTACTGATTATTTAATGGTTTAAATTGATAATAAATAGCTACACATGTCCAAAAATTATAAAACCTTATCCGAATATCATATATAACATGTTAATCATAAATAAAAAGTCTAATGAATTTCTATTAATATTTTCCTATTATTTATGATTTTATTGATTAGTTAATAATGAAAAACATAAGAAATACTTCCCATAGTCCAAAATATCCAAAATATTTACAGTGGGCGCAATATAATGTTAGAAAACTATGGTTAAGTTTCCAGAAGTTTTGGGAATCATTTATTATTTTTCCCGAAATTTGTTGTGGTTTAATTATTAAAATACTAAATAAATACTAAAGCAGTTAAGAAAAATATGAAAATTTTACAATTATTACTATTTTATGAAATAATGATTTTCGGATAATTTCAGAATGTTTCATTACTGTTTAGTATTTAAAACCATTTTCCTAAATATCTAAGCATGTAAAAATGCATTTTTAATGATTATTTCATATAAATAATTGTTTATAATATATAAAATCTATAAATACTTATAATTTGACTAGTTATTATTTTAATAAGAAATTATTAAAATCTTGCCTAAAGTGAAAATATAAATTAATTAAGCAAAGTAATTAATTCAATTTAAAATTCATTTAACATATGAATACATTAATATTCAAAACAAAATTTGGATTATTGTTAATTCATCTAATATAAGAATATGTGTCTAATTATTTTTATTAATACTATATTCCCGTTTATCGATTCCTAAGCCAAAACTATTAATTATATTAGGTTCTACGACATTTTGACTCGAGCCGTCTATCGTACAACACGCACATTCCTTATTGGACTAATGTGAGTAATCTACCCCATATTTTATAATTTTCAATACTTTTGGGGTGTATCATGTGGTTTTAATATGTTCCAACTTCATTTTATTATTTTTTCACCATTGAGACATTGTTGGGACATTTATACATGAATCATTATTTGTATAATTATTGTTTGTTTACGCTACATGTACTTGTAGTGCATTACCATTTTTAGTCTAATCTCCATCACTATGCCCGTATTCTTGAGGTACGTTATGGACAATAATAGCGCTATTGGGTTGACCACCCCGCCTTGGGACGCTAAGGTGATTGATTGCACGTAGTTGAGTGTGTATGATGATTAGATGCTCCATCCTATATATATATATATATATATATATATATATATATATATATATATATATATATATATATATATATATATATATATATATATATATATATATATATATATGGTGAGGACTTATTGTTGTTGTTATCATTTGTTAATCAATTTTTGATTTATAAACTGTTATCTCAATAACAGTTGCTTGCCAACTTCAAAAGAAAACAAATTTCAAATTATTCAAACTCACAATTTACTTTAATAAAACTAGATTACTCACCAACTCTCGTAGTTGACCTGTTTTTACCCATGATGCAGATTTGAAGAATGAAGTTGATGAAAAGTAGGGTGTACCTTAGAAACCCACAAGACTATTTAAATTTGATGTAATAAATGTTGTTGTATTTGGATTTGTATTTGTATGTTGTGGATCTTGTTTGCATACTTAGTACTTAATTGAATCTAATCATATTATAACATAGTTGTCATGAGACTTTGAACAATATATCACGCCTTGATCGATTCCGCCAAGGATCGAGGTGTGACAATCAGGCTCATCAGTAGTCTCTTCTTCTTCAACATTAGATACTAGAGCTAATGTTCTAGCAGTTTCACTTCTTCTTCCAGATATATCTAGTTCATGAGATTTGATCAGGTTATACAAAGCTGCCAGTGAATAAGTTTTGATGTTTTCATAGGATTTGATCATCAGCATGATGGGTCTCCATTCAGGCCTCAAACTGTAAAGAAACTTGATATTGATTTCTTGTTGAATTCAAGTCTCATCATACTTTTCTAGAGTGTAAATCATTTGGCTATAACGTTCATATGCTTGTTCCAAAGTTTCACTCTCTAGTTGTTTGAAATTACCGAAGTCTGCTAGCACTTCTTGAACAACACTTGATTGAAGAGTGTTATCACCAACAAATCTAACTGCTAAGCGATCCCAGATCTCCTTGGCAGATTTTGCACAAGAAATGTGATGTCTGACATCTAGACCGACTCCACTCCTTAGTTCTCTCATAGCTCGTTCATCATTTCTGATTTCTTCAAGTCAGCTGCAGTAAGAACTTTGGCATCCTCTCCATCAACTACAACGAATCGTCCTTCAATATCTATATGAGGGCCATCATTGACAGATCTCCAAATATCCTTTTCTTCATCTAATCCCTCTAGATAATCTAACATGATCAGCCCAGTAGTCATAGTAAGTTGGAACAAGAACAGGAGCTTTAGAGGATGAGCCAATTAGATTGGCATAGTTCAGCATATTAGCATACGTAGCTGTAGAATCCATCATTTTGATTGATTTTCAACTGGATCGTTTAAGAAAAACTAGCAATAGAGGTTGATTATAGTTGCGGAAACCCAGATCTAGGAATCAATCTAGATCTAGAACTGTAACAATGAAAATGAAACTCTATAAACTAGTTTTCGAGCTGTCCCGCTCTGATACCACGTGTTGGGTGTGAAATTCAATCAAAGACTAGAAAATAACAAGTGTTCTAAAGAATAGAATTAAGCTATGTAATCAACACACGCAGATATAATGATGAACAATGAAGAACACAATGGTTGAATAACAAGTGTCGAATGCTTTCGTATTACGAATAAGGGTTTTACAATAGTGGTGAATCACAAGCACACTCGACACAGATTGTATCACTGATATTTATACATAATCAGTGATACAAATAGTACAAAAAGATATTCTATATATTCCTACAGTGTACTATCCAATAAGAATGCATTATTGTGCAACATGTAGTCTGCCAATCATGCGTGCACAGCAAAAGGTTGTTACTTGGAAAGCCTTCGGATCCTCTGGAGTAAATCCTTCAGAGTCTTCAGGCTTCGGGCACTGTTTTACCTTATAGGCTTCTAGACCTTCGGATGTGGTAAGCACTTCATCACAATTATTCTCAACATAGTGTCACACAGGGTCGTGTGACGCTACAAGCCCAACTCCATTTTTCTGCACAACTTTTAAGTATTGGTCTGTCCAATTCCAGCTTTAACCCAATTCAATTGAAGGCTAAAACATGATATTTAGAATACTTCTAAACCTTTTATACAACCCTTATAAGTCTATAACTATTTAGATCACACTAATTCATACAAAACCCAAATTCTAGGGTTCTTGAACTTATTTGCCAATTCTTTGACTTTTAATCATTTCTAAGGGTGGAATTGAGTTCCAATGATGAATCAAACATGGTTTAAAGGTTTGAACTACAAGATTAATCTCATCCTTTCACTGAATTTCGAATTCACTCATACCCATCTACATAAGATAGGTTTATTACTTTAAAAGTTGAAGTTCTTACGTCAAATCATTTGGTAATCTCCAATTCTAAGTTGTTTCTTCCAAACTGCTTCACTTTCTTGAGAATTCTTTAGAAATCAGGTGAATTTTCTTCACCTGGAGGGATTTACATTTTCTAAATGGAGAGGAATGGAAGATTCCTCTTATTTATACCTCATACTTTGCTAAAATGACCATTTGGTCCTTCAGCTCTCTCTCTTGTTCAATATTTACCAAAAATTCCCAATATTCCATTTAAGGTTTAATTTCTCACCATCTTACCCCAGGAACATAATTTTTTTACATAAAAGTCATTCGTAAGGCTAAAAGACCAAAATGCTCTTTACATAACTTTCTACTATAAAAATTAAAATATAACAAGTAAGTATTACATAGATTATAATACAACTCACTTGTTAAAAATCTTTTGGGTTCTCACACAACCTTAGTCGAGTCGTCATAGTGCTTATCATAAGCAGCTATTTCTTCATCAAAAGTAGTGTCATCTACATCTGGGAGATAAGTGTCAAGGAGATACTCTTTGCCTTCGAACCTCAAAGCAATCCTTAGAGCCCGGATCCAGTCAAGATAGTTTAGACCCGTAAGCTTTTCCCTCGAGAGAACGGAAAGTAGAGAGAAGTTGGTTGGTGCTGGAGGAGGAGGAGGAGAAGGAGGTAGAGGAGGAGTCGGGGTCGGACCCGAGTTGATGTTATTGGTATTGGCAGACAACTATAAAACATAATTTTAGTTTAATTAGTTCGAATCCTTTAAATAATTACCCAAGTTATTTACTAAGGCTAGGACCCTATATTTCCCATTTGTGATGTGAAGAGGGATGACGTAATCATACCACAATGGTCATCAAGGTAGAGAAGGCTTTTGTCAATTTCATTCACCATGAAACTCCTAGATCTGTGAGATTCATTGATATCAATTCAATGGCATGTTAATGTTGTTTGTGCTCATCTTAGGATTCATGATAGGGATTTCATGGATCATGAATCAGATGGTAAATCGACCATGCAGAACCCACATGATGCCCGACTCAAGATACGCTAGAGAATCACGAGTGTCACATCACTCCGGACTATGACCCTAACTGACGTGTCGGTTAACCACGCAGCTCCTTCAGTAGAACAAAGAGAGAATGTGAGTTTCTCATGGATAGCACATAGTTCACATTAATATATAATTAAAACGGGTTTTTGTTTTAATACTTTAAGTTAATACTTTTAACTTAGAGAGAGAAACATTACCTTATCAAACCTTTTCGGTAACTCCACATGTAAAAGGTGTTGGGCGGTGACGGTGGTGGGCAGTGAATGCCACTTAATAAGCAACCCCATTTAGGTTCATAAGAACCTTCCTTCTAACCCCTACACGATTTTGTGGGTGAGCCTAGTCATGGTTTTGACCAATGTTTATATATATATATATATATATATATATATATATATATATATATATATATTAAACATTTTAAAATATTTCATTTAATTAATTCAATTAAAATTTATTTAAAAAACTAATTAAACAAACAATAATATCCTATTGAATAATCATATAAAGGCAATAGACATAAAAGGCAGCAAAGCAGGTTAGGAAACTTGCAAGGAAAGGCTAGGGCAGTAACCCTAGCCGCCAACCACAAAGGAGGCACAATAACCATTCCCTAAACCTTAGCAATTTCGATGGACACACAAGGAGGCACATAAAACCCTTCTAAACCCTAGCATGTGTCGAAATTAAGCATGGAGGCAAAAATAACATGTGGGTGTCAATTTTATCATGCATAAACAAGAACATTCAAGTTTTTAACATGCATCCTAAGATCATATCATAATTAAAACCAAAATTTCTAACATAATCCTATGACAAAATCGATTTTAACATCAAACACGAAAACATATTCAACAGTTTAATTTCAAAATGCTAATATCCTATGAATAGAGACTCTGATACCGCTGTTGGGATTTGATCAGATAACACAAATAACACATGCAGCAGAAGAAAAATAATATCAAACCACATAAATTCCATGAGCATAGTTCAGGATCATATTAGTTCATAGCAGATCATAGGAACTTTAAAACTTAAAGAATGTACCTTAAGAAGTCATTGCCTTTGTGATCTAGTCAGGGCCACAATTGCATGAATGATCAGGATCCAAAACGTGAATCCCTCTAATGGCTTGTACCTAGGGACAACCAGAAAACCAAGTAGATCAAGAGCAAAGAACTCTAATCCTAGAGAGGGAAGAGTTGTCGTAGAGGGAGGAGGGAGGTGGGGAGTTGGAGGCTCAAAGGGTTTGGGATGCCTTAGGGTGTCACCCCAAGGCTTCTATTTATAGTACAGGGGCTCCTTGGGTTTCAAACATAGGAGCCTTTTGGCGGCCACACCCCTGGACTTGTTCTATTGATTATATCTTTAATCAATTACAATCCACTCCCTTTAATTGGTTCCAAATTAATCCTAGTTTAATTTACCAATTAAATTGTTATTATTCTTTTAGTTTCCAATTAATTTATTCTCTATAAATTAATTAACTAAATAACATTTCCTCTGTTTGACTCTGAATGTTTTTTGGGTTCTGAGGGCAACCCAAAAGGACTCTACCTTTTATCAGAAGTGTTCTAACAAGTTGATGACCTTGGACATTATTCTAACAATAACTACTGTCTGATCCGAGCTACTGGTGTAGGCTAGGATGAGCTTCCTCATGGATCAATCCTACATATTTACCCATAGTCACCACTTAGCCTATTTTTTCACTTGTCACTTAATAATACTTATAATGTGTTATTTTATAAGTTTACTTTTGGGACATCATTCTGTTCACTACCTGTTTTGCCCCTCTTATACCCCTTATTTTAATAAATTTATTTTATATTATGAAAGAAACTTCTTTATATTTTTAGCTATTTAAATAACACCATCACACGATTTTTTTTTAATTTCAGGAACACTTTGTAAATATGCTAACTTTCACTATAAAAGGAGTGAATATCAGGTCTTCGTAAAATTTTGTGGTAAAGTAGACTCTCATTTTAAAATCACATTTTATCAAATTTTATTTAGCTCCACTTGATTTTTTCTTTCAAATCAATCTTGTTATCTAAGAGGTTATTTAACATAAATCATAACTCAAAGCCGCTATCATATTTAAAAGTAGGGAAAATTTTTTAAAAGACACTAAGTTTTCAAAAAAAATTCGATTTTGACACTGTGTTTTTTTTTCAATTAAGTCAGTAGGTTTTAATATTTTTCACTTAAGTCACTATGTTTTGAATTTTGTTTCAATATTGACCACGTGACCCGTCAACCCAGTTTTTAGCTGATGTAGCATGGTGATGTGGCACAAAGATGTCAGAATTGAAACAAAATTGAAAACATAGTGACTTAATTGGAAAAACTTGAAAACTAAGTGATTTAATTGAAAAAAATAACATAGTGTCAAAATGGAAATTTTTTGAAAACTTTGTGTTTTTTTGGAATTTTCCATATATATTTTTTAAGTATAAATACGTATTTTTATCTTTTTAGAAGTATAAATATATTTTTCACAAGTATAGATACATTTTCAAAAGTATATATACGTATTTTATGCTATTAAAATATATATAATATAAAAAATGTAAAGTATGTGTTTATACTTAAAAAAAAGTATTTAAACTCTTGAAAGATGTATGTATACTTGTAAAAACATAAAAAATTGTATTTATATTACTAAAAAAATATTTTAACATATAAAAGAATAAATGTATACTTCTAAAAAACATAAAAATATATTTATACTTCTAAAAAAACATAAAAAATATGTTTTATACTTCTAAAGATGTAAACATAAGTATTTATACTTCTAAAAATGTATTATAGTTCTAACCAAATGAACTTAAACCAACATAAAAATATGTATTTATACCTCTAAATATGTAAACATATGTATTTATACTTCTAAAAATGTGTTTCTACTTATAAAAATATATTATACTTCTAACTGAACGAACTTAAACCAACATAAAAATATTTATTCATACTTCTAAGTGAACAAACATACATCAGCTAAGTTAAACCAACATAACTGAATGAACATAAATAGAAAAACATAAATTAACGAACAAATACTTATTTTTACTTTTTTAGAAATATAAAATACGTTTTGTTTTGCATATAATCACGTATCGTATCAATCAATGCTGTTTTGGATGAAAATTAGAGTATGATGCTATAATGGATAGTAAAGATAAAGTACATTGCTATTATGGATGAAAATTAAAGTACGTTGCTATTATGGATTGTAAATGCAAAGTACAATATTATAGTGGAATTTAAATATAAAGCACAATGATATAATTGATAAAGTAAAGTATGTTGTTATTACGTACAAAAAGTAAACATGATGGCTAGAATGGAGTAAAGTGCATTGCTATTTTAATTTATTAATGAAGTAGATTTACTAACCACGTATATGTGACTTACCATTTTTTAGGTACAAAAGTTGTGTGAACAAGTTGAATGTAGAGAAAAAAAGCATTCAATAAAGTCAACTAGATTAGTAAAATGAGATGCAACGACAAAAAAATCAGTTAGATTTGCTATTGCAACAAAGAAAAAACTAAAATGGATTTTCCAATGCAGCAAAGGTTAGCTCAATTAGATATGCGCCATGCCCAAATTTAACAACACTTGACAACCTTCACGAAAAATTCAAGCGACCAAGTAATCCACAATAATTCATAGTTTTTATGCATTTGGCGACTAAAAAATATGGATTTTTTTAGTCTTAATGTATTTTAAAAAATTATTTTACCCACATATTAAGGATGAAAATATATGTTACCGAAAACTGAAAAATTCTCTTGTGCTAAAAGGTCAAATCTTGTCAACCTGAATACCCGTTGATTAGTCAATTTCTAGTCAAACAAATATCTGCGGAATTCCATTGGTGATTTTAAGAAGGAATATTCAGTCGAAAACAAAAGATTTCCCATGAAGTCATCCCCACAGAATATTTCGTCGTAATATCCGTCCCTTTAGCGACGGATTTCTGCCAGAATACCCATCAATATGATGTATTATTCTAATAGCGGTGTCAGACAAATATGTAGACATTGAAATTTGTATTGGAGTATATATATGTTTGTCGTTCTAAAATTAGAGTATTGAAAAATAATTGTTGTAATGCTTCAATGTATGTAACCTCCTATTTTTCAAAAGTCAAAAACTTGATTATAAAAGAGATTCCTTGATCTTTTCTTTTACAAAGGTTGATAACTAATTTTAAGCACTAATACAAAAACAATCTCCATATACTTAAGTTGAATACAATATAAAATACAAAAGAAAAAAGATGATAGAGAGTAGGGAATAACAAGCTTTTATGGATGATGGGAATTGATGAATGAATATAGAATGATATGCATGGATATTTTTTTATTACACATAAAGATTAATTATATATTTGCTTTTTGGGGATTAAAAGGGAATCAAAAGTAGCAGGTTTCCATGAGCATGTTTGTCTATTGGAAATTATATCACGTGAGTCTCCATTTGCATGCATTCATAACATCCCAAATTTTACTTCTTTCTATTAATTTACAAAAGATTAGCAATTTTATAAATCATTTGAGTTTTAATGTTCATTAACGTTTTCAAAGTTTTAATCTTTTAATTAAACCTATATATAATTTGTTAATAGAAGCAAAGTCCATTTGGGTTGCCCTCATAGCTGGAGGATTGATGTAGAGTCTAGTAGAGAGAAATGTTGATTTATTAATTGTTTAATAAATCAATAGAAAAATAAATAAATGGTTTAATAATATATTTAAGTGTTAATATATTAATTAGAAACTATACTAATTAATTGAGATTTAACCTAGAATTAATTAGATTTAATTTAGTGATTAAATAAATTAATTAAAGGTGCAGGGACTGGTTTGTAATTATTCAATAGTTGAATAACTGGCAAGAGACAAACCAGGGACCAAAGTTGGCGCCACCTTGGAGGGCTCCTCTAGGGTTGGCAAAAACCCTAAGGGGTTTAGAAATGCTTGGTCCAAATGGTCAACAGGCTTGTCCATTAAGGAGGCTCCTCTAAGGTTTCAGCTGTAACCCTAGGAGGCTATAAAAGGAACCTCCTGGCCCCTGTTTTTCCATGCCTCCATCTCTCTGTGATTACTCTGCTGGAATCTCTTCTCCATTGCTTTGGGTGTGACACCATTTGAGGCAGGACACTTGTGCTGCTGGCTTCTGGATTAAAATCAAAGGTTGGTTTTTCTCATTTAATTCTCTAGAAATAATTGTTGGCATTAGGGTTTTAGTTTATTATCTTCATAGAAGAAAACATAGATCTTTCTAGGGTTGCATGTGAACCATAAGAATTATTTGTTTATTGATTGCTAGAAAACCCTTTAGTGGTATCAGAGCATAGGCTTGTTTTCTTGTGTTTTATATAAAGTGCTTGAACTGGTTTTGCCTTGAGTGTTTTTGCGAAAAACACCTCTTGGAAGAGGCCTTCGTCGAAATCAAGGCTAGGGTTTCCTAACCCTAGCCGCCACCCTTGGTCCCCCCTTGATTTGCTTGCCTTGTTTAGTTGGTTGTTATTGTTGGTAGTTTACTAAATTGAATAACTGGAACCCTAATTACCTTGCATGCAAATTTCGACCAAGTAGGGTTATTAGATAGAAAATTAATTTGATTAATTTATAAAATCTATCTTAGATTTAATTAGTTTAATTAATTGTTAATTAAAAGATCAATTAAATCGGCTTAAAGAATTAATTTAAATTTTCAAAAAATAGTTTAAAATTTGCAAAAATTATGATTAAATTAATTCTAAAATATTTTAATAAGATTAAAATATATCTTATATATTTATGATTAAAAGTTAATATTTATATATAAGAAAATTGGTTAGTCTTACCGTTAGTAGGCCTCATTCACAAAACTGTCCTATAAAGAGGGTATAAGGCGACTGCCTATAAAATGGCAATCTAATGGGTGTCCACTCTCACCCACCGCTCTCCTGGTCAGTCGAGTGTCGTTAGCCGAACGGGTTTGATAGAACCGCTAAGCCTCTTAAAAGTATAATGCTATAATTGAAAGTACTAGAACTTTGAACAAAATCCCAATCTAGTTACTTTAGGTCAAAAATGTGAATGAGTTGCTAATCCATGAGGTTGCACATTGCAATTTGTGAAACATTGGTGGAGCGTGTGTGGTTAACCGGCACACCAATAGGGGTTCACAAAGACTTGCAATGGGTTTTTTGATTTTGTCATTATTAACGGAGCGTGTGTGGTTAACCGGCACATTAATTAGAGATGATAATTGACTTCGAGAGTACCGAGTGAATTTGCATGGTTATTCACACCCAGTTTGTGATCCTCGGCATCCCAGTCACAAATAGTGGGGCACATCCGAGACTAAACATGCCATTGAATAGTTCAACGTATCTCAACAGATCTAGGAATTTCATAAGATGAAATTGATAAGTGTATTATCTACCTTAATGACCGTTATGTTGTGATTACGGCATCCCTCTTCACATCATAGTTGGGGTATTTTGGGTCCTAGCCTTAATAAATAATATATTGAGTAATTATTTAAAATAATTAATTAAACTAATAAATTATGTTTATTGTAGATGTCTAAAACAAGTGTCTATTCTCCTCCTTATCCTCCTTCACCCATTTCTGAGAGCTTCAGAATGCACCTGCTACATATGGTAAGGCTGACTGGCCTGAACTATATGGTATGGCTTCATAAATAGAGAATAGTTCTCTGTTTTGCTGGCAAGCCATATCTGACTGAGTGTTCGCTCCCCAAAGCATGACATCACACAGTAGCTTGTGATTAGCATGACTCCTTGATTGTTAAGTCAAGGAAAGTTCGTTGCTTAATACTATTGATCATTGACCCCGAGTTCCGCAGGAATTTAGAATTCCTGGGGTCAGATAAGTTAACACAGCTAGTTGTGGAAAAGTTCCATGAACTGGTTGAGAAAGGACGAGCTAATATCTTCAAAGAGTTTCAAGTGTGTAGGAAGTAGCACCAGTTCACATGTTCTCAAGACTGAGAGACACATAGGTGAACTGTATAAATTTGGTCCCCTTTTTGATCAGGAGTTAAAGCATTAGCTCGACTCGCTGATCCGTTCATCCTGATGTACAGGAAGGGAAACCAGATAAGACAATCGTGGATATGCATTCAATGTTGACTTTGTATGAGTCGTTCATAGAGAATCATAGTTCGATTGATTCAGCTGCTTCGGGATTGAGTCCAGTAATAGGACACATCAAGAAATGATCCAGATCGTTGACAAAGCCTAGTAATATCACATATTTTAGTCGTTGTTGAGCCCTATTCTTAGTGAAATTATATCATATATATTGTGGTATTCTCACTTTTCGTGCCAGTACTTGTTTGGAAGAAAATAATGAAAACAGGGACCAAAAGCGTGTAAATTGGAGGAAGTTTGAGAAGAAGGCAAAATCAAGAAAATACGTACGCGCGCCGCGGAAATCATGAAGGCGCGACGCGGATCTAAGGCGATGGAACAGATTCAAATGTCGATAAAACGAAAAAAGATTAGTACGCGCGCCGCGGAAACCATAAACGCACGGCGCGGCTGCGGGAATTTTGCAACTATAAATAGAGGCTTTTTCAGCCGAAAACCCTAGTAAAGACCCGGTGAAAAATCGACCTCAAGGCTCTTTGACTCCGAGATTAAGTTTCAGCAACTTCATATTTGGTATTTCTATGTTTTAGAATTTATTTTCATTTAGCTAGATAGTTAGAATTCATTAGCTAGTATCTTTGGGATTGACAACCACTGGTACTAGGCTTTAGTTTATGTTTTTGAATCATTTGGTTACTGTTTGTACTCGTGGATCTGAGTTTGGTTTATGATAATCATTCGGTTACAAGTAATTGTTGTTTTTCGGTGTTTTATGCTTGATATTGGATTGTGCTTGTTTGTTTGGTGTTTAGATGTTTGTATGACCTTGTTTGGACTAAATTCCTTTGCTGATTTCAGTATCCAACTAGGGTTAGACTTTGGGTTTGAACTTTAGCCAGTGACTGTTCGGTTGGACCTTAGTTATTGGTTTAGTTTATGGCTTGGTTATGTTTGATTGTTTTCCTTTGTTTGCTTCTGAATTAGAGATGTACTTTTCTGATTTCAGTAAGTAACTAGGTTTGTTTGGAAGTTTAGATTAAGTTTTTGTATGGGTGGAATTGTTTCAGTTCATGTTTTCTGGGTTTAGTAGTCAAAAGCTTAGAAACTAGGTCCTCTGACTATAGTGTGACACTATAGTTGGTAATCTATCACCTGACTTGACCACGTAACTCCTGCGGATCAACCCTGACTACCACTGTGCTAGTGTGTGTGTTAGGTTATTTTCTTATTTTTTACCGCACGACAACCTAGGCGTGTCAAATTTTGGCGCCGTTGCCGGGGAGTTGTGAGCTTAAGATTAGGTGATTTGTAGGAACTTTAGTTTCTGAATTTTTTGTGAGTTTCATTTGGTTAGTATTTTTGATTTTTGATTTTTCGGGCATGTTGCACTAGTGCATGCGTACCCACAGGGGTTAGCAAGTATCCCCTTTGCGTTTTGATCCTGAGATTGAGCGAACTGTGCGCAAAATCCATGCATGTAGGCGTTCCAATATCATGAGTTTTAGTAATATTAGCAGTAGTCCAGAGCATTTTGCCCAGGAACCCTCGGGTGAGGCAACGGGGATGTCGTTTATTCCCCCGGTTTCGGAGTTTCAATTCGGGAGCACGAGTGCTTCTGGTGGTGCAGTCTCAGCCCCTGTACCTATACCATCATGCACTCCACCATCGATTCCACCATTTCCACCAGTATCACAACCACAATCCACAAACCCATTTACCTCTGCCATGTCTTGGGGAGCGCCGATCCGTGATGGCACCCCAGTCTCTAGACAGCAGACACCTACTTCACAACCATTTTTACAACCACAACCAGTATTTTTCAAACCTCAAACCACACAACCGCAACAATACCAGCAACCTCCTCAGCAACAGTACCAGTATCAAGAGGCAGAGGAGAGATATGATGAGGAAGAAGAAGGATGGGTTCCACAAGCACCTCAGCAACCATGGAACCGAGGTCGGGGACCTCCTAGAAGAACACAGCAGCATCAACAACCACCAGGTCAGCAGGGGTATAACGATCATCACTTCTACGGTAATCCTGCTAAACCTTTATATTTCGCACAACCAAGGAGGCAATCGGTTGCATCACATTTCCAGCCATGGGAATATGATGAGTCGTCGCCAATTTATATTCCTGACAATATTGAATCTCAAGTAGACATAAGGCCTCAATTGTTTGGAATATTACCGGAGTTTAGGGGGTACAAAGAGGATGACCCATACAATCATTTATATGAATTTATAGCGATTGCCAATGCTAATACCCCTAGAAACACTAATAAGAACATCTTTAGGCTTAGGTTATTCCCATTCACTATTGAAGACAAAGCCAAATACTGGTTTACATCTTTACCATCAAATAGCATCACCATGTGGGACCAACTCAAGGCCAAGTTCCTACAAGAATTCTATTCGGCAAGCAAGACGACGGAGATTAGGAGGGTTATTCAGGACTTCCAGCAAAAACTAGGAGAAGCTTTCCATGAAGCATTTGTTCGGTTAAAGGAGTTATTACGATCCTGCCCGCACCATGAGGTTCCCAAATGGCAGTTAGTGAAATTGTTCTTTAAAGGAGTCAGCGAAACACATCTAGCAATGATAAATGCCTCGTCAAGTGGGACGTTTATGTGGCAAGACCCAGAAGAGGCTTGGCAGTTCTTGGAACAATTAAGCAATGACTCCAAAGCAAAAATTTTTACGAGAAAAACTGTAGGCACAGCGGCAGTAGTGGGAGCTGATGCTGATTGGAAGAAAGAGGTAAAAAAAAGAAATAAGAGAATTAAATAAGAAGTTTGACAGGCTTATGTCGACACTGCAGAATGGACCTCAGGGTCAACCACAAGGAGGTCATGGAGGACCGAAAACTCAGGAGGCAAACCAAGTTTATGGCCAGGGTCAAGGTCAGTACATCAATGGACGACCCTACAGACCATATAATCAAGGGCAGCAGCAGAACTTCAATAACCAGAGGCAGAATAACTACCAAGGTCAACCATCTAATCAACCTAAGTTATACCAGCCCGCAAGCAATAATGGAAATGCGAGTGGAAGTGGTAGCAACAATAATAATAGGGGGCCCAACGCTGTTGTCCACAATGCCCTAGGAACTCAAGAAGATTTGGTTGCAAAAATGTATGAAATGTTCAGCGCTACTCAGCAGTAGTCCCAAGCTAATACAAAAGCTATCGCGAACATGGAAAGGAAAATTGGACAAATGGCCGAGGATCAGCGAAAAAGGGATAACGGAAAGCTGCCAAGTGCTACGGATGTTAATCCAACCCATAATCAGCGAGCTGGAAAGGAGCACGTTAATAATGTCGAGGCTGAATGGATAAAGGTCACTTTGAAGAACTTATTAGATTCAGGAAGTGAGGCAGAGCTTGAGAAAAAAGAAGAAGTCCAGGAGAAAGTGGAGAAAGAATAAATTAAGGAAGGAATGGAAGAAGAGGAAATTCCTGTTGAGGAGGGAACTCAACTAAAAAGAGACAAGGAGGTCCAGAAAGAAAAACAGTCAGTGATAGCAGGAATCAAGCAAAGAAAGAAAGATAAGAAAGGGAAGAAAAAACAGGAAGCGCCCAAACCAATTGGGCCATTGATGAACCAACCTCTGTGGGATGAACTTAAGGACGCTCCTGAAGATACAAGAATTCTTCAGGAGATGTGCGAGTGAAATGGAAAAAGTAAGATTCCCATACTGAACACTGTTAGATTGACAATTAAGGCAAGCGAGGCACTGTTGGGAACACTGCCCAAAAAAGAGAAGGATCCTGCATCACCATTGATCACTACTACTGTAGGAGATGTGGTCATTCGGAACACTTTGCTGGACTTGGGAGCAAGTGTAAATGTGCTGCCGGGGTACTTGTATGATAAGTACAAGAATAAGGAACTAGAGCCAACAAAGATCGTACTGCAGCTGGCTGACCAGTCAACAAAGGTATCCCGAGGAAAGCTGACCAACGTCATAGTCAATGTTGGAGGCTTCTTTTATCCTGTAGATTTCCTAGTCATGGAGTATGAAAGTTTGGAGGACGCGCATGTGCTCATTTTAGGACGCCCATTTCTAGCTACGGCTGGCGCTGTGATTGACTGCAAGACGGGGGATGTGGACATCTCCTTTGGGACGCGAAAAAGAAGGCTGAATATGTTTGGAAGCCCTGTATCTTTACCTCCAGGAAACGATGACAAGCAAACAGATATAAGCATGCTAATGGAGCCTGGGATTAGGAACAAAGGAAAAATATGGACGCGAACAGGAGGAAAGGAGGAGATTTTAAGGGAAACAAAGGATCACCCGTTGGCCACTATTGATAAGGAGCAGTTGCTGGATATGATGGAGATGCTAGAGGCAAGACACCAGCAGTATGAGAAAGAATCAAGAGAGAGAGAAGCAAAAGTCTTCAAGCTTCTGGAATCGTAGCAACAATGGATTAGTGGAGTGAATGAGAGGATGACTCAACTCACATCCTTAATGTCAATGATGGCCCATAATTTCATACCAGGATTCAAGGAGATGTCATCCGGAGTTCAAGAAGAAGAAGAATAGGAGTAGGAGTACCACGTCCGGCTGAAGACGTTAAACTTAGCGCTTGTCGGGTGGAAACCCGATCGTCATTTGTATATTTGCATTTTTTTAATAGTAATTCATCATATCCATTCGATCACGGTGAGAAAAAGGCAAGTGTGGGGTCATTTTGGTCATTTTACAATACCGCGACGCGGGATCTTAGGATCCGCGTCGCGCGTATTGAGTTTTCACAATTATAATTAAAATCAGATTTTTATACGCGATGCGGATAGAAGCTTCCCGCGCCGCGGCCTTATCTTAATTTGAAATTAAAGATAATCACTAAAACAGAGTTTGAAAGCCATTCAAATTTTCCCACACTTGTATATAATCAATCTGCTAAATTCGTCATTCTTTTTTACCGTGGTAAAATCTCCTCAATCAATCAATTCATCTGCATCGTCTTCTCTTCACATCAAATCAAGCATTATGTCGTCATCTGGTAATTCTGAAACACTTGACTGGAACTCCTTAGCTACAGGAGTTGGCAGAACACCGGCTTATAGCTTCTACAATCGCCGATCAATGCAGCAACACAAGAGGATCCTTCCCGCCCGGCCGGTCAACTAGGAGTTGACCAAGGAATCAGGGATCATGGATCATTTGCAAGATTGGTTAGTCCAAGGGGGCTACGAGAATGGCGAACTTATCTATACATGTCGGGCCATTGAAAACGTGGTTCACATGGACGAACCTATTTATCGAGAGGTGTTTTTGCAATTTCTTGCAAGCTACCACTTTGATAATCAGCCACTGGGGATGGATACAGAAGAAATGGTTCAGTTTCGGTTGGGTAATCACAACCAGAGCTGCAGTCTACGGGAATTTGGTTATCGAATCGGGCTGTATACATAGGAAGAGTCAGAAGCACCGGGGTTCGACACATTCCACAAACGTGCTAATTATGATGCCGATGACTCCTTCTCACCTGCTGACTATTGGAGTGCCATATCATCCACACGGTATCACGAGAATACCGTACGCGAAGGGCTGATGCATCTACCGGCGTATCGAATGTTGCATCAGTTGATATCGTCTATGATCTGGCCTCGTGCGGACGAGGAGCGGGTCCTACCACGTGAGCTACATCTCATGTGGTGTTTGACACGGATGCTCCAGACGTGCAACATTCCGTATTTCGTGGCTGATTACTTCAAACAGATCACAGACGCACCATTGAAGCAAATCGCTCTCGGTGGCGGACACTATGTAATGAGGCTGGCTCAATCCTACGGGTTGCTATCCGAGCACACCACCCGTGGATTAACAATCGTTCAGTCAGTCCTCTTCAGTCCGCCAACCACCATCTCCCGATATGTGATTTATGTTGACGATGGGATCACAGCAACTGAGCGATCACCATTTCCGGTATTGAGGACCGAGCCATCGACTTCCAAAAAGCGTCCGCGGGTGACTGTCAGTTTACCCCGAGGAATCTCCCCAGCCACCATGGAGTCAAGATATTTGGCTGATGAAGTAAAGGCGGTTCAAAAAGCATTGAAGACCCACGGATGGGAACACCAGGTTCAGGCGATGGTGATGCATGAAGTTGATAAGCGTATTAAAAATACACATGCCCAACTTCTCTGGTTGTCAGACTGCGTTATCAACTTCATCAAAGGTTCACCAAATCCCATTCCGCGACTCCAGCTACCAAACCTTGCGGAGGAAGAAGAAGAGCCCATGGAGGAGGATCCAGATGAAGAGGAAGGTGATTATGATGATACAGCTCATAATTAAAAGGGGATTGATGTAATGATTTTTGACTTTTTTTAGTACATTTGTTTGCATTTTTGTTTCTTAGGTTAGGAATGGTTTAAAGAATAGTCAATAGATTCTAGGGGATTTGTTTAGGAAAATAAGCCTCTTAAAGGCATTAGGCAGTAATAAAGAATGGTTGTTTTTTGTGTTGAATCGTTTATTGTGAGGTTTGAAATTGAAGCAATCTGCTGAAATTACCGTGCCGCAGCACCCTTATAGGACGCGACGTGGTCTTTTCCCATTTGGCGTTGGTTTCAACTCTCGTAATTACCGCGACGCGCGTCTTTCAATCACGATCCGCGGTCATCCGCAACACATACATTTCACTTCTATCTTTTCCTTGTTTATATTTTATTTGTTATTTTTGCATTTAATGTTTTGTGAGTCATGCATGTTATACCAAATGGGAGAAGTTGTCTCAGACAAGTGTGGGGTCACCGTGCCCCCTCCACTTGTTTTGACTACCGGTGTGTTCAATGTTGCGCTACAACTCCAGAATGCAAGATCAAGGACCTTTTTGTTCGTAATTTGTACCTGTGATACCGAGTACCAACCAAGCGATCTACCATCCAAAGGGGTAACTCTTTCTCCCTTGTTCTAAATAATTTTTGTACAACGGGGACGTTGTACGATTTGAAGTGTGGGGTGTGGACGGTCGAAAGAGTAGTTTTTTTGAAATTTTTGCGGGATAAGACTGATTTTCAAATTTTTAGCAACTTTTTCAAAATTTTTAATAAATTGTAAGTTTGAAATGAATGGTTTGTGATTGTTTATAGCACTAGTATTTTTCGAGAGATACTATGTAGTTGTTACCATGCTATTAGTTTAGTCAAACAAGTCGAGTTTTAGGAGTTAGACGATTAGAGTGTTTTAGGATTGGAATTTAGGAAGGAAATGTCAATCTGTGGCCTTTGTTGCTCGAGCCGGTAGGTCCGAAAAGGGTGGCCTCGAAGAGGCACTTATGCACCTTACCACCTAAAATCGTCTGGTTTGGGATGGTATTTTCGAAAGCTCGTTACACAGACAACATCGAAAGTCATGGACAATTCCTTAATTGCCTTTAGAATCTGAATGAGTAAGTACACTTCATTGTGAACAGAAAATTTGTAATCAAGGGTTCTCTAGAAAGCCATGAATTCCAAAGAACATTCTAATTAGGTTTTCATGAACTATTTCACTCTAACTCATAGGGCAATAAGCTTTGAAACTGAACACAGCCAAAAATTGTTTGAGTCTTAGTTAAAATTTATTAAAAAAACTCTCTTGCTTGGGGACAAGCAAGGCACAAGTGTGGGGTGTTTGACAACGCCTAGTAATATCACATATTTTAGTCGTTGTTGAGCCCTATTCTTAGTGAAATTATATCATATATATCGTGGTATTCTCACTTTTTGTGCCAGTACTTGTTTGGAAGAAAATAATGAAAAAAGGGACCAAAAGCGTGCAAATTGGAGGAAGTTTGAGAAGAAGGCAAAATCAAAAAAATATGTACGCACGCCGTGGAAATCATGAAGGTGCGACGCGTATCTAAGGCGGTGGAACAGATTCAAATGCCGATAAAACGGGAAAAGATTAGTACGCATGCCACGGAAACCATAAACGCGCGGCGCGGCTGCGGGAATTTTGCAACTATAAATAGAGGCTTTTTCATCCGAAAACCCTAGCAAAGACCTGGTGAAAAATCGACCTCAAGGCTCTTTGACTTCGAGATTAAGTTTCAGCAACTTCATATTTGGTATTTCTATGTTTTAGAATTTATTTTCATTTAGCTAGATAGTTAGAATTCATTAGCTAGTATCTTTGGGAGTGACAACCACTGATACTAGGCTTTAGTTTTGGTTTTTGAATCATTTGGTTACTGTTTGTACTCGTGGATCTGAGTTTGGTTTATGATAATCTTTCGGTTACAAGTAATTGTTGTTTTTTGGTGTTTTATGCTTGATATTGGATTGTGCTTGTTTGTTTGGTGTTTGGATGTATGTATGACCTTGTTTGGATTGAATTCCTTTGCTGATTTCAGTAGCCAACTAGGGTTAGACTTTGGGTTTGAACTTTAGCCAGTGTCTGTTCGGTTGGACCTAGTTATTGGTTTAGTTTATGCCTTGGTTATGTTTGATTGTTTGCCTTTGTTTGCTTCTGAAGTAGAGATGTACTTCTGATTTCTGTAAGTAACTAGGTTTGTTTGGAAGTTTATTTTAAGTTTATGTTTGGGTGGACTTGTTTCAGTTCATGTTTTCTGGGTTTAGTAGTCAAAATCTTAGAAACTAGGTCCTCTGACTATAGCGTGACACTATAGTTGGTAATCTGTCACCTGACTTGACCACGTAACTCCTGCGGATCGACCCTGACTACCACTGTGCTAGTGTGTGTGTTAGCTTATTTTCTTATGTTTGACAGCACAACGACCTATACATGTCTATCGTCTGGACCGGTTCCTTGATGTTTCAAACTGGGAATCCACAAGGTGGGACACAGTCACGGAAAGATTGGAAAATGCTCCGAAGCCGAACAGTTTGGAAACTCGGGAATATCCTAAAACTCAGAACCCCTGATCCTTAATTTCTTGATACATGATGTGTTTCACACATTTGCTCTGTAAGCATGGACTCTGTAGGATGTGGGATGTTGTTGCATAGGAACATATTCAGATTGGATCTGAAGCTCATGCAGTTTTAGAGTTTAGTTAGATATTGAAATCATGTTATTCGCTTATTAGATGCGTATGACATTGTCTATCATATAATACATTGTTCAAGGATTTTATTTTATTAAAATTGTCAATTTTCTTTTAACACATGTTGTTTGAAATATCCTTGAAATGTTGTATGATTGTGTTGAATGCATGATTAGTAATAACTTGAATATTGATACATCCAAAGTGTTTGGATTTAGGAATTGTGTCCCTTATGATTGTTAAGATAAATGTTGTAAGAATCAATTCAACCAAAGGTCCAGTTGGAGAGGACTTTGGAATCGTTTGACTTAGAGTCTCATGATGAATTGAGTTCTTAATGTGCCAATAAATGAATCACCCAAAGATCCAGTTGGACAGGACTTTAGAATCATTTGACTTAGAGTCAGATGATGATTAAGTTCTTTATTAAGCGCATATGGAAAGAAATGAATCACCCAAAGATCCACAGGATAGGATTTTGGAATCAGTTAACTTAGAGTCAACTGAAGATTGCAAGTCTTGAACAGAATTAACAAAGTCATAAGTTTACATAGATATGTAAAAGGCATTGAGATTAGGAGCAACGGACACATCAGTTGCTGTGTATTGCTCGAATCTTCAAACAAAACACAATTGTTTGTACTTCATGATATTTGTCATTCGATATGATGAATATGGCTTCGCTTATCAGAATAAGCGATTGAATTGAAACCTTGAACAGTTCAAGGACTTCAAAGGAAGTACAAGATCCACAGAACCCGAGTGGTAACATAAACTGAGAAAAATGTTTCACAGTTCATTCTCTTCCAAGAACATTAATAGCTATAATGTGTCTTAGGGAAGATGATGGAGCATTGGTCGAAACAGTTCGATCCTCGATGTATGAGATACATTGTCAATTAGTCTTCGATGAATTAAACATTAAACCAGTCAAACCATATAAACCATATTCCAACCGCATCCTAGACTAAGCAGGTCTTGAAGACATTGTCTGAAATGTAAAGCTGGGATTGTCCCACTTGCACATAGAGAGTCCAGGGTCTTGTAGTGTTCGTCTGAACATCATGACTAGCTTGAACCTGATTAGTAATGTCGTTTCACTGGCTATCCCGCTGTACCTATAAAAGAATAGCTCTTTTAGAAAGAACTCATGTTCTAAGGAAATAGTGGGAGTTGGGACAGTCCTGAATGAGTTCAGGATTAGCCAAGTGAAAGAACCTTTAGTCATCCTTAAAGCAGAAATCAGATTTCTGTTTCTAAACTGACATAATCTTCTCTTGACCAGTAGTATTGATCACCATCATAAGTAGTTATGATCGGGGTGACATACCGATTGGTGGTAAAACACTATAGTTGGTACGGATTTACAATCTGAATACTTGGAAGCATTGGTGAGCCAGGTTGCTGCCAATTAAGAGAACCTTAGGACGAGATACAGTCTATGTGACAGTTTGATTGATTTTACACCTGGTCTAAAAACCAGTGGGAGTAATTGAATCGTCAAAGGAAAGCAACATGGACAAAAACGTACCTTCAGAACATCTGGTTGAGTGAGACGATACTTAGAGTCAAGTAATTGATTCTGAGAGAAGCACTCTCAATAGAAGATGAAATCCGAGAGGATTCTGCATGGCACATTGTAAGTCATTAGTGGAGCGCGTGTGGATCACCGGCACACTAATAGGGACTCACAAAGAGTGTCCCAGTACAAAGGTATATAGGTCCGGGATTACCCCACGGGTATCTCGTAAGAAAGGATATTCAGATTCTCAAAATATTCCAAAGGATTGGATTTTGAGAATGTGCTGAATGACTTCCATTAAGATGTCAGAAAAAGTTTGGATTCACAGAAATGTGCCAAAAGTTATACATTTTGTGAATAGTCCATAACCGTGTCAAGGCCAGTAGGAGTGTCACTGCTATCTACTATCTCCATATGTGAGTTACATACTGTTTCTAGTGAACGTCTCTTTTTCATTACAAAGTGTAATGACTTGGTGTTAAGAGACGGATCGCTATGAAAGACCTAATAGAGATACGGCATACTCAGGTGGTTATAAATGTCTATGAGATAGATTGAAACTCTACCAAGATGATCTTGATGAGACTCAAGATGCATAGTTCAGGAAAGGAGTTTCCTATCGTTGCAAAGTGTGATGATTTGGCATGAGAGATATAAAGAAGGTGCAACATACTCACATAATCCATAAACATCTATCAGATAGATGTTGCAGTCAGTATAGTCCTAGCCATATTAAGCATGATCTTGATAAGAATCAAGATGCATGAGAAAATTCTTCGAAAGGAAATAGTTACTGAAAGTCGTGACACAGGGATTATAAATAATCCTATGACTCCAAAAGAGTTTGGAATAGGACTAGATCGAATCCAACAAGTTTCTTGGATCGATCAGAAGTGTCATGAATATGTTCTGATGACTTAATGCTTACAGCATAGTGAGTCAGTTTCTAGATATGACCTTGCTGGGAATACTTAATGGATTTTGTACATACGTGAGAAATCATTGGGGTGAATGTTAATAATAATCTGAAAGGAGTTTCAAATAAGTAAAAGGACTTAATGGTTAAATAGTTTTGTTGGCATTCCGATGGAGCACGTGTGGGTCACCGGCACATCGTAACGTCTCAAAATAGTCTTAAGGTACAGTCATGTGGACTAAAGATCCCGAGAACCATGGAAAGTCACAGTACACAGAATGGAGATGTAAGTTAGAATGATAGTATATGACCAAATCGAGACATCATCGATATGATGTCCGATTAGACAAAGTGTATCAATGTATGACATTTGGATACATAGAAAGTGTGAAAGGTCATGTAGAAATAGATACATAACATGAATTAAAAGTTTAATAGGAATCTAGAAACCGATAATAGTTTTATGAAGAATATGACTCGGTGATTACCTCGTGGAGACTTGGTAATAAGAAAGAGTAGCTACCAGTCAGATTTTAGGTTTCGTTTTTGCATGTCTCACTTCCCGAATAATTTGATTATTCAAAGGTCCACAGTCGCTCATACTTTTCGGGAGTAAGTATTAACGAAGACTGTCGTGAATTGGTTTGTAGATTGTCTAAGGAGTTAGACATTGCGGTAAGAGTGCTACAACGTTCACGAGTACTTAGAAATAGAGATTTGAGTATTGGATAAACCCGCGCTCAATAGATTGCTTCATGGATTACATCACGAGCAATATTGAGACGATAATATCTTATGATCTTGAAGCAGAGACATATGAGTTGAAATTTACGAGTCGGTCGTGCATTGATAATGCATAAATGCATCGGTAACTCGATGTTATAAAACGCATTGTTGTGTACGATTTTGATGAATAAAAGACACAAGCATATGAGTCGAAGCTTATTCGTTCCTTGACCCTGATGGGAAACAGATATCTGTAGGCCTCTCGATGATTTTGAAGTTGACTAAAGTGCTGGCCAGCCGGGACTAAATTGATGTGTTCAATTAGAAGTCCGAAAGTCATAAGCTGAATCGGAAATCGGGAAACAGAGTATCGGACAGAGATTGATCTCAATCCATGTCTCGTGTCAGAAAATATCTTGTTGGACGAAGGATCATATGATCACTTATCTATGGACAGAACTGACTTGGTCAGAGTTCAGGAACAGTTTCTAGGAAACTGATATTAATCAGAAGGTAAAAGGACAATTAAAGTCATAGACTTATCTAAGTGGGAGACTGTTGGATTAGGTCTCTAAGCCATGACTTATAATTGTATTTATCTTGTCAATAGAAGCAAAGTCAATTTGTGTTGCCCTCATAGCTGGAGGATTGATGTAGAGTCTAGTAGAGAGAAAGGTTGATTTATTAATTGTTTAATAAATCAATAGAAAAATAAATAAATGGTTTATTAATATATTTAAGTGTTAATATATTAATTAGAAACTATATTAATTAATTGAGATTTAAACTGGAATTAATTGGATTTAATTTAGTGATTAAATAAATTAATTAAAGGTGCAGGGACTGGTTTGTAATTATTCAATAGTTGAATAACTGGCAAGAGACAAACCAGGGACCAAAGTTGGCGCCACCTTGGAGGATTCCTCTAGGGTTGGCGAAAACCCTAAGGGGTTTAGAAAGGCTTGGTCCAAATGGTCAACAGGCTTGTCCATGAAGGAGGCTCCTCTAGGGTTTCAGCTGTAACCCTAGGAGGCTATAAAAGGAACCTCCTAGCCCCTGTTTTTCCATGCCTCCATCTCTTTGTGATTACTCTGCTGGAATCTCTTCTCCATTGCTTTGGGTGTGACACCATTTGAGGCAGAACACCTGTGCTGCTGGCTTCTGGATTAAAATCAAAGGTTGGTTTTTCTCATTTAATTCTCTAGAAATAATTGTTGGCATAAGGGTTTTAGTTTATTATCTTCATAGAAGAAAACATAGATCTTTCTAGGGTTGCATGTGAACCATAAGAATTATTTGTTCATTGATTGCTAGAAAACCCTTCAACCACCAGCAGATCAATTGATCAAGGAACAACAATAAGTACGACCGAATCAAAAAATATAAATTAAAATATAAAAATTTATAAGCGCGCCAAATCCTAGCTTTGCATAATTGAACTGGCAGCCGTCTAACATATACTGATTGATTAACTATACTTTGCTGGAATCAACAAAGAACAAAAATTTATGTAATATTTACTACTAATGTCACGAAGCTTACTTAAAGCGAACGACAATTTGGTTAAATGATTTAACCCGATTCCCGAGTGAGTATTCATTTCATTTTGTTTATTTCTTGTAAATTTATTTCTTAACTATAACTCTTTTTTATTTAAGTACTTCAAGTGCCAATCATATTTTTGTATGTTATATGATATTTCTTGATGACCTGTCCCTTCGTATTATTTGTTTGAAATACTGATATAAAGTAGGGGAAAATGAATCAAAGCTGTAAAGTCCCAATTTCAATGGATAGTAAATGAGGATAATTAACTATTCCAACATCATCCAAAATCAACTCTAATTTTTATTGTTTTCTAAACTACAATAAAAATATTAAAAGTAAAATGAAATCTTCGATTGAAGAGCTTTGGATTGTTAGGTCTTTGCAAAACTCCTATGTCTCATTCACAATCAATCCTTCTCATTGTCGTTTCCATTGCCACTTGCTTATATAGTTTCAAGAGTTGCGTACATATAAATCTAATTGGTTAAGCCTAGAGGCTTGTGCGTTGTGGTTTCATGCATATTGACGCTATTAGGTAAAACATTTCAACAATATTTTTGTTGTAGTTCTTTTCATTTTCCTTTACACGCCCTGGAGATATGCATTAGGGCGCTAAAATGTCAAGTCCAAAGAACAGGTCCATGCAACACAATTCTCTCCGTCAAGCACAACTAATATGGCACAGACAACATCAAAATGTAATCACAAATAACAACAATAACAAATTTTCATGTAAGCCACCAGAAATATTCATACAAAACTAACCTCAAAATTTATAAGCCTTGAGTGAAGCTTGATGTGCTAACTGCATCCCTTAATTACTTGGAAGAATACTGACAAGTTTCAAGAACTCCTAGATCTGTATTTCCCTTTTTTCTTTAACATGTTTTTAATTCTCCTCCCAATTCCATGTTGTGCTTTTATAATGCCCATAGTTTCAGCCATTATTGAATTCTTAATTTCATGGATTTAACCAGTCATTATGGGTGATGTTTATTCCAAATTCCATAACATCTCCCATTTATATTAATTTATGCTAGTTTCGCCTACCTATTTATGAAGAAAATAATTTATTTATACTATATATGTATTTGTATCTTTTAGTTATCACAACCCCCTACCGCCAACCCACCCACCCCACTTACCCCATCAACATTTCTTCCTCAAATTTGAACTAAATAAGTTAGCGTAGGTACTCGGTATTTATATTTTGTTCAGTTTACCATGTCTCATATAATCGTCTTATGATATTTCTTATGAACCTGTACCAATAGTATCTCAACATTACTTAATTTTCTCACCTTTTGATTTATAACTACGATTGGCTCTTTTGTAACTGTTCATTGATGTGGGTTTCTTGAAATGGCACTTCCATGGCCGCATCTGTCAAACACTTCCTTAGGTTGGGAACATGAACGTGCTATGAAGTCCTTGTATTTCTCTTGGTAGATCCAATCAATAAGCTACTTCTCCATCCCACTTGCTTAGTAGAATGCATTACACCCAACCTTTGTACTTTTAGCATGATATTATCCATAACCTAAAGTATCATTGGCTCCTACATTTATCTACATAACTTCTTTGTCGATCCCATGCAACCTTAATTTTATCCCATAATTGATGGGTTTTTAAGCAAACTATGAACAAAAATCACTTAAGTTCACATGCACCCTAAAGGATATATATTTTCATCTATTGAACTTATAACCATGAACAATATAAAAATCAAAATAAATTTCATAAGAAAACTCTTTTGATCCTTAGATCTCTTGGAAGCAAGCACCACAAGTGTAATGCCTCTAATGGCTCACACTCAAGAACTTGGCAAGGAAGAAAGCAAGAGAGAAGGGTTTGAGAACCCTATGAATTAGCATGAATATGAGGGTGCCAAGGGCCTCTATTTATAGCCTCTAGGTGATAAGCAATAAGGAGTATAACTGCCTTATTTAAGATCCTGATTTGATAAGGCTTTTATCAGATAAAGGGCTACGAAATCCACAAGGCTCCAAGCCTTGGATTTTGTCCAACCCATTAGCGCTTCCAGGTTGTCCATTGCTCAACTATTGAACAATTACAATTCAGCCCCTGCACTTTTAATTAATCCAATTAATCCCAAAATTAATTCTAATTAATTTCTGATCAATCATTAGTTAAATAATATGATTTCTAATTAATATATTATTCTCATAATATATTAATAAATCATATATTCCTCTGATTAATATATTATATCCATAATATATCAATCTTTCTCTCTATATGCAATCTTGTCCTCTGCCAGGTAATGAGGGCAACCCAAAAGGACTGTGCTCCTATCAATTCTAACATATGTATCAATTATAGTTATGGCTTAGGCACCTTAATCCAACAGTCTCCCACTTGGATAAGTCTATAACTATAATACATACAGTTTCTGAATTGATCAACAAATTATAGCTTCCAAGAGCTGCTGCCGAACTCTGATCCAGTCAGTCGTGTGTCCTAAGATAAGTGATAATATGACCCTTCGTTCTTTCAAGATATCATTCAGACTTGAGACATAGATTAGAATCAATCTCAGTCCGATACTATGTTTCCCGGTTCTATGATTTGTAATGACATAGGACTACTTAATCGAACACATCAATTAAGTCCTGGCTGGCCAGCACTGAGTCAACACCAAATCACCGAGGGGCTCATAGATATCACATTTCCCGTTAGGGCAAAAGGAACGAATAAACTTCGACTCACATGCTTGTGTCCTTTACTCATCAAATCGCGCACAACAATACGTTTTATAACATCAAGTTACCGATGCGTTTACGAAATATCAATGGGCAACCGACTTGCAAATTTCAACTCATATATCTAGGTTTCAAGATCATAAGGTTTTATCGTCTCAGAATTACTCGTGATGTAATCCATGAAGTAATTCTCTGAGCGCGGGTTGATCCAATACTCAAATCTCCATTTCTGAGTACTCATGAATGTTGCAGCAATACCATTGCTATGTCTAACTCCTTAGACAGTCTACAATCCAATTCATGACAATCTTAGTTCAATACATACTTCTGAAAGTATGAACAACTGTGGATGTTTTCAATAATCCAATTATTTGGGAAGTAAAACATGCAAAGCGAAACGGCAATCTGATAGGTAGCTACTCCTGCTAATTACCAAGTTTCCACAAGGCAATCACCATATCAGATTTATTACAATACTGTTATATGTGTTTCTAGATTTCTATTAAACTTTCAATTAAGATATTTATATGTCTTTTATACCCAAAATGACCTTTACTCTTTCTATGTATCCAAATACCATACATTGATACACATCATTGCAGACAATCCGACCGGATGCTATTCTGACGATTTCTTAATGTGTCATCTTGGTTCTCCTCTCCTGACACCATTTCTGAAATGGTGCTACTTCATGTGACTTCTCAAGGTTATCAAGATCTTTAGTCCAGTAGACTGCACCCTATGGTGTCAAGAAGATTTCAAGGCGATAACTGATGTGTCGGTGAACCACACGCACTCCATCATTATCCCAATTGAAACTTTCCTTTATAGCATGATTTCTCATGTTTGTGTTTAACTGTCCAGTTCAATATCCTAAGCCAGGTGGTGTCCTGAATCCAACTTGCTACGCTCCAAGCATTAAGTTATCAGGACCATTTCATGACACATGTGATCCATTCAATTTGTGGCAGCTTATTGAATCTGATCTTAGTTCTATTCTGTACCCTTTCAGAATCCATAATCCTTGTGTCATGATTTCTAGAAAATCCCTTTCTGCAGTCTCGTATCTTGAATCTTATCAAAATCATTCTTACACACTGGTAGGGTCAATACTGATGACTATATCTATCTGATAGATACTGGTAACCATTTGAGTACATTATCGAATCTCCTTCAGGTCTTTCATAGAAAATCATCTCTCATGTTGAGTTATTACATTTTGTAATGATAAGAGACATTTCCAAGAAGAGTATGTACCGACATACATTGAAAGTTAGATCTTAATGATACTCCCAATAGCTTTGACATAGTTCTGGAACTCTTTCTGACTATTCAAAAAACCCAAACCTTTTGGCATAGTTTGAGAATACAAAGTCCAAAAGTTCTGACATAATCACAGGACTCTTTCGGACTATTCACCAAATCCAAACTTTTGGCATATTTGAGAATCCGAAGATCCTTTTGTGCAAGGTACCCATCAGGCGAACCTCGGGGCCATGTACCTTTTGTATCAGCATGTTCTAAACCCTACTGGTTGTGTGTTGCACACAACCCTTGTTGTTTTCCATTTCAGAAAAGCGGTTCAGATCATCCGATTTTGCTAGCAATAGAAAAAATATCCTTTCGAATTTGTTTTAGTTTTGTTGAGAGTGTCTCTCTAAAAGTCAATCACATGACTTTGAGTATTGCATCACTCAACCATTCTTGTTTAGAATGTTGGTACACGTCTATCTATGTTCCTTTCTTTTAATGATTCAATTACTCCCACTGGCTCTTAGCCAGGTGAAAAATCTATCAAATCGTAACATTAATGGAATCTCGCTTTTAGCTTCTCTTATTTGGCAGCAACCAGGCTCACCAATGCTTCCAAGCAGCCGAATTACCAATCTGTACCAATCTCAGTGTTTTAGCACTAATCAGTATCTCACCTAGATCATAACACCTTATGACGGTGACTAATTCTATTAGTTTGTAAAGAGAAGGATATGTCAGGTTTAACAAGAATTTGATTCCTGGTCAAGTCTTAGTGATGACTAGAGGTTCTTTCACTTGGCTAATCCTTGAACTCTTTTAGGATTACTCCAGCTCCCACTGTTTCCATGGAATGTGAGCCCTTTCCAAAAAAAGTCAACATTCATAGGATCAGGCGGGATGGCCAATGAAATGACGTTACCGAACAGGTTCAGGCTAGTTATATGGTTCGGACGAATGCAACATGACCCGGGACCCTTTCTGTGTATAAGTAGGGGTGTACCCCACTTTACACTTTAGACGGTATATGCGCAACCTACTTAGTCTAATATGTGGTTTGAATATGGTTTTATGGACTGACTGGTTGAATGTCTAACTTATTGGAAACTTATTGGAAGTGTATCTAATACATCGAGGATCGAACCGTTTTGATCAATGCTCAATCTTCCCTAAGACACATTATAACCCTTTAATGTTCTTGGAAGAGTATGAACTGTGAAGCAATTTCACAGTTGTATTTCTCTCAGGTTTTTGTTGATCTTATACTTCCCTTTAAACCGTTGAACAGATCAAGGTTTCAATCACTTATTCTGATAAGTGACGTTACTAATATGTGTTTTACTTGATTCTGAGTAATTCACAATAATCATTGTGATCGTTACTCATAATCTCATATATCTTTAACATTCTCATGTAAATTTATGACTTTGTTAATTATTCAAGATATGAATTCATCATTTGACTCTAAGTCCATAGATTCCAAGATCCTGCCTATTGGATCCTTGGGTGATTCATTCCTTGCAATAATTCATTTTATTAAGAATTTACTTCATCATTTGACTCTAAGTCAAATGATTCCTAAGTCCTGCCCAACTGGACCTTTGGTTGAGGTAATTCTTATAAAATTTATTTTAACAATCATACAAACACAGTCAACAAATCCAATACACTTTGGATGCATCAACATTCAAGTTATCAATCTATGCATTCACATAACATTTCAAGGATAATTTAAACAATCATGTTTTAAAAAAAATAACTTTTATTAAATAAAAAAACATATCCTCCAACAATGCACTATGTGAAAAACAATATCATACTTTCTAATAACAATCTCAAAACATCTAACTAAACTCCAAAACTGCACGAGCCCGAGATCCAATCTGAACATGCTCCCATGCGACAATATCCTGCTGACAACGCCTAGTGATATTGCATATTTTAGTCTTTGTTGAGCCCTATTCTTAGTGAAATTATATCATATATATCGTGGTATTCTCACTTTTCGTGCCAGTACTTGTTTGGAAGAAAATAATGAAAACAGGGACCAAAAGCGTGCACATTGGAGAAAGTTTGGAAAAGAAGATAAAATCAGGAAAATACGTACGTGCACCGCGGATATCAAGAAGGCGTGACGCGGCTTTGAGGCGGTGGAACAAATTCAAATGCCGAGAAAATGGGAGAAGATTAGTAGGCGCGCCGCGGGAAACTTAAATGCGCGGCGCGGCTGCGGGAAAATTGCAACTATAAATAGAGCCATTTACAGCCGAAAACCCTAGCAAAGACCCGGTGGAAAAACAACCTGAAGGCTCTTTGACTCCGTGATTAAGCATCAGCAACCTCTTATTTGGTATTTCTTAGTTTTAGAATTTATTTTCATTTAGCTAGATAGTTAGCAATTGTTAGCTAGTATCTTTGGGAGTGACAACCACTGATATTAGGCTTTGGTTTATGTTTTTGAATCATTTGGTTACTGTTTGTACCTGTGGAATTCGTTTTGGTTAATGAAAATCATTTGGTTACAAGTAATCTTGGGTTTTCGGTGTTTTGATGATTGTTAGTGGTTTTGATTGTTTGGATTGTGATTGGATGTTTGTTTTGACCTTGTTGGACTGTTTTCCTTTGCTGATTTCAGTAGCCAATTAGGTTAGCCTTTTAGGTTTGAACTTTAGCCAGTGACTGTCCCATTGGATCTTAGTTATTGGTTTAGTTTATGCCTTGTTTTGGTTTATGTTTGGATTGTTGGATGCCTTTGTTTACTTCTGAATTAGAGATGCACTTCTTATTTCAGAAAGTAACTAGGTTTGGTTTGAAGCTTAGCTTGGTCTATGCTTATTTTGAGATTGTTCAGTTTGGGTTTTCTGAATTTTAGTAGCAAGGGTTTAGAAACTAAAGTCCTCCGACTATAGCGTGACACTATAGTGGGTAATCTGTCATCTGGTCTGACCACGTTGCTCCTGCGGATCGACCCTGACTACCACTGTGCTAGTGTGTGTGTTAGGTTTTTCTTATTTTTGACCGCACGACGACCTAGGTGTGTCACCTGCGTCCTACTGAGACCTTGCATACAAAGCAAATGTGACAATCACATCTTGTATCAAGGAATTAAGGATCAGGAATTTTTCAGTTTTAGATATACCTGAGCAGCCATACTGTTTGGATTTAGAGCGTTTTCCAGTTATCTTGTGACTGTATCCCACCCTGTGGATTCCTAACTTGAGACATCCCAGGACCCGTCTGGATGGATTCCTGATGCCTGTACGAACGGTTTGTACTCCTCAGTTAAAGATGCGAGCAATCCATTGACGCTTGCTTCTTGACTGAGAGGGTGACCAAGCTTGTACAGCTTTTCCAAGTATCCTTCAATTTTGAAAAAGTATGTACTAACACTTTGTCCCTTTCTTAGCCTGGTCTCACCAAGATTTTTGTAGATCCTAAGTTTTTCCTGCCTAACCGGTTCTTAGAACCTTTCCTTAACCAGTTGCATTCACTCAGATGGCCCCAGGAATTCAAAATCCCTGCGGATGACGGGGTCAATGGTTAATAGGATGAGGAGACGAACCTCTTCGTCCTTATTAATCAGGAAGTTATGGTGGTCAATCAACTCTTGAGTAACTCCATGCTTAGGTAGGGAGGGAAGTGGGAAGTCGATGATGTATTCCTTATCTATGTATCTCATAACCAATCTCCATTGGCGGATCCAATCTACGTAGTTCAGTCCAGTCAGTTTATTCATATTCAGTAAGAATTTCCTAAAGCTCTCAGGAATGGGTATAGGAGGAGGAGAGTTGACACTATCTTCAGACATCTTTTAAATCCAAATTATTAGGTTAACTTTTTTCCTTATTAATAATTACCCAATTAATATTAAATAAGGCTAGGACCCAAAATGCCCCAACTATGATGTGAAGAGGGATGTCGTAATCATAACATAATGGTCATTAAGGTAGATACACTAGTATCAATTTCAGTCTAATGAAATTCCTAGGTCTGTGAGATTCATTGACTGAGGTCAATGGCATGCTTAATCTTGGATTATGCTCTTCTGTTTGTGATTAGGATGCCGAGGATCACAAACAAGATGTGAAATAACCATGCAAGTTACTTGGTAACCTCAATGTCACTTGTCATCTCGATTGATGTGCCGGTTATCCACACAGCTCCACCAACAATGACAAGAAACACGAGATACCGATCACCACTTCTTTATGGGTTTCAGTTAGTGTGTCAGTTAACCACCCACACTCCACTAACGACCCAAAAAGTGTAATGTGTATCTTCATGGATTAGCATACTTTTCACATTTTCCTAAGTAGCTAGAGTTTGGATTTTAAGGTTCTAGTACTTTTGTCACTAATAGCATTATACTTTTAATGAGATTCGCTTTGTCCCATCAAACCCGTTCTGCTAACGATAGTCCACTGATCAAGGGAGCGGTGGGTGAGAGTGGACACCCATTCAACCGCCATTTTATAGGCAGTTTCCTTATACCCCCTTATAGACCAGCTTTCTAAATGAGGCATACTAGCTATTTGTCTGACTTAATCTTATACATATAGGTATTAACATTTAATAATTAATATGTATAAGGTGTATTTTAAACACTTAAAATATTTAGGTTTTGTCCTTTTAAATTTTCAAAATTTAAACTATTTAAATTAAATTTTAGAATTTAAACCTAAAGTGATTTAATGTATGTCTTTTAATTAACTGTTAATTAAATTAATTAATTTAAATCACATGAGGATTAACTAATTAAACAATTTAATTTAATCCTATTCTTGCCCACCAAGTTATCTAAAATAAGGGTCAAGAGTTTCCATTTATTAGATAATCACAATTACCAAAAATAAAGAAACCCTAAGGAGGCACCTTATTTTTGCCAACTAAGGGGTGGAGGCTAGGGTTTTCTCAAAAACCCTAGCATATGTCGATTCCTTGAGACCAAGGATTAAATCCAATTAAATCCTATTAACAGTTCAACTATTATAACAGTTCAACAGAAAATAGATCTAGCTCTGATACCACTGATGGGTTTTTAAGCAAACTATGAACAAAAATCACTTAAGTTCACATGCACCCTAAAGGATCTATGTTTCCATCTATTGAACCTATTAATATGAACAATATAACAATCAAAATAAATTTCATAAGAAAACTAATCTTTTGATCCTTAGATCTCTTGGAAGCAAGCATCATAAGTGTAATGCCTCTAATGGCTCACACCCAAGAACTTGGCAAGGAAGAAAGCAAGAGAGAAGGGTTTGAGAACCCTATGAATTGGCATGAATATGAGGGTTCTAGGGGCCTCTATTAATAGTCTCTAGTTGCTAAGCAATAAGGAGTATAACTGCCTTATCTAAGATCCTGATATGATAAGGCTTTTATCAGATAAAGGGATCTGCTTATCACTGCCATATAAACCACCAAGGGCTGCGAAATCCACAAGGCTCCAAGCCTTGGATTTCGTCCAACCCATTAGGGTTTCCAGGTTCTCCATTGGTCAACTATTGAACAATTACAATTCAGCCCCTGCACTTTTAATTAATCTAATTAATCCCAAAATTAATTCTAATTAATTTTTGATCAATCATTAATTAAATAATATGATTTCTAATTAATATATTATTCTCATAATATATTAATAAATCATTTATTCCTTTGATTAATATATATTATCTCCATAATATATCAATCTTTCTCTCTATATGCAATCTTGTCCTCTTCCAAGTAATGAGGGTAACCCAAAAGGACTATGTTGCCATCAATTCTAACATATGTATCAATTATAGTTATGGCTTAGACACCTTAATCCAACAATAATTAACTGGGTTTGCCGGTGGTTTGTTGAACATGCTCTAGTTCAACCATTTGTTTCTCCTCTAGCTTATTCAAACATAGTGTCTTCTACACTTTTAACAATGTAAAGCCTTATATAGAGAAACTTTTGTACATACTTGATAACTGTTATTATATGCAAATTTAAGTACTACTAGGTGAAATTCCCATGATCCTGCAAAATCGATAACACCATCATGTAGCATATCCTATAAGATCAGTATTGTCGTACACACTTTGCCTCTATCTTGTAAATGGTATTGTAAAGTTCGGATTTGGCATGAATGCGGAATAAGAACATTATAAACACTCAAGAACAATATGCAACATGTCGAATGATTCATATAAATATGAGATGATACAAAGATTAGGCTCCTAGGGTGTAAAAACCCGAGCACTATAAATACACTCAATCTCTCACATTGTGAGCTCTCCTTAATAATGAATAATAGAATGACTATATATAGGCAAGCTACACAATTAGGTCAAAACCCTAATACCTGCAAGTCATAATGGGCCTTCCAAGCCCGCAAGTTATCAGCCCATGGAAAGCTTTGTACCCTAGCAATCTCCCCCTCGAAGCTTGGAATGGATGACGTGGCTCTAAGTACCATATCGAGCAACTGGCGAATCTGAAACCGATAGTGACGCAATGTGTATGTAACGACCCAAAAGTATGTCCAAATGGAAAGTAAGAAGTAAAGAATAATTAATAAGTAATTATTCATAGTTTGAGCAAAGGGTATTTTGGTAATTTCCAATTACGATCATAAAATGAAAAGAATTATATTTTCATTAAGGATGAAGTATATGAACTATATTAGAGTTATAAGTATGAAGTGTGAATAATGAAAAGATAAAAGTGAGTGAAAAATGAAAAATGGCCAAAAAGGGCATTTTCGTCATTTTAAAATATCTAACCTCATGATGAGATTTTTATGTGTTAGAATGTTCTTAATGTGTAAAATAAGTCTAAAAGTGGGACAAAACTCTAAGACTTAAAACATCCAAGAAATAAAGAGAGTTTCATGTATAAAGTGAAAAATAGTAAAGTTGAGGGATCAAATGGTCATTATTTCAAAGTATGGAAGTATAAAAGCGGTAAATCTCCCATTTTTCCTTCATAAGTCACGTAAATAACTTCTGAGGAAGGAAACTCAGCCAAACTCTCGAATATCCTGGAGAAATTGAAACAATACTTGAAGAAACAAGCTTGGAATCGTGATTTCCAAGCATCCTAAGGTAAGATTTCATCATCTCTAGCTAGAAATTTCGTTTAGGGTTTCATGGTAGAATTTCATATGTTGGAGGAGGAGTAACTCCTATGATTCCAAGTAATTAGATTATGTTTCTAGTCACCTTATGATCACTATCCAACATATGGATGGTTCAAAATCATGGTTTGATGAAATTGATTCATATAAACCCTAGATATTGGGGGTTTTAGATCATGGTGTTAAACTGATGAAATTAAGTAGTTATAATTATGTTTATGGATGAAAGAAACCCTTAGAAGTGGTTTCCTAATGATTCCAAGCAATCAAGAAAAAGTAGGAACAAAATGACAATTGGAAGGGTGGAATGGAATTGGTGATTCCATGAATGGAACCCATAAGAATAGATAATTATGGTCATGTTTTGGTAATGAATGGAGTATGTTTTGGGTTGTAAAACTCCTAAATTAGTTTCCCCTTGATTATATAAATGTATATATAGAATTTAGAAAGAAATGGACTCTTGTATTAGGATTGATGTGCACATGAGCTTCCTTAGAGCTCTTGTGACATCCTATGGTCTTAACCATTAAGTCATGAACTAAATAAGTCTTAATGAGAATAAAAATATGTTCTTGACATGTTAGAAGGTCAATAGAACCTGTTGGTAAAGTTTGGTTAAGTTTGGGAACAAATGGAACCAAGAAATGAACTAAAACTGCAAAGAAAGAACAAAATTCGGGGGCTGGAAAAAATGGGTCTGTAGCTTAACACGACCCGTGTTAGGTTACACGACCCGTGTGGGGAACTTGGATCTGCAATCCGAGGGTCTGAAGGTCCTACACGACCCGTGTGAGTCCCACACGACCCGTGTGACCTGAATTCTTGAAATTCACTCCCATTATTGCCCTATTTGTGTAGTTTGATCCCCGAACTTCTAGTATAAGCATAATAATGTGTGAGAACATGAAAATAAGTATATTAGGACATAGGTTAAGTGGTCTTTATATGTATTGTTAAGACCTATCATGTATTAATAAGAATGTTAATGAACTCCTTAGGTAATTAAGGAGTAAAATTCATGGAATGGAAGGGACAAGGAAACGGAGTAACCCTAGTTAGACTTCTCTAACTAGCCAAGGTGAGTACATGTAGTTTTTATCTACTTTGAGATACATGGAAAATATTATGAAATATTTATGTATTTTTCTACATGAAGAAATGAATATGTGTTAATACTTATGTTATATTGATAAGTATTATATGGGATAATGATATGGGTGTTCTAATGAGAATACCATATTGTGAATAGTATATAAATGATAAGTAAGGTATAAGTAATGATATAAGAGTTTGTATGTGGCTTGTAGCCTTAAAATACATAGAAGTAATGATGATATGATAGAAAGAGTATATGTAAAGGTAAAAGAATGATATGAAAGGTAATAAGTTAAATGGGGATATAACTCTCCATAAATAATGAGTAATGAGATAAGGTATATGTGTTGTCATATAGCCTTAAAAGTAGTATGAATGATATAGATGAAAGAGTAAAACATTGGGGACTCAACTCCAATCACGAAGTGAGATGCGATGAATTGTTGTAATCGTGAACTTAACTTCTCGTAGTAATAGTATAGTGAAATAAAGTGATTATCTTGGTTGTGCAAATACATGCTAAGTAATTGGTATATAATGAAAGATATTGTAACGCCCCGGTTTTTCTCGGTACGTTATTTATTTTTAATTAATTAATTATGTGGTATTATATTAATTTATTTAATTAAGATATGATTAATTGAAAGATTGGGCTTATAATTATTGCCATCTTTTAATCATATAATTAAGTCCATGGGTTTTATAGCCAAACGCAATTAGAGCTTAAATGTTCTTCTAGCCCAAAGGCTTTAGGGTTTAGCCCATTGATCTAGTATATTAGGGCTCAAAACCCTAATTTCCTTCATTCCTTCCCTCTCCCTCACGGCTCTCTTTCTCTCCCTAACCCTCTCTATTCCCGGATTTGAGAACATAGCCACATTGTTTGGGCTATTCCCGGAGATTGAAAGGTCGGATTGACACGAAACGTTAACCGAAGGTTCCCAAGACATATATCCAGGTTCTGACCAGAGGAATTTTGATTTCAATGTCTAGATACTGAGTTATGAATTTCGCAACATAACCTAGGGTTTCTGTCAGATTTCGCTGGTGAGTCCCCCTTCTTGTAAAAATCATATCTCGAGTTCTAGAACTCAAATGGACCCCATATCAGTGCCCAAAGTTCACAAATCGAGTTGGGTAACTTTCTTAAAAGGCACCCTCGATAAAAAGGACTTTACCTATGGGCAACAACAGCTTCTCGGCTATTGGGTCTGATCCGGGTCTGTTGTGATATGTCATTTTGTTTTTATCATTACTAGGGTTTGGGAAATGATCCTGCGTGATTCCAAATTCCCACATGTACATTACATAGTTACTTTAATATCTGGAGAATATGGGTCGTTAATTCTTATTATAACTTGGTTAGAATGGACTCACACTCCAGGTCAATGGACAGTCACCAGCTTATGCTGATTCTGTGATTGACCACCTTGTGATTTTTATATCTAGAGCTTGCGAAACCCTTTTTAATCGATTCCAACTCTGAGACTTGTATGTTTGTGTCTAATGTTCCTCTGATTTTTTGTTGGGGCTAATTCCACCCACAAGTTGGGTAGAATTGGCCAACACCACCTGACTATCCGTCCAAAGACTGCAGTGACATGTCTTTTTGTAAAATTCATATCTCTTACATCCTTTGGAGTTATGAAGAGTTCCTTATGGTTCTGGAAACCTAAGCCATTGTAGTTTCTTGCAAAAATTATTGAAGCCTGTGTTTCTATTGTGAACTTTGGAGTAATTCAGTCCCGATCAGCAGGACTGTTTTAGAGACCTTGCTGTGATTACTCCTTTCTCATTTCTTAGTTTCAACTTCACTCTTCTAACCTTTAGTTCTATTTAGGTGAAGCCTTGAAGTTTGCACAAGCTTGGTAGCCTTATATTGACTCCTATCTGTTACTCACTCACTCAAGGTGAGTTCTCTCACACCGTTGTATTAGTATTTATGTTTGCTAGATAGCTCGTGTGTGATTGTTTAGATTTACTATTTAAAGCATGTTATATTGTTACTATAAATCGTACATGTGCACTGTATGTGATTGATTAATACTATGAGTGGTAGTTAGGTAAGATCACCAACGTTATACTCTTTATGAGGTGCGGGGATCGGGGCCAAAGGATACGGGATTTACCCGGTGCGGCTCAAACCTACAAGTCCTCCCTATTAGTATAAGCATTGATTTGTTCCTTGCTTATTAATGTAATTATAATTGGAAATGGATTTGGATTAGTAAATGTGAATATTGATATGATGTCTGTGTTTGAATTCACTAAGCTTTATGCTTACGGTTCCCCCTAACATTTTCAGATATTAAGATCAAAGAGGCTGAGGCGTGACTTGGAGCACCGAGATACCACTACTAGAAGAATTTCCATTTTGGGACATTATTATTATTATTTTGCTTCCGCACTTTATTAAGTTTATTTCGATATAATTTGGTTTTGTGATACTTATCTTTTGTAAAATCATAGTTTCTCTTATAAAGGTTGTTTTTAAAAGTTCAAATATTTTGCGAAAATTTTTGGGTGTTACAGATATGAAATTAATGTACGCATGCAAAGAATGAATGAAAGTTGGGTGAAATGTATTGACATGGAATACAATAGTTATTAGATTAATGTAATAAAGGTGAATTATGTAAATAGGAAGGATAGACTATCTTATGCAATTGAAATGTTATGAGTTACGAAAGTTGAGTCTGTTAGCTAAAGAAGAAAGTAAAAGTAATATATTACGACCCAGGATCTTACCCGCGAGAAGGGGGATCAATCAGAATCTTACCCGCTTGAAGGGGATTAACTAAGACTTTACCCGTATAAAGGGGGTCAGAAGACATTACTGGGATGTTATTTCCCTTTGCGAAGTAGTTGTCTTTAGCGCGTCCTTATGGTTGGATTTGTTGTATATCATGAAGGGAGATGAAACTAGCATGCCCTTATGGTTGGATTTGTTCTATATCATGAAGGGAGATGAAACTAGCACGCCCTTATGGTTAGTTGTTCTATATCATGAAGGGAGATAAAATTAGAACGCCCTTATGGATAGATATGTTCTATTCCATGAAGGAAGAGAAAACCGAGCACACCCTCATGGATGGATTAATTCCATTCCGAGGAAGGAAAAGAATACAAAGTTGCTTGTAAATAAACATGAATAGAAAGAAATTATGATTCAGAATTAGTTTAAGTTATTTATATATATGTGATGATATTCAGCTATACGAGTTGTGTTGTAAGTGTGGGGGTACACGTAATGGCATAAAAATCCTTAAAGGGATAAATATATTGATACTAAGTATACGCATATATAGTAAAGATATATGCATGTTTGAAGAAGTCATCTATATGACTTAATAGATCATGTATGATTTATCGGTATATATATTATATATGTAGAGGGTATGAGCATTAGTAATTAAAGAGTCATTATAAGGACTCAATAGGTAGGGGTTGTTTGTATAGCATATGTGGTAACGGTTGTGTATTCAACCAACAAGTAAGAAGTTAATAATGTGTGAGTTTTGGGACGACAAGAGTATGATGTATAATATATGTTCCAAGTAAAATAGGTTATTAGCAAAAGTAATGTTGTGGAGTTATATTCCACAAAGTGGTAAGTAAAGGAGGGACAAATTGAGAATAAGTAAAGGTGAATGTATTAATGAAATTTCACAAGTAAACAATATTCAAATGAGTATTTGTATAAATATAATACAAATCCAAATTCATGTAACTCACAAGACTTTATAGTCTTACGAATGTGTATTTTATGTTATGTATTCCAGGTATACAAGGATTAAAGAAGATGAAGTAAAATGATGTAATTATGGAATTGAATGTAATTGTATTCAATCAATATATTATGTGTAAGTCTTATTTCACTGCTATGGTTGGTGTTGGTATTCAGTTTGTGATTACCCAGATTTTTATTTCATGTGATATTGTAAAAAAATCATGGGTGTCACATTTGGTATCAGAGCCATAGTTTAAGTGAACTAGGATTGGATTATTCCACTTCTAGACTTAAACTGTGAAAGAGTAGAAAAGAATAAAAGTTGGATTGCTATGCTTTATAAGCATAGAATCATAAGTGATAATTATAATAATAAAGTTTCCATGGTTATAAAAAAAATTGATCATGGTAAGTGTTTGAAAGACCTTATGATAAGGTTAAGAAAAAGTATGAAGTGCTAAATTAAGCACTAGTATGAAGTAAGAAGTACAAGAAAGAAACTAACACGCAAGGTGTTAATAAATCAAGAAGTAAATGTACTATGTGTACAATATGATATAAGACATGTATTTATAAATTAATACATGTAAGTTAATGAATAATAAGATAATAATTTGATAAGAATGTATGGGAAATAGTAATCAACTATATGAAGTGATAACTTCATGATAAAAATAGTAAGAATAGAAATGAGGAAGTTTGACAGAATTTGTAAGTCAACTTCAACAGAAAAAAAAAACTGTACAAATCTACAAGGCAAAAAAAAATAAATTGTGCTATATATATACAAAGAAACCTACGGATGTCTAGTTTCTAAATCGAAAGGCAGTGAGTCGTTTCGATTTCCTTAGTGTAAGATATACTACTTTGCGTGCAGGGTATCCTGTTTCAGCAGATTCTGTCCCAATAAGGATTATGAGTATATGTGGTGATATAGAATATAAAAGAAAGAAATAAATTCATTCCTTACATATAGGAATGTATTAGAAATTATTAGAAATGATAAAGAATGGTTTAAAAGACTAAATGACTTAATGAAAGAAGAATATAAAAGTTAAGACATAAAAGAAAAGTTTATGAGAACTAAAGTCTAACAAAAAAAAGTAGTTCAATTAAAGATTGATTTTGGAAAGTTAATTTTTCCATAATAAGTAAAGATAAGAAGCGGTAAACTTCTAAGGAAAAGCATAAAAGTAAATTACCTGTATAAAATTTTACTTGAAAGAGAATGATAGTTTGGTGAGGATAAAGTTTAATGACAAGAAAAGAAAGAATAGTAAGATTATGGATTGACTTTTGAAAGAGTTAATTTTTCTATAGAAAGAAAAAGTGAGAAGTTAGTAGAAGTTCTACAAGAAAGGAATGCAGAAGTTTCGCAAAGTAAGAGATAACCTTGACAGTTTTATATAAAATACCGAAAGTATAAGAGAGATATAGTGTAAAACTTAATAAGAAGGTGAAATAGTAAGAGTATGTGAACGAAACGCAACATAATAGTTGTTAAAAGCAAGAAATATGAAGAGAAATGTAATATGAATAAGACTACTTTTGTAAGACAATACCAAGTTTTAGTAAGATGTCCGCTAAGGGACAAAAGTTATAAGAAAATGTAAAGTATGTTTTATAATTTTTGCTATTACACAAGCTATGTGTATTTATATTACTGAAAGTTTCATAAATAAATGTATGAAAAGTTTAAAATTTTCAAGTTTTAGGGAAGGTGTGAGAAAGATAGCAAAGTACGTTGCCATTATTGAAAGATATAAGAAAGAAAAATGTTATTATCTAAAGTAAATAAATGAGAAATGTTATGAAAAGCTTCATAGGAAGTAAAAAAATTTATAAAATGTTGAATAAAGTTTATGAAATTCTAGAGGAATAACCCTCTAAATTTAAGAATAAAGTGATTGAAGATTGTAATAAGAAGAATCATACGTTTGTAAAAGAAATGTTTATGTTATATAAAACTATTCTGTGTTTAAGTGATTCTGGGGAAAGGGGTAGGTATTGTAACGACCCAAAAGTATGTCCAAATGGAAAGTAAGAAGTAAAGGAATAATTAATAAGTAATTATTCATAGTTTGAGCAAAAGGGTATTTTGGTAATTTCCAATTACGATTATAAAATGAAAAGAATTATATTTTCATTAAGGATGAAGTATATGAACTATATTAGAGTTATAAGTATGAAGTGTGAATAATGAAAAGATAAAAATGAGTGAAAAATACAAAATGGCCAAAAAGGGCATTTTCGTCATTTTAAAATATCTAACCTCATGATGAGATTTTTATGTGTTAGAATGTTCTTAATGTGTAAAATAAGTCTAAAAGTGGGACAAAACTCTAAGACTTAAAAGTTCCAAGAAATAAAGAGAGTTTCGTGTATAAAGTGAAAAATAGTAAAGTTGAGGGATCAAATGGTCATTATTTCAACGTATGGAAGTATAAAAGCAGTAAATCTCCCATTTTTCCTTCATAAGTCATGTAAATAACTTCTGAGGAAGGAAACTCAGCCAAACTCTCGAATATCCTGGAGAAATTGAAGCAAGACTTGAAGAAACAAGCTTGGAATCGTGATTTCCAAGCATCCTAAGGTAAGATTTCATCATCTCTAGCTAGAAATTTCGTTTAGGGTTTCATGGTCGAATTTCATATGTTGGAGGAGGAGTAACTCCTGTGATTCCAAGTAATTAGATTATGTTTCTAGTCACCTTATGATCACTATCCAACATATGGATGGTTCAGAATCATGGTTTGATGAAATTGATTCATATGAACCCTAGATATTGGGGGTTTTAGACCATGGTGTTAAATTCATGAAATTAAGTAGTTATAATTATGTTTATGGATGAAAGAAACCCTTAGAAATGGTTTCCTAATGATTCCAAGCAATCAAGAAAAAGTAGGAACAAAATGATAATTGGAAGGGTGGAATGGAATTGGTGATTCCATGAATGGAACCCATAAGAATAGATAATTATGGTCATTTTTTAGTAATGAATGGAGTATGTTTTGGGTTGTAAAACTCCTAAATTAGTTTCCCCTTGATTATATAAATGTATATATAGAAGTTGGAAAGAAATGGACTCTTGTATTAGGATTGATGTGCACATGAGCTTCCTTAGAGCTCTTGTGACATCCTATGGTCTTAACCATTAAGTCATGAACTAAATAAGTCTTAATGAGAATAAAAATATGTTCTTGACATGTTAGAAGGTCAATAGAACCTATTGGTAAAGTTTGGTTAAGTTTGGGAACAAATGGAACCAAGAAATGAACTAAAACTGCAAAGAAAGAACAAAATTCGGGGGCTGGAAAAAATGGGTCTGCAATCCGAGGGTCTGAAGGTCCTACACGACCCGTGTGAGTCCCACACGACCCGTGTGACCTGAATTCTTGAAATTCACTCCCGTTATTGCCCTATTTGTGTAGTTTGATCCCCGAACTTCTAGTATAAGCATAATAATGTGTGAGAACATGAAAATAAGTATTTTAGGACATAGGTTAAGTGGTCTTTATATGTATTATTAAGACCTATCATGTATTAATAAGAATGTTAATGAACTCCTTAGGTAATTAAGGAGTAAAATTCATGGAATGGAAGGGACAAGGAAACGGAGTAACCCTAGTTAGACTTCTCTAACTAGCCAAGGTGAGTACATGTAGTTTTTATCTACTTTGAGATACATGGAAAATATTATGAAATATTTATGTATTTTTCTACATGAAGAAATGAATATGTGTTAATACTTATGTTATATTGATAAGTATTATATGGGATAATGATATGGGTGTTCTAATGAGAATACCATATTATGAATAGTATATGAATGATAAGTAAGGTATAAGTAATGATATAAGAGTTTGTATGTGGCTTGTAGCCTTAAAATACATAGAAGTAATGATGATATGATAGAAAGAGTATATGTAAAGGTAAAAGAATGATATGAAAGGTAATAAGTTAAATGGGGATATAACTCTCCATAAATAATGAGTAATGAGATAAGGTATATGTGTTGTCATATAGCCTTAAAAGTAGTATGAATGATATAGATGAAAGAGTAAAACATTGGGGACTCAACTCCAATCACGAAGTGAGATGCGATGAATTGTTGTAATCGGAAACTTAACTTCTCGTAGTAATAGTATAGTGAAATAAAGTGATTATCTTGGTTGTGCAAATACATGCTAAGTAATTGGTATATAATGAAAGATATGAAATTAATGTACGCATGCAAAGAATGAATGAAAGTTGGGTGAAATGTATTGACATGGAATACAATAGTTATTAGATTAAGGTGATAAAGGTGAATTGTGTAAATAGGAAGGATAGACTATCTTATGCAATTGAAATGCTATGAGTTACGAAAGTTGAGTCTGTTAGCTAAAGAAGAAAGTAAAAGTAATATATTACGACCCAGGATCTTACCGGCGAGAAGGGGGATCAATCAGAATCTTACCTGCTTGAAGGGGGATTAACTAGGACTTTACCCGTATGAAGGGGGGTCAGAAGACATTACTGGGATGTTATTTCCCTTTGTGAAGTAGTTGTCTTTAGTACGCCCTTATGGTTGGATTTGTTCTATATCTTGAAGGGAGATGAAACTAGCACGCCCTTATGGTTGGATTTGTTCTATATCATGAAGGGAGATGAAACTAGCACGCCCTTATGGTTAGTTGTTCTATATCATGAAGGGAGATAAAATTAGCACTCCCTTATGGATGAATATGTTCTATTCCATGAAGGGAGAGAAAACCGAGCACACCCTCATGGATGGATTAATTCCATTCCGAGGAGGGAAAAGAATACAGAGTTGCTTGTAAATAAACATGAATAGAAAGAAATTATGATTCAGAATTAGTTTAAGTTATTTATATATATGTGATGATATTCAGCTATACGAGTTGTGTTGTAAGTGTGGGGGTACACGTAATGGCATAAAAATCCTTAAAGGGATAAATATATTGATACTAAATATACGCATATATAGTAAAGATATATGCATGTTTGAAGAAGTCATCTATATGACTTAATAGATCATGTATGATTTATCGGTATATATATTATATATGTAGATGGTATGAGCATTAGTAATTAAAGAGTCATTATAAGGACTCAATAGGTAGGGGTTGTTTGTGTAGCATATGTGGTAACGGTTGTGTATTCAACCAGCAAGTAAGAAGTTAATAATGTGTGAGTTTTGGGACGACAAGAGTATGATGTATAATATATGTTCCAAGTAAAATAGATTATTAGCAAAAGTAATGTTGTGGAGTTATATTCCACAAAGCGGTAAGTAAAGGAGGGACAAATTGAGAATAAGTAAAGGTGAATGTATTAATGAAATTTCACAAGTAAACAATATTCAAATGAGTATTTGTATAAATATAATACAAATCCAAATTCATGTAACTCACATGACTTTATAGTCTTACGAATGTGTATTTTATGTTATGTATTACAGGTATACAAGGATTAAAGAAAATGAAGTAAAATGATGTAATTATGGAATTGAATGTAATTGTATTCAATCAATATATTATGTGTAAGTCTTATTTCACTGCTATGGTTGGTGTTGGTATTCAGTTTGTGATTACCCAGATTTTTATTTCATGTGATATTGTAAAAAAAAAAAAAAAAATCATGGGTGTCACAGTGTAGAAGCGAATCCTCGAATCTCAATGCATCAATAGACTCCAATCACGGCCCTGGATAGTGACGTGAAAATAACCGTGCATTAGAGGACCTCCAAACCTCAAACAACCAAAAGTAATCCCCAAGATAAGCATAAGCGCAAACCCGTTAAGAAATCCACTTCGGAATCGAAATCCGAATCGCCTCATAAACGTGAGAAATTTCCCCCTCTTCGTCACACCGGACTCTAAAAATGTAATCGTAAAGTAATCACCCAAAAGAATAATCACCAAAAAGCATCATGTAATAATCCAAAATCACCATTCTCAACCAAACTCGATCGAGGAAAAACCGAAGTCGAGTGCCAATAACGCATGAGTCTCGCATCAAATAATCGTCAAAGTGTATCGAGAGTAAAATATAATACCCAACGTCTATAAATCTCTCTCGTGTTCTGCTAAAAATCATATCTTTAGAAAATTACAACCTGACTCTCGAATAACCATCCTTAATTCTCCCCTTTTTTATGATCCGAACAATACCATAAAACATCGTGTGGCATGAGAATGTGCTCGAAACGGTATAAAAATGATAAACTCCCCTTGACATGTGGATAAACGATAATGACCGAATCAAATGGATCAAAGATGGAAAATGAAAAAGATAGAGCTCCGAGTTGGAAAAACGCAACGAGCATCTGTAATAAGATCTATATCCATCTCGATCAAGCACCATGTAACGCCCCAGATTTTCAAGTCAAATTTTTCTTTTTTGAAAACCAAATATGGATTTATAAATGAATATTTTACAAATAGAGAATTCAGCCATAGTATTGATTTTAGCAAAATACATATAGAAACTCATGTCCTTTATTCTTCACATAAATTATTTATAAAGTAGCGGAAGTCTTGGAAATAGTGGAATGCGGTGCGTCAGGTTGGAGCCTTCCCTCTGTCTCTGCCATTATCTGAAAATGTTAAATATCAATGGGGTAAGCACAAAGCTTAGTGAGTTCCTCAAAATACCATACGATCCATCACATAACATACAACACATAATAACCATTCATATGTCTGTGAGACTCGCGGGCTATCCCTGTTCCGCCTAAAGACTCACGGGCAGTTCCCGTTCTGTCTTATCGCTCGCAGGCTTTTCCCGTTCCGTCTAATGACTCGCAGGCTATTCCCGTTCCGCCTATTGGCTCGCGGGCTATCCCGTTCCGTCCACAAACAATCATTATCATAGCAATAATTCATACAATTATCATAACAGGTAAAATCACCTTAGTCTAACATATATTCCTTCCTACGCATGCAATATCACCTATAGTATAGTGAGAAGACTCACCTGATTATAGTTGACTATATTGTTTATCTTTCTCGGCTTTGTATTTCCTTCAACTTTAACTGTTAACATAATAAGAAATCTATCATTTCTTAATCCTTAACTATATTGTAGTCGCATCATTAAACCCTTCAGTAATTCCAATATGATACTCCATGATTTATCAAGTAAAGAACAGCCAGGTAGAAGATTAGATGGGGTGGCAGGATCCTTTCAGCATTTTAGCCTTTCGGAAAATCCAACAACCAGATCCCAAGTAATCGGCCTAGTCACCGTCCTCGTAAGTAAATCAATCGGTATTATTTTCGGAATTACGAATTGTTATAATAACGACATTTTAAGGTTTTTGTTTACTATTGTTAGAAATGAGTATAATATAACATATGTTATACTTATTAAATATTCTACTTCTTAACACAAAAACTATTTTACAATACCTAATTAAGCTATAGAAAAGTTTGTAGTTACCTTATGACCAGTCGTCGGAACCTATAACTTCTTTGCTAGGCTTTTAAGCTTCCTTCCGCTCACTTCTTACACTCTAGTGCTTAGAAACCTCTATATATTGGATTGAGATTTGTTGGTGTGGTTTATGAGATGTTTTGGGGGGTATTTATACTTGAATTCTTGAATAAAAAATGGCGTGACACTTTTGACAAAAGATTTTAATAATATAATTTTGTTGAAATTAAAGGCCTTCTAGAATCAGTCTGTTCAAGACTGATTTAGCCGATATTAAACCCATTAAATTCACGTTTTTATTTGATATTCAGAAAATTCATCTCAATACCTTTCCAGGGATGTATGGTATGTATTTATACGATTTTTCTATGATTTATTATGATTTTTTGAAAACAGACTATCTAATCTGTCAATTTCGAACTACTTAGTGAAGATTGCATTTTTAACCATATATAACTCCACTTTCAAGCTTACAACTATTTTTAAGAATTATACTAGACTCAATTTGTAAACTTTGTGCACTAGTTTGAGGTCCAAACAATGTTCCTATAATTAATTATGATTTTTCTAAAAACATCACAAAATGTTGATTTTCCTATGAAATCGTAACTAAAGTTTTTCTTAGTTTCTTTAACTACCAAAAATCATAGAATTCACAACAATTATAACTAAATGCAATAAATGGAATACAGGTCTTACACACCAATATATATCGAGCAGTGAAAAATGTACAATGGGCAACTTCGGCAATGAACAAAGACCCAAAATCTTCAATCCAAAGTCTCGTGGCGTACGTACCGAAGAGATAAAAGAGAAGTTCCAAAAATATTCTTCAAGTTGGCAGCTTCGGTAATAATCACCAAAATCCAAGGCTACTGTAGCCATAACACATCATCGCTCTGCTTTGATAAAATTAAGATCTAAATACAGCAATTGCACTATAAAACGCAAGATGGATCCGAATTGTTGTGATGCATGAATCAAATTAATTCTGAACCATGTATCTAATCATCAGTAATTAAGGAATGGCTTTGCTAGCCCATCAGAAAGTGTCAGGCCCACCATTATAATTGTGGATCCAGGCTTCGGTGGTGAAGCCCAAAGATATATAACTGGCCCAACAGTGAAAATGAATTAGGCCCATCTTCGGTTATAGAAATCAGCGTTAAGTCCGAATTATTTGCTCCTCACTCTTCCCCAAACGAGTCGTATGAAATCGCCTTCTCCTATTCATCTCCTTCATCGGTAAAATCAGCAGATCACCTGAAGGTCACCACACCTTCGCCTACTCCATCGAATTCACCAATCACAAACACATTCAGAATGATTCTCAATCGGAGTGAAGATCAAACACCGTTTTCGTCAAAAAATTTACGGTCAAGATTAAGAACACGACGAACATTCATCTCCATCCCAGAAATTCATTGACATCAAATAACAACAGCAAATCATAAATCTCGTTCACAGATAGATTACCGATTCTAGACATATAACCTAATCATAACCGCGTGACGAGAACCATCTGTAAAACGTGTGCGTATTTGATTTTCACCATCGATTTTCTTCATATTTTCATCCCAATCAAATGTTCCAGAAACTCATGATTCAAACATCAATTGAATCCAAAATTAAAACAGATTCGCATCATCAATCCCGCAATGATTTCCTTATCAAATAACACAACTGATCGACACCCAACGATTAAATCTGATGAACTTTTAAGAACCGATTGATTGAAGTTGAAAATACGACCCTATCACATTCGATTGAGAAATAGGGACCAAAACTAAAATCGATCTAAGATTGGATGATTAGCCAGATAAAAATATGATGAGTCGGAAGATTGTCAAGAACGGAAATCGTGAAGCAGAACATATCAGTAGATAACGAGTTGGATCAATGAACTGCAATCAGATCTAGAAATTGCAGATCAGGGCATGAACAATGCATTCCGTATGTGATAAAAAAACATGAACAAGATCCATTAAGAAACTCACCAACTATAATATGATCTTGAATGAATACGAATAAAAATCACCAAATCGAGATCGTGCCTTGAAATAATCGCTTGAATCTTCAAGGTATGACTCTGATACCAATTGTAAAGTTCGGATTTGGCATGAACGCGGAATAAGAACATTATAAACACTCAAGAACAATATGCAACATGTCAATTGCTTCATATAAATGTGAGATGATACAAAGATTAGGCTCTTAGGGTGTAAAAACTCGAGCACTATAAATACGCTCAATCTCTCACATTGTGAGTTCTTCCTAATAATGAATAATACAATGACTATGTAGGCAAGCTATACAACTAGGTCAAAACCCTAATACCTGCAAGTCATAATGGGCCTTCCAAGCCCGCAAGTCATCAGTCCATGGAAAGCTTTGTACCCTAACAGGTATGTTGCGCTCACCTTTACTTTAGAACCCATTTCTCATTTTACACCCTTACAAGAATGATCATATACAACAATTGTCTTGATGGAAACCAATAGCCAATGGAACGTCGTGTAGTATAACTATATCATAAATGTACAACTTAGCCAATCTTTATAACAATTATGTCTCTCTAATCGTAAAGAAATCTACGACTTGGTTCACCTATCCATGATCACCCAAAAAAATCAAAACCTCTCGACATCCTTGGTAACTTGGTCACAAAATCCATTGTGATGTGATCCAACTTTGACATTGGACTGTCCATCAATTGTAGTTGACATTAAGGTCTTTGATTTTCATCCTTTACCTTTAGACATGTTAAACATTTTTATGCAAAGTAGCATATATATGTCTTCATCCTTGGCCATCAGTGCGATCGCCATAAGTGTTGGTAAATTTTGATTTTTCTTGGATGGATAAAGTATTTCCACATGTGTACTTGTTTAAGAAGTGAATTTTGTACATGTCATATCCGTGGCACCCACACTCTATCTTGGAAACATTTTAGCACACATTATTAGCCATTTCCAATAATTGAATTATGCCCATTATTCTCTCACTTTTCTACTTCTCTTCCCTCGAGGTTTTTCCTTGACTCTACTTTATATCATCCGATAAACTGGTGATTAAATCAATTATCATCAGTCAAAACTTACTTGGTTCCATCCTTTCCTTACGACTTAGTGCATCTGCTACAACATTCTCTATTTTTAGGTGATAGAATATATGATAGTCGTAATCCCTTAACAACTCCATACATCGTTGTAGCCTCATGTTCAAATCTTTCAGGTCAAACAAATATTGAGACTCTTATAATCAATAAAAATCTGACAAATTGGTCTATAGAGATAGTCTTTGTAGATCTTTAGTGTGAAAACCATAACGACTAATTCTAATTATGTGTCGGATATTTACGCTCAAGTAGTGTTAACTGTTCTGAGTCATAAGTAGTTACCATACCATGTCACATTAAAACACATCTGAAGCCTAACTTGAATGTGTCACTGTACACAAAAGTTAGAACTTCCTTCTGGTAACGACCATGGTACACTGCTAAGCTTGAAGTGTAATGAGTTGTTGATACTATAATATTCCATGAATTACTACAAACATATGTTGTTAAGACATTAAAATGTTTATTTGTCGATGATTTGATGGGAACATAAGCTTTGATGATGACATGAGACTTGAATCAAGCATATGACGTTTAATAAGCTCTATGTTGTGTAAAAATGCTCATAAATCATCAAAGATGTAACACAACTTGTTACTAAAATATGATTATAAATGGTTTTTAAGATGTTAAGACGTTATTGTATCGATATAAGTCATGAAAGCTTAATATATTAAGCCTAGAAGTAGTTTGGACATGTGTAAGGGACTAGAAATGGAAGAAATCACAAATTAGGTATGTTCAGAGGTAACTCAATCGAGTCCCCTCCCTTTATTAGAGTGACTCAGTCGAGTGAATACTTATCAATGCCTTGGGACAATTTTGTAACTTTTTCCTATGATGTCCAAATCAACTCTAGTTTTCTCCTATGCTCTTTAAAGGTTATATGAATTATATAAATGGAATGAAAGTAAATTTTCAATAATAAGAACTTAATAAGTGACTTAATGGATTAAGAATAAGTTATAGCTTAGCTTTTGAACTTCCTTAGGTGACCAGTAGGTGCTCCAAGGTGTCTAGAAGTTGAAGGTGTTTGATTAAGGTGTCTAAGCCATAACTATAATTGATACATATTTTTGAATTGATGGCATCACAGTCCTTTTGGGTTGCCCTCATAACCTAGCTGAGAACAAGATTGCATATATATAGAGAGAGATTGATATATTATGGAGATAATATATTAATCAGAAAAAGGAATATTTAATTTGTTAATATATTATGAGAATAATATATTAATTAGAAAGTATGATATTTAATTAAAGATTAATCATAAATTAATTTGGAATTAATTTTAGGATTAATTGGATTAATTAAATATGTATGGGTTGAATTATAAATTGTTCAAGAGTTGGACAATAGACAAATATATATAATATACATACACACACACACACACATATATATATATATATATATATATATATATATATATATATATATATATATATATATATATATATATATATATATATAAATAATTAAGGAGCCTTTTCTTATTTATGGTAATGATAAGTCAACTAGCTTGTATGATAAGTGGGTTATTACATCAGAAGCTTAATTATGACAGTTATCTGTCATAAGGCTTATCAATATTGAGGCCCTCCTCACCCCTTTTGTTCACGCCAAAAAGGAGGAACACCTCCTCTTTCTGTCTTGCTTTCTTGCTTGCCAAGTTATTGGGTATGAGCCATTAGAGGCATTACAATTGTGGTGCTAGCTTCCAAGAGATCTAAGGATCAAAAGGTATGTTTTCTTTATGAAATTTTTTATTCTTATAATGTTCATAATTATAGGTTCAATATGATGAAAATATAGATCCTTATGTGAACTTAAGAGCTTTATGTTTATAGTTTGCTTAAAACCCATCAGTGGTATCAGAACTTATATCTGTTTTCTGTTGAACTGTTATAATAGTTGAACTGTTAAAAGGATTTATTGGAATTAAATCCTTGGTCTCATGGATATCAACTTGTGGCTAGGGTTTTAGAAACCCTAGCCTCCACCCTTGTAAATCTCGAAAATATGGAGGAGCCTCCTTAGGGTTTTCTATTTTTGGTAAATGTGATTATCTAATAAATGGAAACTCTTGGCCCTTATTTTAGAAAACTTGGTGGGCAAAAGTAGGAGTAGGATTAAATTAATTGATTTAATTGTTAATCCTTATGTGATTTAATTAATTTAATTAATTGTTAATTAAAAGGCAAACATTAAATCACCTTAGGTTTAATTTTAAATTTTAATTTAAATTGTTTAAATTTCGAAAATTTAAAAGGACAAACCTAAATATTTTAAAATGTTTAAAATACACCTTATACATATTATTATTAAAGGTTAATACCTATATGTATAAGATTAAGTCAGTCAACTTGCTATTATGCCTCATTCAGAAAACTGGTCTATAAGGGGGGGGGGGGGTATAAGGAAACTACCTATAAAATGGTGGTTGAATGGGTGTCCACTGTCACCCACAGCTTCCTTGATCAGTGGACTGTCGTTAGCAGAATAGGTTTTATGGGACAAAGCTTATCTCATTAAAAGTATAATGCTATTAGTTACAAAAGTACTAAAACCTTTAAAATCCCAATCTAGTTACTTAGGAAAATGTGAAAAGTATGCTAATCCAGGAAGTTACACATCGCACTTTGTGGGTCGTTAGTGGAGCATGTGTGGTTTACCGGCACACTAATAGGGACCCATAAAGAGTGGTGATCGGTATCTCATGTTTTTATCATTGTTGATGGAGCGTGTGTGGATAATCGGCGCATGAATCGACATGATAAATGAGATGAGGTTACCGAGTAATTTGCATGGTTATTTCACATCTTATTTGTGATCCTCGGCATCCCAATCACAAATAGAAAAGCATAATCCGAGATTAAACATGCCATTGACTTCGGTCAATGAATCTCACAGATCTAGGAATTTCATAACATTGAAATTGATAAAAGTGTATCTACCTTAATGACATTGTGTTGTGATTACGACATCCCTCTTCACACCATAGTTGGGGCATTTTGGGTCCTAGCCTTATGAAATATTAATTGGGTAATTATTTATAAGGACAAATATTAAACGAATAAATTTTGATTTTATAGATGTCTGAAGAGAGTGTCAACTCTCCTCCTCCTCCTCATGTACCTGTTCCTAAGAGCTTCAGGAAGTACTTACTGAATATAAATAAACTGACTGGATTGAACTACGTAGATTGGATTCGCCAATGGAGATTGGTTATAAAATACGTAGATAAGGAATACATCATTGACTATCCACTTCCTCGCGTACCTAAGCATGGGGTCACACAACAGTTGATCGACCACCATGACTTCCTGATTGATGAGGACGAAGAGGTTCGTCTCCTCATGCTATTAACCATTGACCCCGCCATCCACAGTGATTTTGAATTCCTGGGGACACATTAGTTAATAAAACTGGTTGAAGAAAACTTCTAAGAACCGGTCATTCAGTAAAAACTTAGGATATATGAAAAGCTTGGTGAGACCAGGCTAAAAAAGGGAGGAAAGGTTGGTCCACATTTCCTCAAGATTGAGGCATACATGGAAGAGCTGTACCAGCTTGGTCATCCAATGAATCATGAAGTGAGCATCAACTTCTTACTCGCCTCTCTGCCTAAGGAGTATGAACCGTTCATACAAATATACAACGAGAGGGACCAACACAAAACCTTCAGGGAAATGTTTCCAATTTTGACTCTCTATGAGTCGTTCATGAATAAGCATACTTCAGGATTGGGTCCAGCTTGGAAGCGCATCAAGAGTCCGCCCGGATGGGTCATGGGATGCCTTAAGCTGGGAATCCACGGGGCAAGGTATAGTCACAAGAAGATTGGAAGACGCTCTAAAGCCCAACGATTTGGCTACTCAGGTATATCTAAAAACTCAAAACTCCTAATCCTTAATTCCTTGATACAAGATGTGATTGTCACGTTTGCTTTGTATGTAGGGTCTCAATAGGACGCAGGACATTATCACATGGGAGCATATTCGGATTGGATCTCGAGCTCGTGCATTTTTGGAGTTTAGTTAGATATTTTGATTAGTCAGTAGATAGTATGATATTGTTTTTCACATAGTACATTGTTTGATGATATTTTGATTTAATAAAAGTTATTTTCTTATTAAAACATGATTGTTTAAATTATCCTTGAAATGTTGTGTGAATGTATTGATTAATAACTTGAATGTTGATGCATCCAAAGGGTATTGGATTTATGGATTGTGTTTGTATGATTGTTAAGATAAGTTTTATAAGAATTACTTCAACCAAAGGTCCAATGGACGGTATTTTCGAATCAATTGACTTAGAGTCATTTGATGAAGTTAGTTCTTGATAAAATTGGTTATTGCAAGAAATGAATCAACCAAGGATCCGATGGATATGATATTGGAATCATCTGACTGAGAGTCAGATGATGAATTCATATCTTGAGCTATTAACAAAGTCATAAAATTTACATAAGAATGTAAAAGACATCAAAATTATGAGCAAGGAACACAAAGGTTGTTGTTAATTGCTCAAATCAACAAGGAAAACACAAATTAGTTATACTTCATAATATTTGGCATTCGGTATGACAAATGTAACATCACTCATCAAAATAAGTGATTAGTTGAAACCTTGAACTGTTCAAGGACTTCAAGGGAAGTATAAGATCAACAAAACCTGAGTAAAACATAACTGAGAAATTGTTTTACAGTTAATCCTCTTCCAAGAACATTAAATGGTTATAATGTGTCTTACGGAAGATTGAGCATTGGTCGAAACAGTTCGATACTCGATGTTTTAGATACACTTCCAATAGGTTTCCGATAAATTAGGCATTCAACCAGTCAAACAGTAAAACCATATTCAAACCACATCTTAGACTAAGTAGGTTGTACACACACCATCTGAAATGTAAAGTAGGGTTCACCCCTACTTGTACAAAGATAATTGTTCAGGGTCATGGGGCGTTCGTCCGAACTTGATAACATGACTGAACTTGTTCAGAAGTGTCATTTCATTGGCCTTCGAGGCTGTACCTGTGAATGTGGAGTCCTTTTAGAAATAACTCACATTCTAAAGAAAAAGTGGGAGCTGAAATAATCTTGAAGGAGTTCATTGATTGGCCAACTGAAAGAAGCTTTGGTCTTCACTAGGACCTTGACCGGGAATCGGATTCCTGTTGAAACTGGCATACCATTCTCTTCGCAAACCAGTAGCGTTAGTCACCATCGTAAGGAGTTATGATCTGGGTGACATACCGGTTAGTGGTAAAACACTAAAGTTGGTATGGATAAGCAATCTTGCTACCTGGAAGCATCGGTGTGCCCGGTTGCCACCAAATAAGAGAACTTAAGAACGAGACTCGGTCTATGTAATGATTTTCTAAAGTCCAAATTGTACGTTCTCTTTGACCATCAGTTTGGGGATGATAAGAAGTGCTCATCAACACTTTGGTCCCCATATTCTCATGTAGAATTTGCCAAAATCGGGATGCAAAACGGCTATGTTTGTCTGAAACGATAGAAGCAGGTACACCGTGTCTACTTATTACTTTTTTATAAACAATTTGGCAAGTTTTTCTATCTTATAATTTTCTCGAATAGGTATAAAAGTCGCAGATTTAGTCAATCGATCCACAATGGCCTACATGGTGTTGTGGCCCCTCGGTGTGCGAGGCAACTTAGTAACAAGATCCATTGTGATTTCGTCCCATTTCTTTTTAGGAACCTACAACGGTTGATTGTTTCCGTAAGGTTTTTGGTGACATGCCTTCACTTGTAAACACGTTTGGCAACCTTCTACGAATCGTCCCACATCTATTTTCATTCCAGGCCACCAATAATGAGTTTTAATTGTTCGATATAACTTGGTGCTTCTGGGATGCACCGAGTATCTCGAACAATGCGCTTCTTCCAAAATCAATTTCCGGACATCTCCATATTTTGGGATCGACACCCTTCCTCCAAAAGTTTTTGTTTGGCTTGGATTTTCACATATCCCACCATTCGTTCTCTTTTCAGATTTTCGGGCTTTAAGGCTTCGATTTGAGCTTCCTTAATCAATTGAGGAATACGATTCACAACATCAAGAATTGCTGACATCACACAAAGTGGACGTTCTTTCCGACATAATGCATGCGCCACTGCATTCGCCTTTCCGGGATGGTATAAAATTTCGCAATCATAATCTTTTAATAAATTCATCCAACTCCTTTGTCTCATATTTAAATCCTTCTGATCAAATAAGTATTTCAAACTCTTATGATCACTATAGATTTGAAACTTCGCTCCATAAAGATAACGTCGCCAAATTTTTAAGGCCAAAGTAATAGCTGCCAACTCCAAATCATGAGTAGGGTATCGTTTCTCTGCATCTTTCAATTGTCGAGAGGCGTAAGAGATTACACGACCTCTTTGCATCAAAATGCACCCTAAGCCCACTTTTAACGCATCACTATACACCACAAAATCTTTGTTCCCTTGCGGTAATGCCAAAATAGGAGCTTGACACAAAGCTTGTTTCAACTTCTGAAATAAAGTTTTTTGAGCTTCTGTCTAAAGAAATTTCTCGCCTTTCTTCGTAACTTTTGTAAGTGGAGACGCAATAGACAAGAAGTTTTCTACGAACCTCCTGTAGTATCCCGCCAATCCAACGAAACTAGGTATCTTTTTGTGGGACTTTTTGGGGCTTCCCACTTCATAACAACATCAACTCTTGGGCGATCGACTTTCACACCTTGTTCATTTATAACGTGCCCCATAAATTGAACCTCCCGTAGCCAAAATTCACATTTAGAGAGCTTAGCATATAACTTCTCATGACTAAGAAGATCAAGCATAAGTCTCAAATGTCTCATGTGTTCCTCCCGAATTTTTTAGTAGATTAAGATGTCATTGATAAAAACAATGACAAACTTATCTAAAAACGGTCTACAAACGCAGTTCATGAGATCAACAAAAGCCGCCGGAGGATGTGTGAGAACAAATGACATTACTAGAAATTTGTAATGTTCATACCTCGTTCGAAAAGCCGTCTTTCGTACGTCTGACTCCCGCACGTTAAGCTGATGATAACCCGGCCTTAGATCGATTTTCAAGAAAAAGGAAGCACCTTGCAACTGATCGAAAAGATCATCGATCATTGGTAACTGGTATCGATTTTTCACCGTAATTTTGTTTAATTCGCGGTAATTTATGCACATTCGCATAGATTAGTCCTTATTCCTAACGAACAAAACCGGAACACCCCACGGAAAAGTACTTGGTCGTATGAAACCCCGATCAAGTTATTATTATAATTGACATCGTAATTCTTCCATTTCGTTCGGAGCAATGCGATAAGGCGCTTGAGCAATCGGTGCCACCCCGGAATAAGATCGATGACGAATTCAATTTGTCGATCGGGTGGTAATCCTGGGAGATCGTACGGAAATACGTCCAGAAAATCACGCACTACATCTACCGTGGTTATACTCTTTTGCCAGATTCAGCAAAAAGACATATAAGCAACAAATAACTTGCCTCCTTTTTGAACCTATCTCCTAGCTCTCACTATCGAGATAATCGGGGTACATCCGGTGCTTGTCTCACCATATATCACCATACGGGAACCATCCGGAGTTCTAATGTTGACTAATTTTTCGTAACAATCAACTTGGGCGTGGTTGGCATATAACCAATCCATACCCATGATCACTTGAAAATCCGTATTGGAGATTGGCTTGAGATTTATGGGAAAAGTGGTCCTGTAAATTTCAAGCTGGCAATCCATCAACTGTTCTTTTATGAAAACGTATCGATCGTCGGCCACTTTCACCAGTACAGTCCTTGATAACGGACTCAAGTGTTTGGCCAACTTTGGTAAAAATAAAGTTGACACAGACGATAAATTTGAGCCGGGATCAAAACATGTTCTAAATAACCATTCAAGGTAAAAGTACCTGTAACAACATCGGTTTGCACAAGGGCCTCCTCGGCGGTCAACTGGAATGCACGGGTCTTCACTGCGCCGGTATCACCCTTTTTCTCCTCCCTTGGTCACCCTCGACCACTACCTCCTTCGGTCTTTGTTACCTCCGTCATTCTTTTCGGGCAATTTACAAGTATGTGACCCGCCTCTCCACAACCAAAGCATAAGGATTCCTTCTCCGGGCAATCTCGTGATAAATGATTAGTTTTCTTGCATTTGAAACAATGAGGTGCGGGAGAACTATCAGTATAACTACCACCATGTTTCCGGTTACATCAGTTGGACCATTTTGCATCATCTTTCTTTGATCCTCCTTTTTCATGTGACCCCAAACTTTTCCCTTTCTTTGAAAACACTTCCCATCTCGATTCATTCTTTCGTTTCCCACTTGCGGGTGATAAAGAAGATAAAGAAGGTCCCAAGACTGCGGGTGATAAAGAAGATAGGATTCCTGAAAAAGAGGGATAGGGTGATACTGGAGAAGCTGGAGGAAGTGGTGATAAAGCTAAGAATGTCTGACCTACCTTTAAACAATTCATGGATTGCCGACCTATTGACTATGCAGTTATCGCGGTCAAAACCGTTATCGCGGTAACCTACCGATATTTAATTTTGCGGTTTTCGCGGTGGTATAGCGGTGGTATAGCGGTTTTTTAGTAATATGTAGAATTTATATATTAGACTATTACTAGTAGAATTAATATCATAAAGTCATTCAAAAAAACTTCACATAAGGCTTAATTTAATACATAAGTCACATAACATAACATTCTAATATAGAAAATGTCAAAGTATCAAATTCAAATTTAATCGACATCCAAGTCATCATCGGCCAAACCATTCACTTCTTCATGAAAATCCTCCACACGGATTATCGCGGTAAATCGCGGTAAATCGCGGTTAATTATCGCGGTAAATCGCAGTAAATCGCGGAAAATAGCGGTAATTCGCGGCGATTTTATCGGTACCGCTATTTTCCACCGCTAAACTGAACCGCGATTATGCTGACCACCGCGAACCGCGATACCGGCGCTATACCGGCGCGATTAACTGCATAGCCTATTGATTTTCTTGGTGAGGAGAGCCCGGCTTCTGCTTTAGCTTGGTTGACCCATACCGAGAAAACATTTCACACTTTTCGATGTTGGGATGAAGACAAAGTGGAATTTGCCACGAATCTACTTAATGATAGGGCTTTATTTTGGTTGGAGGGTATTTCACTTACCCTTAGTAGGGAGTTGTTCCGTGTTGACTTGGGAACAATTTTGGGACAAATTTTGTTATAAATATTGTTCCAAGGCTACTATCCGCCAGTTGGAGCTTGATTGTTTGAATCTTACACAAGGTTCAAATTCGGTTAAACAATACACTAAGGAGTTTGCCGAACATGCACAATTTGCTCACCATCAAGTTGATACCGAAGATAGAAAGGTGGAGAAATACTTATGGGGATTATGTACGGAGATACGAGAGTTTGTAAAGACTTCCAAAATATCCACTTACCGAGAGGCGGTTGAAGCCGCTAAAGACCGAGAAAACGACTTAAAAAGACAAGAAAAATAACGTGACCACAATTGCCTATATAATTTATCACCCGCAGTCTTGGGACCTTCATTGCCTTTTTGTTGAATCACAGAGGGTAGAACTTGTTGAACAGTTCGGGACACAATTGTCTATATAATTTTCTCTAGATTTGCCGGTATCTTCGGCTGTGGCCTTTCTTCCTCGGGACCCCTCACCGAAGCTTGTGATCGGTACGAGCTCCTCGGGACCCACCACCTCCTCCTCGACCACTTGCCTTCGAGTTCACCATCTTTATCACAAAAGTCCAACAAATATGTTAGTACACCAAAAGAATCCCTTTTTGATACCACCATATCTCAAGGGTTCATATTCACCAAATATTCACCAATTTTCACCATCACCAACTATATAAATAAACTATTATGTGACATCTTGAAAATTTAGGTCTAGAACTGTAAACAGTCAATTCACCGCAAACCTCTTTGTAACCTGACCTTTTGAGCTTTAATGCATACTTTGGAAAATATATGGTTTCATTACAAATAAAATAAGATATGAGATGAAATCTTACTTCCTCTAATGGAAAATCCCAAGCATAAATTGAAACCCTAGTTAATACATTTGAAAAACTAAAAATAAGTATTAAGCGTTCATGAACAAAAACAAACAGTCTAACCTCGTTGTACATATTCCCCTGATTCCGGAAGTATAAAGAACGTTTAAAACGGAGCTCGTATGCAAAAGATACGACTATTATAAGAAAACAAGTCAATGTTACACTGGTTTTCTTTAATTACATAAACCGTTTAGATCCGTTGAGACACTTGCACACCTCAGATAGAACTTTCGAGAACGTTTTTAGACTCTGACTATAGTCTATTATTTGATTGCGTACTCGAAATATTTTTTAGTAAAAATATTTATAAAAGTCGAAAAATCGGATGTTTCGGATAAACGAACGCAAATATTTAAACACGATTTCTCTGAGTTCTACAACTCGAAAAATAAATCCGTTTGGGTTCCTGGAATCAGTGCACTCGGCTCGATAATTCTCCGCTCTAAAAAAAAAATTAGACGTCGGGATCTTGGCACACGAATTTAGGAAAATTGGAAGATTATTATCACATCACTATTATGACATCATTATTATGACATCACTATTATGACATCACATGACACTATAAATAGGAGGCTCCACCACCCATCTTTTCTTCACCAATTCACCAAAGCTTCTTGCATTTTTTCCTCTCTCCATTTGCTCTCCTTTTTGGCCAAGAACACCACCACCGCCGGCCATCACTCCACCACTGTCGCACCATCACTTTGCCGCTCAAGACCTTGTTGTTTTGTGGTGTTAGTTCAAGTCCAAACCCTAGTTGAAGCTCGTTGGTGTTATTTCGTGGTGCTTCTTAAACTCGATTATTCTCGAATCTAAACCGAATTCATGCTTCAAAAGTGAGTGTTACGACCCCCTTTTGTATGCTTTTATATATTTCGGGGGAGAATACATGTGCAAAAATATTTATTGATGCGAAATGCTTACCGATTTCATATCTAGTTTTATAAATGTTATTATATTTTTATTAATGTTATTATAGCTTTGTAAATGTTGCCGTTAAGTAACACATATTTTGTTAGAAACTAGTTATGAACTAGAAGTTGATATATTATAGTTGTTTTTAAAGTAATACAACTAGATGAAATAATACATCAATTTACTACAAAAACTTATCATTTTATATGAAGCATAAACTTATGATTTAATGTGAAAATGTTATGAAAAGTTACCACATTTGTAGTATTACAACATCTACAAGAATTTACCAACTATTTAAGTGATTATTGTACACTTTTACGTATATACTTATCAACATACTCAACTTTTATAGAAAAACTTTCATCGTGCTTAGTGATTTATTCATGCATAAGTTGGGTTGAGAATTATCTATCTTTCCTTTATCAATGGCTTTTATAGTGAGACACTATTCATGACCTAAGTAGAAATACTTAGAACCCACATTACTATAACCGTTAATCATCGGAGCGAGATACATATGTATAGATCTATACGGGTTGACACCCCCACCTACGGTTGCTAGCTACAACCTCGACGGCCAATCGAAGTAGGTGATACTTATCTTTTTCATTACTACGACGTCCATGAAGCGTTTTAAGGGATACACTCTAGTCGAATAGCTCGGTTATAGGACTAACTATAAACATTGATGGTTTCTCAAAAACTCACACATTATTTATAAGTATGGTATTACTTATGGTCTTTCAAAGATTCTTTACAAACTTATTTATAAGTATGGTATTACTTATGGTTTTTCAAAGGTTCTTTACAAACATCATTTATAAGTATGGATTTACTTACAAAGAAAATACTTTTAGTTATTTTTAAAAGTATTACTGCTATGTTAAGCAGAAAACCTGTAACTCTCACCAACCTTGTGTTGACCCTCAAAACTACATGTATTTTAAAGAAATCAGTAAGCCCTTCAGGAGATGGAAATGTTCATGGACTTCAGGCAATCTAGTTTACTAGTTTTTGTTATATCTGCCTAACTGTTAAGGCATTTCAATCACCTGTAATCACCTGTAAGAACCATGTGTTCAAACTTCAAGATGGAATATAACTATCCTTTTGTTTATCGTCGTAGTTGTGTTGTATATTCGATTGCTTGTGATCCATGAACTAAGTTGGATAGCCTGGCGTATTCTGCCGCCTCGGCCGGGGGTGTGACATATTAAAACTTCCAACTAAAAGTCCATTCCATTCTCAAGTCATGGTCCAAGTCTAGTACCCTAGTTAAGGTCTAATACACTTAAACCAATGCTATGATACCAACTTTTAACACCCAGATTTTAAACATAACTTGTACATCATACTTGTATAAATATATATAAGTTTAAGCAAAAAATGTACAAGTATTGGATATTAACAAGTTTATCCAAAAGCAACCCAAGTATCAAAGTAAACAAAAGCTACGGGTAACTAGTTTAATAACTACATATCATAACCAAAACGGACAAAATATATCAAGTACGGGACCAACACTTCATTCCATGACAGCCTTGCCTTTGTTCCCACTAGATCCTGAAACACCAAAAGAAATCAACATATCATAAGGAAAAGCTTAGTGTGTAACATATTGGTAAACTTTCATATTATAAGTCACCAATTCAAAGTAATTCACCAAAAGTGCCTTAATTGGCTGAATATCACCAATGAATGTTTTTACAACTAAAATTCCTGTATAGGGTCGCCACTAAGGTTTAACACCAACCTTATTATCATCAAAGAATGGCTAAATAGCCAAAAACACCAAATATCTATACATAGGATTATACACCAATCCCATGTAAGAGAAACAATTCAAAAACAACCACTTGGTTTATAAGTATATTATTAGTCTGCAATTGATTTCAAACAACATAGGTATATGTTAAAAGCTCAACCAAAGAAGTGGAGGAGATAAGTTACTCACCTTGATTCGATCCAAAAAGATGTTAGTTTTGTTATAATAAACCTCCACTAGTCTTTCTTATCTACAGATTAACAAGTATAAATCATCAATTCGGCTAGTTCTTCGGGCCGTTCATCATTAGCGCCGCTAATCATGAACAAAAGGCTATTCCTTGTTCTTTTTCTCAGTTTAATGCTCCCACGGACATTTCTAGCTGTATTTTGACTTGATTTCACGAAAATACATCTAATGACTACATTTCATATTAAACCCTAACTTCCATTCATCAAATTAAACATAATGTTTACACTTCCATTTCACATCCATAGTGTTAAGAAAATGAAACTTACCTCAAATCTTGTACTATATGAGAAAATCCTTTGAGTTACACCCTATTTTCATGAATCTAGTCCCAAATGAGGTTGAGAACCTTTTCCCATCATCTCCTTATGTTCTAGAGTGTTATTTCCCAAAATGGCTAAGTGGAACACTTAAAAGAGGGACACTTGTCTGCGACGATTAGTGTCGCTAATATAATAACTTAGCGGCGCTAACTTCCAATCCTCGCTGACCCTATATGGGGCATTAGCGACGCAAAAGCTTCTGTTAAGCTTTTCTATTAAATTTTAGTCCTTCTCTTAATCCATTAAGCCATAAATTCTACCACCACTTCTAAGACTCTTATTAAGCTCTAAAACGAAAAACTAAACACTAACATTTCCGACATCTAACTCAGATATCGAGATATTGACTTGTCAAATTCTTAACATTTTTAGTCCCTATTACACCAATTTTTCCAAAACAAGGTTTTAAGCTTCCATGACTTTTACAACATATATATAACATATATTTAAGTGTTCTAACCTAGTTTTGGGGCGTTACACATTAAGCACAAATATCTTATCTCCTGTAATCGTTGATTCTATCCTATTTTAGGTTAGTATCACATACTCATGTAGCATTTTATGGTATGATCACACATAGGATACCTCAATAAAAATTCTCAATCATCACATGTCCTCAATAAAACAACAGTCATCACAAATTTTATCAATCACCAGGATCACACTTAGGATACTATAAAAACATTCACAATCATCACACGTCCTCAATAAAACAATAGTAATCACAAATTTTATCACATCATCAGTTTGTCATAACCTATTTGAAGTTCTCATCTCTTAACATCAAAAGACATATATGTATGTATGTGTGTGTGTGTGTATATATATATATATATATATATATATATATATATATATATATATATATATATATATATATATATATATATATATATATATACTAGCTACGTACCCGCGCAATGCGGCGGTAGCATATTGTTTCTGAAACGACAAAAAATTTGTAATAACGATATGTAAACAAATATGTGTGTAATCTAAGTTTTATATGTAAATTTATGAGAAATTATGGGTGCAAGGGTAATTTAGTCATTTTACCCTAAAAAGGGTAAATTGGTCATTTGACCATATTGTTGTGTTCAAAACAGCTCACTTGTAGTTGTTATGTTTCTAAAGTCTTAATCCCATTATCTACCTTATTATATGACTATTAGACTTACGAGCAAGTATTACTCGATCATTTAATAGTATAGTTTGGGTAAGTAAAGGTATCGAATTTCCACAGGGAGTTATTAACTAATTTAAAGTCTCAAATTATCAATCAAACAATTTAGAGGCGAGTTTTAGTAAAAACTCGTAAAACTAAGTTTTGGATGCTTGTAAAATAGGCGAAATAATAAATATCAACTATCGTAACAACACGACAATAAAGAGATAATATGATCAAATGATAACAAGGGAAGCTTTCGCCTAGGATTTGTTGATTCATATAAACCTATGTTGACTAGTTTTGATTATGTGCAATGAGTTAAAATAGGTTGCATTAAGTGGTAGGATCATATGGTCAAGTCACCAATTCTATGATTTCTAAGTTAATATAGCACAATGGTCATGTAACTAAATAACTTATAATCATGAAATATTAATATAATCTAGCATGCAAACATAGTCCATACCCTAATGGTCATAGTGATATGTTCATACAATCAATGGTCATGAGTTGCAACTAAATGTGATATAAGTTTTATTTCACTAATCAAGTTTATAACTAAAATAACTTCCCTAGTTAAATGGTCAATAACTAGTCCAATGATATATAGTTGTCAATTACACATCAAAATGGTTCATATGATCAATACGTTTAAATGGTCAATAAACTTAATCATATGAAGATGGCTATCAAGAATACAAACTTTAATCACATTCAATATGTATAGCATGCAAATTATATATCCTAACCGATATTTAACTCGAATCAAGAACTAGATCAACACATATTTATATTAATGAATCAACATCACCTAGGCAAAAGCTACAGGGATCTAGCCCAGCATGGTATCAAATATACAACATCAATATGAAGAATACATGATAAAAGATACCAACCGGTTATAATCGATGAATCCTTATAATAAAGATCTTAGCTCCTTCTTGTAATGTAAATAACTCTCAAAAACACTTATCATACATGAAATGATGAAATACACGAAATATACTAACTCTAAAATGTCAATTCTCTGATTTCTCTCTTGGGTTTTAACATTGGTCCCTTAAATGTTCGTGCAATGCCTTGTATTTATAGCTGGAGAAAGCTCAGGGCGCGGTGTGCCTAGTGGAAGGGAGCTGGCTCGCTTTATCGCTGGAAAGGCCACGTGATAGTTCGCTTTTAAGATTGGATCTATGGTGCGGTGCGCCCAAAAGTAAGGCGTGGTGCGCCTATGCACATGTTAGGCAACCCGGTTGAATCATTGGAAGAACCCACGCTTCATTATTTTAATGCCAAGTAGCCAAAAATGTCGATAACTGGCATCTTCAGAGGCGCGGTGCGCCTGAGGTGTGGGCGGGGTGCGCCCTGGCTGACATCACTTTTGCACTTGGTTTCTTTTAAAGCTCAATTCTTGTGCGTAATCCGATCTTTTGCTCCATACGTGTCTTTTTAGCTACAAAATGTATTTTTAAGCATATCATGTATCTTTAGTTCATAAAATGTATGAAACTATACTAAAATGACACTGATATCGCCCAGAAAATGTGTATAATTTACGCTATATCAAAATACCCCATACTTGAACTTTGCTTGTCCTCAATCAATTTTTAGAATAATTTTTAGGTTTAAAATCAATCAAAATAAAAAAATACAGACACCATAGAAAAAGGTCAATGTCAGTCAACATGGTCAGAATCAGTTTTGTAAGGACCCTATATATTGAACAAACGTTACCCACTTTTAGCATTGTGAACCACTTTCTTTTGCTACTCGAAGGACGAATAGACTCGTCAAGATTTGGCGATTAGGAGTGTGTATCAGACAAATGAAACAGAGGATGTACCCAGTGGGGGTACTTTTCATCTACCTTTGATGAGGCTTTTATCCTAAAGAAATTGGGATTTTAAATGCCTCTGGGCAAACATCTGGTTTCGATAGTTTCACCCTTGTACTGTCCTTTACTTTTTACCGTCTCAAACCTTTCATTTCCTTTTTCTCATCACCAATCATAAAACTTCAATCTTCGATCTCGACATGCCAATATATTCTATATCTTCAATTTTTAGCTCGTGTTTGTTTAGTCTCTAATTCTTGTAGACTTCTTGATGTTTCCGTCTTTTTGCTCTTCATTTTCTTGAAGTCTTTAATTAATCGTTGGATCTCTTTGACTTTTTCTTTTCTCAAGAACTTGGCTTCTAAGAATTTCTTAGATGCGTGGAAGTAGATTTTGATCAAGCTGGTATTATTGATCAATTTTATGACTTGATTCCAATGATGTAGAATAGGGGATCGTCTTCAAAGTTCATCAGGAATCCATTTGTAGGATGCGATGAATCAAAAATAGTGATGAGAAAGTGGCAATGTAAGGTTGGTTGAGACTTGGGAGCACAAAGGGTTAATCCTTTCAGAAGCCAAGATGCGAATCTTCTGATTTTCAAATAATAAGCAAGGTTTAATATTTGTGTGTACACATCATCCCAATCAACCTCCTCTAAACGTATCTTAATTCATTGAGCACCTGCATCTATCTTCCAAACAAGTAGTTTCAAAGTGGTCGGTTAGGCTAAAAGTGTGACTCATTTGTTTAGTATAAAGAATTTCAGACAAAACTCTGGACCAATCTTATGATTCAATTTTTATGACTTGGAACTATGGTATCTGATTTATAAATTTTTCAAAATTTTACCCGAAATTAACCTATAAATGCTCAAGGACAAATAAAATACAAGTGTAAGTACTGCAATCCCTACCCCATACTTGATTAATACAACGTCCCCGTTGTATAAATATTTTATAAAATAAGCATAAGAAAAAGGAGTATTGGAACCGACTCCCCTGAGGTATAGTACACCTGATTGCAGATTCTGAACTTAGAGCTCTCGTATTTGATCGAATAAGATTCGTGAAATGTCATCCTTTAAGTCCGATCTTATTATTTTTATATATATATTTTTAAAAGGACTGAAACGAATGTTAGTCATTCTGCACAATCATCAAATAAAGCAAGCAATATCTCAAACAACACGGTTAAATATACACACAAATAATAAAACACACTAAAAATAAAACACACTAAAAATAAAACACACTAAAAATAAAAATAAAAATCGAATCATAGTTTTTGTTTTTGTTTTTGAAATCGCCCAAAATAAAAATATATTAAACAATACCATTACTGTCAATCCATATCATCTGCCTCATAAAATCCATGCCCGTGCGGCTGATAATCTCCTCCTGATGGATCGCCATGAGCCCCGCTGGACTGTCCTGAGTGTCCCATCCTCTGATCCCATGTCGGATATGGATACTGCGGGGGCAGCTGCCATCCTGCCTGCTGATACATGTGTCCCAGGAACTGATGTGTATCATCCAGGTAGTGTCCCATGACATTCGCGTAAATTATACACATAAAACCTTGGAAGGTGACAATATTCACTTTGTCTAAAAAATTTTGTTAATCCAAAATGATTACAAATGAGAGCTTCTGGAGTGAATATAGAGAGAGTATGCAAAGTGAGGGGTCTTTGTGTTCTTTCAGCTCTCGTATTTATACAATGAGAACGTAACTAACTATCCCTACTAATCTTGAATCTTCCTTTTTATCTAGATTTGACCGTTGAAATGAAGAAACAATTAAGCATTTTCTTTGGTCACATGTATTTCACTCGGTCTTTGCACGTTGCTTGCTTTATGACCTGTTTATCATCAATAAAAACAAGATTTGATTGCCAAGATGTTAGTCAAGTCATGATAAAAAATAATCGTCAAGGTGTTAAGCTAGATGAAACACCACAATATCTGCGGCATAAAACCTCGGAAGGTGACAAGATTAGCTTGCCAAAATGTTAGTCAAGTCAATATCATTAGTTAGCATCCACCCTTAACAAATGTTTTTCCCTAGTATCATAGCACGCTTTGTTCGCAAGCTAAGTTTTCAATTCATGTGCATATTCTTTTTGTCCTTATAGCATCGTCTTATATTTAATGTGATCACTACCCTCGCTTAGTTAGCATCCACCCTTAACAAATGTTTTTCCCTAGTATCATAGCACGCTTTGTTCACAAGCTAAGTTTTCAATTCATGTGCATATTCTTTTTGTCCTTATAGCATCGTCTTATATTTAATGTGATCACTACCCTCGCTTGTTGTCTTAAGATATCACAAATATACGTCATCCCCTCGTACATTGGTGTACTTAGGAAACAACATTGGTTTAATGTTATAAAATAACAACCAATAATATATAATTTGCTTTTTATGTCACTTATCTTTTAATTGTATTCAATAGGTAACTAAACTTTTTTTTTCTGAGTTTTCATAACACCATTAGAGTAGATTTAACAGTTTATACTGGTATTGAATCCTAGGTGTTGTTCACTGTGGCATTCAATATAGCAGAATTTATTCATTTATATAATTCTAACATTGAAACTGCATCTATAATAACATCGAATTTGACAGAAGTATTCAATTAAAATGCATTCCAATGATGTAATGAGAACACCTAAAAGAGTTTAATGGCCTATTGAATATAATCAAAAAATAAATGACTTAAATATCAAATTATACATTATTGGTTACCATTTTATGATATTGTCCATTTATAAATCATTAATACACATTTAACAGTCACATTTTATGTCCACTTCTTACATTTTCTTATAAGCATCATTCTTTCTGTTCTTAAGCATCATGCAATGCCTAGGAAACTCGATTCTTTTAGTGAAGCTATTTTTTCAATCACACGGTGTACCTAAGTCTTGGATTAAATTTAAATAATCTTTAGAGTCCTAGTAGAATTCCTAAAGGATCTCATATGCTAATAATTAAACATCTATAACCTGAAACACATAGAATTCTGACTCATAATTTAAGCATATCTTGATGGATACATTGTTGATCTAACAACTATAAATAAAACACCAAAGCTCCGATTCAGCTGAATCGCGATTCCATGGATACATCATTCGATTACCCACAAATTTTGTGTTTTATGTTTTCTCAAGTTATGTGCTTATTCTTCCTAGATACTCCTTTAACGTTGATGCCGTCAACAAGAATGTCAATATGTATACCTTCATATTATTTTAGTCATAACTCAGTCATCGTAACTCTGATCGAGTCGATTCAAAATTCCACGGAAAGAGGGCTCAACTTACTACAACTATTATGTTATCTCCGCTCCCTGATTCTTTACCAATTATGTCTGAACTTATTTCTAATGCAGACCCTGTGTTCAGTTTCATGAATCCGACCGCCTCATATTCCGTTCCACTCCAACAATTTATAATTATCCTTTTTTCCTAAACTAAACTCACCATCTAATGTTAATCACACAAGGATTTGCAAGACACCATAAGGATAAGTCTCAAAATCACATATTTATTGATAAAAGTTAGGAGAAATTAGACTACTAAATTAGAGAAACTATATTTGGCCATTCTTCCATATAATCGTTCATTCTCGACCATCTTATAGTGGGGTGTCACCAATCACCGACAAGAATGCATTCATCTTATAGTGGTGTGTCACCAATCACCGACAAGAATGCATTTATCTTTCTCTAAACAATCACATTAGGAGCTTCTTGAATTTCTTTCCTACAATGTTGTTGCTATAGGTATTTTTATTACATATGCTTCATTTTTAAATGTGTATCACGATAATAATTGGCAACCACATGTTGTCACAATTGATTCACCCAGTTCTCTACCAATCATCCCCGGATTTGTTTTTAATGTGGACATCTCGTTCGAGTTCATGAATCTGACCACCTCATATTCTGTTCCACTCCAACAATTTATAATTATCCTTTATGTCTAAAGTAAACTCACTTTACTCACACAAGGATTTGAAATACACCATAATAATAAGTCTTAAAATCAAATATTTATTAATAAAAGTAATCAAGAGAAATCAAACTACTAAATAAGGGAAAATATAATGGGCCATTCTTCTGTATAATCGTTCAATCCCAACCATCTTATAGTGGCATGTCACCGATCACAGGCAAAGATGACATTTATATTTCTCCAAACAATCACATTGGAAGGTTCTTGCACTTTCTTTCCTACAAGTACAACATGGGCATTTCACGTTGGCTACCAAGCCGGTCTCATTCTTTTTGTTCAAACCCTCCTTGCATTGGCGTACCATGGTATACAATGTCCTTCCACCTCTCTTGCCTTCTTGATTGCTTCAAGGAAGTGCATTATTTGTAATGTAGACATATTCATGTTGTGTAGTTGGGACGATGGACCTATTACGATGACATGTTGTTGACATAAGTATTTTTATTATACATGTTTCATTTTTAAATGTGCATTACAATAATCATTGGCAATTACATCTCGTCACAATTGTTTCACATAAAAGGATGGAAGTTTAGCTGCAATAATTTTGGCAACCTCTACGAAACTTCCTCGACGAAGGCTTTAGCGATGTCATGTTGTTTCAAGTACCTATCATGATAAATTTGCCGTTGTAGTTAAAGGTTTTGTTCTTGTGTCATTGGAAGAATGGATTTTACACTTCTGACACATTGTTATTTCTTCATATAAAAATAAATCTCTTTAGCTTTTAAATTGATCTTTTATTAAAATAATTAAACTTCATTTTTAAAGTTGTAATGTACATATGCAACTCTCGTACTATTTTAGAGTGTATTTATTTTGAAAATTCAAATATTCGATTGGTTTTATTTAAATGTAACATGAACGTCTCTAACTTTTTAGTACAAAAGCTTTTATTATTATTTTTAAATCTAAATTTGTATAGTCTATAATAGTAGAATCCTGGTATAGTTGCCCCTGATGGGAGCCTAGTTGGTTGATGTGCGGATTCGAATAGAAGATGCAGGATTCAAGCATTATCGCTAGTGTTTCGCGATTGACCTTCCATGTAGGCTTTGGGACGGGTTAACGTGGGTCGTTCATATGCTACTATTTACCATTTTTATAGTTATATATATATATATATATATATATATATATATATATATATATATATATATATATATATATATATATATATATATATATATATATATATATATATATATATATAATTCTAATATGTTAATTTATAGTTGTAAATATTAGAAAGAATTAAACATGTCAACTAAGTCTTTTTTTTTTTTTTTTTTTTTTCGGGAAGATCACCGAAACATCACTTTGGACGACTTTATACTAAACACAGTTTTATGCATGTTTTCTTGGAAATGAACTTACGCATATTTATAGGTTTATAATTTCATTACCTAAAAAACAAGATAGATATAACCTATAACCAACATTTGGAAAATAATAAAAGTTGGAAAATAATATAGGCGAGTTGGAAAGTGAAATTTTGGTTGAAGTTATTTGACAATAACAAAGATGACAAAACACTAAATGTTGTTAGACAAGACAAGAATGGACGGCAAATTTACCTTGGGCAAAAAACCACCACAACCTTTACTAGCAATAAATTTAGTAATAAATAGTTATATACTTGATCGATATCTATATATTCCTTTTAGAATTATTGAAACATAAAGCAGAAAAATACAAATTTATTTTCCCAATAGTAAAATATAAATCAGTAACAGATAGATTCCGAGTAAAGTTGTATCTTTGAACAAAAAAAGAATTATATTAAGACTAACAAGAACCGACGAATTACATTAGAATAAACAAATTGAAACATGATTACTCCAACAATATAACTGGTTTAATAGGATTAATTACCTTATTTTCTATTATCGATTGAAAAAAAAAATTAAGTCACAGTGCATTAAAAATTTAATATATTAACTAATCATACTTGAAAACATAAGGAATTAAATCAATGTGATTCAAAAATGTATGATTTTTTATTTTGGTTACAGATTATAACATTGTAATTCAAATTTTGGTCTATATTTGATAGTCTACATTTTATTAGCACATTGTAGTGTTTAGGCTTTTGGGAGTACCCCGTGATAGGGGCTCCGTGATGCCAGCTCACCCAGCCATCACGGCGTGCACACCGCCCCGTGTGTGCCGTGATGGCCGTGATCGTGGTGTGGGGTGATCGTCTTCACAGTGTATCACGAACAAATAAAAAAAAATTTAATCATTTTAAAGCCGTTCAACGACTATATTTTCAAAAAAAAAAAACTTTTTTTTAAACCAAATTTTCACCTATATATACATACACCTCTCATCCATACAAACTCACACAATTATCATATATACATATATACACACAAAATGGAATTTTTTGAAGAATTCGATTCGGACGACGGCGAATTTATCAACACGTTTTTTAATGTCGTTGCGCACGGTGCCGCCGAAGGGTCTTCAAACGTTAGACACACCATAACTTCTATCAACCGAGATCGGCAAGCTGCACACGAACTTTTGGTACGTGACTATTTTGCTGATCCTCCTCTGTATGGTGACAAACATTTTAGACGTCGTTTTCGTTTACCTAGAGAGTTATTTTTACGTATAAGCAACGCTTTAGAGACGCGATATGATTATTTTAAGCAAAAACCCGATAGTAGAGGTAGAATGGGTTTTAGTTGTATACAAAAATGTTCGGCTGCACTTAGGTATTTAGCATCAGGCATAACAGCTGATGCTAGTGACGAGTATCTAAAATTGGCTGAGAGGACCGTAAGGGACACTGTGGATTGGTTTTGTGCATGTGTTATTGAGGTGTTTGGCAAAGAATATTTGCGTAAACCTACAGCTCGTGATATCGAGAAGTTATATGCGGCACACGAAGAGAGACATGGTTTACCTGGTATGCTTCGTAGCCTTGATTGTACCCATTGGGGGTGGGAAAAATGTCCAACTGCGTGGAAAGGACAATTTACCCGAGGTGACGTAGGTGAGCCAACTTTGATATTGGAAGCCGTTGCATCATTCGATTTGTGGATTTGGCATGCGTATTTTGGGGTAGCCGGATCCAACAATGACCGAAATGTTCTTAATCAATCTCCAATTTTCAATGATATTTGGACCGGGCGAGCTCCTAATATGTCATTCACAGTGAATGGACATCAATACAAATACGGCTACTATCTTTGTGATGGGATTTATCCAGATTACGCGCCATTTGTGAAGGCGTATGCGGTACCTCGAAGTGAAAAAGCAAAATTGTTTACACGAAGACAAGAATCGGCTAGGAAGGACATAGAAAGGGCTTTTGGGGTACTCAAACAAAAATGGCATGTGATCAAACATGCCTCACGAATCCATGACGCCGGTCGGATGAAGACAATTATGTATGCGTACATCATTATGCATAATATGATTGTTGAATATAAAGGTAGAGCGATTTGCACATACGACGAGGCCGATGCGGTTAACACGGAAATGCAATTCATTCCCGGAACGCCCGAATACTTACAACAAGTACTCGATGTTCAAAATTCCGAAACTTGCCAATATCTCCGTGAAGATTTAGCCGAGCATGTTTATCAAAACAGATCGGATGATATCGAGTAGTTTTTTTTTAATTTCCATGTAATGTTTTTTTTTTAATTTCTATGTTATTTTTTTCATTTTTAAATTTCAATGTAATTTTTTTTAAATTAATGTAATTTTTATGTTTAATCTAATGTTATTTAAATTAAAAATTAGGTTTTTATTTATTTTTGAATTTTTTTAAATTAAAAAAAATGATGTGGTGTGATGAAAATGTGATGGGTATAAAGAGGGTAATGTGATGGAGTGTGATAGAATGTGATAAAGGTAAAATCTGACGTGGCGCTGAGGTGGCACCCATCACTTTTGTGCAAAGTGATGGGTACTCCCAATGGTCTTACTACACAATTGTAAAATTTATTTTGAAAATCTAACCTACTAAGTGAGTGTACTTTGAAGATTGAATTTATTAAATCAGTTTAGTGAAGGGATTTGATCATAATAAACAAAATCATATTCAGCGGAAGTGTTAACAATATCAAATCAAGTTCATAAAAAAATCAACCAAGGATCATGTTTTTCATATTAATTGTAACAACTTAAAAGATGAATGATAAATTCATACATTTGTTTAGATATAAGGATCCAAACCAAAATCTCTCTTTTGATTCACACCCACAACAACGGAAAACCAAATTGGCAGAGGTTCCACTGAGGAGGAGGCAAGAGGCACAAACCCTACAAGGAGTTTTGCAAAGTCGCCAAAAAGGGAAAGGAAAACGGATTTAACGGGTCCTTTGAGTGTAGGAAGGGATGCTAGGGTTTGATCCCTATCTCTCTATTTATAGGGAGGCTCAGTTAGGGTTTCAAACTTTAGGAGCCCCATTCTACTTAGCCCTCTAAACTATTTATATTAATTAAACTCTTTAATTAATTAACATCCAGTCCTCGCAATTAATTTCTTACAAATCACTTTCTAATTAATTACTAATTAGTTTCTAATTAAGTTATCATAACATGACAAATCAATTAACTAATTTTTCTCAATTTATTTCTGTCACAAGTTTGATTTTCATGGCCCTGAGGACAACCCAAAAGTACCATGTAATTATTAGAAATATCACCAACAATTAATGACATTGGACACTATTTCCAACAGTTTCCCACTTGGACAAGTCATCAACTTTTGTGTGGCCTAATACTTTCTAATAATCAGCAGAGAGTATGTCATCCAATGCAACTGTCGAACTCTAATCAAAGTTAAGAGACAACCCTTAGATAAGTTATCAGTTATTCCTTTTTTCTACAAGATGTCATTATAAACCTGAGACATGGATAAGGTCAATCTCAAAGGTGCAAATTCTATTTCCTGATAGTGATTTATGATGACTACATTAGACTACAGAATTGAATACATCAATTTAGTCAGGGCTCGATCGAGCACTTTAATGTCAACATCAAACAATCGAGGGGCCCACGAATATCACTTCTCCTCGTTAGGGCAAAAAGAACATATAAACTTTGACTACATAGTTCCTGTCTACTCATCATGTCATACATGGACATACCCTTTATTACTTCCAGTACAAACAACGTTGGAGTAAACCAATACATAACAGACTTGCTTAACAAAAACCTGATCTATCTTAGTTTGGAGAATACGATATATTATAATCTTAGAATTACTTGTGACTTAATCTATGAAGTAAT